>CM045494.1:36866765-37466765 GCA_024704745.1 Rosa lucieae | reverse complement strand
GACAACGGCCTCACTCCCCAGATCATCATATTCAGTTAATTGGACTTGACAATGTTAGAGAGTTTACATCGAAGACTTTTGATGGTTATTGTATTGGGACTGATGTTGGACGTCCTATTCCCAGGTACACACCCAAATGGTCTCTCGGAGACAACTACGATGGTAGCTCGGACATTGATAATGCGCACCAATCTCCCTATATCCGCTTGGGGTGATGCAATATCGCATGTAGCTATGCTAATTCATCTACGACGCACCCACTCAATCTATCTCTGCGTTACAACTAATGACTGGATACAAGTATCTTGTACTTATTCATGTTTGAGTGCGCCATTTTTGTGTCTCTTGCGATGCCACAACGCATTATGATGGGGTCCTTGCAAACGAATGGACAACTAAGTTGGATTTGGGACTCCAACAATCGTCCGCCACTTAATGCCCTTGTTAGGCGATCTCCTTACAGCTAGATTTGTGGATTGTCACTTTGGTGATGTAATACCCCGGAAATTGGTATTATTTCAGGATTTTCCGGAATTAATTTTATAATATTGACGGTTTCGTGGTTCGTGGATGGAGCGAAAGTTTTCGGAGAATAATTATAAAAGTTTTATTGAGGGGCTTGCCAAAGGTTGACTTTTTATTCAGTTGGGACAAAACTTCCTCCACAAAAGTGTAGAGCACGTCGATGGAGTTCGGGGAATTGGAAGCGTAAAGCGAGTTCGTATGAAGAAGTTATGGCCATGAAGGAATTTCCATTTTGGTATAAATAGAAGTTTCCCAAGTTGGAAAAGAAAAATCAGAAAAACCTAAATTTCTATTTTTGGAAATTTTTTCTCTCTCCTTTCCTGAGCCGTAGTTGGGGACCAAACTTCGACTGGCGATTTCTCCCTCCTCCAGCCACCAATCAACGTGCCACTTCTCCCATTCTCTTCGCCTCACTCCCCTCTCCAAGTTTTTGGCAGCTTCGTTGCTTGGGTCGAGTCGTGGATGGCGTAGCAAGGGGGGAAAGACGACGCGATGCTGCAATCTGGGATCAACTTGGAACTCTCAATTTTGGCCACCTCAGGCAGAGTGTCTTGGGGACTTTTGGAGCCCCGAGGACGTAGAAGCTTTCCCCCAATGTGGCTTGCAACGATTCAAAGTGTGGAGGTCGAATTTTGAAGATTGGGATTCTAGGGTTCATCGAGTTTCAGATGTTTTGAGGTGAATTCCGGCCATATGGCTTCGATTCAGAGTTTGTGCTATTTATAATGTTTATGTACATGTTGAGAGGAAGAGTTTGGCATATGTCTTACCGCCCAATTCAGAGGTTGACGGCGGCGCTACCACCATCTGTGGTGGAGTTTTTCGGTAGCTTCCGGCCACTCTAGGGACAGTTTCTGTTCTTGATTTTGATCTGCTCGTCGATACGAGCATTTCAATATACAACACTAACTTTTGGAGATCGTATGAGCATGTTAGGGTTTTGGTGTTTCGATTCAATCGGTTTTCGATCCGTGAGAATTTTGGGTGATAAATTTGTTATGTGATAGTTTTAGTAGAATTAATCATTAGATGTAAAATCATTTTTCTTATAAATAAATAATTGTTTTAAATTATATGAACTAGATCGTCAACGGTTCATAGGTAAGTAAAAACAGTTAATTGTTACAAATGATTTTCGGTTTGAGTAGACTGTGAAATATAGTTGGAATTGTTTGGTGAAGTGAAAAACATTGTTTTGTGTGATTTTACCACTATTGAGTTGAGAGGTGATTTTGAAGAAAATAAATGAATTTGAAAAGGGAAAATGACGATGTCGTTAGATTTATGTTTTGAAAGGAATATGTACGATTTGTGAAAATGTTGAGGTGTGAAAACAATATTTGAAAAATGGTTCGTTATGGTTTTGAGGTTGTTGGAGATGAGGAAACAGTAATTGAGGCGATCAGTTTTATTGTGTTATTGAGATTTGGGATTGCATTTTGTGTTGTGTGATTAAATAAATAGTATGGTGTAGTAGTACCAGTGTGGCGATTTGTGTGACGATTACTATGAAAAGGATATGGATTATTGTTGAGTGATTGATGTTTGAAATTGTGGATATGGTGTTTGGTGTTATCAGTAGATGAACGTGTATTGATTTTTTTGTTTATTCTTATTAATGAATTGCTTGTTTTTCTTTCGTAATCTCTTGAACTACACTATATGCAGGAATTACTGTTTTCTAAATTGATTGGTTTTAATGTAATCTNCTCACCATGGAATTCGATGGTGATATTATTGGCTTCAACATATTTGAAGTCATGAGGTATCCTCTTGATGTTCATGATTGTTTTTCTATTGATATTCTAGACAATCTTGCACAGGAAATGTTTGAGATCATGAATGAGGATACCTTGGCCACCACACTCGAACAAGGAGTGGGATACACCAAGGATGGCGTCACACTCCAAGGGGATGTGCTCAAGGAAACATGTGAGGACAAAATCATTGCAAATGTGTCCTTCCTTGAGGCATCACCCTTCGTAGGTAAGTCTCCTCCACCCTTGTCCATTCAGTTATCTACTAATAAGACTCTACCTTCAGTGGTCCAGGCACCAGAACTTGAACTTAAACCTCTTCCAGACCACTTGAAGTATGTCTACTTAGGGGACAAGGAGACTTTACCAGTGATTGTGTCCTCCTCTCTTACTTCTTCCCAAGAGGAGAGATTGGTGGAAATGTTAAAGCAATACAAGACCACCATAGGATGGACATTGGTGGATATCAAGGGAATAAGCCCTACTACTTGTGTCCATAGGATACTTCTTGAGTAGGGGACAAAACCCACTAGAGAGGCTCAACGTCGTCTCAACCCTCCAATGATGGAAGTTGTGAAGAAGGAAGTCATCAAACTTCTAGATTGTGGCGTTATATACCCCATTTCAGACTCCAAATAGGTGTCCCCAGTTCAAGTTGTACCCAAGAAGTCAGGAGTGACTGTTGTGAAGAATGCTGAGAACGAACTGGTGCCCCAAAGGACAGTTACTGGCCACAGAGTTTGCATTGACTACAGGAAGCTCAACGCAACAACAAGGAAAGATCACTTTCCTCTTCCATTCATTGATCAGATGCTTGAACGTTTGGCTGGACATGATTACTACTGCTTCCTAGATGGCTACTCAGGCTACAATCAGATTTCCATAGCCAATGAAGATCAAGAGAAGACGACATTCACTTGCCCCTTTGGAACATTTGCTTATCGTCGCATGCCTTTTGGACTATGCAACGCCCCAGGTACCTTTCAGAGGTGTATGGTAAGTATATTTTCATATTATATTGAGAAAATCATAGAGGTATTCATGGATGATTTTTCTGTTTTCGGAAAAAGTTTTGATGATTGTCTTAATAATCTTGAAACGTTGTGTGGAAACTAACCTTGTGTTAAATTGGGAAAAATGCCATTTCATGGTTAGACAAGGTATAGTTTTAGGGCATATTGTCTCTTCTAGAGGAATAGAGGTTGATAAAGCTAAGGTAGACCTTGTGCGTTATTTACCCTCTCCCACTTATGTGAGAGAGATTCGCTCTTTTCTTGGCCATGCAGGGTTTTACAGGAGGTTTATCAAGGACTTCTCAAAGATTTCGAGACCTTTATGCCAACTACTCCAAAAAGATGTGGCGTTTGTTTTTGACAAGGAGTGTCAAGAGGCTTTTGACAAGCTCAAGGAATTATTGACGTCTGCCCCTATCATGCTACCTCTAGATTGGTCCTTGCCCTTTGAGTTGATGTGTGACGCCTCTGACTATGCAGTTGGAGCTGTTTTGGGGCAAAGGAAGGACAAACGCCCTTATGCCATCTACTACGCCTCAAGGACTCTTAATGATGCACAACTGAACTACTCCACTACAGAGAAAGAGCTCCTTGCAGTTGTCTTTGCACTTGAGAAATTTCGTTCTTACTTACTTCGTACCAATGTTATTATTTATACTGACCATGCAGCTTTGAAGTACTTGATGACCAAGAAGGAGGCGAAACCAAGGCTTATTAGATGGATCCTACTCTTACAAGAGTTTGACGTGGAAATCAAAGACAAGAAGGGTAGTGAGAACGTGGTAGCTGACCACTTGAGTCGTTTGGTGCATGCAGAAGACCCTCTTCCTTTGGTGGAGACGTTTCCAGATGAACAGCTCTTTGGAATCCAGGTAAGTGAACCATGGTATGCGGATATTGTGAATTACATTGTTTCTAGGAAGATTCCTGATACCATGTCACGTGCTCATAGAGATAGGCTTAAGAAAACTGTTAAGCAATATGTTTGGGATGAACCTTATTTGTGGAAATATTGCTCTGATAAACTGATTCGGAGATGTGTGCCTGAACATGAACATAATGCCATACTTTCTTTTTGCCATTCTAAAGCATGTTGGGATCACTTTGGGTCTAAGAAGACTGCGTTTAAGGTGCTAGAGTCTGGGTTCTATAGGCCAACGTTGTTTAAGGATGCATATGCATATTGTTTAACTTGTGATAGATGCCAAAGAACCGGAAATCTAAGTGCTAGAGATCAAATGCCTTTATCTAATATCATAACTGTTGAAATATTTGATGTCTGGGGTATAGATTTCATGGGAACTTTTCCTTCATCTTTTGGATTTCTCTATATCTTACTTGCTATGGATTATGTTTCGAAATGGGTGGAGGCAAAAGCCACTACAACTAATGACTCTAAGGTTGTTGCAGATTTTATCAAGTCTAACATCTTTAGCAGGTTTGGCATGCCTAGAGTTCTTATTAGTGATGGTGGTTCCCACTTTTGCAATAGGACGATTGAGGCTCTCTTGAAGAAATATGATGTGACACATAAGGTTTCTACACCTTATCATCCCCAAACTAGTGGGCAAGCTGAGGTCTCAAATCGTGAGATAAAGGGGATATTGGAGAAGACTGTGAATCCTAACAGAAAGGATTGGTCCTTGCGTTTGGAAGATGCTCTGTGGGCCTACAGAACTGCGTATAAGACTCCCATAGGTATGTCCCCATATCGAATTGTCTACGGCAAACCTTGCCATTTACCTGTGGAGTTAGAGCACAAAGCTTGGTGGGCTGTGAAGCAGTTTAACATGAATCTAGATGAGGCTGGGCTACATAGGAAGTTGCAATTGCAAGAGTTAGAGGAGATAAGGAATGATGCTTTCAAAAGTGCCAAGATTTACAAAGAAAAGACTAAGGCATTCCATGATAAGATGATTCGTAGGAAGACTTTTGTTATGGGACAGAAAGTTCTTTTATTCCATTCTCGCCTTAAACTCTTCCCAGGTAAGCTTCGTTCTCGTTGGATTGGCCCATTCATTATTACTAATGTGTTTCCTCATGGAGCTGTGAAGATAAAGAGTGAACAAACAGGTAACAAGTTCAAAGTGAATGGTCATCACCTAAAGCCTTACTATGAGGCGTTTGTGGAACATGAAGTGGAGGATGTACCCCTCCACAACGCCCCACAACCTGAGGATTAAATGGAGGTACAAGTCTAGGTTGAAAGACTATAAACATCAAGCGCTGCTTGGGAGGCAACCCAATTCAGAAGTAGCTGTGAAGGAGTCTACACACGCAGATTTGATTTCTCCTTCCCTATTTCTCTTTCTTTTTATGTTTTCTTTTTTAACTTAGTAGGTCTTTTCGTAAATTTCTACCCTAGATGCTTAATTGTTTCATTACATGCTTATGATTGATTACATTGAGGACAATGCAATATTTAAGTGTGGGGGAAGGGATTTATACTTTTATCTTGAGTCATATATATTGAAAAAAAAAATTAAAAAATCGAAAAATGTCAAAAATAACAAAAAAAATTTCATTGCTTTATTGAGTCATTGAGTCATGTTTTGGGTGAAATAATTTCTTCATCGTAGGCGCATCTATTAAGGTGTGATGTCTAGGTCTGGTTTGGATACGAGAAGTGCAAGCAAAGGGTCTCGTCCCCTGCTAAACAAGTGAGCAGAGCTCCGCCAAAATCGTTCCCTTCCTTACCTGGTCACATCCCAAAGGAGTTACCGAAAGGAGAAAGGAAATAACCCTAGTCCCTAGTTAACGTTTGTTGAGTCTTTTGTCATTTTGTTTTGAGTCATAGGATGCCCTTTCAACTGTCTAGAATGATTCTATATCTCTGAAATCATGATTAAAAGAGGATCACAAGATTGAGATGATTTTAAAATGGTATTTTTTGGTTAATTGAGGTATATGAAAAATATGTGCCTTGTAGTGGATATGGATTTCGTGACTTTGGTACAGAATATGAGCATGTTAAGATGAGTTTTGATTCATACAAACCCATGTGAGATATTTGAACCATGTCCCTTTTTCTTGGAGTGAAATGAAAAATATATTCTTATTTTCTTGGCGATGTTTTGATGATCTCATTATTCTTTCATTTGACTTGCCATAGATTAAGTTTGATGGACTAAAGAATGCTAGAATTCACTCTTGTGCTTGTTGAAACGTTTTATCAATACATGGCCCTGATTCTGGAAAGGATAGAGGCACCGTAGGAATTACCACCATTTCCAAATGAACTTGTGTCCCTAATTGTGCCCGTCGTGGGACTCCCTTAGATAAACCCCTTTGAGCCTACGTTAAGCCTTTTCTTTCATCACCCTTAAAATCTTTAACCTAAACCTTAGTATAGCTATGACCCTACCCTTTGTTCTAAGAACTTAGTGGAGCTAAATTGAGACTTTATTTGAAGATTTTTGGCGTTAAAAGAAAGTGAAAAAAAATTCACGGCTAAAAAGAAAAAGAAAAGAAAGAAATTTCTATGGATTTTAGTAGCGTTAATAATGAAGGATGAAAAGAGGTGAAAGTTCAAGTGTGGGAGTATACTTGTCCATAAGAGAAAAATACATGAAAAAGCCGAGAAAAAGAAAGTGAAAAAAAAAAAATTTCACGGCTAAAAAGAAAAAGAAAAGAAAGAAATTTCTATGGATTTTAGTCCCCCATACTTGACGAGTTTGGAGTTTACTTTGAATTGAAGGCCCATTACAGAAAAATTTGGCCTTTGTCCAACTTACTAGAGATCAAAGGAAGTTTAGAGTGAAGTTTGGGCCCAACATGAAGACATTAGGCCCTTTTATAACGCCCCCATGGGATAGTGACGTTTTTGCAAACTTGGTGGATTTCTAGAAATCTCTCTACATTTGCATGAGCTCTACTAGGTTTTTAGAACACTTTGTTAAAATCCTTACCCTTCGTTTCTTTGAAACCTTGAGCCATGGCCCAATTACAACCCTTGATAAGACCTTCTTGATCCTTAAGATGGGACAGCCCTTGATATGGAGATGAGTTACAAGAGTTGAACCTATGGCTTGGGTCCATCTGTGCAAGTAGTTGATATCTTTCATGAGATCTTTAAAAGAAAAATTTATACATGTGCTTTCGTTTCTTACATTATGTGATATACTTGCTATCTTTCACATATACTTGAGTGTATAAGCCTTTAAGCATTGCCATGATCTGAGAGAAGAAAGAGTGAATATACCTTGTGAGGAATTGAATCATACTTGTTTGAAACATGCTTAACAGAAACCATCACCATTGTTCCAACCAAGACCTACTTGTGTATATGTAACTTATGTGTTTTAATTAACTCTCGAATGCCTAATCATTGACTCTTGGTGAAGTGCTAATCTTGGTGTTGTGAAAGTAAGAGATTGTTGAGACAAAAAGTTAAAGGGCAATAGAGTCTGTTATGTGTCGAGTCTTAGTTGTGTCTGTGTTGTGATTTTGCTAAGGGACTAGCAAAAGCTAAGTGTGGGGGAATTTGGTAGGAGCATTTTAATGCCACTTTTTAACTGCATTTCCCTACATTTTCTGCGCCATTTCCATGAAAAATCCCTGTTTGGGAAAGTTTCCATTCTTTGATTGGGAAAGTTCCTTATTGTAGAAAGTTTCCATTTTTGTAGTTTCCATTTCTCATTTCTGTCAAGTTTCCATTCTTAGTTTAGGAAAGTTTCTATTATTCATTTTTAGTAAGTTGCTATTTTTCATTTTTAGAAAGTTTCTATTTTTCGTTTTAGGGAAGTTTCTATTTTCAGTAATAGTTTCTATTTTCAGGACCTCCGAGCTAAAAAGTGGAAATGAACTCACGAATGGAAAGAGGAGCTTGCGAACGTTAAGGCGAACAAATATGAGACACAATGGGTCACAGAAATGAGCAGAAATGAAGAAACAAGCTTTCCTGTTTCAACCAGGAAACCCTGCGAAATGGAGAAAGGCTTACCAAGCAAGTTTCCAACGCAACCATGAAAAAGAAATGGAAAAATGAAGTGTCTTGACGTTGAAGGATGAAAAGGCTTGAAGTTGAAGCAACAAGGCCCAAGAACCCTACGAATTGAGTTGGATTTTCGGCAAAATGGATCAAGGCCCATGAAAGCCCATGGAATTAGGGTTTGTGAAGCAAAACCTAAACCCTAGGGTTGCTTCGCCGTGAAAACCAAAGGGAGAAGAGAAAGATGGCGTGAAAATCAAGAGGAAAATAAAAGATTACGCCAAGAGATTTTCTAGGGTGGAATTTAAGGAAAGAAATCAAGAAAAGAACCAAAAGACGTCTAGATTCATTCCTATATTCCCTAAGAATATTTTGGCCGAAATATGAGAAGAAAATCAGAAATATATTCAAGGAATTTCGGCAAGAATATATTAGGGAATCATCTAGGAGTTTTGTGATTGGTTGAATGACACACTAGGGCTTACTTGGCAATTTCTCATTGGTGGAAGCTATGTGGAGTTATTAATTTAATTACTTGGAAAATAATAGAAAATCCACGGCTTGGAGACCAAGTTTGGCCGTTCCCTATATATATACTCTCTACCCTAGACGTCTCACATACTTCCCCTAATTCAGAAATCAGTTTATACGCGAAAGCTCTCTCCATTCTCTAGGCATCTTCTGCGTTTTCAAGCAAGGAAGGAAGAAGCAAGACCAAGCCGTGAGCATCTCCACCATTCCACCTTGAAGCCGTGCACTTTGAAGCTTGCTTTCGAGTTTCATTAGTTCATCATTCGAGTTCTTCATCACCATCTCCATTCACGGTGTAATTCAACCTTCTTTCTTGTAATCACTTTTGATTCTCCTTGTTTGATTTCGTTAGAGATTGTTCTAGTTAACATTGATGTTTGAACAAGGTTTATATTCTGAAAATTTATGATTGAATAAAGAATTTCGATTCCTATGTTGTGATTCCAAAGTTGCTTATGTGTGATTGTTCGATTGAATTTGCTTAATTGATATCTCTTGTATGTTAATCTTAATTGGTTCGAAACTTTTAGGGTTTATGTATGAGTGGTGCTAGATTTAAGAACATGATTCAACTTTTTGTGTTATGAACTTAAATCGAAAGTAGTAAAGGTTTTGGACAAAAATCGAATTCAATTGAAAAGGATTGCAATTAGATGAACTTATTCATACTAAGTTGTGCACTTGAGTTGATAGTCTTTCTATGTGTTTATTGCGTTGAATATGTATGATTGTCTAGCTTTCTAGAGCTTGAATGCATGTGTTTGATAGGATTAGTCTTTGTGCATTCACTTAGATTAATTAGCGTTGAAAGTAAAATATGTGAAATCGTTTGCTTTCTAATGTTTCACATGATCAACTCCTTTCACATGACTTGGAAGAACAATGTAGGGTTCATTCGAATTCAATTATAAACTTGGTTTTAATCTTTGTTTCTTACATTTCATTCTTGTATTTGTGTTTTGTTTATACTTAGTTTTAATCCTTATTTCTTTCTTTTATTTTTCGAGAACCAAAAACCTAAAACCCCTCTTTAAATCATAAATGTTGTTTATATGTGTGAATATTATACTTTGTTTTTATTTTAATTGTTTAGACAGTCTTACATTGACAGGTGTACCCTCAATCCCCGGAATAGAACGATCCCTACTTGCTTACATTTCATTCTTGTATTTGTGTTTTTGTTTATACTTAGTTTTAACCCTTATTTCTTTCTTTTATTTTTCGAGAACCAAAAACCTAAAACCCCTCTTTAAATCATAAATGTTGTTTATATGTGTGAATATTATACTTTGTTTTTATTTTAATTGTTTAGACAGTCTTAAATTGACAGGTGTACCCTCAATCCCCGGAATAGAACGATCCCTACTTGCTTATACTACTAATGATATTTCTAGGGTTAAATTATATACTTGCTTTGAGCGTATCAAATCGCCCATGCACCCAGCGAGGAGGGAGAATCGACGGTGAGAAGGTTTGACTGCTCTGGCGAATTTCTGCGATTTTCGGCAACCATTTGGACTGCATTCGGTATGGAAATTCCTCCTCTCGTCTTCCTCTACCCGTCTGTGCAATTAGTTTTTGATTTGGATTAAGTTTTGACGGTTTACGTTTCTGGGTAGCTATGGCTTTGCCATGTTCTTCGATTCCAGCGAATCTTCCGGCACTTCTGGGCTTGCTTGGCATACGAAAGACGGTCACTTCTTCGAGCCCTACAAGTCTGGGTAAGTAGTTCTTCAATTTGGTTAGTTTTGAGGAATTGTGTCTTGGATGTTTCCTGCTACCGCCGGCACCACCGTCTGGGGTGGTGGTTTCGGGCTTCCTTGGGACCATTTCTGATTCACTTAGATGTATTGAAGTGAGAACTGATGTATGAATGTGTTTGATTTCAGAATTGGTGGAGTGGTGGAAAAGGTGAGCAAATAGAGAGAATCTGTCCAAGCTGATGTGTTCTTCGCCTAAGTGCATACTGTTATTGGGGATTCCAATTTGATCTGGTTCGGTTACAAGGTGAGTCGGGTTTTGTTGAAAGTTATGAGATTTGTCTTGTGTAGTTAACTCCTGGAAGTTGGTTGCATGGTTGTATGTTTACGGTGAATTCAAGTTGAGCTTACCAAATTGTTATAGTATGTAAGCTGGAGTATATTTTGACTTGGAGAGAAAATTTGGATTCGTTGATAAATTGATTTTGTGATGTGAACTGAAAGTGTGCAAAGGCAGTTTGTTTTGTAATGGTTCCTGAAGCTTTGGAAAAGGTCAAGTTGTGTGATCGGACTAATATTTACAATGTTTTTAGTATATTTCTCTCTACATTTTACTTAGTTATTTCCTTAACAATGTCATTTCTAAGTTAGTTTTTGTTTTTAGGTACTTTTGAGTTGAAAATGAAGGCAAGGAGGAAATGAGACGCATAAATGATCAGAAATGGACAACTGAAGCTTTCCTAATCCTACCAGGAAAATGAATCCCAGTTAAAGTAGGAATCCTAATGCAACTAGGAGTGAGCTCGGAAAAATAGTGTTTGGAAATGAAGAAATGACAGAGTCCCAGTTGGACTAGGAAAGCTGATCACACTAGCAGTTCTGATGCTGCTAGGAGACCTGGTGAGACTAGGAGATGCTGTGTCTTGAAGACGACTCAAGATAGTTCAAGAATGTTCTAGAATATTGAAGAAATTTCGGCAATTGAAGAATGGGCTTTGAAATTGTCCAATTGAGAAGCCTGGCCCAAAGATTGAAGCATCTGACTTGCACATGAGTTTCTAAACCCTTCTTGACGTCTTGGAGAAATCCTAAATCAATTCTATTTGGTTTTTGCTGTCAAAAATACAGAATCTTCAAGAAGATTTCGGAAATCCCAAAAAGGGAGAGTTTTTAGGAATCTGCTTTTTCAGATCAGTCAACTTCAACAGAGTCCTAAGGACAGCTCAGAACTAAGAAAATTATGAACTTTATATGGTTGGAAACCTACGGATGTCTAGTTTCCAAAACAATTTACGGTTCATCAATATCAATTTTCTAGAAAAAGTTATGGCCAATTTAATACACGAAGGTCAATCTTCCCGGAAATTGGTTTTATGCGAATAAGGAGAGTTTGGACGTGAATATCTTCTGTTTGCTCGCAATACCATGTGATGATTCATGCGTGAGTTGATTTAGGCTAAACCTTATTCTAAATGTGTTTTGAGGCGGTAGGACACTGTGTGTAACGATGCATGCACCATTACTTTTATGGTAGAATGTACCAAGGTGGCGATACTAGGTGGGCTACCCGTATCCATGTTCGAGCAAGGCAGGTGGTACTTGAGATGTGGGGACTATTCCTAAATGCACATGGATCACTCAAAGTGCGAGTGCGACCATCGTTGGTGGTTGAATTTCATTCTGTATGGTTGACTAGCTCATTGTTGTGTGGAGGCTGTATGGAGAGAGCAATTCTTGTTGGGGATTGAGAATTGGATTTGAGCTCGGTTTATGCGTACTTTTGGGAGTAGTACGTTTAAATTTCGGGACGAAATTTCTTTAAGGGGGGTAGAATGTGATGCCCCGGAAATTGGTATTTATTTTCCGAGGATTTTCCGGAATTAATTTTATAACTATTGGACGGTTTCGTGGCTCGTGGATGGAGCGGAAGTGTTTCGGGCGAATAATTAATTGAAGAATATGGTTTTAGGGGGCTTGCCAAAGGTTGACTTTTTATTCGTTGGGATTCTCCAAAAACTTCCTTCACGAAAGTTGTAGAGCACGTCGATACGAGTTCGTGGACATGTGGAATGCGTAAATCGGAGTTCGTATGAGAAAGTTATGGCCATTGGAAGGAATTTCCATTTTGGTATAAATAGAAGTTTCCCAAGTTGGAAACTTACTATTTTTCATTATTTCCGTTTCCGGAAGCTTGCTTTTCTCTCTCTTCTCTCTCGGTCGATACCTTCACTATCGAAATAATTCGACTGACCCGACCAGAACCGGACGGTCCGACCCGACTTTTCCGGCGAACTGCGGCGGTCTCCGGCGACGAAACTTTCCAGATAGGATCGTCTCCTCCGTCTGGTCGTCCCTCTGGTGTCCTCTAGCACCGATTCTCCTCCACGTCGACACTGTAAGGCAGTTCAGTTTGTGGATTTTGGACCCGGTCGGAATTCCTTGTTCCGACGTCGGCAAGGCTTCAAGTCTTCTTGGTTGAACTCAGAGCGGCCTCGTCGATCGATCCTTGGTGGTTGTTTGGATCGATTCATGTGAAACTTCGATCAACTCGGATTGGATTACTGTTCACGGCTTGTGAGGTAGTTTTCGACCCCTTATGCTTGTTTTCTGACTTCGAGCTAGTTATGAGAATTCACAAGCATCCTTAGATGAAGAACTTTGATGTTGGGAGTTTTGTGAAATAATGAGTTTTTGGCCGGCGGTGTTCCGGCCACTTAAGGAACTATTTTTGGTATTATATATGTTCTACTCGTTGATACGAGCGTTTCGATATATAATATGTAAATTTTGGAGTTCGTATGGAATTGTTATGATTTTTGCAGTTTCATACCGATCGATTTATTCGATCCTTGAGGATTTGAGCGTCCAATCGACATGTGGTTTGGTCACATCGATCGTGGACGTATTCCGGGGACTTTGGGAGGTCTCGGATGTGGTTTCGCCTCATTTGGCATCACCTTGGGAATTTTGGTTCGATTTAGGGTTTTGAACGTTATCCCTTGTGATTCGTTGACTGAATGAGAGCTGTAATTCCTTAGGTACGTGACATAGTACTCCTCGGACGGCTATATGTGGATTGGCTGCCTTGTTCTGTATTGAAGACGCAGCGGGAGATTCAAGGTGAGTAATCTCACAAGGTTCATTAATGAATGGAATACCTTTATCGTTTGGTGAGTAAATCTCACGATATGTGTTATGAGTAGGATTGATATTTGTTATGAGCAGGATCGATATTTGTTATGAGCAGGATCGATATTTGTTATGAACATGATTACCCTATTGTCTTGGAGTTATTAGGTTAACTACGACTATAGTTGGTATTAGTGGCATTTTTAAGTGGATGACTATGTGTGTCTATATATATATATTATGGGATATATATATATATATACACACACACATATATATTCATGTATTAGTGACTTCGTGGTGGATCTTTGTGATGATTGTCATGTGTAGCTTGTGTAGGAATATGAGTAGGATGGTTGAAATCTATGTGATGAATCGCTATCTATGTGATGACCAGTGAAATCTATGTGATGAATCGTTATCTATGTGATGACCAGCGAAATCTATGTGATGATCGCTATCTATGTGATGACCAGCGAAATCTATGTGATGATCGCTATCTGTACGATGATTGGCGAGATCTGCGTGAATCTATGTGATGATCCTTGAAATCTAGGTGATGATTGCTCGGTAGCGGAGCTGAGTTGTTATTAAGTTAACAAAGATCGAGAGGACTGTTGTGATGGTTGGGGTTACCTACAGACGTCAGAGTGTAGGATTACTATGATTTGAATTGCTTGACTTAATGTGACCTCCTGAACTAAATTATATGCAGGGGTTACTATGATTTGTTTGGCTTATTTTGATATGTGATTGCCTTGTTTCTTCTTGATTTTATTGATTGATGGTTTGATTTATCTTAAGAGCATAGTGGTGACGAATTGTACTCTGTGTTGAGGATAGGAAGGTGACTCTTTGATTTTCACCTTTGATGTCATGTTGATGACAAAAGCTCCTAGGGGGGAATGGGAAATGAGTGTGATTATGAAATTCGCCGTAGTGCGTTAGGATGGCGTCAAACATTGCTTGAGGAAATCTTGTTTGACCAAAATTTGTGTAATTGGATGCTAGGATTGAGGTTATGAGCAGGAGGCTTTTGTGAAATTTGTGTAATTGGTTTTGAGTTACTCATACGAGCTTCATAAGCTTACCGGGTTTTGTTGTGTGGAAACCCGGTGCACTATTCAATGGAATGGTGTAGGGGTTAATCCTGCAGGTCAGGGAAATCGTGGCTGAAGCTGAGGTGGCGCTTTTGCAGCTTTACGGTAGGAAGCCATCTTTGGACTTTACCGTTGATAAGGACTTCCGTTGTATAGTTACTCTGAGCTGCATTTACGTTTTATTTTGTTGTTGACAATTTAATTCGTAAGCTTGTGTAATATATAACTCTATGGAGCGAGTGTATATTAACTTTGAGGGTTCAGTGCATCAATATCTGTGTAAGTTAAAGGGAAAAAGATTTCAGGTATTTTGTATTGATGACTGAACGTTCACGCATATATAATTATGGGGTTATATATATATATATATATATATATATATCGATTTTCATGTATGTAAAATCAGGGGCGTGACATTTTTGTAATTATATACTTTGTTTATATTTTGTGAATAATACTAATCTGTTTAACATGAAATATACTCCAATCCCGACTTAGAACGATACCCTACTTACTCATACTACAATTCTATGCAGGGTTTAAATTGACACTCACTTTATTGTGATATTAGGGTGTCATTTGTGTTTTGAGCACCTTGATTTAGAATGGAATAAGTTTGGGTGTCCATAGTAAATTCCGTCGAATCACTATGCGACGAAATCGTTAGAGCAACTCCAACAGCTTCCCTATAATTTCTGTATTATAGGGAAGCAAAAGTCAAAGCTTTAGCCTCTTTTTCTTCTCCAACTCCAACAGATTCCCTATTTTACAACAATCTCTAAAATCTCCATATTATTCCTTAAATTTTAGAGTTTGCGGTAAATATAGGGAATTTGGTTTTCTCTTTCCTTACTTTACTTAAAATAAGGATAGTTATAGGGAATCTGTTAGAGCAAAAGAGGCTTATTTTTCCCTAAAGTAGAGAAAAATCAAAATATGGAGAATCTGTTAGAGTTGCTCTCAAGTAAAGTTAAATTCACTCGTTGACGAAATTAGAAAGTGAACATAACATTCGTTTGCTTGAGTATTATGTGAAAGGACAGCAAAGAAAAGAACTTATATATATTGGGTGGCCTTAGTAAATCGGGTGCACTTATATTTGGACGATATAAGTTAACGTTAGAGAATTGAGATGTTAGTGTTAGTTTGAACACGAGAAGTATAGTGGTTCACCTCCCGATTTGAGGAGGCTACATCCACTTGAAAGCTCTACTAGTGTTTGGGAGGATTACAAGAGTTGCAATAATGTGTTGAGCCCCTTTTATAGAGAAGAGAGACTCCTTCCTTTACATGTCTTTCTAGTGCATAAAAGCTTATCATATTGATTATGTCGAGAGGGTGACCTCCCGGTGAGGTCTTGGCCTCCTTCAACAACCACGGGATAGCTTGGGCGTTGGGGTACGAGATGTATATCGTGATCAGGTCCCACCATGGCTCGTGGGCCCACTAAGAGAGGGTTACTTATGCTTGGTGACATAGTTATAGGTATCTACAGACTGCGAACCGACTCATAAAATCACTATAGTATGGGAAAGAAGTTCTTACATATGATGGGTTAACAGCACCAGGGATACTAGTACCCCGTGATTATCGAAAGCTAGTCAGGAGTCTACTTTTCAACATGATAGAGCTAGACTGTGAGAATCAAAACTCTGAGCTTAGCTTGGATTCAATCAGCGTATCTAGAGGTGTTGCACGAATCACTCCTACGAATGTGATTCCCGGTTCGAGATTTGATTTCTCGAAGTTTAAGACGTTGATGAAGGAGTTGTTCCCACTAGGCTTGCCTTGAGAATTGAATGACATGATCGACCAACTTCTTTCTTATCGATGAGTTGATTTAAAATGAATTTGTTAACCAATTTTATGGTTAAGGTTTATAATTTAGTAAATTGTAGTCTACTTTGACTTTTTTCTTGTTCAGTGATATTGACTCGACCCCTGACGCATTCTTCTATTGAGAGAAACATCCATCGCCTATATCTCTTTTCAAAGATCGGTGAGCCAGATGATTCTACTAAGTGAGTGGCCATTTAAGAGATATACTTATAGTAATGTGGTGTGGTTGGTTACGACAGAGAGAAACAAAGGTTCAAATGCATTGGATCATCTTATGTGGACTCACAATCTTGGAGTGTTTACACCACCTGAAATTAGTGTTTATCTTTGCACCCATAGATCTTAAAAGAATACGTAAGCCATCCGAGTTTCTGCGGATCTCAAGACATGTTATTGTTCATCAACTTCCTCAAGTATGAATTATTTTGCATTTTAATTTAGTTTTATTCCTTAATTGTGAGTTACGTGTGTGTAGTTAAATATATTCTAATATTTGTTTCCTATGTTATATGTAGCAACTCTATAAAATGAAATTCGGGAGTATTGAAATGAAGCTTCATGAAGTTGATACGATTTTGAGCTTAGCCTGGCGCCAACATTTGGTGTTTGCCAACAATTTGCAACTGCATTTGAGAAACAAACATGCCCAGCTTACGTTACGCCCAGCTCTAGTGGTCATGCTCCATGGACGCACGTAAATCATGCGTTATAAGAAAATTTTGATTTTAGAAATGTGTGAAGTTTGAGAGTTTGTCAAATATAATATTAATGTTAAAATGCATTTGGGTTGATTTTTTATTTTTAATATTATAACTTAAAACAACTAGTTCATAAGATTGGCACTAGAATGTAACTTAAAAATCAACCCAAATGTTAAAATGATTACATTAGTATTATAATATTTGACAAACTCTCAAACTTCACACATTCCTAAAATCAAATTTTTCTCGTAACGCACGATTTACGTGCGTCCATAGAACATGACCACTAGAGCTAAGCGTAACAAAAGCTAGGCATGTTTGTTTCTCAAATGCAATTGCAAAATTGTTGGCAAACATCAAATGCTAACGTCAGGCTAAGCTCAAAACCGTATCAACTTCATGAAACTTCATTTCAGTACTCCCTAATTTCATTTTATAGAATTGCTACATATAACATAGGAAATAAATATTATAATATATTTAACTACACACACGTAACTCACAATTAAGGAAACAAAACTCAATTAAAATGCAAAATAATTCATACCTGAAGAAGTTGATGAACAATAACATGCCTTGAGATCCACAGAAACTCGGATGGCTTGCGTATCTTTTAAGATCTATGGGTGCAAGATAAACACTAATTTCAAATGATATAAACACTCCAAGAATGTGGGTCCACAGAAGATGATCCAATGCATTTAAACTTTTGTTTCTCTCTACCGTAACCAACTACACCACATTACTATAAGTATATCTCTTAAATGACCACCATCTGTTCATTGTTAAGTTATGCACTCTCACTTTAGAATTATCTGGCTCACCGATCCTTAAAAAGAGATATAAGCGATAGATGTTTCTCTCAATAAAAGAATGCGTCAACGGTCGAGTCAATATCACTAAAAAGAAAAAGAAAAAATCAAAGTAGACTACAATTTATTAAATTATAAACCTTAACCATAAAATTGATCAACAAATTCATTTTAAATCAACTCACCGATCAGAAAGAAGTTGGTCGATCATGCCATTCAATTCCCAAAGCAAGCCTAGTAGGAACAACTCCTTAATCAACGTCTCAAACTTCGAGAAATCAAATGTTGAACCGGAAATCACATTCGTAGGAGTGATTTGTGCAACACCTCTAGATACGCTAATTGAATCTAAGCTAAGGTCAAAATTTTGATTCTCACAATCTATCTCTATCATGTTGAAAAATAGACTCCTAACTATCTTTCGATAATCACGGGATACTAGTATCCCTGGTGTTGTTAACCCATCATATGTAAGAACTTCTCTCCCATACTTACCAGTGATTTTATGAGTCGGTTCACAGTCGTTCTTCCAATCCCTCAAAGTCTTTGTGCCATTTGGTTGGGCATCGGAAGAATAGCACAGCACCCTACCAACCTGTAACGTTAACATTTAAATCTTAACTATTTACTTATGCATGTAGACAGAAAATGTCATAAGCATATCAAAACAGAACTAGCTCACCCTTACAGAGTAATCTAAACAACGAAACTGCAATTCTCATAAGCATGTACACATAGATTATGTTCGCCCTAAAAGAGTAACCTATAAGGCAGAAAACTATCAAGATTGCAAGTAAATTCAATGATACATTGATGCACATAGATAGAATCAGCTCATAAGCATAATAAAACGCAAATCAACTTACCCTTACAGAGCAATCTAAACAACAGAAAACAATAAGACATGGTAGATTATAAAAGACAATTTGATAATCGGCACTCATCAAAGTTGGATACAATGCAAAACTGATGCACACAAAGGACACCTCACATGCTTGCCCATCAATTCAAATGTCCAATCCCCACCATTACAGTAAGCTAATGATAGAAAAAATATCAAGTAAGCCCATCAACTAATTGGTACCTTGCCTTGTTGTTTAACTTTTCATTTCCTTGTGCCCAACGGTGGCGGAAGCCCGATACCACAGTGCGAAACATGCTTGGCCGGAGAACTGAACCCAAAAAACAAGTTCCAGTTTTTTATTAAATTGGTGAACCTGTAAATTTCAATTGAATGTGCTGATATTAACCAAAAAGAATTTAATATGCTGATTGCTGAGTAACACTAATGCTCATTGAAAACATAGGCATGTTTACAGTTAAACTCCAATATGAACTAAAAGCATAGTGAAGGTTGCCACAGCATGACTTCAGAATTAATCAATAAGTCTGGATGCCCAACAGGTATACCCAGAACCATAATCAGAGAGTTTTGGTTTGAGAAAGTAGTACATATATATTGGGTATGCATAGGATATAATCGCAATTAAAAATCAGCAAACAAACAACATCACTATAAAACTACCGTGTTTCATCATCATACCCATATTCAAGTCATGCTCATATAAGTACGATCTGGAACAACTACTTAAGCATGAGAAAACTACTGAAACAGATCAAACAATATGAAAATTGAATCCTACGCTTAAGGAATAATATGCATGCAGCTAACATAGAATACCTCTTCTGGAGAAAAGAAAGCTACTGCATCTGGGTGAATAGAACCAGCAGGACGCGATGATACTACAGCTCTGAAGAAAGGAGGCAATGATACACACTGAAATCAGATTTCTGAAAGAGAAGAAGGTAAAAAAAAAAAAAAACAATGTTATTTGATAACATTTTATCAGCAATTGATTACTACTGTTTTTGTTGAAAGTTGCTTATTTTTTCACACTTTAGAATTTTATCATTAATGGATCAGTAGGGTATCGGTGAAAACCTTGTTCTTGGTTATGTTCTCTTAGAAGAGAATACTTTGCCAGTAATATCTACAATTTAATTTGTAAGTGATGCATATCTTAAGATCCTCAATCTTTAGTATCTTTTAAAGTTTTGCAAATCAAGGTTGATGAAGAATATATCCTATTGCCTTTACCAAAATCCAAATATCCTATTGCCTTTTAGATACCATTTACAACACCAACTTTCAGCCAATGAAACCTGCAAGATGCAACTCTACTATCACCTTCAGAAAAATAAAAAATGAATGAGGCATGAAAACAAAATTTAGGGACTTAATGTTGTAAGTTATGCAAAGGGCCAACGAAAGTTTTCATATTGGCTGAGGTCAGAACAAGATAACCATATTGCTTTGTAAATAATTATTCAATATATTGATATATACAAACTATTCTATCAAAATATTATCTAGGTTAATAAAGGTGAACTAACATGGTAGAAAACATTATCTAATTGCAGCCAACACATGAAGGAAAAAGGTTTAGAGTTAAAACTGAAGTAAGCTAAAACCCTCCTACTACTGTGCTCAATCAGCAAAAATGATGTAGTAGCTTCTATATTCTAGCAAGTTTTTCTCCCTTATTTTCATCATGAATGTTAAGAATACAAAAGAACTTAGATGTTCAGATAACAAATAGGTAGATCAATTGCAGTAACTTTTACAAAACAAACTTCAGAAACAATTACCTGTGGCTGTCAAGGATGCCTTTCTTTGTCCTCGCTCTCCCTAAAACAGCACATTTCCCTCTCTCCCACTCTCTTTCTATCCACAGCGATCAGCCTCCAGAACTGAGAAAAGGAGCAGTAAGGGTCAAAACAGTGGGATAGGTCAAAGCATGTGAGGGGAAAAAAACAGATATACACTGTTCACACATGCTTGTACTTTTCCCCACACGCGCTGAGCTTTTATATAGAGAATGTCAAGAAATAGTTGCACATTGGCCATCGACTACAATCATTCACTACAGTAGAGGTATATGATGGAGCATGAGACAATAATATTCACTAATTATGTTAGCCTGATATTTGCAGAACCATTCATTCTGCAAAAGTAGGTAAGGACTTCATACTTTACAAGAAATTTCTTCATGTCACCTCAAGAAGCGACATATATCTCACTGAATAACCAAATGATCAAAACTCCTAATTAATAGCTCAAGAAGCTTCTAATTCAGTTCCATTTTCATGTGAAATGTATGTGCTCTGTTTAATGATTCTTAAATGTTCAAACAGTTCTTATACACTTAGCACATGAGTGATTTAGTCCTAAACTTTGCCACAAAGAGATATGCACATCAACACAAAAATATTGTATCAGTTTTGAAGCCAAAGACTAGATTTTTAAGACCAGATCAAAACAGATTTGCAAAAGGATTGATTTACTAGAAAACCAAGATGTGGATTTAATACCACTTTGTATCCAGAAATTAAACATGTTGATGAACAATTCATAGTTTGCATGGTAGTGGCCAATGAGATGAATAAGGTGAAGGTAAAAAACATACATAACAAAACCGTACATAAATCAGTTTTGCATCGTTCACCCTAGACTGATTGAAAACATAAGCCTGTCCATAGCTAAACTGCTATCTGAACTAAAATCAATCTCCTCATGTTGAACCTAACGAAAAGGAGTGGAAAATGAAGATTACATTCACAGTACCTAGTTTCTAAGCTTCTACACCACATAAAGCATGTCTAAGAGTCATTATTCAAAAGACCATAACCACTGTGGAGGTCAACTGAGGGAAGGAGCTTCAACTGAATAGAAGTCGAATTTACAACTGGAGGAGTGGAATCAAAGGAAAGATAAGTACTAGAGTCACTAGCAGTATATGAAAGGAACCTTGAATGCTTACCAAAATGTCTTCCAGACCATTGATAAAGTTGTCAACTCTCCACTGCAAGTAGATTGGGTTGTACTCAGAGGCTTCATATTAGTGTTCTTTATCAGATGTTCTATATTTTCTTTAATAACCTGTTACATGTGAATTCATCATAAACAAGCCAGAAACCAGCAAGGTACTTCCTTTTGACATGAATAATCAAACTTAAACCAAAACACACTAGAGTGCAGACAATGGCTATGCCAGCGTACCTTGAAACAATCATAAGTTGGCAGGAAATTTTTGGTTGTTGTCAAAATTGTTGACAATACAGCTGGAAGCTTATCATTGAAGCCCCACAGCTTCAGTTCCAAATAGTAATTATTCACATACAAAGAAGTATCCAGCAGGGCAAAACTGGCCTGAATACAGAGAATACAACATTTGATCCACAAATTACTTAATGTTGCAGAACACTGCTAGTAGAAATTGTATATCACAACTGAATTAATAAATGTTGAGATGACGGAGTGTGTTAAGAATGGAAATAGAAGAGAACAGCCTAGAAAGATTTGCATAAAGAAACACAAATTTTCAAGACAAAAACTAATGGTAGATTTCATTACAACCCACTATAGCATCCGAGTCCCTGTAGTGACACACTTGGATCCAGACTATATAGAGATTCAAAATTGATCCAAGTGCAAACAGGCATTCCCAAAAACATCATTTAATATCAGCCTTCTAAACAGAACCACAAAGTAACTAGTAATTATAAGAGAGGAGACATTGACCTGATATAAAATATCATTCAGCTTATCTCTAAGAAGGACAATTGTTTTGGATAAACAAATAATCATCCCAAACAGACATTAACGAACACATATCAGATACACGATTACTTTTTACATTTCAACTTACCAAAATGAAGTAGAAAAACAAGAGACATGTACCTGGGATTTTCAGATCCATCAATCTCACTCTGGTGGAGATGGTTCCCAGGAATCGGGACTCGCTGGTGGTCTCTGTGGGGCTGTTCTTCGACTTCATTGTTTCTGAGACGAAGAAGGAGAAAGGAGGAGGAGGTTACGGTTGGGGTCGGAGGCAAAGGCGAAGGCGGAGGCGGAGAAAGGTGGAGAAGGCTGGGTCCGGGTCTGAGCTAGAGAATGGAGGAGGAGGTCGAGTTTGTGGTCGGGTTGAGAATGAAGGAGGAAGTGACGTTAGGGTTCGAAGCGAGAAAAATAATATAAAGTGTGAAACTTAGAAAATTTTGTTCCCCGCTTTGTTTTAATTTTCAAATGACTTGGCCGCTTCATGAAAACAGGTTCCCGCAAATTTTTAAACAAAATTTATAACAACGGTCATTTTAAGAACCGATGTTAATAATATACATTTAAATAGGTAATTTTTAAAACTGATGTTAACTTACTTTTTTACATTACATGCAATTCCAACTGATTTAAATGATATGATGTCTATTAACAAAATTATAGTAGTGTCTTAGCATTTTGGTAGTTAACAAAGGTTCCTTTGGTGCATCCATCTCCACATCATCATCATTAAGAGTAACATTGTTGTCATGTACCTTTCCACTTCTTAAAGTTATGATGGCTTTGGCTTGGACTAGTGGGTTCTTCCCGACCATGGAAGGTAAGGCTTAGTTTGGCATTGCTTCCTAAGGGGCTTTTGGAACCAAAAGCGCTTTTGGGTCTAATCTAAGGTGTTTGGTAAAATCTTAAACAGATGCTTTTGGTCACTCTAGCTTCTCCCAACAACAGGTTTTCAAAAGCTACAATTTGTAGCTTTTCAAAATGGCTTTTGCAGACAAAAGGTGAAATACAAGAATTTGACATAAACCCACAGAGACTGCAAAATCGCTGAAGATTCAGTAATTTGGACACAAACCCACAGACATCGCGGGAAGAAGACGGAGGAGGACAAGCCGAGACACCGTATCCGGCAAACTCCGACACCTCAATCTCAAAGCCAATCCTCACCGGTTCGACTCAAAACCCCCATTGAACCAGACCATTCAAACTTTCAGAGCTCTCGAAGTCATCGAGAGGGACTTCCACACCATTGCCAAAAGCTTCAGCTCTCTCTTCTCCTACCTCCGCCTCGCCTCCCCGAGGTCTGAAATGATCTTCTTCTACCCCTCTCTCTCCCTTTCTGAACAATCTGCAAATTCATCCCATTTCTTTCCAGCAAATTGAGTGGGTAACTCATGAATTGAAATGGTTGCTGGGGAGTGATTAGAAAATAGAATGGTCTTGGACTCCTAGGTATGGATCTCAACCATAGAGAGATAAAGATGAAAAGAATATTTAATTACGTTGATTATCACAATCACAAAAAAGTTAGGTTCATTATCTTTAAAAATTAATATTAATTACTTTTTATTCTCATAGCCATTTTTGAAAAATAGTTTACCAAACACTTAATTACTTTTCCTCACAGCAATACCAAAAGCAATTCTGGCCACAGCAGAACTAAAAGCACTTCTGCTCACAACACAACAATACCAAACTAAGCCTAACTCTCCTTGCTTCGTTTCTCTCATATCACTAGCCAATTGCCCCATTTGTGCTTCAAGCTTATGCAAACCTTAGGTAGTGCATGCCACTTTAATTTGAACACTTTGAATGATTTCATTTTGATTTGCTAGCACCTTGGAAAGCATCTCCTCTAAGCTAGACATCGGTGCTTTCCCTTGAAGTGGATGAATATGTGTTTGAACTTGAGGAATAGGAGCTAAAAATGGAGGCCTTACTTAATAAGGTGGCCTAGGATAAGCATTACCACCAACTACACCCTTATTTTCTTGAGAGCCTTGGCTTCCACTAGCCCCTTCATAATTACCGCCACCATAACCGACTCCTTGTGTACCTCCTTGATTGCCACCTTGATTGTCACCCTATGAAAAGTTAGGGTGGTTTCTCCATCTGGGATTATATGTGTTGGAGTAAGGATCATTCTTGGGCCTTTGCACTCTTCGATAATCTCCAGGAAACAATCTCCATGTGGACAAAAGAGAGTATCATGGTTCATCCTCTCACAAATCAAGGATACTTGTGGCCCTTGGACTACCTCATTTGCTTGCTCACACCCCTTGCCTTGTTATCTCATCATTAACCCAAATTTCTTGCACAAGTTATCCTCCATCTTCTTGAATTCTTGAACCATGTCAACACTTAGAGTTCTAACTTCATACATGCCTCTGGTCTTGATTGGGTTGATTCCCTTAATAACACTTGGGAAAGAGGCTTTCGACCTTATGGGTTATTATCCCACAATTGAGACCACTCCGCATGCTTCTCCAACAGTTGTTAGGCATTCTTCACTAGCAAGTCCATAAAGCCGCCGCCGCTTGCACTATCCACATTCCTCCTCGTCTCAGATGTCAAGCCTTGTTAGAACAAGTTCATTCGCATATCTTGGGATTGCCTATGATTTGGACACCCGTATTCTAAATCCTTGAACCCCTCTTATATCTCATAGAAAAACTCATCTTGTTCTTCATGAAAAGTCCTTAGCTTGATTCTCTGCTCATTGGCCTTGCTCGGAGGGAAATACTTGGTAATGAACTTTCTTTGCATTTCCTCCAAAGTGTGGATAATAATTGAAGGCAACTTGTTAAGCCACATTTTGGCCTTCTCCTTCAAAGAACAAGGAAACAACCGAAGTTTTAATGCGTCCTCCGTCTTCTTGTTAAGCTTAATGTTCACACAAGCTTCTTCAAATTCAAGCGAATGGTGATAAGGGTCATTGCTTGGCAAACCATGTATAGAAAGTCGGAAGAGTTTGCAAGAAATTTGGCTTAATCTCAAAAGATAATGCACACGATGGAAGCACAATACACTCTATGTGTAGATAGTGAAGGGAGGGCACAATCCCTTATAGGTATTCTCTCCTCGATTTCTATTGTTCTCTCCTCATCATCTGTCATAATACGGTACCGTCTTGGGCCAAGACTAAGACCGGCAATCCTTGCATCTCAATCTAGTTTGAGTAACTTCTCCAAGGTAGCGAGATTATGCACCACTAGTACTGGCCGGACTCTCTTTTTCACTGCTAGAACTACCCTCGGATGATGATGCCACTGGGTTCTGATAGGAGCATAAATGCAACGAATATAGTGTGAAATCCCTTACACTATTCTTAGTTAATTCCTTTAAAAAGTCAGTTTTAACTTTGTTTTCTTTTTAGGTAGTTCGTGGAGTGATTCAAGAGAAATAAGAGCTGAAAGGGAGCAACGAAGCCATGACACATGAAGTACTGATGCAGAGGACCAAGTTTGATCAACCATTTGGCCAGAAAGTACAAGGGAAGTCCACGGAATTCATTGTACAAAACAGTTGCTGCAAAGCAGAAACTGCAGTTTCAGAATCAGCTTTCTGGGAACAGTTTTGAGGAGCAATTCTCGCATCATTCCATCTGCAAATTTGAAGAAAGGGCCAGCGATCCTTGAAGAAATGATGTTATACTTCAACTACAGCCAAAGAACAGGTCAAAAGCACCAACTAGACAGTAGGAAATCAAAGTCGAAGTATGCTTCCCGATAAGGCAGAAACTGTCAGCTTTTCACGAAGCTTTTTGAGAGATCTTTTCCGGCGACTTTCTTGGAGTTTTTCCAGAATTTTATTGATGATTCTCGATTATATGATGTCATAGAACACGTGGGAGTCAAGAACCATCCAGAAACTTGTCAAGACGAAGTCGTTCCTTGTCCAAGAAGGAAGCTTCAGAGTCAGAAATTGAATCCTAGTCAAAACAGGACGGTTTTGCAGAATTCTTCTTTGGACGGATTTCCAGGGAATTTTTGGAAGGTTATTGCTGCTGCAAATATGAAGGAGAGTTCTAGAATGATTCCTCAAGATTTTGGGAAGATTATTAAGGCTTGAAAAATCATTTAATTACGCACCAAGTAGAGTAATCCTCAAGCAACTAGGAGAGGCTTTCAAGCGGAATTGGAAAAGGAAACTTGGGCTGTGTATTTTATATATATAGAGGCTCTGAACACGTTGAAAATAATCATCCTACAGCGCCATCTTCTGCTCCCAAACCCTAGCACACAAAGTCTCAAAAATTCCCAAATCTTCAAGAAGGAAAACCGTGCACATCACCATCCATCTCCATCAATCTTCTGCCGTGACCTATCTTGAAGGAGTGCCTGCATCTAAGGCTGCCTAAAAGTGAATTCGTGGCTCTCATACTCTCCTTTTTACGGTTTTTAATATCTTGTAATCTAATACTCATGTTTTTATTTGTTGAATTTAAGACGATGTGTGGCTAGTTACCTTTTGTTAGGGGCGAGGTTTGAAGCCCCAATTATGTAGAACATATGTTTGTTTAAATTTAGTTTCTTGATCTGTGGTGTGGATTGGTTGTTTATCTCTGATTGATTGAAAACTTTTACATGTGTTTGTTTTATGGTGGCCAACATAGGATTTATGCATGTAATTGGAGCTAGGTTTAGAAAATAATTCACCTAATCGTCTTGTTTTCTAATCCACAAGTATGCAAGGCTTTGAACAAAGTTGATGTTTTAAACAACTAGAAGAGCATGCTAGGTAGGCGTTCCACTAGACTGCAACTCTATAATCAATCGTTTCCATGAGATCTTAATGCTTCAAATATGTTGACACTATATGTGTTGTTGATAGGATAGCGTTCTATACCTTGATTGCATGTTTGATAGGCTTAGCTATTGTGCGTTCACGTAGACTAAGTAATTAGGGAAACATTAATAAGGGACATGATCTGCTCCGACTTGTTTCTTGGTTGATTTCTGTTCACACCTTAGTAATTGAAACTAGGTTAACTTAACATTGTTCGAAAGTAATTGGTGGTGGATTTCCAAGTCTCTAACATGTTCTCCATCTTATTTTCTCAAAACCTAAAATCAAATTTGTTTTCTTTTTGTTTTCTCTTTTATTTTCGTAGGAACATAAAAACCCCAAAATATTGTTCTTGCTTAGGATTGTAGAGCCCCTTTCTATCCCCTTCTGTTTCCTGCCATCTTTTTCTCTCTTTTCTAGTGTTTGACGTTTTTGTTTTTGTTTAGTTTCAGATTTTATTTGTTTGATTTGTGTTTTAGTTAGTTTAAATTAGTTTATTTTTATTGTGTGAATAATTAGTTACCCTCAATCCCCGGCTTGAACGATCCCTGCTTACTCTATATTGCTAACGACTACATCTTGCAGGGTTAAGTTGAGCGCCTATTTTTGGCGTATCAGGTTCGAATATAAGGATGTAGGGGCCATGACCTTAGAATCTTGCGGTGTCTTGAGATCGCAGATGATAATATATAATGTAGACCTATAGTGGATGATACCGACATAAACACCTAAAGAACACACAAAGTAAGGATTATAAGTAAGTAGAAATAAAACAAAATGCAAGGAATTAATATACAAAATTGAAATTTTGACTTTTTTCTTTTTCTTTTCTATTTTTTATTTGTTTATCTAAGAACTTATAATAATTTCTAAAAAATTAGAAACCAATCAAAGTTTGTAAATAGAAAAGAATTTAAGAAAAAGATTTCCAAATTGGCAAAATTCAAATTCAAGTGTAACGAAATTGGCGTAATTTCAATTTAAGTTTAACGTAATTCCAAGCTAAAACGCAACTTTGGCGTAGTTCCAAAATAAGTTTGGCGTAATTCCAAAACTAAATACAATTTGGAGTAATTCCAAAATATGTGCTAGCTCATCCGTTTGTTAACTTTTTTCGGATTATAACCAGGTAAGAGCAGGTGGGCTACGGTAGAGACAAAACTCACCTAGCACACAACCCATCCAGGATAAAATCCCTAGCTTCTTGCCTAGACATCATAATCCTACTAAGGTGCGCCTATTAGAGATGATTGATAAACTAATTTGTTACGAACTATTAAACCAATTTATTAACTAAAAAGAAGAGGAATCTGATCCTTGAATGTTGCGTACCGCGCAACCTTGCGGTAACTCCTTTCAGTGCGACCAGGTAAGGAAGGTGAAGATTTCATTAGAGCAATGCTCACTTTCCAACCTTTCGGTTACCTTTTTCTTATTTGATCCCATTAATTGGATGAACCTAGTCGTGTTGAACAAGTAAGCTCAACGTTACAAGGATAGAATTCCAAATCTAATTTATTTTAAATTTTTACAAATTTCAACCAACTTCTAATCTAGAAGAAATAAATCTAAGTACCAAATATTAAAATGTAATTCTTTCCCTTTTTTTTAGCCAACTAAAAGGTGAATTTGCACAAATAATAAGTAAATAGCAAATAGGCAAGACTAGTTTTTCATTTTGAACATGCTCACATTTGATCCTTTTCTTACCACAATTTACTATTCTACTTGTCCAAAGTACTTGTAACAACTTCAAAAATAAAGTAGCTATTTACACAAATTAAAACTAACAAAATAAAGAAAAAGTAAACTACAAAATGAGTTCTTTAGTCCCATGGAAACCTAATAGGGATTGAGTTTTACCTCAATCCCCGGCAACGGTGGCAAAACTTGTTAGTTGCATCACCTAACTTATATTATGTGCATTGTGTGTGATGTTACCTACTCCCAAGTTTAGGAGGTCTAGTTTTTTTTTTTTTTTTTTTTTGAAAGAGGGCCAGTACGGCTGCCCTTAAGCCTTGATCATTAATAAAACTTCAGAATACATGGAGGAGACGTAACACCTGAACCCCAACTTACAATAAGCATAGGAAGAACATCCCGAGATAATAATAGGAGTCTCAACATAAAGTATGAATTCTGACATGCACCAATTAGCGAAGAGTGCACTTCTGGCTACTCTATTCGCACCAATTAGTGATTAGGAGGCCAAGTTTTAGTGAAGGAAAAGAGTAGAGTAACGTACCCAAAGGATTGGGGGACACTCAACCTAACTAAATTACCACGAAAATAAACTTAGAAAACACATACAATTTACCTTTTTACAAGCCTAAGAAACACAAACCATTTGGAGGTTGTGATTCCTTTTTACAATGTTTGTGTAGTGATTCGATTTTTCAATGTTCAAAGTCAAAAAAAAATTAATGCAAGAACAAGGAATGTAAACTACCTAACTAAAGGAAGAGATTTTGGTATAAGAATGAAAAGGGAAGCCAAGGCATCGCACCTAGCCTCTAATGTGTCAAACTTAGTGCTAAGATGCAAAATGGTAATGCTTTTGATGAAATCCTGAAAATACTGGGTAGAACGTGAATTTGGATATCAGGGATTGATATGCAAGTTTCAATCCTCACTGGGTAGAAACCAAAAAATCAGACAGAACACAGGATTTTGGTTACGTAGTGAAAACCTCAAATTTGAGATTAAAAACACTGCGGGGCTCTTACTCTTGAGAACCCAAATAAGATCAATTCACTAATGGTGAAGGATACGTTTCTTTACAAACACAATTAGCACAAGCTTGACTACAATCGCTAGACTTAACTAATGAGGTGTTTGTCTTCAACCTTGAACGCCTTCTTCACTTGAACGATCTGCAACTATCGCTCTTCTTGCTTCACAGTTTCTCTACTGATCTCGAGAGAATCAATGCATATGAGTGAATGAACAAAGACACTTAGACATGGAACAAGTGTTTTGGACTTCTAAGCAAGCAAGACTCACTACAATTCTTGCGTCTCAAGTCATACACCAAATGAACTCATACTTTTTGAATATAAGGAGGAAAAACAAAATCCTCAACAATGATGATTTTACCCTAATTGGACTCCTATTAGGAAAAGATTTTTTAATAAAACATATCCAATTAAAAACAACAAATCCTCAATCACCTAGGACTTCAAAGGACTAATTATAACAGCTAGAAAATATCTTTATAGAATAATAATTTGAAACCCTAAAGAGACTTTCCAAAAACGAGTTCCCTAAAATGTAGGACTAACTCAGACTGACTCGGACTGACTCAGGAATTGCAACACATGTTGCAATCCGGTGCTTATGCATGAGATGCATTTACCTGAAATTCTCTGAGACCAGTTTGTAGGCTTCTTCACTGCTTTGTATGGGAATGCCAATATAACATGTAGAAATCTTGTACCTACAATCTACCCCTTTGGCATTCCTATACAAAACTACTCTATTTTAGGCACATTTCCCCTCAACAAGTACTTGAGGAACCTCGCTTGGGAAGAAGCCTTCAATTCCTGAAACACTTAAGAACAACACATGATATAATCAAGACAAGAACCTGTAATTCAATAAGCCATGTAGCAGCAATTTAACACATGTCCAAAGTCAATAACTAGCTCAAACCAAAGATAAGTCTAGCAAGAATAAGAAAAAGAACACAAAATGACAATGATTGGCTCCAATAATCATATCCCCCTTTTTGGATAGGGATGCCAAGGATCAAGAGAACTCGGCCACTTCTGCCTCTCAATGTGTTCCACCCTCTGAAGAAGCGCATCCACATCAGTTTGGAGCTGATCCAATTTTCGGTTCACCACAGTGAAGTGGTCTTGCAAGAGGCGAGAAATAAAAGTGGTTTCAATAGAGCCTCCTTTAGTCTTGCTTTGACTGGTGATATGATGGAGAGAACTCTGAGAAAAGACTTTCAAGGGCGGGGCCATTTCATCAACATCTTCCAACTGGACACCCTTGGCTTTGTAGATAACAGTGATGACAGAGGGGAAGACTAAGGTGGCCTTTTTGTGACGACGACCCTCAACAGCAGCTTTCCGAATGGCCTTGTACATGTAATGCTTAGGCAAGGTTTCAAATTTCGGTTTCGGTTTCGATTTCGGTACTTCAAATTTAAAGAAATTTCGGAGAAAGTTTCGATTTCGGTGGAAATTTCGGTTAAAAATAAAGAAATCACATTAATTGCATGTATAAAATGATATTTTTGAATGAAACTTTTACATAGACTAAACTAACCTATAATAAACCTATTTACAATGTAAACTCTCTAAAATTATACATAAATAATAGAATTGTGATATTTAATATGGACGAGACGACGAGTAATTAACTAAAACTGTAGTAAGTTGCTAAACACTATCTATAATTCTATATGTAATTATAAATGTTCTGTATATTGATAATGTGAATGTGATTTAATTTTTTTTTTTATGGCTGGAACCCAGTCAGAGGCTTGGCCATCACGCCTTTTTCACTAATAATTAGAAAAATTCAAACTTTGTTGTGAGAAAACTGAACTCCAAGCCTACGAAAAAGTTAAAAGACATCATTATGGTCATGGCGGTCAAAAAGCCACGCACTAAGAAAATACTAGTAAAAACTAAAAAGAAAAGAACAGTAAAGCCTTCAATACCTTCTTAATTAATAATTATATGGTGGATGATACACATGATAGAAAGAGAGTTTCTATGTTATGAAGGAGGATTGAAAAAAAAAAAAAATCAAAATTTCTATTTTGTCAGCGAAAAGTCGAAAACTGTGAAATACGAATTTAACAGAAATTTCAGAGAAATTTCGGACAAAATTTCGGTTTGAATATTTAAATATATTTTGTGTGTGTAGATATTTCGGAAATTTAGAATTTCGCGGAAATGTACGGAAAATTTCGGTAAATTTCGGAAAACTCCTGACGGAAATGATATAGCATATGAATTTCGTTTCGGTACTTCAAATTTACGGAAATTTCGACGGAAATTTCGGCAGTTTCGGAGAAACTTAAAACCTTGTGCTTAGGAGAGATGTAAGGACCGTTGTCATTGAGCACATGGATGAGTTGAGCTTTGTCCAAAGTAATCTTGCTACTCTGGGTCGAGGGATAGAGCAATCTGTGAACCAAGTGGCCTAACAGTCGACAAAACCACTCAGATGACCAGCAGAGATCTCCTTAGGGGTGGCATTTAGTCGATCCTCATAGATAGCAGCCACAACTGTGTCAATAGATAGTGCCTCAAGAACCAGATCAACATCAGACATCTAAGTAATAGGTGCAATAAGACCCAAAGTCTCTCGGATAATGGTGGGAGTGAAGGGAACCGAGACTCCTCGGATATCAACGTTGCACCTAATTGGAGTGGGAGCATTAACAAATCAACCTGCGCTAGTATGTTTGGAGAACAATAAGCATAGAACTCTCTAACCACAGTGAGTTTAGGAGTGGGTAAAATTCCTAACGAAATATACGCACAGTATCGAAAAATAATTTGCTCAACTCAGCCACATCAAAATTCTTTTAAAAAACTAGGGGTCTAACACAACTGCGTCAATAGATAGTGCCTCAAGAACCAGATCAACATCAGACATCTAAGTAATAGGTGCAATAAGACCTAAAGTCTCTCGGATAATGGTGGGAGTGAAGGGAACCGAGACTCCTCGGATATCAACGTTGCACCTAATTGGAGTGGGAGTATTAAGCAAATCAACCTGCGCTAGTATGTTTGGAGAACAACAAGCATAGAACTCTCTAACCACAGTGAGTTTAGGAGTGGGTAAAGCATCTAACACAGATTCCTAACGAAATATACGCACAGTATCGAAAAATAATTTGCTCAACTCAGCCACATCAAAATTCTTTTAAAAAACTAGGGGTCTAACACAAGTATAAGTCTCAAAATCGACCCGCTGAGTACAATTGCCAAATCAAGAATCCTTACTTGGTTTGGATGGAGCCTTCTTTGATCGAGAGGAGGAAAGATCAGTGGTGCCAGAAACACGAGGGCACTTGGACGGAGGAGCAGACTTGGCAGGGCAAAGCGCCGGCGCGAGGTAGGTGGAGGTGAAGAAAAGACATGCAGGGACTCGGAGGCAGCATAACCAGAATGAGCAGCGGCGGCGGAGGAGTTTCCGGACCCAGAAGGGGACGGCGGTGCCTAGGCGGTGGACCGAGATTGGGAGGTCTCCAAATCCTAAGGATGCTCCACCGAGGTAGGAGGTCCAGTGTCGTGTTCAAGGCGGTGAAGGCGAGAGGACCGCTGAGATGGGCCAGAGGCAACGAGGGGACCCGAGCGGTGGGACGCTTGACAGTATGCTTGATGCGGGCCATAGCGAGGTTTGAGAGAAGAAGAAGGCGGCCTTGAGAGGGACTTTGAAACTTTGAGAAAAAGACCTAACTCACAAGGACTTAAACACACCGTGAAGGAAATAAAAAGAAAAAAATAGAATTAAATTTTTATTTTTATTTTTTTATTTTATTTAAAGTTAAGTTAATAACAGAAACAGAGAACAATGATTCCCGAAGGAAACTCAAAGGCACATGTTGAATCAAATAAAGCACATCAAAGTGGCCAAGTACTGGAACTCCCCCTTAATTTATCATGTTATGAAGAATGCAAAAATGATATGAAATCACACAATGATTTGGTTTGTATCCAAAGGCCTTAAACAGATTCTATTCGCATAGTTTTTCAGATAAGAGAACGACCACAAATCCAAAAACATGAGAGCAAAAGATGAGGTCACATGAATGAATCGGTTTTGGCACCAACAAAGTAAGCTAGAAGATGATCGAGTATTCTGTACCTTTTGTTGTGGAAAGTGAACATAACTCAAGATGAGGTGTGTAACATTCTTAGAATCCTTGAACCCAGAACCCACATAAGAAGAAAAATAGATGCACATATTCGACAGATAGTTCGCCTTATAACACCGTGTGGGCATAGTTTTTATTTTTCTATTGCCTTTCACACAAAGTAAAGTTTTACACATGAAAACTAAGTCCCATGTAACGAGTTTTATGCCAGCAACTCCCAAGTCAGATGACTTTAGGGTACTGGATGTAACAAGGACACCCCATAGGACACATCAACTCGAGTCAATAGTTTCACAATCCACCGGGGTGGCCAAACCATTCCTGTTTCTTCCCAATCCTCATATCGTTAGTCACGACCGAGGCATGTTTACTTTGGGACTAGTCTGGCCATGCTTCAAAAATAATGTACCTTTTTTAACGAGGAGCACAAATAATTTTGAACAACTTCTTGTGTGAACTAAGAACTGATCAACCAAGAACCTTACTTATCACCACAAGGAGTATGTGTGCATGTGAGGAGACAAAGTGATAGAGAATATGTTGTTCAAGCTCAAGGTTACAGAGTGATGCAAGAACAAAGACAAATCATGCTAATTAGCACATTGCACACAGGTTTAAGGAAAAGGAGCAGAGTCCTTGTCAACCTAAGTTCCTGTCAGACAGTTGGGGATACAAAGCACACTTTTTCAATCCTGAATCTCTAGAAACTGAAACTAAAAATGCATAAAAAAATAAAATAAAAAAACAATGCACCTATGCTGCGATGAAAACATACGATATGAATGCATGCAAAGAGATATTTAAATCAAGGAAGAGTCTCAGAACTTAGAACACCAATGGCGCTTCTAAGTGATTCAAAACGAGCATTATCCAAGGGTTTTCTAAACAAGTCTGCTAATTGATGCTCAGTTGGAACAAATGAAAGTTCAAGTATATTTTTCTCAACCAAGTCTTGGATGAAGTGATATCTGATATGCTAAAACTAGCATCCAACTTAACCGTATAAAATATCATTTTAGTACGCAGTAAATAGGGATCATTCAAATTTGGGGATTGAGGATAGACTTGTCATTTCAGAATAATTAAAGAATTAATAAAAATACAAAGTAAAATATTTACAAAGATATATACACAATTAACGAAAAAAGGGGTTTTAGGTTTTAGGATTTCAAAAATTAAAAGAAATAAAATAAAGAAAATACAAAAACACAAGTACAAGTATGAAATGTAAGAAACAAAGATCAAAACTCATTCCAAGTATCAAATTCGATTCAAACCCTACAATTGTTCTTGCAAGTCATGAGAAAGAAGTTGATGATGTAAAATATTTGAAGCAAATGATTTTCCATATTTTACTTTCCTTTACTAATTAATCTAAGTGAAAGCACCTAGATCAATCCTATTAAACATGCAATCAAAATCTAGAAAGCTAGCTAATCAAAACATGTCCAACGCAATACACATAGAGAAAGGTTATCAACTTAAGTGCACAACCTAGTATGAATAAGTTCATCTATTTGCAATCCTTTTCAATTAAATTTGACTTTTGTCTAAAGCCTTTACTACTTTTGATTCAAGTTCACAAAACTATTAGGTGAATCATAAACTTAAATCTAGCATCAATTATATGCAAACCCTAAAAGTTTCGAACCAATTAAGATAAACATATAAAAGATATCAATCAAGAAAATTTAACTGAACAATCTCATATAAGCAACTATAGAATCACAATTATAGGAATCAAAAATTTCATTTAATCATAAGAATTTGGATTAAACTTTGTTCAAACATTGTTGTCAACTAGAAACAATTTCAACGAAAATCAAACAAGGACAACCTAAAAGGTTACAAAGAAAGAGGACGAATTACACCGTGAGATGGAGATGGGGATGGAGGCTTAACGTTGGATTCTTGAATCTTGGAAGCAAGTCTTCAAGGTGGATGATGGAGGATGTGTCACACGGCTCCTTCTTCTCTTCTTCTTCCTTGCTTGAAAACCATGGAGCTTGCACTAAAGGATGGAGAGAGAAAGACTTGACGTTTTGGTGTGAATTTTCTGAATGGGAGTTTCTCTCAACATCAAGAATGGAGAGTATATATAGAGGGGACGTTGGCCTTGGTCTCCAAGTCTTCATGAATCTTCTATTATTTTCCAAGGAATTATCAGAAAATGCCACATAACTCTAACTGTTTCTACGGAAGAATACGGTAACTAAGAAGCATAATGGGGAGAGAGAGAGAGAGAGGTGACACCGCATGTATAGTGGTTCACCTGTCCCTTGAGGCAAGGCTACGTCCACTTAGATATTTTACTATGAGTGAGGTCAAGTGACCTTTGTAGTGATACAAGTGTGGGGATCATGGATTCCTTCCTTTCTAAGAAGGGGAGGACTTCCTCTTATAGCTAAAGGAAGTCCCCATCTAGTTTACATTTCCGATGTGGGACACAACATACATATTGCTTCTCTTGAAGCCTCTTGGAGAGCATGGGAGGGTGGCCTCCCTACGAGGTACCGGCCGACCTCCACCATAGCGAGGTAGCTCGGGTGTCGGACTACCGGATGCATGTCGTAAGCGGGACTAGCCATGTCGCGGGGCCCACCTAAGAGGTCGTTGCTTATGCTTGGCGGTATGTCATATAGGTGGTATGTACAAGTCCCCCAAGTCCCCGAGTAAGAGGAGCTTCTTGGTTGGGGAGTTTAAATATGATGCCGCCATGTATGAGTGATGACCTTGTTGAACGCCATACCCATACTAGTCCCCCAACTCCGTAAGTAAGAAGGGACTATTCGGGTAAGTTGGTGTCGCGGGGGCCTCATCATCAAGCTAGTACCTGCACATAAGATAGTTGTGTACAAATAGCATATTGATTGCACTAGGGCAATCTAAGTGACATTTGAGTCAAATGCATTGAGGTGCATGAATGTTTATATGAGATGCATGTTACACATATTGTGCATGCACGTATTATGTAGTGTTGACTGTTGACATACGACGTATAAGTCTAGAATGTATGTGGTTGTGAAAGTATAACGAAGTGCATATGATGCATAGATGTGTGATGAACGTGATGACGCGTACATGATGATATGTATATGTTGTATGCATATGATGCACATGTGTTAGGATCGGGAGTGTGGTTACTCGCCGAGTCCCCCAAGTCACGTAGTAAAACAGAAATTTGGATTTAGGTTACGTTCGACGAAGCCGGTAAGGCTGAGAATGAAGCTCCGGTATCGAAGTAACCATTGACAATACTAGCGAGACTATGGCGTGACCATGATAGTCCTCGAAGGATAGGTTAGAGGAAGGAACGCTAACTTACTTAACCCGAACGTATAAGCCATAACCCGATTGTTTGGCTTATGTGTAACGGGAACGTAAGAGTTGAGCTCGCTCATGTTGAGCGGGAGTGAGTTTTGTCCTATGGTCTTATTAATGGGATGTAAAAGAAATTTAATTGTTGCGATCAACAATAGGTGAAAAATTTCAATATTTCCATTAATAGACCATAGCACGAAAAGTATGAGCGTGAAGCCCGATGATAGTCCCGGTCGGGTACTATCTCCACTTGTGATAAGTGGTATGAATAAGTCCCCCAAGTGTACAGAACGCTCGGGAGGTGAGATGACTTAGAAGCAAGGGACTGGACCTTGGCTTACCCTGCCTCCGGTACCAAGTGGGGTTTTCTGAGGGCTTGAGCCTATGGTACCCAATGGGATAGAATGAGGATTTGGGTCTCTGATACCCGGAAGGGTAGATTGAGGACTTGACTGAAAGGTAGATTGAGGACTTTGGGCCTCTGATACCCGGAAGGGAAGATTGAGGACTTTGGGCCTCTGGTACCCTGAAGGGTAGATTGAGGACTTTGAGCCTCTGATACCCGGAAGGGTAGATTGAGGACTTTGAGCCTCTAATACCGGGAAGGGTTTTAGCCTCCTATACCCGGTGGAGTGAATGAGGGTTTGATCCTCGTGACACGGTGGGGTCATGTGAGGGCATGAGTTTCCTTAACCCAATGGGGTTGAATGAGGGCCAGTTGGCCTCCTTTACCCGATGGCGTGGCCCCGGGTAGAATGATGTAACCCCGTTGGGGTAACCGGTGGCTTTGGCATCCGGTACCCGGTGGCGTGGCCCCGGGTAGAATGAGGGCCTGTGCCTCTTAACCCCGTTGGGGTACCTCGCCAATTGGAGAGGATTTATGTAAGGATATGACTTTAGCTTACCCCTTTGGGGTACCGCGCTCGGAGCGAGGATTTTAAGTGCCGCACATGTTGTGCTTATTTAGTGCCGCATGTATGCATGTAGCAATTTTAATTGACAGGCAATTAAATTAAAGCATATATGGCATGTATGTTTAACATGTACTTTGTAGTGGAAATGCTAGTAAGAATTTGAACTTGTAAGCATGCCTAAGAATTATGGAGACATTCCACAAGCATGACATAAATATTTAGGCATAATAGATATGATATCGAAAATTAATGCATTTTGTAGACATGCTTTGATTATAGTAATAGCTATTGAAGCATGTAAAGCATTGCATTAGCTCAAATTGAGAGAGCGTAAAAAGAAGATACTGTGACTTATCTTATGCCGATTTTGAGTAGGTTGGAGTTGGAATAAGTACCCAAGTCATGTTGGAGTTGTCCAAGCATAACGCTCCATTGTTTCGGTGAATGAGGTGTTCCGGTAACATGTATCAACTCGTCATCGAGGTACTCTTAGCAAGTAAGTAAATGCTAGATAGGATTCCTTGAGACAAAATAGATGATTAATATGTGGATTTGTAAAATTAACATCCATAATTTGCAAATGGATTTTGAAACAAATTTTAAATATATGTACTAATTGAGCAAAATGTATAAGCAATGTAGTTGTGTACTAAATGATGACAAGTGGCGTGTGGTTGCCCGTCATTAATATGAATTTCGATGGGCAATGAAAATTTGTACACATGTATTTTTAGGTGAAATGGCATGTAAGATGCAGAGGATAAAATGCATAGAGTAGCATACATGTGTAATAATTGAGAATTATGCTCAATATTGTGCCACTTGTATATATGGTTTGATCGAAAGACCAAGCAATCATGCTCCATACATTTGTATGATAAAAAAGCTCAGGTTGCCGGGAACTTTAATTTGTAGTATACCTAAGACATACATAGGTGGTTACACATCGACATGTCTAGTACTGTGGGCATGTGTAATTATAGGGAGCTAGGTGTCCAACTGAATATAGGTTGTATGTGTTACTGAATAAAGCTACAAGGCATGCATGTGTAAGTATATCCTGCATTCATGCTCTAAGGTACCATGTAGGTTTGCATGGACAATATAATTAATTGATACGTGGCACTACTTACACATACCATGTGTAGAGTGGAACGACATGAATTCAAACATGATTGAAGTTTCATTTGAATAACACAGTATATATGAGTAGTCTAGTACTTATCTTTGCAGGCTTTCAGCCTTGCAAGAGGGCTGTTGCTTGAAAACTGCAGACTGTCTGTAAGATATTTACAGGTGCCCGGAGAGGTAAAAACCAGATTAAATTGTGCAGGCAATTGAGGCAGACGTGTCCGTGGATTTCATGGAAAGGGAAATCGATGACTTGGTGTTGCGGGTTATCCAGAGAAGATCGATGGGTGTCCAAGCAACCTCTTTTTTTTTTTTTTTGATATCCCGGAGAAGGAGGTGACAAGGAGGTCCCAGAAGGATATGTGCAGGTACCCGATCCCAAAGCTATATGTGCCAGAAGGATAGTTCCCGGCGGCTGTGACTCGATCCACCAAAGCTACTTCAAGGATGAGTCGAGCTAGGGCTAGTACCTTAAACGAGCGGTGCTGTGTGCAGATGATGATCACGTTCAGTGGTGAATCTTCGAGTCTCAAAGCCTGTGGATCTCGGCTAATTGAGATGGTAACGGTGAGAGTACCGGACTGCCGGGGTGGGTGGTGCCGGGAGGTTGAGTACCAGCCTTCCAAGTGCCCGCTAGCTCTTTTTTTTTAAACTACCGGGTACCAAGAGGTGGACTGTTCACGTACCGGGAGAGTCAGCGAGAGCTAGATTGATTTTAGGCTGGATGAGACCGAGACCTGGTGAGATGAGTTATTGAGAGGTGCCGCTTGAGAAATCGATTCCGGGAATTGGTGAGGTTGACCGGTGTACCAAACTTGCTACCGGAATGAGGTGAAGGACCGAGGGCCGGAGAGAGATGTTGGGCTGGGAGGCGTGGAAGAGATGAGTCTCCGGTGATGGATAAGGTGATACCCGGTTGTGCATCTGGCTTATGTAGATCAACGAGTGAAGGTGCCGGTATCAAGGATCTTGAGGATACCTGGACAAGCGGGCTTACTCGAGTCCACAAAGAGGATATCCCACTGGCAGGTAGATTGGGCTGGCGATGATCTCTGGGAAGAGGAGAATCCAGAAGGTCCTGAGGTGATATATGACATAGCGAGATCGTGTTTAAAATTTCTTGGAGCCTCAGGCCTGACAGGTTGCTGACTCAGTGGGTCTGCAGGTAGGTTCCTGAAGCTGTCGATGTCGTTCAGAAGTCCAGGGAGCCGGTTACATCTCATGTCAGCGGGTACCGGGTACATGTTATGTGAGCGGGTACCGGCTCCAAGTGGGATCCTGTAACTCCCGGAAGTAGAAATGTTGATGAGTGGGTACCGGTTAGGCTGTTGGTTACCAAGTAGTGCCGAAGATTGAGGTTGTCAGTGATGAGAATCCGGGAAGAGGCATGGGTGCCGGCCAGGTTACGGATATCGGGCTCCCAATCATGACATGTCCAAGAGTGGGAGAGGTCTGTTACCGGGAGTTGTTGACTCGGTGTATGACTCGATGACGGAGCGTTGTGGATCCGGGAAGGTGAATGCCACTGAGACCCTTGGTGAGTTGCTGAGGGAGCTAGCAGTGAGGTGATGGAGTTACCGGTGATGATCGCTGGGAAGTGAGGATGCTGCTGGGGAGGCTTGGTTCCCAGAAATTTCGAAGTACCGGGTGAGTTGCGCAATGGTACCCGTACGTGACTCGTTGAAGGGTCCGGGAAGGTGAATGCCACCGAGACCCGTGGTGTGCAAGTGAAGCTTGATTCCTGCTAACTTGTGAAAGTCCCGGAGGCTTAGGAGTGGAGGTGCTCGCTGACTCAAGTACCTGCATGTACCCATGTACCCGGATGGCTCGTGTACCCGGATGACTCACATACCCAGATGGCTCACGTACCCGAATGGCTTATGTACCCGGATGGCTCTTGCTTAAGGTCGGAGGTTCATACCCACACTTAGGGCCCCTCCTTCTAGCGCCAATGTTTCTACGGAAGAATACGGTAACTAAGAAGCATAATGGGGAGAGAGAGAGAGAGAGGTGACATCGCATGTATAGTGGTTCACCTTGCCCTTGAGGCAAGGCTACGTCCACTTAGATATTTTACTATGAGTGAGGTCAAGTGACCTTGTAGTGATACAAGTGTGGGGATCATGGATCCCTCCTTTCTAAGAAGGGGAGGACTTCCTCTTATAGCTAAAGGAAGTCCCCATCTAGTTTACATTTCCGATGTGGGACACAACATACATATTGCTTCTCTTGAAGCCTCTTGGAGAGCATGGGAGGGTGGCCTCCCTACGAGGTACCGGCCGACCTCCACCATAGCGAGGTAGCTCGGGTGTCGGACTACTGGATGCATGTCGTAAGCGGGACTAGCCATGTCTCGGGGCCCACCTAAGAGGTCGTTGCTTATGCTTGGCGGTATGTGATATAGGTGGTATGTACACTAACCAATCACAAATTGCCATGTAAGCCTTGGTGTGTCATCCAACCAATCAAAACTCTCCAAAATTAAGTCCATATCCCTTTTAATATATTGTTGCCGAAATATATATATATATATATATATAGGATTTTTCTGATTTTCTTCACAAAAATATATTAGGTAGTTGTTGTACTCAAATGCCTTGGATGAAGCAAATGCTTCATGACTATGGAATATCACAAGGATTTTTCTGATTTTCTGATCACAAAAAATAGTCAACTTACCTTGTGATATTCCTTAGTCACGAAGCATTTGCTTCATCCAAAGTGTTTGAGGACAATAGCTACCTGCAGCTACATACTCTGCTTCAGTGGTGGAAAGAGATATGCAGTTTTGCTTCTTGCTATGCCATGCCACCATGTTGTTTCCCACAAAGAAACAACCTCCAGAGGTACTTTTTCGATCTTTCAAGTTTCCTCCCCAATCTGCATCTGAATATCCTGCAATTTCAACATTAGTATCAAAGGTAAAATAGATGTCGCAATTTGTTGTACATGATACATATCGTATGATACGCTTTAAGGCTTCCAAATAAGATTCCCTGGGATTTGCCTGAAAATAAGCACAAACTCCAACACTATATGATATGTCAGGCCTACTAGTAGTGAGATAAAGAAGACTACCAATCATACTTCTGTAGAGTGTTTGGTCAACAGACTTACCTGTGAGGTCCTCACTAAGTTTGGCACTTGTACTCATGGGATTGGTGACAATTTTAGCAGATTCAAGCCTAAACTTTTTAACAAGATTCTCAGCATACTTAGTTTGAGATAGAAACATACCTACTTTCAGTTGACGAACTTGAAGACCAAGAAAATAATTCAACTCCCCACACATGCTCATTTCAAATTCACTTTCCATGATGTTAGTGAATTCTTCAACATAAGTATTAGAAGTGGAGCCAAATATGATATCATCAACATACACTTGAGCAATCATGATATGTTTCTTATCCCTTTTAACAAACAAGGTTTAATCTACTGAACCTCTAATGTACCATTTACTTACTAGGTAAGTAGACAGACGCTCATACTAGGCTCTTGGAGCCTGTTTCAAACCATACAAAGCCTTGTTAAGTCTACACACATGATCAGGATTGGAAGGGTCTTTGAATCCCTGAGGCTGTTCAACATAAACTTCCTCTTGCAACACACCATTCAAGAATGCACTTTTTACATCCATTTGGTGCAACTTAAAGCGAAGATGACAAGCAATAGCAAGAAGAAGTCTAATAGATTCAATCCTTGCAACGGGGGCAAAGGTTTCATCAAAATCAAGTCCTTCAACTTGTGTGTAACCTTGAGCAACAAGTCTAGCTTTGTTCCTAGTAACATTTCCATGCTCATCACTTTTATTTCGAAAAATCCACTTGGAACCTATTACATTACACTCATGAGCCACTTGGGCCTAGTCACGGTCGTGTACTTGGTTTACGTGCTGGGGTGAAACTAAAACATTACACTTCACCTAACCAAACTTGTAATAAGCCTACATGTTTGGAACAAAAAGAAGATTATGAAAGAGTGAAAGGTCAAGTTGAATCTCTGACAGATAAATTGGACAAGTTGACTCAAATTGTTCAAAGTTTGCTGCCTAATACCTCAGAGAATTCTAAAGCAAGAAACTCACACTCTGTGGTACTATTTCTATCTTTCAAATATTTGTATATGATGAAGATGGTGATGAAGATGTTGCTGATGAATATGATGCAAACTCTAATGAGGACTTTTATTAGATATATTGTTAGCTTCCTTGCTTAAGAATGATTATATTATAAAGATCAAATATTGAATATTTATCTTTATCTGAACATGTATGAATGATTAACTATGTTTCTTCTAATGCAATTTTTTTTATGAAGATTTAATTGTCTCCTTGTATGTTTAATAAAAAAATTATCTTGATTCATCTACCTCTTCCAATCAGGTTAATTGACAATTAAATTGAGTGGGAGGAAAAAAAATTGCTGACAAATTTCAACGAATAAATCTCGTGAAAAACATTTTCGACCACTTTTTCCGACTACAATATCGTTCTCGGAAATATTAGACTATATTTTTCCGACAGAAAATATCAATTTCCGAGGAAAATATGACCCTCGAAACTTTTTCATTTTCGATGCCAAATAGTCGTCGGAATTAAATATTCTTATCGGAAATAGTTTTTTCCGACCACTACTATTCGTCAGAAATAAGTCCTTGGAAAAAAATGGATTGGCTAGCAATCAATTTTTTTCCTACAAGCAACGAATTATTTCCAACAAACATCTTTTGTCGGAAATACTATTTGTCGTCGTTGAGGAGTAACACTTTCCGACCACCGAAAAATTATTTACGACCATATCTAGCTGTCGGAAATATATCTTTTTCCGAGGGTAGGTCGGAAAAAGACTATTTCCGATGATATTTTTTCCGAGGACCACCGAGGGCACCTAGCTGTCGGAAATAGCTTTTTCCGACGGGGAAAGTGCCTTTTCCGACCAAACGCCACCCTTGGAAATGACTATCATTGTTGTAGTGTCACTAGGCCTAGGCACAAGATACCATACATCATTCCTAGTAAACTGATTTAACTCATCATGCATGGCATTCGCCCAATCTTTATCATTCAAAGCCTCTTTAACATTTTTTTGTTCAATAAGTGAAACAAAACCACAATTCAAAATTATGTTAATGTTCACCTCATTTTTAGTCAAGAAGCATACAAAAGCATAATCGATACTTACCTGAGTTACAGCTTGTCTGCGAGTTTGAATTCCCCCATGTACGTCCCTAATGATATCCTGAGTAGAGTGATCTTTCTGAACTTGTTTGAACCCTGTTCTCGAACTGGTGGAGGATCAAAAATAGGATCATTAGGTGAATCATTCTTTTCCTCATTTATTTCCACACTTACTCGGCTTTCGGAGGGTTGATCATCATTTGGGTTAACCTGAACAGTACTCACAACACAATCATGTTAAACAGCGATAAGTGTGGCCGGTGGCCCACCATTGTACTAATATTGTCCCAACTTAACCACCAGATAGGTGTTGGGTTTTAATCACAAAAGGCCTCGGTACAATTGGGTGAGATCCACCCACTTATAAGTTATATTTTATTTGTCACTTTTCCATTGTGGCATCTTTCCTCTCTAACACGCCCCCTCACGTGCAACCTACCTCTAGATCTGCACGTGAAATTAATTAACAATCCAATTCCCACATTGGAAATTGGGACACAAGTCTCATATTATAAACTTGGCCAATATAACAATCCAAGGCCCACATCGGACACTTGGTAACAATCCAATCGAAATATTCCGATGGCAATATAAGGAACCCAAATTCGAGCCCATGACAATTGGAGACGCAATTGGAGAGAGTCCCACTCTGATACCATGTTAAACAGCGACAAGCGTGGCTGGTGGCCCACCATTGTACTGATATTGTCTCAACTTAACCACCCGATAAGTGTTGGGGTTTAATCACAAAAAGCCTCTGTACAATTGGGTGAGATCCACCTCCTTATAAGTTATATTTTATTTGTCACTTTTCCAATGTGAGATCTTTTCTCTCCAAGAAATCATCAATGGAAACATTATAGGATTCTATAACAGACATGGTTCGCTTGTTGTACACCTTATAAGCTCTACTATCAAAGGAATAACCAAGAAAAATGCCTTTATCACTCCTAGCATCAAATTTTGCAAGATAGTCTCTATCTCTATAAATATAGCAAGGACTTCCAAAGGCACAAAGATGACTTACATTGGGCTTCTTACCTTTCCAAAGCTTATATGGAGTCTTTGCTAGTACCTGGTCTCATGAATGCACAGTTTGAAGTATAGCAAGCAGTGCTAATAGCTTTAGCCCAAAAGTTTGGTGTAAGTCTAGCTGAGTGTAGCATCACTCTTCTCATATCCAACAAAACCCTGTTCTTTCTCTCAACTACACCATTCTACTGTGGAGTAATTGGAGCTGAAAACTCATGTGAAATACCATGCTTAAGGAAAAACTCAGCAAACAAAGTATTCTTAAATTCAGTGACATTATCAGTCCTAACTCTAACAATGCATAAGTCTGACGAATGTTTTTCATTTAGAATTCTTTTGTACAGTCCTTTAAAGCTTTCAAAAATATTACTTTTTTCTCTAAGAAAATTCCCCCATGTAAAACGTGAGAAATCATCAACTACAACCAAAATATACTTCTTACCACCCATGCTTTCATTTTGTGAAGGTCCAACTAGATCCATGATAAGTGGTAGTAAGTTGTCTTTTGTAGCTTGGAAAGATATTTGTGTTTCTAAAACCAAAGGCTACGTAGCTGAGTTAATTGCTCTATATGAGGCTCGGGTTTGCTTACCTGCTTTACACCCTTTACACATCTTGTCTGGTTTACCACTCAGAGAAGGCATACCTCTCACACTTTCCTTGTTCGATAGTTTCTGTAAGTCTTGGAAGTTCACATGCCCCAAACTCTTGTGCCAAAGTTCAAGAACATCATCTGATGTCTTGGTTTTCAAACATGTCTGCATTTCAACAGCTTTATTAGCAAGTACGTGATAACAATTATCTTTAGAGCGCAAACCTCCCATGATATTTTTTCCATCGTTATCAATCACAACACACCTTTTTCTGTTGAAATTAACATCCTCATAATCATCAGTTAATTGACCAACACTTATGAGGTAGCTTGAACATATAAATTATTTTGGAGATTAGGAATACCGGGAGTATTGACAGTACCCTTACCCATTACCTTAGCCTTTTGTCCATCACCAAAAGTAACTGAATCCACTTGTAAACTCACCTGAAAAAGACACGAACCAGCTCTTTTCCCTAGTCATATATCTTCAGCATCCACTATCAACGTACCAAACATCACCCTTTTTATCAGCGAGAGCAGTCAAAGCCACAAGACAAGTGGCTTCTACATGTTCAACCTCGTTAATTCATCTACAAGTGGTTAGTAAGCAAGTTGCATCAATAAATTTAGAGGACATATCACAATCATTAAACTTAGCTGAAAAACATTTGGATCCTTTTTCGACCCAGGTCTGCTTTGTTTCAGTTTCCAGACCCACATGGATTATAGCCAGCTTTGTAATCCTCGTGATCAGACTCAACCCCTCTTTCAACTTAGCTTGTAGCGATTCAGTTGACCTTATTTTTGAAGCTTTCCTATGATTTTGAATGACCCTGTGCAACATATTACATCTAGGACGTATGTGTCCTAATTTTCCACAATAATAACAAGTGAGAGTGAAGCTTTTGGAGTTGTGAATATACCTGGGCTGATGCATACAGGTGTGCTTGTCAGAACTTACTTGAGCAATTTTTTGATGGGTTTGGATGTTTAAATTTGGTTATGATATTTTGGCCAACTTGGGACCATAATCAATGTTATTCGAAGCTTGTAGCTGACCCAGCGAACTTTCACATTCTACACCTTTTACAAAGTTCAATGGCTTACAAGACTCACCTTCATAACCTAATTAACCCTTCTTTGTTACCGTGAGTTTTACCAAATCTCATCATCTTGGAGACCTTTTCAGACCCTATGGAGGCTAATTCTCATCCTCTCCTTCTTGGACAATGTGACATCCCGAACCCGAATTCACCGATTTACTAGTCACTTGGATGGTGAACGATCTTTACTTTCACTTTTACTATCGTTTTTGTGCTTTTAGTGGCCCTAAAAGTTGGCTTTTTGTTCGGGTCAAAATTTGAGAAAATGTTCTTCATGAAAGTTGTAGAGGACGTTAAACCGAGTCCGTGGACATGTGGTACGTAAAAATCAGAATTCGTATGCGAAAGTTATAAGCGAAAAGGTAAAGTTACTGTTCATGGTAGAAATTTGTATAAATAATGAAAATTTACTGTGATAGGTTTCCAAATCCGAAAACTCACCTTTCTCTCTCCTCTCCCCCGATCTCTCCCCTTTCCTCTTCGGGAGATTCCTTCTCCCCTTCGATTCACCGTCGTCCGGTCATTAACCGGTGGGCAACCGGCCACCACGTGATCGCCTCTTCCTCCTCTTGACGCTAGTGCCCTTGAGTTTTGACGATTTTGCCGGAAAACCCCGAATCGAAGCAAGGAACCTCACGGGGGCAGTTTGAGCTCTTCCGGCGATTCAGCCATTTCCGACAGTCTCTGGCCACCAAACCGGCGTCGAATATGCGGTTTTCGCCAAGGATCATTTTCCCCCTAGCCTTGAGCCACGATTTGCAGTGTAGAGGGAGAATCGATCAAAACCCGATTCTAGGGTTCTTGGATTTTCTGGGTTTTCTTCACCGGCCAATTTCAAGCACTTAAAGGTAAAATTGGAATGTGCTGTAGTTGAGAAACTTGTTAAGTCTGTTGTGATGTTGCTGCTGCCAAAATTTGGTGGCCATCGGACCCACGCGCTGCCACTGTAGGTGGCGCGTGGAGGCACGTAGGGTAGTTTTCTGACTTCGATTTTTAGCCTATTAAATTCTATAATTGATGTAGAGTTCGTAAATGTGAATTTGGTTGGAATTGAAGAAAAGTTGCGTTGATTATGAAATTTTCGGAATTTAGAATTCCATTACCGATTTATGAGAATCCGACCGTCGGATATCTCTCAGTTCTGCCTTGGAACCTTTAAATTAACGAATTGGTATTAGTGGTATAATTTGGGTTGAATCCGAGAAGAAGTGAAGATATGATTATGAGGATTTGATTTTAGGAATCATATTTAATTTCCGAATCAATATTCACGAATTTTAATTGTGTACAGGGCGATATACCGAGCTATTGCTCGATGAAGGAACTCGTATGCGTGACCGCCTAAATTGTACTGTGAGTGGACATTTATTTTAAATTAAATGTGCATGCAGTATATTATTATTTTCTGATTGAGGTTTAATTTATTATTTGAATTATTGAGTGTTATGATTTTATGAGCTTGATTTCTTGAGATTTGTTATGCTCTATGAGTTATGGGATTTTTAGTGAATTTCCTTCCTGAGGGCTTTCAATAGATTTTTCAAGCTATTTATTGATGAGTTATTGAGTTGGGAAATGATTTCGGGAAGTGACTGATTAAGAAAATATTATGAGAATTATTGATTTCGAATATCGGTTTTTATGAGGATTCACGAATACGAAGGTTTCATCGAATATTTGAGCATGATTGAATTATCGAGATTTATTGAGCTTTGAGCTCCGCATTTATCGGCCTTGAAGTTAGATTGAGAGTTCTTTCCGAAAGCATTTATTGATTTACAAAGTATTTGATTTATGCTTTCGAGGATTTATTGAGATATTGAAGTGTGAGTTAGCGAGATAATCCTGAGTTATGCTTTCAGTGAATTATTAATGATTTATTGAAGTAATATGGAGTTTTTTTTTTTCAGAAAGCAAGTAATTGAAAGAGGTTGTTTCCAGTTTATTGAGGAGGCTATCAGTCAGCGCATGCATGCATTACCTAGTTGGCAGTCCCTTCTAGGTAATAGTCTGGTTGGCAGTCCCTTCCAGACTACGTACATACCTGTTGGCAGTCCCTTCCGATGTGTCACCTGGTTGGCAGTTCCTTCCAGATGACATGAGGTAGTTAGTTGGCAGTCCCTTCTAACTACATGTGGTTAGTTGGCAGTCCCTTCTATCCACTGCCTCTTATTCCTGTTGGCAGTCCCTTCCGATGTGTCATTTGGGTGGCAGTCCCTCCCAGATGGCATGAGATGACTAGACAGCAGTCATTTCTAGTCATCAAACGAACCTCTTGAAAAGGATGTTTTAAAAAGGATTGAGGATGAGATTTTAAGAGATTGCAAGATGCTCTATTTTTTTTACGTGATTAAGATTGCAGTAAAGATGATGATTAAAAGTATTTCCAAGATTGTTACTGCATGCGAGGTTTTAGAGAATAACTTGGGAAAGTATTAAGTTTTACATATTCATTCGAAATTACTTATTTTTCGTCCACTCACTCTAACGATTTTTAAATGTTTTCCCCTGAGCCCTTCTGTTTTAAATGCCCAGTTTACAGGCCATTTTAGCTTGAGGTCGAGCGTACTTGGGGTTGAGGCATTGCTGTCATAGATTCCGCATTATAAAAGTATCGGTCCTTTATCTTGTATTCTATTCTCTTGTACGCCTGTACATTAGATTGCTCTGATAGTCTATGAGATTAATATTCGTAAGTTCAGAATTGTTTGTGAAATGGGAGATGTTGTGATATAGGGAGTAGAGTGGCTCTAGAAGAATAAGGGTGGATTATTTTAGAAGTGTAAATGTCTTTCTACAGGTTTTTGGGTAGTCCACTTTTAGAGGGAGTTACGCCAAATTTTTGGTATAATTTCTTCTTAGGTGGGCCCCGCAGGGACACTTTGGATTTTCAAGGTGAAATCTGGGGCGGGTCCTGTCAGACAAAGATATGAATAGTGAATTTATTGCCTTAAAATCACAGTTTCTATCACGAACCTTCTCTTTTGTCCATTCCTTCCACGACTTAAGAACTCTTGCAGATGTCCCTTCTACTTTCTTGGAGTCTTCTGCCTTGGTTGGGTGTTCCCATCCAGTCTCAACTATATTCCACATGTTCTCATCCTAAGAGTATAGGAATCTGGGCAACCTGCGACTTGGGCTTGGGCCACTTGGCTTTTATGGGGGCCTTGGGTGGCTTTTGGGCTACTAGGTTTTTAAATAGGTTTTTTTGTTGTTTATTTCCAATAATTTCCTATTTTTTTAGGGAGTTATGCTTGTTAGTTCCTTACTGAGCGTTAATGGGTGTAGTTAGGTGGTTTTTTAGCCTGCAAATAATGATGTTTCTTTTTACATCTTGATAGTGGAAGCTTCTGGAGTACCGCAATTGAGTGCATTGGTAAATGAAGTTTGCACACAAAATTATCTCTGTGTAGGATAATTTTGTAATTTGTTAAGCTCCTTGATTAAGTGAGCTTTGATGTCTTAGGTGAATGGTGCATGATTCTCATTTCTGGGAAATTTATAAGTGTCGTTCTGGCCTGCGATTATCAATGAAATCTTCATTTACTCAAAAAAAAAAAAAAACTAAGTAATTCACAATGTATATGAGATAAACTACATTACAATTAAAACATGAAACCCAAACATGAGATGCAAATAAAAACACGCATTAATCCTAGCCATTACATCCAGAATAAGGAATAGAAAGAAGCAGCTAGCAGGTTTTTTTATTTTTTTATTTTATAAAAAAATACCCTTAGCCCATCACTCCTCTACATATGTCCGTGAGAATTGAACACATGACCTTTACAACTTACCGACAGGCCACGACTCACCAGCTAGCAAGTAATAATTTGAGGAGGGTGCAACTTACATCTTATTGTTCATGTTCTCTCTCCGTTTGGATGATTCCAAAGTTCCATATTGAAACAGAAGTCTACGTTACTTACTTCTCCAGTTCTCCTTCAGTAAATGAGAAACATGTTCTTGATGATTCTGCCATATCTTCAACCCAAAAAGTTGTGAAGAGGTCTTCCTCGAACCCCAGACGACAAGAATCTCTTATTCTTCTTTCAACAGTACTACTATCCATGTCATCTAAATAGGTTTTCGGCCAGTCAATTTCATTCTCTGTAGTTGGTGATGCTTGTGTTGGGCGGCCAAAATTCTCTTCAAATTGAAAAGGTTCCAAAATGGTAGCTGTCTTGTTCAAAAGATACAAACTTTTGGAGAAGGTTCGTGGTCAAGGCCTTATTATTGTGGTCTTTATTGATTATGAAGATTTGTAATTTTTAATTTGAGAATCTAGCCGTAGTTGGGAGTTTCAGTAATTTTTCACATCGTTTCCAGTTCGTCCGGGAAGTCTTTTAAGCAATTATTGACCACCTAGCCGTAGTTGGTTTTGGTGGCAGGGCAACCAGCTGTTGCTTTAGGCTGGGAAGGCTGGATACGTTGCTGATGTGGCCTTTTGGGCTTGGAGGCTGCTAATGGGCCTGTTCTGGGCTAGAGATGGGGGTTGGGTTCACTTCCTGGGCCTAGCCCAAATTTACTTTGTATTATTTTCAATAATTCCTTTTTTCTAAGGACAGTTAGGCACTTTTTGTGCACCTAGGGGCTTGCTATTTTTTAGTGAGCATTAGTCTACATAGCTATGGTTTCTTTTTACACCAAGTTAATGAATCTCCTAGAGTACCACAATTGAGTGCATTAACGAAGAGAGATTCAAGATAGTTTTCTTTGTGTACGTTGAGATTTGTAATTGTGTAGGCTCGTAAAAGTCAAATGAGCATCAGTGTACTAGTGGATGGTAAATGTATTCCCTTACCCATATTCCCTTATTTGTATGTGCCGTTCTGGCTTTGGGATTAAATGAAATCTCTATTCCTCTGTCCAAAAAAAAAAAAAGTTATTTTTTTAAATAAATAAAATCTATAAAGAAATTAAGTTTTTTTGTTTTCTTTCTCTTTTTTTTGTAAGTAGGAGTAAACGGTGTTTCATTGATTTAAACAGATTGGACAGGTGTCAACAATCTATTAGGAGACAGAGGATTTGCTGCCCTTGTCTCCATTATTCTATCTCTATTCTGTTCCCTTAACATGGTTGGTCCACAGAGATTAAAAAAATATTTTCTTAATCTCTTCAAATTGAGGGGACAAAATTGGGACACAGGAATCTGGGACAAGTGATTTCATTAATGACCAACAATTGTGGAATGATCACTTTTTTTTTCTTTTTTAATTTTTATATATTTTTTAGAGAACTTGAAATTCACAATGTATATGAGATAAATTACATTACAATTAAAACCAACATGAGATGCAAATAAAAAATATAAACACATGCATTCCTAGCCATTAGGTGTACATCCTGATTAAAGAGTAGAAAGAAGCAGCTAAGAAGTTTTTTTATTTTAATTTTATTATTATTATTATTATTATTAAATAATAATAAAATAAAAATAAAAACCTTCCCTTACATATGTTAGCGAGAAGAACTCATGACCTTTACAATATTAGAATTTTAACTTACCAATAGGTCACAGCTCACCAGCTAACAAGTAATAATTTGAGAAAGGTGCAACTTACGTCTTATTGTTCATGTTTTCTCTTATTCTTTTGGATGATTCCAGAGTTCCATATTGAAACAGAAGTCTACATTACTTACTTCTCCTTCAGTAAATGAGAAACATGTTCTTGATGATTCTGCCATATCTTCAACCCAAAAATTTGTGAAGAGGTCTTCCTCGAACCCCAGACGACAAGAATCACTTGTGCTTCTTTCAACAGTACTACTATCCATGTCATCTAAAATGATTTTCGGTGAGTCAATTTCATTCTCTGAAGTTGGTGATGCTTGTGTTGAGTGGCCAAAATTCTCTTCAAATTGAAAAGGTTTTAAAATTGTAGCTCTCTTGTTCAAATGATACAAACTTTTGGAGAAGGTTCGTGGTCGAGGCCTTATTATTGCGGTCTTTATAGATTTTGGAGATTTATGATTTTTAATTCGAGAATCTAGCCGTAGTCGGGAGTTCCAGTAATTTTTCACATCGTTTCCAGTTCGTCCGGGAAGTCTTCCAGCAATTAATGACCACCTAGCAAACATACAACATAAATAATAAGAATGTACTTATGAGATTATTACAACCTCACATGTATTTAACCGGAGTTTGCAAGGGTACACTGCAAAAACAAGTACATTATTTTATTATTATTAAATAGGAGAAAAACAAGTACATTATTTTATTATTAATAAACAAAACGAGGTAAAATGAATACATTTTAATGGACCGAGTAGACAAGAGGCGATAAATTCATATACATAACCAAATAAACGCAATGAATTGAAACCCTCCCTTAGGGCGCACCAAAGAGAGATGGGCCCAAGTAAACTCACATTTTCCAGACAATCAAGCTTCGCAAGAAAAGCACCATCTTAGAGACTCTGGTATATACGGTATCAAAATTCATAGCCTAAATACCAGATTAACTCTGATGATCGACTCTCGATCTAACCCCAAGGAAAGGACTAAGAGTCCTCACATAAGGACTAGATTTTATACTGCAAACAAATAGAGCAACGCATTGGAATGCATGTGCTATAAATGTTGCCAAGCAGATGTTGATGTTACGGTCTCCCATTAGAAAACCATGAAAGGGACTTGAATAAAAAATCATTGGCCTTCCAAGTGCTTCTGTACTGTATTCCTCTCTCAGATCTTCGGGAAAGAGAGTTTTGTACTTTTTCCCTCATCCAAAGTTATGAGAAATGGACCAAGTACTAGACTTGCATGTTCTTTCGTTGTACATAATTGAAATGTCTTAATTATATATTTTGCCTTTGTTGTTTGTGCAGGTACGGTTAAGATTTTATTCAAACCAGCAGTACTGGTAAAGAGTGTGATATATTGAACGGAAATTAAAGAGCAATAAGTCTATAATATATAGCTTTCCTACCTGTTTCCCAAAAGCTTGTGAAGCCTAACTATTAGATCAGTTTCATCCTCCGTAAAGCCACCTCTTTTGATGTTTGGCTTCAGATAGTTGAGCCACCTTAGTCTGCAGCTCTTCCTGCATCTGTTCAAACCTGCAGCATACATGCATAAGATAGATTAACGTCTCTAAATCAGTACTATTATGATTGAAGCTCTTTATCAATAATGTAGTCATATATCTACAAATATTTACATGCATGTTATAATATAGTTGGTATGTACCTGCTTTGGAAGGAACCTGGTGCCACTTTTCTTCTCCATGAGTCTTCATGCAATGCCTGAGAAGATCATCTTCCTCTCTAGTCCAAGCACCTTTTCTCACACCCAAGTTGTTGTTACAAGCCCGATCCATTATTATGATTATGGAGTCACTTAGCTAACTATATATGCAGCTTTTCTCTGTTGTGCCGTTTCTATAAGCTAGCTAGCTACTTCATGTATATATGCATATATATAACCTCGTGTGTGTGTGTGTGTGTGTTAGGGTAGGTTATGAAGTATGGACACCATGCATCAAAAGCTTCTGAAACCAGCGACGTGCTTATCTCGTATCCACACAGGGGGGGCCAAATAACTACTAGCTAGCTAATTCAAAAAGACTGATTGTAACAGTGAGTGAGCTACCAGTCTAACCATTTCTACATAATTTTAGAGCTTCACTCGTATATTCTACTATTTTCCTGCGCATATATGCGAGAAATTAATTGATCACAAACGTGATGAATATTTATTTTTCAAAGCATAATAATTCTGGCTAGGAGTGTGGACTGCAGCAATGTACGTGTTCCTACTTACTACACACATCTGTAACACCTTTTTTTTAATCCTACTTAATTGTCACATTAATTTTTCATATGCTTCCAAGTTATACTTAATAGAAACAACGAACATGCATACAATGCAGCAGGTAGTCAGGTATTGGAAATTGAAATGAAGAGTGGGGAAATTCTTGTGTTTTTTTTTTTTTAATCAAATCATAATGATTTTTCATTCATCACAAACTAGAATGGTCATTAATTACATACATTTCCACTGTCTTCTAAAGACAATCAAAAAGTTGAGGTGGTACCACAGTGATACATAGCTACCACGGTGAGAAATTATGGTATATGTTAACATATGACATATATCATATATGTGTGTGTATTTTTTTTAATATTTTAGACCGTCGGATATAATAATTAAAATGTGAAATATATTTAATGGTAACCTGCTTATCATTTAGCTTGTATAACCATTTTTTTTCTTTTAGCAAAATTCTCAATTACATAGCCACAATAAACTTTGAGCGACTCTCTCAAAAAACTCTAACTTGAAGAGGAGTAGACGGAAGAAAAAAAGAATGAGGAAGTGCATTGAGGAACGGCAGGTCTAAAAGACAAATTTCTATTTTTACTCGGAGAAAATCCGAAATTGAAGAGAAGAAGATGGGTTTTTATTAATGAAATGATTACTACAATGGCTACACATCTTACCCCAATCACAAAAATTGATGTAAAAGCGGTAATTTTTGTCATATTTATAGTAATTACTCAACCTAAACTAATGTACTAATTTATGGACAATTTAACAAGTGCAACAACAAATTTGTTGTCAAAGGGGTAAATCGTTATATTTTTATCATTACTGGAATAATTACTCAATGACTACATATTTTACCATAACTCGCAACTATTGGTGTAAAAGCGGTCACTTTTGTTCTGATTGTAGTAATTACTTCAAAAACTATACCATTTACAAGATTACCAACCATTTTACAATTCCGACAACATTTGTGTTGTCAACATGGTAAAATTAAAATTAGACCAAAAAATATGTAAAAACTCAGTATTGTAAGGAGCTTCTCCACTTGATAATCAAGGTTCTAAATTTGATAAAAGTTGTCTAAATATGATATTTACATTTTTGACCACTCAATTACAAGAACCACAACAACTGTTGTCATAAGTCGTAATTGTAGTTCAACTATGTGTAATTTATTATTTTGACAATACTTGTTACATGATTTTTAACAATATTACATATCAAGAAAGAGTGTGTTGTTAATATGGTAAATTTAATTTTTAAAAATGACACATATCGATATTTAATTGGGTAACCTGTTGACCAGTTCAGTAGGTTTCTAGTATATTAATTTACTAAAAGTAAAAAAAATAAAAAAATAAGGGTATGGCATACATCAAGGTATCCAAGACGACCCCCGTAGTGTGTTGAGAAAGGATAGGTCGCAGCACTCGCAAGTTTTTCTTCTAATGTCATGATTTGTTTTTACTGTACCTGCAACATAATTAGTTGTAACTTGTAAAAAAAAAATAAATCGGAGTTTTATACGTACGTTCGTGTCCCAATTTTTTTTTTCTTTCATTGAAGTTCAGATATCATGAGTTGTAATAATTTAGGATACTCGTAATTTATTTAATAGCTTGAATGAGTAATGATCGCTATCAATCATCAATCTGACGAGCCTGTACTATTACTATGCCGATCACCAACTTTACTGTGACCCCCGATGCTGCATTATATTTTTAATGATCCACATTCAATGTGTTTCGTTTATGATTTTCTCGAGTCTGACTCAATCAATCCCACTAGTTAAATCAGAAGTTCAGAACAGCTAGCTCTTAACATGCAGCACTATATAATTTTCAATGACTGCTTCCAATTGTGATGACCCGCAGTATGACGTGTAACTCTATACCAGCTCTCTACTAGTATAACGAACGCCCGGCCATTAATGATCGCATCATCATGACTTTTCCTGGTTAAACTTGAATACAGTTAACTAGTAGAAATTTCCTTTCGATTTTATCCACTGAGAAGTTAGATGTTGGAACTACTCCACCAACATAATAGTTTAAAAACATACTATAACATGGTGCTTGGAACAAACTTGCAAAATCCCCAGTTGAATTAATTGATTTATTCTTGCTGAGAGTATTTTTTATTTAGAAACAAAAAGTTATAGATTACTGTGTACCAACCGAACCAATGATTACTCTAAAAGGTTAAGAACCAAAGGGATGGAAATGTAGTATTGAGCACACCTTAATTGATGCGTAATACCATGTATTTATATTCAATTGAATACAAGTGATCACTACAAGTTGTTACAAATGATAGAGTATAACTCTAATAGATTTACATATATAATTGATAAGCATGATAATCATACAGATAAATGTTGCAACAGATTGATATTAGAAGAAGGTGGGATAAGGTTAGGAGACGTGAGAGATAGAGTTGACTTGCATGCATGCATACGTGAAGAGGGCAAACATTCGTTTGGTTTATCATGCCCCCGCAAGCTGGCAGGGCGAGAAAGAACGGGCAGCTTGGAAACAAGAAAGTGAAACCGTGGAGCAGGTAGTCCCTTGGTGAAGATATCAGCTAGCTGATCTGTGGTAGAAACAAAGGAAACTTGAAGCTCTCGGTTGACAACTTTGTCCCGCACATAGTGATAGTCGACTTCAACATGTTTGGTACGTCCATGAAATACAGGATTAGAGGCAATTGCAATAGCAGAGATATTATCACACCAAATACGGGGAGAGTGAAGGAAGAGGCCAAGATCACAGAAAATAGAGCGGAGCCATGAGATCTCTGCTGCAGTATAAGCAAGTTGCCTATACTCAGCTTCTGCACTAGAACGGGAAACTGTTTTGTGAGTCTTAGAGCTCCAGGATATCAGATTAGGACCCAGGTATACACAATATGCACCAGATGAATGACGAGTATCAGGATCTCCAGCATAGTCGGCATCTGAGTAAGCTTGAAGTTGAAGAGAACCTGGTCTGTAAAGCAACCCATGAGTGATAGTGGCTTTAAGATAGCGAAGAATCCGTTTCACGGCGGTCCAGTGAGTTGTAGTTAGTGCTTGCATAAACTTACACGCTTGATTGACAGAGTACGAAATGTCAGGTCTAGTCAGCGTGAGATATTGGAGGGCTCCAACAACACTTCTATACTCTGAGGGATCAGAAAGACAAGTGCCGGCATGTTTACTCAACTTTTGACCACTAGTTGCTGGTGAAGAAATTGGTTGCACTTCATGCATGTTAGTACGTTTAAGCAAATCAACAACGTACTTTGTTTGTGTGAGAGAAAGATGAGAGCCATGATAGGTTGCTTCAATGCCAAGAAAATAATGTATAGGACCAAGGTCTTTCATAGAAAACAAGGAGCTCAACCGGTGAATAAGGCTATTAACTAAAGAAGGGTTGTTGCCAGTAAGAAGAATATCATCCACATAGATGAGAAGGATGAGAAAGACACCATCATGACGATAAGTGAACATGGAGTAGTCTGCTCTGGATTCTTTGAACCCCAAGTCTTCTATGTAGTCAGCAAAGCATTGAAACCAGGCCCTAGGAGCTTGCTTAAGACCATATAAGGAACGCTTCAATTTACAAACATGGTGAGGATAGGTTGAATCAACAAAGCCAGATGGTTGTCTCATGTAGACATCCTCAGTAATATAACCATGCAAGAAGGCATTATGAACATCAAGTTGCCGAACATGCCAACTGTGACTAACTGCCAAAGCCAAGACAAGACGAATGGTGGAATGTTTGACGACCAGACTAAATGTTTCTGAGAAATCAATACCTTCTTGTTGATGAAAGCCATTGGAAACGAGGCGCGCCTTGTACCTTTCTATGGAGCCATCAGCATGCTTTTTGATTTTGAAGATCCATTTATGGGGAGGACATTCATAGAGGGTTTGTACGACACCAAATCCCATGTACCACTATTTTTTAGCGCAGTGTATTCTTCAAACATTGCTTGCCTCCAGCGTGCATGTTTAACAGCTTGTTTAAAACCTATAGGCTCAACGACATCATTAAGAAGAGAAGCATGGAGCGCATACTTAGGATTGGGTTTCCGAATCCCATCCTTTCCACGGGTGATCATGGAATGTGTATTAGGCATGGTACTGGCACTTGGTTGTATAGGCACAGGGTTGGGTTGAGGTAGGGAAGGAAAATAGGAGAGACTGGAGGAAGGATTAATTTGAGGTGGTGATGTTGGTTGTGAAGGTGACGACAAAATAGGAGAATTAATTCTAGAAGAGGTCAAAGTTGAACCGGGTTGTTGTGGAGTAGATGGATTATGTTGAAATTGTGGTGAAATGGATAATGATAAAGATCTAGAATTATCTTGGGAGGAAGACGGTGGAGTAGGTGGATTGGTATCATTAATTAAAGGATATGGAGGAGAAGAAACAGGAGGAAAAGTAAGAGGAAAGAATTCTAAAGGATGTAAAATTGAAGAATTACCAGGAGAGGGAGAATTTGTCTCACGAAAAGGAAAGCAGCCTTCATCAAACACAACATGCCTTGAGAGATAGACACGACCTGTAGATAAATCCAAGCACCTATACCCTATATGATTTAAAGAATATCCCAAGAAGACACATTTCTTTGACCGAACTTGAAGTTTTGAGGTGTTGTATGGTCGTAAATACGGAAAACAAGCACAACCAAACACCCTTAAAAATTTGTATTTGTATTGTGGTTCACGGTGAAACAACTTAGTATACGGTGTGCTATATTGAATAACAGGAGAGGGAAGTCTATTTATAATATAAATAGCAGTGTTAAAGGCTTCAACCCAATAGGTTGAAGGAACATGAGCATAGGCGAGGAGAGTAAGACCGGTATCAACTATATGACGATGCTTGCGCTCGGCAAGACCATTATGCTCAGGGTGTTTAGGACAGGAAAATCGGTGACAAATGCCTTGATTAGCTAGGTATTGGCGGAGAGCAAGGGAGGTATATTCACCACCTTCATCAGTTTGAAGCATTTTGATTTTAGTGGAAAGGAGATTTTCAACTTGTTTATGAAAGTGGACAAAAATTGAGTATACTTCATTCTTGTTTTTCATTGGGAAGATCCAAGAGTATCTAGAGTAATCATCAACAAAAAGAACATAATACTTAAATCCTTGAATTGACATAGTTGAACAAGACCAAACATCCGAATGAATTAATTCCAAAGGATAATTTGATACAGACTCATATAATTGAAAAGGAAGCTTAGTACTCTTTCCTAATGGACAAGACTGACAAAATGACATTGTCGAAGGGCCGGAGACAGGCACACTTTTATTTGACAAAATCCTAGATAAAATTTTGAATGAAGAATGTCCTAGCCTAGAATGCCAGACATGAGCGGGGACCCGTACACCAACAAAAGCAAAATGACGACCGGGATCAAGATCATGTTGTGATTGAAGGCGCAACGGATAGAGACCATTTCTACTCCTCCCCCGAAATAGCGTCCTCCCTGTTTTTAAGTCCTTAACAAGAAAAATTGTAGGAGAGATTAGAAAATAACAATCATTATCAGAAGAAAATTGGTAGAGAGAAAGGAGGTTGGTTGAAGCGGTAGGACAATGGAGAATATTGTTTAGCTTAAAGGATTGGGTACCGGTAGTTAAGAGGGAGGAACCAACATGAGAAATAGGTAAATCAGAGTTTGTACCTATACCACCAACTTGGTCGATGCCATTGTATTCTTTTGGGAACTGTAGATTATTGAGATCAGAGGTAATATGAGTGTTGGCTCCACTATCAAGCAACCATGTAGATGATGACGGTGTAGAGACAGAGGCAGCCAAAGCACTGAGTTTCTTAGTGGGAACGTGACCTTCAAAGGAAAGGTTCAACCTGTTGTAGCAATCTAAAGTTGAATGACCGCTGCGGCTACAAATTTGGCAAGAAATTCTGCCAGATGATGAGGTGGTTGTGGAAGGGTGAGGACCAAGAATAGATGTGCCACCAGAGGAGATGCCACGTCCTCGAGTACCAAATGGAGTTGGTGTACTCATTCTGCCAAAGCTAGAAGGAGGATAAGGATTACGTCCTCCAGAAAATGAAGTCTGATGACGACCTCGGCCTCTCCCACGGCCAGAGTTAGAGACATGGAAGGCTGTCAGTTGAGAGCTGAGGTCAAGAGCACCTTGATGTTGATCAGCCATTCTTCGTTCCGCAGATAAAAGTAAGGCTTCAAGAGAATCATACGTGATAGGAGTATCACGTGCTTGAGCAGAACTTACTGTGGTCTCATAGACTGGACCAACGTTGTTCATAATAATAGATACTAGATCTTCATCACCCGTAGGATGTCCTGCGAGGGCAAGATTATCGGCAATGGTATTAATCTTGTCAAGATAGTCAGAGATGCTGAGATTGCCACGGAAAGTACGAAGGAGATCACTGCGGAGCTGCAGAACCCGATTATGGGATTGAGAAGCATATCTCCTAGCCAAGGACCGCCAGGTGGAAAAGGCAAATGTGGAACGAGCAACCGTTGCAAGTACTGAGGGAGTGAGAGACCCATTGATCCAACTGAGTACAGTCTGTTCTTGAGCAATCCAATTTTCATAGTTGGGATTGACAGTGTCAGAAAGTTTACCATCACTATCAGCAAGGAAACATGGAGGGCAGGGATTAGTGCCATCCACAATACCCATGAGTTTGCGACCCTTGAGAATAGGAGTGATCTGAGCCAACCAAAGAGGATAGTTGGTCCTATCTAACCGAATGGATAGAAAATGAGATACATTGCCAGAAGAAAAATCATTTCCAGCAGTAGAGGACGGTGAGGAATTGACAGAATGAGTATTTTTGAGGGTGAGGGTTTGGGAGGAGGTGGTGATAGTAGAGGAGGAGGTTGAACTGGTAGTGGTCATCGGTAAAAAAAATAGAGTTTGTCGTTAGACACTATAAGCTCTTGATACCATAAAAGGTTGAGAACTAAAGGGATGGAAATGTAGTATTGAGAACACCTTAATTGATACCCAATACCATGTATTTATATTCAACTGAATACAAGTGATCACTACAAGTTGTTACAAATGATAGAGTATAACTCTAATAGATTTACATATATAATTGATAAGCATGATAATCATACAGATAAATGTTGCAACAGATTGATATTAGAAGAAAGTGGGATAAGGTTAGGAGACGTGAGAGATAGAGTTGCCTTGCATGCATGCATACGTGAAGAGGGCAAACATTCATTTGGTTTATCATACTCATCATTCCATAACTGAATCAATTATATATGCATGGTTTCCAATGGTAAGTGCGTCTAAATCCATAGAATTGTTGGATGCAGATTATGATATACATGTTTTTTTCACAGGGACAGAACCAGAAATATAAGTTGAGGGGGGCTAATTTTACCTTATATTGTCAAGTTTTGCTAAGTTGATATATAGCTTATTTGTCCCCGACTTTGATTTCAACGACTCCATATGAATTTACTGACATCGAGTGTTTGACGCAAGCTTCTTATCACAGAACAATTCCTTCGTCTTCTACATCTACACCATAGGCATGGTGTTGATGTCCGGCAGCATCAAAACTGGCGGAAATTTCACTTGGATTCGTTAGCAGCTGGGGATTAGCTTCTTTTGATTTTGCGTGTAATTGGATTAGAGTCTTTCAAAATATACATTATGACAATTAGAGAGACACATACACCTTGGTCATACCAATATGTACGTTTACTCATATTTTTGCTTCTTTCGTTTTTTTCTAACCCTGATTCCGTCTTTGTATAATTATATGCATTTAGTGGCTTCTGTAGAATTATATATGGATAAGATATATATTTTTCTAAATGGGGGTCCTGAAGCATATCCCAGCACCCGTTGGTTTTGTGCTTGCTTTTTCATCACCCTTTTTAGCTTTGCGCACAATCTCATATTTTTTAATACACTATTTATTTTTATTCCCAATTGTTTTCTAAGATTTTTTTTTTTGAAAATATCGTTTTCTGAGATTTTGTTACGGAGGGATTGTTAACCTAAATATTTTTAGCCTAACTACTTTTTATATGGAACTCCCATGATTGATGTTTGCATCTCCCCCTGATGACTACAATCATGGGAGTTCGGATAACTTCCGCAAATGATGCTACTAACATGTTTCTTGAAAGTAGAATTTAGGCAATGACTTAGTGAGCAAGTCTGCTACATTGTCCTTAGATCGAACCTAGTTCACTTTGATCTTGAGGAGAGTCTGTCGTTGTTGCTGATTATGCTTGGTGTTATCGCCTTTGATGTAGCCTTGCTTCATTTATTCAAAGCAATCAGCATTATCCTCATAAATACTCGTAGGTACTTCTGTGGTAAACTTCAAACCACAATTGCTTCGAACATAAGTAATTATGGATCCAATCCATATACATTCACGAACCACTTCGTGAAGAGCAATAACGTGTGCATGGTTAGAAGATATAGCGACCTAGGTCTGTTCTGTAGACCTCTAAAATATCGGCGGTCTTACCCATGGTGAACACTTAACCAGTTTAGGAACCACCATTGTGTGGGTCAAAGAGGTGCCCAGAATCAACAAAACCTTCAAAAACGTTAATGTCGTTTTGGGATGGGGATAGAGGACACAGGCCAGTGTTGGCGGCGTTCATGGTGTGTGATGGGTCTGAATCTATCATCTCTCTATAGGGATAGAGCATGCCCATATCAATCGTACATCTTTAGCATCGAAAGATACATTTTACACCAATCTAGTGGCTTCGCTTTGGCGCAGAGCTATGTCTACCTAACAAGTTTACTGCAGATGAGATGTCTGGTCTTATGCATTGAGCTAAGTACAATAATGCTCCTATTTTACTTAAGTAGGGCACCTTTGCCTCTCACACATCTTATCATCATCCTTCGAACGAAAAAGATCATTTTTAGGATCAAGACTACGAACGATCATAGGCGTGCTTGAAGGCTTGACCTTGTCAAAATGCCTAAGCATCCATCAATACGGTGGTCAAATTCCAATCCGAGACATATTCGTGTTCTACCAAGACCCTTCATCTTAAACTTGGATTTCAAGTGTTCAGCGGTTTCCCTTAACTTTTTAAGGGCTTCCAATGAAGATCATGTCACCAACATGAACCGCGATAGAATCCGAAACTTGTCATAGAAAAGCTCGGGCATATCCATTCCCAATCAAGCAGTCACTTTAGTTAGTGGTTCAATCTCTTTGCAAATGTGCCCCGTGGTCTAGAGCCACTTAACTTGGGTAAATGAAGTTCACCTTGAACTTTTCATGTAAATTCCATATCTAGATCTCCATATAGATATGTAGTGAACACATTCGTATGCTGCAAGTTCAGTTATTCGGAAACTACCAAACTGACATGGTATTGGAGTGCAATGACATCCATTACAGGAGAATAAGTCTCCTTGTAGGCTATTCCAGGGCATTTTGTGAGAAGCCTTGCGCCAAAAGGTGAGATTACCATCTCTTTTTCTTATTATGCTTTCTAATGAAGACCTATGTTAATGTCTAAAATTTAGTAGTAGCCAAATCTTGTTATTACTGGTCCTGGTTCGGGCCGCTACGGAGAGGATTGCAACGCTAGCATCACTTGTCAAGTGAAATACAAAGGGTGTCAGAGGGAGACCGCGATTGGCGGTCTTCTCTACTCTGATGCCTGAGTTAGTCAATGTATTTATGTTGACAGAGTGACGTTAGGTAAGTAATAAATGCGTAGTTAAAGAGGATAGAGGAGTGGACCTTTTATTGGTGAGGGAGAGACTGATCTCTTCCTTGCTTTCAATGTGGGACTAATGTGCATCAGTTCACAGCTTCTGATACTTCAATGGGCTGAACCAGAGCTCAAGCGATAGCCCGTCTGGCAGTGCTTATGTAGGTAACACCCTTGGCAATGTTGGTGTCACTGGCGGCAGTGTGAGCGTGGCTCATTATAGCTAATTATGCTTATGCAAAAGCTTATGTAATTACAACCTATTAGACAATAGGTATTATGTTTGGAGGTGTTGGCATCACTGGCTCGAAAAACCTTCCTCTTCGTTAGAGAATCAAACTTAACTTGGATTGCATCTTTCCATGGAGGTCAATTTTCTCTACGTTGGCATTCATTCATCAATGGAGCGTGGTTTGATATTATCGGACTCAACAAACTCATGCACGAATAGATCATCAATCATGATGAAGTTATATCACACGTCTCATGTACACTAGTGTTGACAGAACCGGCCATGGATTTCAACCTGAAATCAGGAGTAGTCCTGTGGGGCCCACCTTGTCAGAAATGTAATTATTTTCTCACTGAAGAACATTATACAAGGTATTACCCAATTACACAATCGAGAACTCTATTACGTGAATGAGGACACATGCTCTATTTGGTCTAAAATATGAAGATTTACCACTCGGACAACACATTCGTCTTCAATTTTGTAAAATTGTTTATTAACCCATAAATGTGGTCCTAGACCTTGTAATTACCACAAAAAGGACATTTTTTACAACATTTTTCATCATTTGTCCTTGTATATCGTAATAAGCATTGTTAGAGATGTAATTATTTTCTCAATGAAGAACATTACACAACATACCACCCAATTACACAATTGAGAACTCTATTACATGAATGAGGACACATGCTCTATTTGTTCTATAATATGAAGATTTACCACCCAGACAACACATTCATCTTCAATTTTGTAAAATTGTTCATTAACCCGTAAATGCGGTCCTAGACCTTGTAATTACCACAAAGAGGACATTTTCTACAACATTTTTCATCATTTGTCCTTGTATATCTTAATAAGCATTGTCAGAGATGTAATTATTTTCTCAATGAAGAACATTACACAAGGTACCACCCAATTACACAATCGAGAACTCTATTACGTGAATGAGGACACATGCTTTATTTGGTCTAAAATATGAAGATTTACCACCTGGACAACACATTCATCTTCAATTTTGTAAAATTGTTCATTAACCCGTAAATGTGGTCCTCGACCTTGTAATTACCACAAAGAGGACATTTTCTACAACATTTTTCATCATTTGTCCTTGTATGTCGTAATAAGCATTGTCAGAGATCGATGTAATTATTTTCTCAATGAAGAACATTACACAAGGTACCCCAATTACACAATCGAGAACTCTATTACGTGAATGAGGACACATGTAACATCCTGAAACCTTAGACGTTCACTTATTCACTAGTTATTGGACGATAAACGACAATCTCTCACGTTTTACTTAAGTTTCGGTATTATTAGGAGCCCGAATAGTTGACTTTTTGTTCGGGTCAAAATTTGAGAAAGTTTTTTTCATTAAAGTTATAGAGGAAGTTAAACCGAGTTCGGGGACACGTGGCACGCTAAAATCAGAGTTATAACAAAGAAGTTATAAGGGTTTTAAGTTAATGACAGTTTTGTAATTTTGTGGAATTCATGTCTATAAATAGAAATTTGGACTTTCCATTTCGGGAAGGCCCTGAAAATTTCCAGCTTTCTTCCTCTCTAGCTTACGTAACTTTCCTGCATCACACCGCCTCGTTCGGCCACCTATGGCCATGAAATTGGTGTCAATCTCTTTGTCTTGAAACAAGGTTTCTATCCATATATGCCTTGCACCCTATCATTCACCATGGACGACAAATCGAAGCCAACAAGTTCACTGTTGCAGCTCGGGTTTCTGGAAAATTTTCCAGATTCCGGCCATTTCCGGCGGCATTCTGGGCTTGATCGATGCGCCTCGAGACGTTGATAATATCCCTCCAAGCTTTTTCCACAAATCGAAGTGAAATTGACGAATCGAAGGTTTGAATTTCTTAAGCACTATTCAAATTGGGTACCCATTGTGCATTTGATGTTTTAAGCAATTCTAGGTGTTTTCTGGTTTGATGGTAGTTGAGAAAAATGTTTAGAATGATGAGAAGGTGGTGCAGCTGGATTTTGGTGGCCGGTGGCACGTGGACCCCGCGCGCCGCCCTGTCATTGTAGATGACTAGTGGAGGCTCGTAGAACAGTGATTTAGCTTCTGGTTTTAGCTGGTTAAATCCTATAATCGATGTAGAATTTATATATGTGAGTTAGGGGAAGATTGGAGAAGTTTTGAATCGATTATGAATTTTCAAAAAGTTAGAATTTTGATTATCGTTTTACAAGAATCCGACCGTCGGATATCTCTCAGTTCTGCTTCGGAACCTTTAAATTATTGAATTGGTATTAGAGGTAAAATTTGGGTTGAATTAGAGAAGAAATTAAAATGTTGAATTATGAGGATATGACATGGGAATCGTGTTTAATTTCCGGATGGTTATTCATGAATTATAATTGTGTACAAAGCGACGTACCGAGTTACTACTCGACGAGGGAAACCGTTTGCATGGTCGCCTAAACAGTACTGTGAGTGGACATTTGTTTTTAAATTAATTATGCATGCTGTATTATTATTATTATTTTCCAATTGAGATTTAATTTATGAGCTTTGATTTATTGAGATTTATGCTTTATGAATTATGAGACTAGTGAATTTCCTTCCCGAGGGCTTTCAGTAGATTTTCGAGCTATTTATTAATGGATTATTGAGTTGGGGAATGATTTTAGGGAAGTGATTGATTAAGAAAATACTATGAGAATTATTGATTTCGATTATCGATTTATATGATGATATACAAATACGAATGATTTATCAAATATTAGAGCACGATGGAATTATCGAGATTTCTTGAGTTTTGAGCTCCGCACTTATCAGCTTTGAAGTTATTGAGATTTCTTTCCGAAATTATTTACTGATTTACCGAGTATTTGATTTATGCTTTCGAGGATTTATTGAGATATTGAGCTTTGGCTTTGAGTTATCGAGATATTCTTAAGTTATGCTTTCGGTGAATTATTGATGATTTATTGAAGCAATATCGAGTTTCTTTCGGAAGCAATTATTTGAAAGAGGTTGATTTCAGTTTATTGAGGAGGTAAATAAGTTAGCGCATGCATGCATTACCTGGTTGGCAGTCCCCTCCAGGTAAGTCTGGTTGGCAGTCCCCTCCAGACAATATTCTGGTCGGCAGTCCCCTCCAATGCGTCATTGGTCGGTAGTCCCCTTCAGGTGGCATGAGATGACTAATTGGCAGTCCCCTTTAGTCATCGTCTATTTTGAGATATGATTTGGAGATATGAGTACTTTAACAAGATGTTTGAAATATCATTACGTATTTGAGGGATTTGAGATTTTTAAAGAGATTTCGAGATGTTCTATTTTACGTGATTGAGATTTCAGTAAAGATGATGATTAATAGTATTTTCAAAATTTTTACTGCATGCTTAGTTTTTAAGAGAATAATTTGGGAAAGCACTAAATCTTATAATTGTTTTCCTTGGAGAATAGTTATTTTTCGTCTACTCACTCTAACGGTTTTTAAATGCGTTTCCCTTAGGCCCTTCGGTTTCAAGTGCCCAGTTTGTAGGCTAGATTAGCTTGAGGTCGAGCGTATATGAGGTTGAGACATAGCCGTCATAGCATCCGCATTATAAACAGTATCGATAATTTATCTTGTATTCTATCCTCTTGTATACCATGTGCATTAGATTGCTCTGATAACCCATGAGATTAATATTCTTAAGTTCATAATTGTTTTGTGAAATGGGAGATGTTGTGATGTAGGGAGCATGGTGGCTCCAAAAGAATAAGGGTGGATTATTTTAGAAGTGTAAATGTCTTCCTATAGGTTTTGGGTAGTTCACTTTTAGAGGAAGTTCCGCCAAATTTTTGGTAGAATTTCTTCTAAGGTGGGCCCCGCAGGACCACTTCGGATTTTAAGATGAAATCCGGGGCTGGTCCTGTCAACACATGCTCTATTTGGTCTAAAATATGAAGATTTACCACCCGGACAACACATTCGTCTTCAATTTTGTAAAATTATTCATTAACCTGTAAATGTGGTCCTAGACCTTGTAATTACCATAAAGAGGACATTTTTTACAACATTTTTCATCATTTGTCCTTGTATATCGTAATAAGCATTGTTAGAGATGTAATTATTTTCTCAATGAAGAACATTACATAAGGTATCACCCAATTACACAATCGAGAACTCTATTACATGAATGAGGACACATGCTCTATTTTGTCTAAAATATAAAGATTTACCACCCGGACAACACATTCATCTTCAATTTCGTAAAATTGTTCATTAACCCGTAAATGTGCCCCTAGACCTTGTAATTACCACAAAGAGGACATTTTTTGAAACATTTTTTTTTGTCATTTTCTCTCACATCTCATTTTCAGTTCCTCTTGGTCTCACTCACTCTCTCAAGAGTCTTCCCCCTTCTCTCATAGTCTCTCATCCATGCACTCTCTTGGTCGCTTCACCAAAGATTGGGTAAGGTTTTGAAACTTAGGCCTAGTTCAATATCTGATTGAAATTTGGGTTTCTGGGTTGCATTTTTCTGGGTTTCATAGTTTGGGGTTTCAAGTTCGTATCAGTTTTCATCTGGGTTTTTCGTAAGAACCATTTTCGTGACATAGGCTCATCTCAATGATTCATAATGGTTTGATTTTGATTTAGAGTTAGAGTTTTGATGAGGTTTTAGGTTTTACAGTTCTGATTTGCTTGTTTTCGGGTTCTGATTAGCTTGATTTAGATTTAGGATTTACGGTTCTGATTTGCTTATTTCCTTCTTCAGAAGTTCAATATATGGCTTATTCTTGTTAGGGTGGACTATAGTCCTAGTAGTGTTGATCTTGCAGCATTAAGAGGCGGGAAGTATGTAGAACTTGTAAATCTTGTCCTATGGTAGGTAAATTTGCTTTTTGTCTCGAATCTGTTTGCCATTATAGAGTTTTAGTCAAAAGAAAACTAGATCTTACTTTTGTTGTGAAAAGAAACTAAATCGAATGATAATCTTTGTGAAAACAAGTTCGTGGTATTATATATTCCTATGTTTTATTGCAAAGAGGTGAGTTCAATTCAGTCAAATGTCTCTGTGTAGTGAATGTGTATGCATCTGTATCATTCTTAGTGTTATTTTAAATTTTTATCCAAGATGAACTTGGATTCAATCCTATTCGATCTTAAAGAGATATACAGTATAGAGTGAACCTAGAGAAACTTATTTACAGTAGGAATTAACCTGAAGGTGGTCTTATAACTCTTGACTCAGTTCTAAACTATCTAAAGCTCAGGCCCTTTGTCAAGAGATTCTTGAATGAATCTAGCAACATGTTTGAGCTATATATATACACAAAGGGTAATGAGTACTATTCAGGTTTAATGGCTGCCCTTCAGGGGCAGAACCAGGATTTGAAACTTGGGGGGGGGGGGGGGGGGGGTGTCGAGGTATAAAATATGAGTACAGAGAATAATAATGTTAAATTTAACAACTCGGACGCACCTTATCAAGTCTGCTAATAATAAAACAATTGAACAAGCTAGACATCAATGATAATTAATGACAAAATATTCTAAATCTAAGCAACATTTTAATATTACTTATTATAAATTGGGTAATTAGTATACATTAAGACATTAAGTACTATTAATTCTAAATTATTTTGTTCAGTTTTTCATTAGTTGTGTTGCTGCCATTGGTTGGGGGGGGGGGGGGGGGGGGGGGGGGGTTCAAGTGATTGAATTAAGGTCAAATGTTATATAGTTCTATGAGAAATAATGTTATATAGTTCTATGAGAAATAGTTGAACTAATTGAATTAAGGTCAAATGTTATATAGTTCTATGAGAAATAGTTGAACTAGTGAAGAAATGGATACATGTTGGGGGGGTCCAGACCCCCTCAGGCCTTACTTTAGTTCCGCCCCTGCTGCCCTGCTTTATCCTAAGAAGGAGTATTTCATTTCTAGTTCCTGAGTGATATCATGCAAGGATCACGGAATCTTGGGGAGATATAAGAGTCTGGATGCTATGGTTGGCTGCAATGTTTCTAATGTTTTGATTCTTAATGATACTGAAGCGGCATGGACAAATGAAAGTAGAGGCAATGAATCTAATCGTAGTGGAGAAGTATTGTTTCTTTAAGCACAAAATGGGTCTAAAGAAATGCAAGTCTTATGCCGAGTTGAAGACTGATGAATGTGGATATCTTAAGGTAAAGGCCTGCTCACCTAAGGGATAGTTTTTAAGGGACTGTGAGGGACAAGTGAATCTGACGGCTGAAAATAAATGCACAATTTTAAGTTGTTATAATTTCTGCTTCTATATTTAATACATGTGGTTGAGATGCATTTGTCCCTCAGTCCCTTAAAACTGTCCCTTAGGTGAGTAAATCTGTCTTAAGGTAATCAACCGTATCTTCTGTGATGAACTAGCTTATCTACAGTAGATACCATTTGTTTTTCTTTCTATTAAAGTAGTCTATTACAACATTTTAAGTTCAAATTGTGGTGTGGAAGAAATGCTCAGGAACTGCCTCCATTCTCATTACAAAGAGAGATCAGTTTGCATCTTAGTTACGCACTTTTCTTTGCTCATGCTGCAGCCCTGCAATTCCAGATGATTTGCAAGACTCTAAACAAAGTGCATGAAGAATGGCTCCATGCTGTGGAAGCCTTTGGTACATAATTGTAATCTTTTTCTTTTGATGTGTAATCTTTTTCTTTTGGAACATAAATATCATGTATGTTTTCATATTGGTTTTTATTAATAAATGGGTGTAGTTTGCATTCGTACATTTGTTAGTCCCTGCTTTTCATTTAAATATAGTTTGGTACAGAGTATTTATATTGCAACAGAATTACGTATTGGCACAGAGTATGTATATCAAAGACTAGATTTATCCAAAAACAAATTGTTCACAGAGTATGTATCCAAAACAAATTGTTCACGTTTAGATTTATTTTTGAGCATTTATATTCTTTGCACCACGAGGGTGACCACGACCCCTTGCTTGTAGTAGTGTTTTTTTTTTTTTTTTGTATGACTTTTGAACAGCTCTTACCATGATTTTGATCAACACTATTTTCAACAGCTTCATCAATGTCTTTTGCTTTCTTGGTCTTTTTCTTGGCACCATAATTTTTGCTTTCACCATCTAAAGCCTCATTAATTATCACCCATGCTTGGTTTTTTGGGTCCAAAGGGCAAGTTGCATGCGACGATTTACAGAATCTAACTGCATTCAACTAGGGGTGGCTGAAAATGCCGGACCTACCGAAACCGGCCGGATACTGGCCGGAAACCTGCTGAACCGCAGCCTTCGGCACCGACAAATACGGTTGCCAGTCGATCGGTACCGGTAGTACCGTACCGGAGGTAGGTGCTCGGCTCGGCAGTGGTACAGCCTATCATATAGGTTCGGTATTACCGAACCAGCCGACATAAAAGTTTTTGGTTTAATTCCAAAAACTCCCACTCCTTTGCATCTGCCAAGCATCGAACCCTTGCAGCCTCGGACCACAATCTCACCTCTGATAAGTTAAGCAAAAGACATATATATATATATATATATACACTTAATTGAAATTCATAAACAATTAAAAAGGTTCTCACCTTCCATTTCTTCCAGAAACATATCCGGTGTCTCTCTCTCTCTCTCTCTTATTCGCTATTCCTTCTTCTTCCAAAAATGACTCTCTCTCTCTCTCATGTTCTTCGCTCTCTCTCTCTCTCTCTCTCTCTCTCTCTCTCTCTCTCTCTCTCTTCATTTTTGACTTCTATTCTTCTTCCATTCTATTGCTTCTGATGCGCTTGAAAGCAAGCACATAATTTAACCCTGAAATGTCATTAGTAGTATAAAGTAAATAGGGATCGTTCTAATCCGGGGATTGAGGGTACACCTGTCATTGTCAAACAATTAAACAATTAAAATTAAAACAAAGTATAATATTCACAAAGATATTCACAAGTATAAACATTATTTACGAAAAATGGGGGATTTTGTTTTTGGTTTTTTCGAAAATAAAACTAAGTTAACAAAACAATTAAAATGCTAAAACATAAACATACAAATGGAATGAGAGAACAAAGATTAAAACTGAAACTTATGATTAAAATTGATTCAAACCCTAATATTGTTCATCTAAGTCATGAGAAAGGAGTTGATCATGTGAAACGTTAACAGCAAACAATTTCCCATATTTTACTTTTCAATGCTAATTAATCTAAGTGAAAGCACAAAGACTAATCCTATCAAACATGCATTCAAGCCCTAGAAAGCTAGTCAATCATAACATGTTCAACGCATTACACATAGAGAAAGGCTATCAACTCAAGTGTACAACTTAGTATGGAAAAGTCCACCTAATTGCAATTCTCTTTAATTAAATTCGATCTTTGTACAAAACCTTTACTACTTTGATTCAAGTTTACACAAAACGAAAAGTCGATTTCATGTTCTTAAACCTAGCAACAATCATGCATAAATCCTATAAGAATAAGATTAATACACAAAGGATATCTATAACGCAAATTTAATTAAACAAACCCACATAAGCAACTCTTGAAGAACAATAATATGAATCTGAAAATTCTCAATTAATCATAAAAATTCCAGAAATTAATATTTGTTCATACATATATGTCAACTAGAACAAAACCAACGAAATCAAAGCAAAGGTTACAAAGGAGAATCGGATTACACCGTGAGATGGAGATGGTGATGAACGATTGATGTGGTGGTCTCTTGAATCTCGAAAGCAAGCTTCAAGGATGGTGATGGAGGATGATGCTCACGGCAATTCTTCTTCTCCCTTGGCCTTGCTTGAACTCGTGGCTTGCTCTAGAGGGTGGAGGAACTCACGGCTATGCTAGAGAGATTTTCTGATTTTTTTCTAAAGTGTAAAACACAAAGGAGGGGACTCTTTGACGTTGAGAATGTGTGAGAATATATAGGGGACGGCCCCTAGGTCTCCAATCCGTCCAAAACCCTAGAAAAGCTCACGGCAATCTCTTGCTTCCTCCACATAATTTTCTCCAATGATTTCTTGCCACATAAGCCCTATGAGGTGGTGCAACCAATCACAAAATTCCAATATTAATTCCCTAAATAATTCTTGCCGAAATAACGAGATAATTTCTGATTTTATGCTTTCAAATTCGGCCAAAACTCTTTAGGGAATGTAGGAATGTATCTAGACTCCTTTTTAGCTTTTCTTGGTCTCCACCTTTATCTTCTTTCCATAAAAATCTCTAGGGAAAAATCTCTTGCCGAAATATCTAGGGTTTCAGCTTTAATTCACGGCTCATTCCTTCTTTTCCTCTTGGCTTGGACGGCAAAAGATATTCTAGGGTTTATCTCTTGATGTATTTCCATAAAAATAGCCCTAGAAAATCTCCCTAGAAAATCTCCTTTTAATTTCTGATTTTTGGACGCCTCTTCCTTGTTTCTCTCTTGCAAATTCACGGCAAAACATCTTTAAGGCTAGGGTTTGCGTCACAAACCCTAGTTCCATGGGCTCTTGTGGGCTTTTATCCAATTAGCCGAAAATCCAACAAGTCTTGAGAGTTTTTGGGCCTCCATGCGTCACTTCTATGCTATGTCATCTTCCAACGTCACAACACTTTATTTTTTCCATTTCCTATTCATAGTAACGTTGGAAACTTCATTGGTGGGCTTTCCTCCTTTCTGCAGGGTTTCCTGGTTGGACCAGGAAAACTTCTTCTCTTCATTTCTGCTCATTTCTGTGGCTCATTGTTCTTCATCTTTGCTCCCCTTGGTGTTCGCAAGCTCCTCTCTTCATTTATGAGTTCATTTCCACTTTCTAGCTCGGAGGTCCTGAAAATAGAAACTAGTAAGAAAAATAGAAACTTTCCTAAAATGAAAAATGGCAACTTTCCTAAACCGAAAATGGGGAACTTTCTAAAAATGATAAATAGAAACTACAAAAATAGAAACTTTCTACAAATAGGAACTTTCCCAAACAAAGAATGGAAACTTTCCTAAACAGGATTTTATTAAGGAAATAACGCAAGAAATGTAGGGAAAAGCAAGTAAAACGTCGCATTAAAATTCTCCTATCAGCTTCTTCCTCCATTTTCTTCTCGTTTTCCTTATTCATTCTTCCATTTCTTCCTTCTCAGACTTGAATAAAAATCAAATCTACAGCTAAATCTCTTGATCTCGAATGAGGAGGGTCGTCGTACCGTCGTTTTAGCCACCGTTCTTCCTCTCTGCTGGCGCTGCTGAGTGATAGGAGCATGATACGCTCAAAGCAAGCATATAATTTAACCCTTTAAACATCATTAGTAGTATAAGCAAATAGGGATCGTTCTATTCCGGGATTTCGGGTACACCTGTCATTGTAGGACAAACAAACAATTAAGATTAAAACAAAGTATAATATTCACAAAGATATTCACAAGTATAAACATTATTTATGAAAAAGGGGGGATTTTGTTTTTGGTTTTTCGAAAATAAAACTAAGTTAACAAAACAATTAAAATGCAAAAACATAAAAATACAAATGGAATGAGAGAACAAAGATCAAAAACCGAAACATAGGATTAAAATTGATTCAAACCCTACTATTGTTCATCAAAGTCATGCAAGAGGAGTTGATCATGTGAAACGTTAAAAGCAAACAATTTCCCATATTTTACTTTTCAATGCTAATTAATCTAAGTGAAAGCACAAAGACTAATCCTATCAAACATGCATTCAAGCCCTAGAAAGCTAGTCAATCATAACATGTTCAACGCAATAAACACCTAGAAAGGCTATCAACTCAAGTGTGCAACTTAGTATGAAAAAGTCCACCTAATTGCAATTCTCTTTGATTAAATCCGATTTTTGCACAAAACCTTTACTACTTGTCGATTTAAGAACACAAAACCAAAAAGTTGATTCATGTTCTTAATTTCGTAGCACCAATCATATAAAAACCCTAAAAGTTTCGAACCTTTTAAGATTAAAATACAAAAGAAATCTATCATGCAAATTTAATCAAACACTCACACAAAAGCAACCATAAATCGCAATACAAGAATCTGAAATTATCAATTAATCATAAAAATTCCAGAAATAATACTTTGTTCATACATATATGTCAACTAGTTCATAACCAACGAAATTCAAAGCAAAGGTTACAAAGGAGAATCGGATTACACCGTGAGATGGAGATGAGATGGATGATTCACGTTGTGGTTTCTTGAATCTCGAAAGCAAGCTTCAAGGATGGTGGTGGATGATGGATGCTCACGGCTTCTCTTCTTCTTCCTTTGGCCTTGCTTGAACTCGTGGAGATGACTAGAGGATGGAGAAATTCACGGCTATGCTAGAGAGCTTTTCTGATTTTTTTTTTTTCTAAAGTGTAAACGTAAAAGAGAGGAACCCTTGACGTTGAGAAAAGGGGAGTTTATATAGGAGCACGGCCTCCTTGGTCTCCAAGCCGTGCAAACCCTAATAACCTCACGGCAACAATGTGCTAACTCCACATAATTTCCTCCAATCCTTGCTTGCCACATAAGCCCTATGAGGTGGTCCAACCAATCACAAAATTCTCTTTTAATTCCCTAGAAATCTTGCCGAAATTCCTTGAGATAATTTCTGATTTTTCTTGTTTAATTTCGGCAAAACTTCCTTTAGGAATTCTAGGGATGAATCTAGACTCCTTTTTAGCTTTTCTTGGTCTCCACACATATTTTCTTTCCTTAAAACTCTCTAGAGAATATCTTTGCCGTCCAAAGCTAGGGTTTCACGTTCCCTCCCTTGTTTCTCTCTTCATTCTTCACGGAAAACTCTTCTAGGGTAGGTCTCCAAGTATGTTTCTTTCCATAAAAATAGCCCTAGAAAATCTCTTTGCCGAAATCTTTTATTTTCTCTTTGATTCACACGGCATTTCTCTCTCCTTCTTTGTATTTTCACGGCAAACTCTCTCTAGGGTTTCATCCTTGCGTCACAAACCCTAATTCCATGGGCTTCCATGGGCCTTTAATCCAATTTGCCGAAAATCCAATAAGTCTTGAGAGTTCTTGGGCCTTGTTGCTTCTCATTCAAGCCTTGTCATCTTCCAACGTCATAACACTTTATTTTTCCATTTCTTTTTCATAGTAACGTTGGAAACTTCATTGGTAAGCTTTCCTCCTTTTCGCAGGGTTTCCTGGTTGAAGCAGGAAAACTTCTTTTCTTCATTTCTGCGCATTTCTGTGGCTCATTGTTCTTCATCTTTGCTCCCCTTGGTGTTCGCAAGCTCCTCTTTCCATTTATGAGTTCATTTCCACTTTTTAGCTCGGAGGTCCTGAAAATAGAAACTAATAAGAAAAATAGAAACTTTCCTAAAATGAAAAATGGCAACTTTCCTAAACTGAAAATGGAAACTTTCTAAAAATGAAAAATAGAAACTACAAAATAGAAACTTTCTACAAATAGGAACTTTCCCATTCAAAGAATGGAAACTTTCCTAAACAGGGTTTTACTAAGGAAATAACACAGAAAATGTAGGGAAATGCAGTTAAAACGTCGCATTAAAATGCTCTTATCAGAGCACAATGTGCGACGATATTAATGAGTATATGCTCCATTTTAGCCTTGTTTCTCCCTTAAGTTTCGTGTTTTGAGTCATTGAAGTCGTTTTCAGAGTCTTGTAGAGTGTTTGGAGTGAAATAGGCGGAAAAAGTAAAATTCATGAAAAGTCCTACCTGGATCAGGATTCCTCACTGTTAACTGTTTTTGAGGTCTTTACATTTTAATTTCCTTTATTTTCTCTAGAAAATTATGATATTCTCCTGCTTGTTGTAGGAAACGTTGCCTGGTGGAACTCTTGGAAACAGCAATGATGGAGTCATAAAATAAAGCATTAAGATATTTGACCAAGCAATGAAGAAGGGAAATAAAGGAGAAAAGACGTTTTCAGTTGAGGAATAAAAGAGAAAGACGTTTCAGCTGGAAAATAAATAAGAGAAAGACGTTTTCAGTTGGGGAATAAAGGAGAAAAGACGTTTTCAGTTGAGGAATAAAAGAAAAAGATGTTTCAGCTGGAAAAATAAATAAGAGAAAGACGTTTCAGCTTGGAAATTAAAGGAATTGCCTCATTATGAGAGGAGTTAAGACCATAAAGGAGACGCTTCAGTTGGGAAAACCAACCAATGCTCCCCTATAAATAGGCAACATCCAGAACATAATTGGCATCACTTCCCAGCCAAGATCATTTCCTGGCCTATCACTTCCCAGCCAAGATAATTCATTGCCTATCACTTCCTGGCCAAAAACCATTCCAAGACTGCCCAATTCACTCCTCAAACCTCCATCTCCTACAAGACCATGACGACCATCCATCCATCAATCTACAAAGCTCTTAGGCGCTGAGTCAAGGACGCTCCACCACTATTGCAGAGACAAGTTCATCACCTTGTTGCTAAGCCGCTGAGGAAAGCTTCAAAGTGTAACTATGACTCTACTTATAATTATTGTTTCGGTTTTGTGTGTTTGGATTTGTGAGTTGTGTAATTGGAGACACGAAATTTTTAGAATATTTTTATTAATATTTTTGAGATTTTCAGTTTATTATTGAGTTAATTTCGAGAATTCTTTTATGATGCATGTTACAATCTTGTGCCTTTTTACGTGTTTAGGTAATTTTCAGAGTTAGGTTAATAAGTTTGCATGCTAGAATAACGGTGAGAGTTCTTGTGTGTTTGCTTAATTTTCCAAGAGTAATTGTTATTTGTTTAGACGCTGAGTTAAACAAGTAGTAATTAGTTCTAACGGGTGGTAAAAATCATGCTTTAATGATTAAATGATTAAATGATTCTGGAAATTACGTGTTAAATTCTATGTGTAATGGTTAATTTGCACGTGTGAGTTGATTCGAGGGTTAGATAATACTACTAGTTAAGAGAATTACGCTGAGTGTTTTCGAAAATTAGTAGTATTAGGCTTGGTAAGGACTTTTCCGATCCATGCCTACATTAGAATGAATCAGATAAGTGGATTGATCCGCTGAGGCTTTTCATTTGGGCTCTTATCTAGCATTTAAGATGGGCACATTTTTGTAGCATGTTGAAATGGATTTTCTGTTTTTACACTTAGTAATTTCCAAGTGGTATTGGTCTAGGTTAGGGAAGTCGATCATTGTATATAGGTTTATTTGTTTTGTTTTTATTTTAAGTAGATTAGGAACCAAAATTTAAAACCCCCCATTTAATTCTTTTATTTGTTAATTGACCTTTTTGTGTAGGTGTACCCTACAATCCCCGGACTGAACGATCCTTGCTTATCCTATACTGACAACTACATTTTGCAGGGTTAAATTGTGAGGCTATTTCAGCCGCATCACTGAGATAGTCGGTCGACAAACCGAAACCGACTGCAACATCGGCGTACCGATTCATCGGTAACCGATTTATCGGTATCGGCAGCGGTGGTAAAAAAAAGGCAAACCGATGAGTTTCGGTTCGGTAACGGTGTTGGCCAAAAAATGTCGGTTACCGGTACCGAGCCAGCCCTACATTCAACAATTAAACAACAAAGTTATACAATAGCAAAAAATATATATATATATATATATATGTTGCAATTAAAATTGAATACTAGGCCTCATCTTTCCGCAGATTATCATAGTTTATTATATATTTAAGCATGAAAATGCCACAATCGAAGTCATTTTGTTGAATGTGAATGTCATCTACATTGAAAACTATGAATGAACAAAACGACCATCCTTTATTGTGTCCAATGCCAAAAACTGTTTTTCAAACTATAAGAAGATAAGTGTGATGTGCAATATATAGTTAAATATAATCAAGAGAATGATTTCACTCTTTAAAATTTTTTACCACATAATAGACAAGATCATTTTGAGCCATAGTGCGTGCAGGGCTCGGGCAAGTGTCCCATATCTCTACATCCGTTCTTGCCATTTTAATCACAATCAAGAACTAGTGTTTTAGGGTAGTATCTGGATCTAGGATGGAGATGAATATCTACAAATAATGAAGTGCTAATATATTGAGCAATTATTTTAGGAATGCTCTGTACAAGTACTCAATGTATAATACCTTTTCTCCATTAATAATGCCTTTTCTATATTGTAATATGGCAAACCTCTTTGGTGCCGTGGCAGCAAATTCTAACAAATCATCACCTCTTTTCTTGGTAGTCTTAATTGCTCTGTCCTGTTTTATATATACACTAAAGTGAAATCACAAAACATAGATTCATACCGAAAAGTATGTAGTGTGATACCAAGTAGATGACTCTGGATCCCTGAGTATAATCTGTTTATGAAACAACAATGAGAGTTAACAAATTATATATTTATAGTATTGAGGTCTAAAGTAAGGTCATACCTCAAAAGTAACAAGTTCCCCCAGCTCTAGGCATTTCATTGCCAAACGGTCAAGATGTTCATAATCAGTTTGGAAAATTCTAAAACTGCAAAAAAGGAAAACAGCATAAAAGAACAATTTTAGATTACTTGAATAAATTGATATAAATAGTGCTAGACTATCATCATGCATCTGTTGAGATGAAACCGACTTACTCTAGATCTTTCGATTCTAAAAATACAAATGTAATCAAATATACGTCGTCATCATAGAGATCACAACACCCTATGAAAGGATCAATATCTTGCAGCTTTCTTGGCTTATTCTCCATATATAATGATTTCATAGACCTATTCTATATTATTGATAACCAACAACTAATAATCATGCATGTTGTATGACTTCATAGTTAACTAATAATCAGGGCAGCCTCCGGTAATGTAATTAATTTAGAGATGATATATATTGAAACAACACCTTATTAACACCCAAATGTATTGTCGCACAATTGGTTTGGATGCCTAGTTTTCACTTTATGGTTCTGAGGTTCGAGCTATAGCAACACCAATGTTTTTGTTCATTTTTGTCTTCATATCTTTTTTTATTACGATTCATGGTCAAATTTGGCTATTAACATTAAACTTGTCAATAGATTCCTGCATTTTAATCTTCATATTCCTGTAAATTTATTGAAGTTGCCATTAAATTTCGTCATAACTTATATATAGACAACCAGAAATAGGTTCATCATCATTCAAACCAACAATGTAATAGGTCAAGTGGTTGGGGGGGGGGGGGGGGGAGGAGGATAACAACAATGATAATTGCTCCTGTTATAGAATTTAGAGCATGTCTCAATCTTCAATATCACTGTGCCATAGAAGTTTAGGTTTCTTTTTGGCAGGAAGTTCTTGCACCTTACTTGAATTTTGAGTATAATCACAGGCCACAATTCTAACCCTGCCACGCACCCTATTCTTCTGTGGGCATTTAGTTTTATTGTGTCCATAACTTCTGCATAAACTGCATTTTGGCTTTGTTTCTGGTTCTTTGCTTCCTTGCATGCACTTGCTCCTTACCCTAATAGGATCTCTTATAATGTTATTACATGGGTCTGGACTATCACCTACATCTTTTTGTTGCTTCAAAACATCTCCAAGTATCGGTTCCAATCTACTGAGTTTTTTCTTCAAAATGTTGGTACCCTCCTTTGTCTGTGATGCAAGATATGATACCCTGCTACTTAAATAACTTAAATCTCCATGCCTGCAATGCATTAATACAAGAATTAACAAAAAAAAAAAAAAACGATTTCAACAAGTTAAAAGAGGTGCAAAATAATAATAATAATAATAATAATAATAATAATAATAATAATAATAATAATAATAATAATAATAATAATAATAATTATTATTATTATTATTATTATTATTATTATTATTATTATTATTATAGTTACATTTATAAAAGAGCTTCTTTCATTACATTAACCTATTATATGAAATATAAAAAAAATGACCATCGATATTAACAAGGATATTTATGTACCTGGCCAATCTTACAACTTCACTAGGCATATTTTCCTGGGGAACTGTGGAGTGAACTTCAGATTTTGCTTACTTTGTCCACCGCTTCTATACTAAGGACAAAGGTATATCCCTCGTGCGCTCGTGCTTCATTACATTAAATAATAGACTTGAGATCGGGTTGGTTTCTGTTAAAAAGTGGTGGAACCGAAAAAAAAAATTAACTCTTATAATCGGTTCGGTTATGATAACAAATTTTTGGAACCATTTTGGAACCGAACCGACTCTAAACGGTGATAACAACAATGATAATTGCTCCTGTTATAGAATTTAGAGCATATCTCAATCTTCAATATCACTGTGCCATCGAAGTTTAGGTTTCTTTTTGGCAGGAAGTTCTTGCACCTTACTTGAATTTTGAGTATAATCACAGGCCACAATTCTAACCCTGCCACGCACCCTATTCTTCTGTGGGCATTTAGTTTTATTGTGTCCATAACTTCTGCATAAACTGCATTTTGGCTTTGTTTTTGGTTCTTTGCTTCCTTGCATGCCCTTGCTCCTTACCCTAATAGGATCTCTTATAATGTTATTACATGGGTCTGGACTATCACCTACATCTTTTTGTTGCTTCAAAACATCTCCAAGTATCAGTTCCAATCTACTAAGTTTTTTCTTCAAAATGTTGGTACCCTCCTTTGTCTGTGATGCAAGATATGATACCCTGCTACTTAAATAACTTAAATCTCCATGCCTGCAATGCATTAATACAAGAATTAACAACAACAACAAAAAAAACGATTTCAACAAGTTAAAAGAGGTGCAAAATAATAATAATAATAATAATAATAATAATAATAATAATAATAATAATTATTATTATTATTATAGTTACATTTATAAAAGAGCTTCTTTCATTACATTAACCTATTATATGAAATATAAAAAAATGACCATCGATATTAACAAGGATATTTATGGACCTGGCCAATCGTACAACTTCACTAGGCATATTTTCCTGGGGAATTGTGGAGTGAACTTCAGATTTTGCTTACTTTGTCCACCGCTTCTATACTAAGGACAAAGGTATATCCCTCGTGCGCTCGTGCTTCATTACATTAAATAATAGACTTGAGATCGGGTTGGTTTCTGTTAAAAAGTGGTGGAACCGAAAAAAAAAATTAACTCTTATAATCGGTTCGGTTATGATAACAAATTTTTGGAACCATTTTGGAACCGAACCGACTCTAAACGGTTCTGTTCCTGCCTTTTTTTCGGTTCCTTAAGAACCTATTCTAACGGCCTGGAACAGTTTCAAAATAACACAAATACTGGCTGCATAAAAAATTTCAGAGTTCAAAGTCATATTAGAAATACAAATTTGTTCAAAGTTACAGCCATTTCAAACATCAAAGTTCAAGCTCAACAAATTGAAAACTTAATAAATAACACATAAAAGACATTAAGTTCAATTCATGATTTGAATCCTAAAGTAGGAATGCAGCTGGGCAGTAAGGAAACAAGCAGATCTCCAAGACAACAAGCATATGTCCAACTTCAATATTTCCTGGTGTGAAATCAAGAAGACAAGCAATATCATTATGAATAGAGTTTGAACATAAATTAACATCAACAGCAACTATAGTTTGAACATAAGCAATATCATCAGCTAGCTTCTTCAACATATTTAAAACAACCTTGACACAATATAACCTTCCAAGAAGATGCATTTGGATTTGAACAGAAGCAATATCATCAGCAAGTACAATATAACCATATGAAAAAGAAAGAAGATGCATTTGAATTTGAACAGAAGCAATATCATCAGCAAGCACAATATAACCATATGAAAAAGAAAGAAGATGCATTTGGATTTGGTTAGGATATCATCTGTGCAAAACCTCACTTACAAAAAAAACATATTTTGAGAAACCTGCATTCAATATTCATCTCACAAATTCAAGCTTGCAACTGCATTCATACACATATACATTTCACTGCATTCATACACATAAGACTTCATAGTTTCACATACATTTCACTGCATTCATAGTTATTAATTAATGACATTAACAACATGAATATACACTTTATACTTACAGTTTGATCATTTTTTGGCTACTTTTGCTGCATCAGACTTCTTGTGCAGTTTTGGGGCTTTTGCTGCCTTTTCTGCATCACGCTTCTCTCTTTTTTCTTTTTCTTCTTTCTCTTGTTCTGCATTTACCAAAATGAAATGCTCGTAAAAAATGAAAGGCAATAACAGCTTAAACATAACAGTTTAACATGAAAAGCAGTAAGCACAACAATTGTAAAAAATGAACACATAACAACTTAAACATCATAGTTTTACCTTTCTCAACAGCTTCAAGCCACACCATTTCCTCAGGTGTAGAAGTGTATTCTAGGCCTTGAATACTATCAGACTTTAGCCAATTTTGGAGGCAAATTAAGGCCTCCACAAATCTAGGAGTTAATGAACTCTGATGTGGATCAATTACTCTCTTGCTAGTGCTGAAGCATGATTTGGAGGCAACTGTGGAGACTGGAATTGCTAACACATCCTTAGCTACTAATTGCAAATTGGGATACTTGCTTCCATTAAGCTTCCACCAAGTCAATATCTCGAAATCAGTCTCTTTCAGAGGCTTTTCAATGGGGTCAAGTAGATAGCTATCTACTTCATGACCTACAACAATTGTATCACCCTCTTCTAACTCCTTATCCCAATCCTCAAGAAGTTCAGCCATCTTGCCACTCACACCAGTAGAACGACAGCTGCTGCTGCTACTGCCAGCAGCTTGTTCCAACACTTTGCTGCCCTTTTGGCTACTTTTAGTACCAATTGTAGAAGCATACATATCTGTTAGACTGGTTAACAAGTCCCTCACTTCTCCAACTTTTTTCCTCACCGTTTCATCATCGAAATTCAGCATTTTTTGGCATATTCTTTGGAAGTTTAACAACTTATACCTTGGATCCAAGACTAGAGCAACTGGTTGCAGTCATCTATGGATCCAAAGTACTTCTTGTACTTGCTCCTCATTTTTACAGCCATGTGAAACAACAATTTTTCAGTCTCACTTCCATTTGATGAATAGGGCTGCATAAAAAAGTCCTCAATTTTTGATTCAATCGTGACCATGTGATGGAAGGATTTGGGTGAAGTAAGGTGGTTTATTGCACTCACCCTCATCGTTACATTGAAGAAAATCTTCAAAAACTTCACAAAAACACCAGCCTTGTCCCAATCTGCTTCATTAGGTGGTCCTATCCTTTTCGTTGAGTTTTGGTGTCGTGCTTCAACAAAATTCTCTTCCTCTTCCTCATATTCTTCGTCATTCTCATCGAAGTAACTCATCCACTTCAAATCCTCCTCCTCAGCCATCCTATCAAACCCCCTTTTAAGCTGCAGTGTAGTATCCAACATGATGTAGGTGGAATTCCACCTTGTTGGAACATCTAAAACACAAACCTTATTGATATCCAAATTTTCATTCTCGACACAAAGCTTAAAAGCATCAAGCCTAGATGTGAGCTTCTAACATACCTAACTATGTTTCTAATGCTAGCAATAGACTTTTCCAAGATATGCAAACCAGACTTAACGATCAAGTTCATAATGTGAGCCAAGCACCTCACATGTAGAAACCTCCCTCCAAATACTTGTTGCTAATCAAGATTGGATAATTTTTTCCTAATGTAATCAATCGCCACCTTGTTGGTTGAAGCATTATCTACGCTAATGGTTAAAACCCTCTTGATTCCCCACTGCAGAAAAGAACACTCAAGAATATTACCTATGGTATTTCCCTGATGATTTGGAATTAGACAGAAGTTAAGCACACTCTTGTGCATTCTCCATCCATTATCTATGAAATGAGTTGTAATAACCATGTAGTTTATGTTTTGAACCGATGTTCAAGTATCGGTTGTCAAACACACACAATGGTTGTTTAGCTCCTTCTTCAGCTCTGCCTTCTTTGCATCATACATCCCTAAGAAGGTTTTCACTATGGCTTTCCTACAGGGGATGGTGAAGTTAGGGACTGCAACCTTACAAAACCTTTTAAATCCCGGTCTTTCAATGGCACTAAATGGGAGTTCATCAATTACAATCATCTCAGTCGCAGCAATGACACAATTATCCTGACTCCATTTTAAAACAACTTCATCAGACCCATCGAAGTTCAAATGAGTCTGACCCTTGCTTAAATCTGTTCTCCCAGGGTATCTAGTGCAAACTTGCTTAATGTGTTTTCTAAGACTGCTAGTGTCATTGTTAGTAGAATGACAAGCAAGATGAGTAGGGCAATACTTACACTGTGTCCTTTTGGTGTTCCCAACAACAGTTTCCTTTCCATCAATGGTCTTGATGATGGGTTGATCTTCCTTGGTGAAATGCTGCCAGACCTGGGACCTCTCTCTTGTCACAGCAGCTCTACTTTTCCTCTTCCTCTTCATTTTAGCATACTTTGTCTTCTTCGATATCGAAGCAGCCACTTCCTTTGCATTCTTCGGAGACTCGCCTGATTCCTCACTTCCACTTCCACTACCATTTATAGGGACAATTTCAACAGCCATTGTTGAATCCATGTCGGCCTACATACAAATGAGTGAAGGACAAAGGACATTGTTAGAATGAAACAATTGAAAATAAAAATTGAAAGCATCATCCACCCACCTCAAAGTCTCAATTGGATCCAAAAATTCAAAGCAAAAATCCCGTAGATACGGTTTCTTACCAGTTCTGGGTTCCACAAATTCGCCTGATTCAAGGTTTAACACTTCAACCTCCAGAGCTTCTTGTTGACTTCTCCTATCTACAAAATTGAAACGAACAGTAAGAAAACTTGATCAAAATTAAACCCCAATTATCGACAGAAACTCAGAAATTAAACCCCGAGAGAAAAATCAGAAATTAAAAACGAAAATAGAAAGTACATGGACGACGAGCGTCGATTGAAGAACAAAACGGAGATAAGAGAGGTTTGGGAGTGAATCGAGTGATTGGGTATCGTGGGTTTGAGAGATGCGTTCCAGTCTTTCAGAGAGGAATTATTTAGGGTTTTCATCAATGGGAAATGCCGAAATGGAGGAAATTTCTGTTTTGGATTAGGTTATAGAACGTCCATGATCCCATGCAGACTAGTTTATTTTAGGTATATAAGCTCATAAAAACACCCAATTATACAATGACACATGTACTTTGGTTCTGCAAAGCTTAATAAAACTCGCACAGAAACCGAACCACAAACTAAACTTCAAAAACCGAACCGTGATATACATAAGTTAACATTGTGAAGAACCGAACCGAACCGGATTTTTCGGTGCGTTTTTCCCGATTTTACGGTTCTAAGTTCCAGGCCTATTAAATAAATGAGAACATGGGATGCCTTTACATTCATAAAGTTTACAAGAGAATACTACTCGAAGATCACTTTCTAGATGGTAGTAAGTAGTCGTGCACTCTTTCTCTTCATCATTGTTATAACCAGACGTAATGTACGCACGACATGAATTCAGATGCATAATCCTTGAATTAATCAGTCCTCCGACCCCATATATCTCCACACATATTAGTTGAAACACATTATCCGTATAGATGGTAGAGGCTTTCTTCTCCAACTGTCAGAGTTGAGTAGAAAGTACATCAGTGGAGTCATTCGACCGAAAATCTTCTTCAGCTACTATATTTCTAAGTCATTCCAATGATTTATCAAGTTGCAGAATGAGTTCAATCAATTTGACTCCACCATTGCTGAGACTATGATTCACATACCTGTTCACGCCCTCACATAGTTGAGTGCTACGCATGCGAGCAAAAAAAAATGTCCACTCACAAATGCTTTTGCCCATTTCGGTCGTTTATCATACATAATCTTCACCAAACTTCTATTATGAAGACCATACACCATAGCTCTCCATCGTTGCTCAAAACCAAAAGGAGTTGTTTCATCAAACATGCAGCGTCTAAACTCTGCAACTATTTCAGCGTTGCGCTAGTTTTTCTGAGCATTTTCACAAATATGCCATGTACATAAACAATGTGGACAACCGGGAACCACTAGTTCTATAGCCTTTCTCATTGCTTCATCTCTATCGGTCAAAATGGCGAGAGGTTTTTTGCCCTCCATAGACTCTAAGAACATCTGCAAAACCCATGTTTTTGTCTCAACTATTTTGTCCACCAATAATGCAAAACCAAAAATTGTAGTCAATAGATGGTTGTTTGATTCCACAAACAATACATATTGATTAGTCTTGTAGGTGCTATCAAATACCAAAACATCTCCAAACCAACAATAATCTAGCAATGAAGTTGAGTCTCTCCAAAATAAGTTAGCCAACCTGTTATTCTCATCTGTGCTATACTTGCAAAATGATTTCTTATCTTCAACTGCTTTCCTTTGAGATAGGCAGGTGTGGCTTTTTCATCCCCTTCAAGTACAATTTCACGTTGTCTCAAGTTCAATTTATTGTACAAGTCTTTAACTGTGAACCCAACGACATTCGCAAACCCTCCAGATATATTAGCCATGTATTGATATGCATGACAAGTCTTAATAGATACACTCTGCATAGATGTGGCTAACAGTAAATGAGAATCTAGGACAGACTGATTTGACTTGAGAAAATGAGACTTGTGTGGCTGTGCAAGATCATGTGAATGATATGTTTTGAAATAACTACGACATATGAATTCTTCTCCCTAAAGTACTTTACCTTGAAAAAACATGGGCTGTGACACCTTGTCAATTTCTTTGGCATATGGACCTTGTTATTGTTGTCCATATATTTCTCTTGTCTTTCCCCCTCTGCAAAACAAACTCATTTGCGTCATTTGCGGATACTCGGATAGTGACTCTCCCAGTCCTTGTACTTGTTCTCTTGTTATCTTTTCTAACATCAAAACCCACTGCTTTTGCATAAGCATAGTAAAAAGCCTCTGCTGCCTCAACAGTTACAAATTTCACTCCTATAAGGTCTTTTGGAGATAACTTATCATATCTAATACCATTATACTCTAATTGATTGATGTCACTTTCGGTTTCCAAACTATGCCTTGCAAATTAGTATCTGACATCTCAGGTTGACGTTCATCTGATGCATCTTGACTTGACATTTAAAACATATTACATGAAAATAAATATGGCCCCTAGCTAGCTACTAGAATCTGAAGCTTGATTCAAATCCACCTAAAGTGAGCATTCAAGCAATTATCAACTAAGCTTAGACATATATGAATCTTCATTCCTCATATGAATCAAGATAAGGCATTTTAAAATTGGTATCAGGGTACTCAAGATAAGGCAAAAGGAACAAAGGGAAAGTGGTGGAGGATAAGATGCGGTATAGAAAATTTATGCCTAATATGCATATAATAGGTTTGTTGGCGGATGGATATGTGGACATTTTGCTCAAACGCATGTTAGTTAAAGTAGATAAAAGTTGGAAAGTTGCAGACATGAAACTCTAAACTAAATGGTTGCAATCCTAATTAATCTCATATCATTAGCTTGATGTACATGCGTTCAAAAGAGATGCAATCACCCTTGATAATTTTTTTCCTTAAAACTTCATTTCATTTTTCATTCAATCGTCACTCAAACTTATAAAACTAATAGCAATAGCTGAATGAATGATAAAGGAGATCATTTTTTAAATGGGAAAAACTTGCCTTGTTCAGCTGAATTCTCAATCGAATTCGAAAGAGTGATATGATTTTGCTTGCCCTTCAAAACCCTATGCTCCTTTTGCACAATCTAATCACACAAAAATCCAGTCAGAAATCGACAGAATGGGTTCTAGATGATTTGCTGCAGATTCATTACAATCATAGATCAGTTGCAAGAAACTCAAATTAAATTGTGAGTAATTTATAAAAGAACATCATGAAAATTGAAAATAGATGCATGGTGAATCTAAGATAATTGACTTTAAAAGTAGCTACAAACAGTAACATATGTATTAAAAACATTGATTGGTTTAGACAGCAAAACTCCAAAAATGAGAGAGTGATAAGATATTGGATCAAATCACATGTGCATGGCTAAATTAACTAGTGTAATGGTCTTGGCCCGTAGAGAACTAGGGATTACATAAAAAGGAATCTGACAAATCCAAAGATCATTGACTAGCTACAACAACTGTTTTCATCTAATACTCTTGTAATAGTTACTCATACTCTGGTATTCAATTCAAAATGTGTTCAATTCTTCTCTTGTAGCACTACAATATTCAACATAACTAAGAGTTTCCGTTCAAGGAGAACCAACAATAGCTCGAAGACACTATCACCGTGCATCTACAGATAACATTATAGCAACAAGCCAACAACAAAAAAGAAAACGCTCAAATTTCCAGATTTCCAGCTTAACCAAATTTCCAAGTTTACAGCTTTATGCATTTACCAAATTTCTAGTTGATCTTCGTAAGACAAAAATAAATTGATTATCAATAGTCATAGAACAAATGAACAATACCAATGATTGATGTAGTAATTTTGAAATCAAATTGATCCAGCGAGCAAGAACAGTAGCGATTTCACACTAACATTAGACTCTCACCATAATCTACAAATCAGAGCTAGCTAAACAATCAAGCAATTGTGCAAAGTGCGATCAACAAGAAGGAGAATTCGATTACATTACATTATATGCAAAATTACAAGAACCTAAGCAAATTTTCTAGGAAAATAATCATAATCGATCAAGAAATGAACAAAGCGAACAACAACTGGATTACAAATCAAACTAATTTTCTCGACTACTGAATCCGAAACTCTAAGAATTATGAAATGATCAGAACAGAGAAGACTTACAGATTTCAACGGCGGTCACGAGAGAGATTGCAGAAGTTGCAGAGCTGTGTGTGTGTGAGAGAGAGAGTCGTGGTGACACAGTGGAGCGGAGGAGAGCCGCGCAGGGAGGCCTGATCGCCGGAGGCACAGTGACGAAGTGAGACCAATGGGGACAGAGATTGAGATAGATCATAGATATAGACAAACTCAAGCAAATGTTCGTTCTTTTTTTTTTTTTGATATCCAGGGTACCTGCTAAAAAGGTCAACTATTTTCGAATATCTATGACCATTGGATATATTATCGATCCAATGGTCACAAATATTCACAAAACACACAGTATGTGATACCCCCTAGTACCGTAGAATGTCCCTTAAAGGTAATAAGTATTCTTAATATTTTGTAGTTAATATTTTGGAAAATAATATTTAACTATTACAAAAATAATATTTAATTATAACAAAAACGGACCGGATCATTGATCGGATCGTCTTTAATCCGTTAAATAAAGGGATTAATGGATCCGGACCATTAATGAATCAATAGATCAAATTTTCAATCCAAACCTGTCCTATAACCACTAATCCGGAGTGGATACGGATTAAAATCCGATCCATGTACAGATCTAGTAGTGCAAGTGAATGGATGAGTGGATGATTGCGAGAGAGAAAAGAAATGGAATCGTGGCTGTTCAAAAAAGAAAGAAAGAGGAATTAAATGGCACGTGGCTCCTGCAACGGGTTTGGGAGGTAGAATGGATAAGGCACAATCATGATTAATCAAACCATTGGTTAGTTTGTGGTTTAATTAATCAACATGCTATTGGTTCTCTATGATTCGCCACGTGCCCACCATTGATAATTAAACATTAACACTTCTTTTTTTTTTTTTGGTGAAAACATTAACACTTCGTTGCTTTTATTTATTTTTTCTCCTTTTTCTCCAGTCATGAGGCACTTCCGCACAAATTAGCTTTGGGGTGATCGGTTTTCGCATTCTCGCTCGAACTGACTATGGTTGATTTTTTTTTTTCTTCTCCTTTTTCTCCAGTCATGAAGCACTTCCGCACAAATTAGCTTTGGGGTGATCGGTTGTCGCATCCTCGCTCGAATTGACTATGGTTGATTTTTTTTTTCTCCTTTTTCTCTAGCCATGAGGGACTTCCGCACAAATTAGCTTGGGGTGATCAGTTTTTGCATCCTCGCTCGAATTGACTATGGTTGATTGATATTGACTATTTTGCCACCTTGTCGAAAACTCTGATATACACTATGTTCGCACCATTTGGTAACTCCACTTATTTACTACAAAATAAATAATAAATAAATTAAATACATAATAATTAGCTTGAAGATTAATTCAGTTTTAGTGTTTGAGTATTAATTTCATGCATAAAAATGCATGTAATCAAAATGCCATGAGGTTTGATGTTAGAAAGGATTACAAGAGATTAAGTACATAGGAATACATTGTTGATAGATTAGAGGGTTTTAAGAATGTCGAGTTGAGAAATTCTATAATATGTTAACATATGATATGCATACAATTATCACTTTTAGGACTTAATTACTTAAATGAGAACCTACTTTACTCTAACGAGGACCTTATTTACTTTAACGAGGACCTTATTTCTAATTACCACATGAGTGCTCAGGTAACATGAGTCCTCAAAGTGGTAAATATTACATAAAGGGTTATTATCGCAAATGGTACCTGAACTTATCCTCTATTTTATCGATGGTACCTGAACTTCAATTTTGATCACAACTAGTACCCAAACTTTTCGATTTCATTTTAACTTTCGGTCACTATTCAGGCCAAAAAAGTCAAATCCAAAAAAAAATTTAAAAAATAAAAACAAAAGTTCAAGGAAAGCCTATTACCAAAAATATCATCGCTATGATCGCAACCCTTGAAATCACCAAAGATCATCATTATGATCGCCTCACATGCCCTTTTTAGTTTGAATAGTGACCTAAGGTGGCTCTAGGTACCATTTAAAATGAAATTGAAAAGTTCGGGTACTAGTTGTGATCAAAATTGAAGTTCAAGTACCATCGATAAAATTGAGGTATAGTTCAGGTACTATTTGTGATTTTTACCCTTACATGAAATATGATATGTATGAGAAATGTTAATGTACAATAGCTTGACTCAATCGGGTTTACCATTAAGTATTTGTACAATAAGTTAGATTCAAAATGCCTAGAAATTTTACTCGACGGTGATGTAGAAGCTACACTTCCATATATGAAGGGCAAAGTTGTCACAGACTCACAATTCTACTGCAAGTTTAGTATAGATGAAGATAACATGTTAGCTAATATGTTTTGGAGAGACTCTAATTCTCTGTTGGACTATACTTGTTTTAGAGATGTATTATTATCTTGTTGAAAGGTTGTATTGGTGTTGTGTGTGGAGTTGTTTTAATTGAATCTTGAGTTGAGACATTATAAGCATGTGTTGTACTTGGTGATTGTAATTCAGTTTACTCATACGGACTTAAAAGCTTACCGGGTTTGTTGTTGTAACCTAGTGCACTATTCAATGATGTAAGGGTTAATTTGCGGGTCAAAGTAATTTTGTTGAAGCTGAGGCTTTGTTGCGGTTGCAGTATGGGCATGGAAATGTACTTGTAATTTTAGGCTTCTATCCTTGTGAGTTTGACTTCCGTTGTGGATATGTCTATGTGGGCATTACTTATGATTTTAAAGATTCACTTTAATATGTAATTATTGTTAATGTAATATATGACTCTAAAAAAACGAGTCTGTATTGACATTATGGGTTCAGAACATTGCTATAAGCTTTCTTTAAAAAAATTTCAGGTATTCTGTGTCAATGTCTAAACCATCATACCCGGTGAATTTCTAATTCCTTATCTTATTTGTTAATTGTGTTTGAAAATCAGAGTGTGACACTTGCTCTATATAATAATAATAATAATAATAATAATAATAATAATAATAATAATAATAATAATAAATCATTATATATCATGATTTACCCCTGCCGCGGCCTTAGGATGGGGGGGTTGGTATTAGATTCTACTTATTCTATAAGTAAGCTCATTACAGAAAATGTAAATGTAGGAATTCTTGAACCATACAAATAACTGAAAAACTGAACTCATGCCCCCAATCTACTTCTTGTTGTTTTTTCTTTTCTTTTTGGTTGTTGTTGTTGAAGACAAAACAAACTTACAAGGAAAAGGAAAAACCTCGAGAAACACCCTCTCCCAACTGATTCAATTAGAACGCTAGGTACACAGACATGGGTAAACAGTAAAATCAAATTCTAGGATAATGAAAGTTATACACACTAATGATGCTGAATGATCAGCTACAAAATTAGCTTCTCTAAACGTATGTCTAAAAATAATATTTTGGAACTTATCCGCCAAGTCTCTAACATCTCGGATTAAGATCTTCATAGTCTAGGAAATTGTTGCACCACCTCGAATGCAGACAATGAGCAACTTAGAGTCTCCTACCACTATTATCTGATTGAAACCCTGAAGATAAGCTAGTTAATTGTATGCAAACCTTCTCTTAATGCAGTAGCTTCAGCAACTAAAATGATTGTAGAACCCAAAAACCTACATGCAGCAACAAAAGAATTACCATCAGTAAACATGCTAATTAGCTGGTTGATAACGTGAACCCATATTAAAAGCCTCAAACCAACTAGCAGCAGGATTAACATCATTGGAACAACAACACTGGAAAACAATCTCCAAGTATTTATGCTGAAGAGACTTCTTTTATCTCTTAACTGGTCCACACTCTTTGTCTTTATTAAATTCGTTCGATCTTTGCACCCCGGGGCCGACCACGACGTTTGCTTCCAAGAACATGTACGTACATATACATATACGTGTGTCTATGTGTGTGTAACTGTTGATAATGAACATGTATAGTAGAGTTAGAAGTAATAAGAAGAACAAAAACATGTGAAAGAAAAACTGCCCACATCTCCATAAAGAAAAGGAAACAGAAAAGAATTAAAAGAATGTACTGAGCTTTCGTACACAAAGTTAATTAGTTTGCATGTCTGTTGCTACCTTCTTGGTCTGAAAACATAGTGATAAAGTCTACAAGCTAGGCAATATCTAGAAACTTTCCTGTCATTTTCAAATTAATTTTCACGAACACTTCATTCATTTACAGATCGATACCGTGATCGACTTATTGTTTGTTTGTTTGTATGTTTGTTTGTTTTTTGCGACGGATATCACTGTGTAAACTATCCACTATTTTTTTTTTTTTTTTTGTCAAAGTATAAACTATCCACTTTCATAGTTTGATGCATCTTCTTCTTTGACCTGCACGATTGAAAATCTTCTTTATTGTTTCACCTTCACTTTGATGACCTCCTTGATCATTCCAACCAATAATTGTACTACCGACACCGATATTTTTGGACAGAAAATTTTTCACCTCATTTACCGTAGCTAGCTAGGGTCAAAAGGGTCTATATATAGACACTTCTGACCTTAGTAATTGATCCTTCTCGACCCTATCTGTAATGCTACACAACTTCTATATCTGCCTTTCAATGTAGCTTGTTGACTCCTCTGCGTTTTTCTAATTTTTTTCATTTTCATGATTTTTTTTTTTAGAGTAAAACCTCTTTGAATCTCTGATCTAACCTAAATCGAACTCAATTTCCTATATATCCTTCCTCGATCACCACTTCAACTAACCCTAGAGAATTGTTTCGATCCTTTATATATTTTGACCCCTTTTGATACAAGTTCAGTGTAGACAAATAAAGCAGAAAGGGGACATAAGGAGAAAGACATTGCTAGTTGCCACGATTTGCAGATCTCCTACATATGGAAGATACAGTCATACCGATAACATTCCCAGCCATCCATTATGTTATGATGAAAAAGGTTGTTGATTTTAAGGCCTTCTGGTCCCCATTCTCACCAAACACATAAAGCGCTTCCAATCATACAAATTAAAAAACATATATGCATGGATGCTTTTAGATGTTCAGATCTATAAGTCTGATCATTTGTCCATCGATCTATGATAGGGAATTCTCATACGTACCCTCTGAATGATAAGTTGAGAAGCTTTGATATCAAGGACGTCTTTACATATGCGTGTAGCAATTTCATACGTACATGCATCATAATTAATTTTCTGGTGAGTGGATATTATTGCCATCGGAAACTCACTGCATCATAATTAATTTTTGAGATATTATCATAATTTTATAGTCATCTTATCGATATTTTGATTAACCGGTATCTAAATTTTTTGATTTCATCTCAAAAGATACCAATAATAAAGTTCCATCCACATGTCATTCCAATTTGGCACGTACATTGCACATGACTTGTTTCTTGAAATAAAATTTGACAAACTATGAATTCGAAAAATTTATGGACTATTGTTGTGATTAAAAAATATATATTGTAAATCAAAGTAGAAAAATTTTACATGTCTGATTAATTATTAAGGGGTCTTAACCCAAAGCATCAAAATTGGCTAAAATTAACCCACTTAGAGCATCTCCAACAGTATAAATTGTTTTTTAGTTAAATTTAGCTAAAGTTGTGAAATATAGCTATTGATTTAGCAATGTTGCTCCAGCAATGGTAGCTATTTGTAAATAATAACTATATTTTATCAAATCATAAACTGACACGTGGACAAAAAAAGAGAGAGAAATATAACTTTTGCTTTAGCTATGTAGGATACTCTAGCTAAATATAGCTAACCATTTTAGCTATAGTTAAATTTAACTTACCTATAGCTAGTCTGTTGGAGCTGAATTTTGCATTAGAAATAGTTATATATAGCTAAAAATTGAGTTTAGCTACTCTGTTGGAGATGCCCTAACTTACCAAATTTAAAGTAAAATTGTCATTTTAGCCCTCGACCTAATTAATGAATTACATATGCCTCTATCCATATCTGTGATGGATTGGGTGAGAAAACGTTGCGTACCGTGCTTGGTACGAGCACTTGGTCAAGAACAGCTCCAACCTATTGATGCAAGCATATGAAGCCCAAGTCCATTCATAATGATGATATATATATATATATAATATATATATATATATATATTGCCAGAGCTATGCCTACAAGTCAATTTCAATCTCAAGAAATCGTTTCGATTCAATTCGATTGTAATCACTATTAACTCGTATCAGTATTAACTCTCAATCATAATTTCGCAGTTAATTTCTTTTGCATTTCAACGATGATGTGCTTCCGACGACTTTTGCAGACACTCAGTCGTTCTTCGGCGATCTCCGCCTTCCAATCTCATTTGAATTTCAGGTATCTCTATGCTTCTCTTTCGATTGACTCGATTTTCGGCTTCGGATTTTTTTGAAAAGAAATGACGTAGTTTTGGTTTTTTGCAGTATTGGATTGACAAGACCCACCCCGCATTTTACCCTGAAATCCGAATTGGCCCTGCGGGGCCCATCTCAAAAGAAATTTTACCAAAAATTTGGCGAAACTTTCCCTAAAATGGACTACCCGTAACCTGTCAAAAGATGATAACACTTCTAAACAGTCCATCCTTATTCTCTTAGAGCCACACTGCTCCCCGAATCACATTATCTCCCAGTTCACATCACACAAACCTCCATTTAACAATATACAACCACTAGGTTACCAGTGCAATCTAATACCCAATAATACAAAACAAAAAGGATAAAAGGATCAATAAATCCTACAATGTGGAAGCAGTGACGACTATGCCTCAATTCCATGTACGCCTGACCTCAACAAATCTACCCTGCAAGCTGGACATTTAAAACCTAAGGGCCCAAGGGAAAACATTTAAAACGTTAGAGTGAGTGGACGAAAAATAACTAATCTCGAAGGAAACAAATATAAGATTTAATGCTTTCCCAATTTTGAACTCTTAAAATCCGGCACGCAGTATAATTCAATAAAATACTTTTAGATCAAGTCATCTTGAAATCCTTCTCAGAAACTCACTAAAATGCTCATAAGAAAAATACCTTAAAATCATTCAAAATCTCTGGAATAACTTGATAACTCAAATCATATTATAGCTAGGTCTTATCTCAAAACTCTTGAAATCTCAAACACGTATGGTAAAGCGTCTCGAAAACTCTTTTAAAAAGCTCATCTCTTAAAATAGGCGATGACTAGAGGAAACTGCCAACTAGTCATCTCATGCCACTTGGAGGGAACTGCCAACCAGTGACGCATAGGAAGGAACTGCCGACCGGATGAGGAGGTGATGGTTAGAAGGGACTACCGACTAACCATAGGTAGTTAGAGGGGAGCCGACTAACTACCTCATGCCATCTGAAGGGGACTACCCACCAGATGACACATCGGAGGGAACTACCGACCGAGATGTTCTGGAGGGGGGCTGCCGACCAGAATATTGCTAGAGGGGACTGCCGATCAGGTAATGCATGCATGCGCTGAATTATTTACCTCCTCAATAGACTGGAATCAACCACTTTCAAATAATTGCTTTCGGAAAGAAACTCGATATTAATTCAATAAATCACCGAAAGCATAACTCAAGAACATCTCAATAACTCAAAGTTCATAAAACCCAATATCTCAATAATCCTCGAAAGCATAAATCAATAAATACTTTCGGAAAGAAAATCTCGATAATACAATCATGCTCAAATACTTGATAAATCATTCGTACTCGTATATCATCACAAGAATCGATATTTGAAATCAATAATGCTCATAATAATTTCTTAATCAATCACTTCCCGAAAGTCATTTCCCAACTCAATAACTCATAAATAAATAGCACGAAAATCTACTAAAATCCCTTGGGAAGGAATTTCAACACTAAACTCGTAATTCATAAATAATCGCAATAAATCAAAACTCATAAAACCATAAAACTCAATAATTCAAATAATAAATTAAATCTCAATCGGAAAATAATAATATACTGCATACACAATTAATTTAAAATAAATGTCCACTCACAGATTTCTGTTACGACGACCGTCCGACTATTTCTTCCTCAACTCGCATTATCTTCCATCCTGAACAATCAATATAATAAATAATTGTTTCTCAAGAACCGGGACTTAATTTACTATAATAATTTCAAAACCCTAAAACCAATAAATCATTGGATGCTCGAAATCAATACGGAACGAGCCCAAACTTTATAACTTATATCCACTCAATAATTATAACAAGGATAAATTCAGTTAACCCCCCTGAGGTTTGGGGGTAATTTCATGTTAGTCTCTATCCTTTCAATTTAATCAGTTTACCCCTCAAGCTTTCCAATTTTCCTCAACTGTGTCCATTCCATCCAATTTGGACGTTAAGTTTGACAAAAAAGCCCACTTTAAGGGCTAAAATTGTCATGGTTTTTTTTATTTTTTTATTTCTCGCTCATTGAAGAAGAAGACGAAGAATTTTTTTTTTGTCATGGTTTTTTTGTCTAAATTCTTTCTCATTGAAGAAGAAGAATAATAATAATAATTTTTTTTAAACTGTCATTTCAAGGAAAAAAAACAACATGACAAAAAAAAAATTCTTCTTTTTTTTTTTTTGTCATGGTTTTTTTTTAATTATTTTTTTATTTCTCTCACATTGAAGAAGAAGATTTTTTTTTTAATTCTCTCTCATTGAAGAAGAAGAAGAAGAATTTTTTTTTTGTCATGGTTTGTTTTTTTTTTTTAAATTCTCTTCTTCTTCTTCTTCAATGAGAGAGAATTAAAAAAAAAAAAAAACCGTGACAAAAAAAAAGAAGATGTTTTTTTTCATGGTGTTTGTTTTCCTTGAAATGACAATTAAAAAGAAATTCTTCTTCTTCTTCTTCTTCATTGAGAGAGAATTGAAAGAAAAAAAAATCATGACCAAAAAAAAATTCTTCTTCTTCTTCTTCTTCAATGAGAGAGAAATAAATAATAAAAAAATGACAAAAAAAAAGGAAGAAGATTTTTTTTTATTCATGGTGTTTTTTTTTCCCTTGAAATGACAGTTTTAGCCCTTAGAGTGGTTTTTTTTTTTTTTTGAGACTTAACGTCCAAATTGGACGGAATGGACACGGTTGAGGAAAATTGAAAAGCTCGTGGGGTAAACTGATTAAATTGAGAGGATAAGGACTAACATGAAACTACCCCTAAACCTAAGGGGGGTAAACTGAATTTAATCCTTATAACAACATATCAGAAAATATGATTGATTGATGTCGCTTTTGGGAAGCGACCAATTTAACCCTGAAATGTCTTTAGTAGTATAAGTAAGTAGGGATCGTTCTATTCCGGGGATTGAGGGTACACCTATCATTGTCAAACAATTAAACAATTTAAACAAAGTATAATATTTACAAAGATATTCACAAGTATAAACATTATTTACGAAAAAGGGGGGAATTTTGTTTTTGGTTTTCTTTTTCCGAAAATAAATACTAAGTTAACAAAATAATTAAAATGCAAAAACATAAAAATACAAATAGAATGAGAGAACAAAGATCAAAAACCGAAACATATGATTAAAATTGATTCGAACCCTAATATTGTTCATCTAAGTCATGAGAAAGGAGTTGATCATGTGAAACGTTAAAAGCAAACAATTTCCCATATTTTACTTTTCAATGCTAATTAACCTAAGTGAAAGCACCTAGATTAATCCTATCAAACATGCAATCAAACCCTAGAAAGCTAGTTAATCATAACATGTTCAACGCAATAAACATAGAGAAAGGCTATCAACTCAAGTGTACAACTTAGTATGGAAAAGTCCACCTAATTGCAATCCTCGTTAATTAAATTCGATCTTTGTCCAAAACCTTTACTACTTTGATTCAAGTTTACACAAAACGAAAAGTCGATTTCATGTTCTTAAACCTAGCAACAATCATGCATAAATCCTATAAGTGTCGACCCAAATAAGATTAATACACAAAGGATATCTATAACGCAAATTTAATTAAACAAACTCACATAAGCAACTCTCGAAGAACAATAATATGAATCTGAAAATTCTCAATTAATCATAAAAATTCCAGAAATTAATATTTGTTCATACACATATGTCAACTAGTTCATAACCAACGAAATTCAAAGCAAAGGTTACAAAAGAGAATCGGATTACACCGTGAGATGGAGATGGTGATGAACGATTGATGTGGTGGTCTCTTGAATCTCGAAAGCAAGCTTCAAGGATGGTGATGGAGGATGATGCTCACGGCAATTCTTCTTCTCCCTTGGCCTTGCTTGAACTCGTGGAGATGACTAGAGGATGGAGAAAGGAGAGGAAAACCTCACGGCAACAAGAGTAATATTTCTGATTTTTTTTCTAAAGTTTTTCTAGAGAGTCTAAGGTTCTTCAACGTCACATATAAGAGAGTATATATAGGAGCACGGCCTCCTTGCTCTCCAAGCCGTATATTTCTTCTTTATTTTCCATGGAATTAATCTGAAAATGCCACATAGTTTCCTCCAATGATAGCTTGCCACATAAGCCCTATGAGGTGGTCCAACCAATCATATAATTCCAATTTAATTCCCTAAATAATCTTGCCGAAATTCCATGGATATATTCTGATTTTATACTTTAAATTCGGCCAAAATTCCTTTAGGGAATATAGGAATGTATCTAGACTTCTTTTGAGCTTTTCTTGTTCTCCACCTTTTTCTCTTTCCTTTTATTTCTCCCTTGAATATCTCTTGCCGAATTCTCTAGGGTTTTCTTTTAATTCCCTTGTTTTTCTCTTGGCATTGGACGGCAAACTTTCTAGGGTAAGTCTCCAAGTATATTTTCTTTCCATAAAAATTACCCTAGAAAATCTCAACCGAAATCCTCTTTGATAATTCTGATTTTCCACGTCATTTTCCTTGTTTCTCTCCTTGCTTTTGGACGGCAAACTCTCCCTAGGGTTTAATCATGCGTTAAAAACCCTAATTCCATGGGCTTTGTGGGCTTTTAATCCAATTGCCGAAAATCCACTTCATTCTTGAGAGTTCTTGGGCCTCCATGCGCCACCTTTATGCCATGTCATCATCTAGAGTCTTCAAGAAGCTTCTCTCATGCCATGTCACTTCATTAATTCGATTTCCATTCATGGTTGGCTCAAGAGTCTTGTTTTGGCAAGCTTTCCTTTTCTGGACAGGGTTTCCTGGTTGGACCAGGAAAGCTTCATTTCTTCATTTCTGCTCATTTGTGCTTCCCTTTGTACTTCATCTTGTCTCCCTCCAACGTTGGCTAGCTTCTCTCTCCATTTGTGAGTTCATTTCCACTTTTTAGCTCGGAAGTCCTGAAAATAGAAACTAATAAGAAAAATAGAAACTTTCCTAAAATGAAAAATGGCAACTTTCCTAAACTGAAAATGGAAACTTCCTAAAAATGAAAAAAAGAAACTTTCTACAAATAGGAACTTTCCCAATCGAAGAATGGAAACTTTCCTAAACAGGGTTTTATTAAGGAAATAACGTAGAAAATGTAGGGAAATGCAGTTAAAACGTCGCATTAAAATGCTCCTATCAAATTCCCCCACACTTAGCTTTTGCTAGTCCCTTAGCAAAATCACACTAAGACACACACTAAGACTCAACGAAAATTTAGAGACTCTACACTAGCAAAGACTCTAATGCCCTTCAACTTTTTGTCTCAACAATCTCTTACTTTCACAACACCAAGATTAGCACTCAACCAAGATTCAATGTGTAAGCATTCGAGAGTTAATTAAAACACATAAGTACATATACACAAGTAGGACTTGGTTGTAACAATGGTGGTGGGTTGGAGCTCAGCATATTTCAGACAAGTATGATTCAAATCCTCACAAGGTATATCCACTCTTTCTTCTCTCAGATCATGGCAATGCTTAAAAGCTTATAATCACTCAAGTATATGTGAGAGAACATATTTAAAGGCATTCAAATAGCTCACATATATAAGAAACGAAAAGCACTTTGTGAATATAAATTTTTTTTTTTTTTCAAAAGATCTCATGAAGGATATCAACTACTTGCACAGATAGACCCAAGCCATAGGTTCAACTCTTGTAACTCATCTCCACATCAAGGGTTGTCCCATCTTAAGGATCAAGAAGGTCTTCTCAAGGGTTGTAATAGGGCTAAGGCTCAAGGTTTTAAGAAATGAAAGGTAAGGATTTATCAAAGTGTCCTAAAAACCTAGCAGAGCACATGTAGATGTAGAGACCTCAAGGAATCCACCAAGGCATTGCAAAAACGTCACTTTCCCTAGAGGTAACATAAAAGGGGCCTAATGTCTTCATGTTGGGCCCAATCTTCAATGTAAACTTCCCTTGAACTATAGTGGAATGGACAAAGGCCAAATTTTTCTGTAGTAGGCCTTCAGTTCAAAGTAAACTCCAAAATCACTAAGTATGGGGGACTAAAATCCATAATCATACATTTTTCTTTCTTTTTAGCCGTACACATTTTTCTTTCTTTCTTTCATTTTTCACGGCTTTCACATATTTTTTTTTTTTTTTTTTTTGTGGACAAGTCTACCCCCACACTTGAACTTTCACCTCTTCTCAATTTTCATCCTTAGCACTAAACCCACGTAGTATGTCTCAAAAGATAGCTCCACTAAGTTCTTAGAACAAAGGGTAGGGTTGTAACTATACTAAGCTTCATGGTTAAATGTTTTAAGGGTGATGAATAAAAAGGCTTAATGTAGGCTCAAAGGGGCTTATCTAGGGGGGTCCCACGACGGGTACAAATAGGGACACAAGTTTATATGGCAATGGTGGTAATTCCTAGGGTGCCTCTATCCCTTCCAGAATCAGGGCCATGTATTGATATACGTCTCAACAAGCACAAGAGTGAATTCTAGCATTCTCTAGTCCATCAAACTTAATCTATGGCAAGTAGTCAATCAATATGAAAGAATAATGAGATCATCAAAACATCGCCAAGAAAATAAGAATATATTTTTCATTTCACTCCAAGAAAAAGGGACATGGGCTCAATTATCTCACATGGGTTTTTATGAATCAAAACTCATCTTAACATGCTTATATTCTGTACCAAGGTCACGAAATCCATATCCACTACACATGCATACGTTTTTCATATATCTCAATTAACCAAAGAATACCATTTTAAAAATCATCTCAATTTTGTGATCATCTTTTAGTCATGATTTCAGAGATATAGAATCATCCTAGACAGTTGAAAGGGCATCCTAAGCCTCAAAACAAAAACAAAAGCAACGAAAATTTTTAAATTTTTGACATTTTTCTATTTTTTTGTATTTTTCAATATATATGACTCAAAACAAAAGTATAAATCTCTTCCCCCACACTTAAATATTGTATTGTCCTCAATGTAATCAATCATAAGCATGCAATGAAACAAGTAAGCATATAGGGATGGAATTTACGAAAAGATCTACTAAATTCAAAAAGAAAGATGAAAAGAGAGGGAAATAGGGAAGGAGAAATCAAATCTGCGTGTGTAGACTCCTTCATAGCTACTTCTGAATTGGGTTGCCTCCCAAGCAGCGCTTGAATTTAACGTCTTTCAGCCAGACGGACCTCCACTAAATAAAGTTGGTGACTATACAATAAAAGAAATACAAATTAATGATTTATACAAAAAAAACGTCACTATTCACTATTCACTCTTTTTTTTTTTTTTTTTTTTTAGACAAGTATAATGTACATAATTTTACACAGAGACACAAGTACAAAATGTCACTATTCACGATTACTATTTACGAAAATCATGTACAATTATTTCTTTTCTTTTCTTTTATTTCATTTACAATTTTTTTTTTTTCTTTTTACGAAAATACTTACAAATATTTCTATTCTTTCCTTTTCTGTACAATTATTTTCAACACTTAGGTACGGGAACAGGGAGTCTCGATGTGCAATGGGACTGAAACAGCTACCCTTTTCAAGACTATGTTTAATCCAATATACCTTAGTGAATCACAACATTTTCTTTTGTTACAAATATCATTGATATCAAATTAAATTCCAAGCGGTAAATCAAGTGGACGTGCGGCCCAAGTATAGTCGTCTAGACACAAAGTCCCTCCTACATCCTTTGGGCAACCTTACTGAAATGGCCAGGTAGGGGAGGACGAACACGAGAGACAAAATCCATTTTGGCATGAGCTAAGCCCATTTGTAAGCACTTCTGGATTCAAAAACCGTCATGATCGTTGTCCCCTTCCTAGACACCATCCCACATAGGCTATACTTACTTGGATGAAAAAGGTCCTAAGTGTGAAGACAGTTCAATGAATGTTAATAAAGGCCGCCCTCAACCTTAAGGGACCTGAACTAGGTACCAATAAGGGGTTTAGGCCAATATTAATAAACACGACTTCACCTATTCCTTCTTTAATTTACAACTCACAATTAAAATTCGTGTTCAATAATATAAATAACAACCTAAGTAATTAACTAACTAATTAACTAACAAATAAGAGAATTACAAACAATTAACAAGTAAAATTTTTTTTTTTTTTTTTTTCGAACACAACATATAAACAAAACAAATATTCACAATATGACAAATGATTTTTCAATCCCCGGCAACGGTGCCAAAAATTGATGTCGCTTTTGGGAAGCGACCAATTTAACGCTGAAATGTCTTTAGTAGTATAAGTAAGTAGGGATCGTTCTATTCCGGGGATTGAGGGTACACCTGTCATTGTCAAACAATTAAACAATTTAAACAAAGTATAATATTTACAAAGATATTCACAAGTATAAACATTATTTACGAAAAAGGGGGGAATTTTGTTTTTGGTTTTCTTTTTCCGAAAATAAATACTAAGTTAACAAAATAATTAAAATGCAAAAACATAAAAATACAAATGGAATGAGAGAACAAAGATCAAAAACCGAAACATATGATTAAAATTGATTCGAACCCTAATATTGTTCATCTAAGTCATGAGAAAGGAGTTGATCATGTGAAACGTTAAAAGCAAACAATTTCCCATATTTTACTTTTCAATGCTAATTAACCTAAGTGAAAGCACCTAGATTAATCCTATCAAACATGCAATCAAACCCTAGAAAGCTAGTTAATCATAACATGTTCAACGCAATAAACATAGAGAAAGGCTATCAACTCAAGTGTACAACTTAGTATGGAAAAGTCCACCTAATTGCAATCCTCGTTAATTAAATTCGATCTTTGTCCAAAACCTTTACTACTTTGATTCAAGTTTACACAAAACGAAAAGTCGATTTCATGTTCTTAAACCTAGCAACAATCATGCATAAATCCTATAAGTGTCGACCCAAATAAGATTAATACACAAAGGATATCTATAACGCAAATTTAATTAAACAAACTCACATAAGCAACTCTCGAAGAACAATAATATGAATCTGAAAATTCTCAATTAATCATAAAAATTCCAGAAATTAATATTTGTTCATACACATATGTCAACTAGTTCATAACCAACGAAATTCAAAGCAAAGGTTACAAAAGAGAATCGGATTACACCGTGAGATGGAGATGGTGATGAACGATTGATGTGGTGGTCTCTTGAATCTCGAAAGCAAGCTTCAAGGATGGTGATGGAGGATGATGCTCACGGCAATTCTTCTTCTCCCTTGGCCTTGCTTGAACTCGTGGAGATGACTAGAGGATGGAGAAAGGAGAGGAAAACCTCACGGCAACAAGAGTAATATTTCTGATTTTTTTTTCTAAAGTTTTCTAGAGAGTCTAAGGTTCTTCAACGTCACATATAAGAGAGTATATATAGGAGCACGGCCTCCTTGCTCTCCAAGCCGTATATTTCTTCTTTATTTTCCATGGAATTAATCTGAAAATGCCACATAGTTTCCTCCAATGATAGCTTGCCACATAAGCCCTATGAGGTGGTCCAACCAATCATATAATTCCAATTTAATTCCCTAAATAATCTTGCCGAAATTCCATGGATATATTCTGATTTTATACTTTAAATTCGGCCAAAATTCCTTTAGGGAATATAGGAATGTATCTAGACTTCTTTTGAGCTTTTCTTGTTCTCCACCTTTTTCTCTTTCCTTTTATTTCTCCCTTGAATATCTCTTGCCGAATTCTCTAGGGTTTTCTTTTAATTCCCTTGTTTTTCTCTTGGCATTGGACGGCAAACTTTCTAGGGTAAGTCTCCAAGTATATTTTCTTTCCATAAAAATTACCCTAGAAAATCTCAACCGAAATCCTCTTTGATAATTCTGATTTTCCACGTCATTTTCCTTGTTTCTCTCCTTGCTTTTGGACGGCAAACTCTCCCTAGGGTTTAATCATGCGTTAAAAACCCTAATTCCATGGGCTTTGTGGGCTTTTAATCCAATTGCCGAAAATCCACTTCATTCTTGAGAGTTCTTGGGCCTCCATGCGCCACCTTTATGCCATGTCATCATCTAGAGTCTTCAAGAAGCTTCTCTCATGCCATGTCACTTCATTAATTCGATTTCCATTCATGGTTGGCTCAAGAGTCTTGTTTTGGCAAGCTTTCCTTTTCTGGACAGGGTTTCCTGGTTGGACCAGGAAAGCTTCATTTCTTCATTTCTGCTCATTTGTGCTTCCCTTTGTACTTCATCTTGTCTCCCTCCAACGTTGGCTAGCTTCTCTCTCCATTTGTGAGTTCATTTCCACTTTTTAGCTCGGAAGTCCTGAAAATAGAAACTAATAAGAAAAATAGAAACTTTCCTAAAATGAAAAATGGCAACTTTCCTAAACTGAAAATGGAAACTTCCTAAAAATGAAAAATAGAAACTACAAAAATAGAAACTTTCTACAAATAGGAACTTTCCCAATCGAAGAATGGAAACTTTCCTAAACAGGGTTTTATTAAGGAAATAACGCAGAAAATGTAGGGAAATGCAGTTAAAACGTCGCATTAAAATGCTCCTATCATTGATCCAATGGTCGGATCTTCCCAAATTAAACTCCGAACTTCCCAAAACTTCAGAAATTCCTAACATTTTCAAAATGTGCACCAATCGATACGAAGTTCATATCTACATGCTCATAACAATATTGTCACACCTCGAATTTTGAATAAAGAAATTCAAATCCGAAACGCGAAAACTCAACAAACAAAAGAAACACTTAGAAATTTTTTCATTTAAATCAAACAACAAAACAAACTAAGCTCACCAATGTCACTACCGACTCGTTCTTTAGAGTCACATATTCCATTACAAAGTGTTTACAAATTAAACTGATCGACAATTCAATAAGTAAACACACTCACTACATAGCGGAAGAATAAAACTAACGTACACTTCAACGTCCAAGCTACAACAGCAACCAACTCTCAACTTCAATGACTGTTACTCCGACCTGCACAATAAACCCTACACTGTAGAATAGTGCACCGGGTTGAAACGACAAACCCGGTAAGCTTTTGCAAGCTCGTGTGAGTAAATTTAAATAACCACAAAAACGTCTTTCCAACTCAAGAACAATAAATCAACAAAATGATTAGTTCCAACAACAAAATCATTTCCTTTTTCCTTTTAGGGAACACACATGTCACAACTGTGACAAATCAAATCATTCTAAATGAAAACCGGTAATCCCTGCATAGAATTTTAGTTCAGGAATCACCAAAAGTATACAAACCCAAAAGCACAGTAATCCCTACGTAGAATTTTAGTTCAGGAAATTACACTTAAAATCAACCATTAGAATGAAGAGGAAAATCAATAAGGAGTCAAACAACTCACACTAGAGTCGATGATCACCCATCAACACTAAAGCCGATGATCACCCATTAACTCCAAATAAATCATCCCACAACATGACTCGTTTCCAAAACTCGACATCCTTACCCCTTAAGGTAACATACTAGGGCTGGACTCGGGTTGGTTCTGCAATTTCAAGGACTGAACCCGGAACCGGAACCGACAACTGATTTTCGGTTCGGTTTTGCCGTTTTTTGTATCAAGAACCGAGGTAGAACCGAACCAACCATGCTCGGGTCGGTTCCTCGGTTTTTCGGTTCCAATCTCATATCGGTTCCATTCTCGGTTTCTCGGTTTTTCGGTTTCAAACTCAAATCGGTTCCAAATTTGGTTCCTCGGTTTTTCCATATAAAAACACTGCTTTTCAGCCGTTTCTACTTTCCAGTTTTCACTTTTCCTGATTTCCATACATACATTCAAATGATTCAATATATCACAATTTATTCACTCATTCAAACTCAAAACAGTATCTACAATATACATATTCAACAATCAAAAACAACATAGCAAATTAGCAATTTCCTGCAAACTCCCAAACTGTCAAAGCATGAAAGTGATGAAAGCATTAAACTATCAAACAATCAAAACTCTCAAACTATCAAACACAAACACTCAAGCACTTTCTAGCAATACAACTACAAACTCAAAGTCTGCAATAATACACATTTCATGCAATACAAACTCAAAGTTTCACATGCAAAAACTGCAAACTTAAAGTCTCACATGCAGCAAATAAAAATAAACAATAAACTGTCCAATTTGAACAATGCAGCTGCATCAATTTGCAGCAAACTAAAATACTGAAAGTCTGAAACTGAGCAATTCAAAGTCTCAAACTGAAACAAATAACCTAAAATTGAAATACTCCATGAATATTTCATCAAAGTGCACAACTGCAAACATATTTCCAGCAAAGCTTCCTCTTCCTCAATGCAACAAGCCAACAATGCTTCCAGCCTTCCGTCAATACTAAATCTACATAGAAATTTACAAATCTGCAATTAATGGTATTAGGTCAAGTAGGTCAAGATTTCTTGCCAATCCGGATAAACATGACCAAATTAGCTAAATTGTAAACATAGGACACCAAATTGACTAAAAAGCAAGGCCAAATTAAAAGTTTAAAACAGACCTGATTAGCATAGGCATTGCTACACATGAAGATTCCTCTGACAATCTGACCAGTCCCTCCTGCAATCTGACCAGTCAACAACAATTAAAATTAACATCAAGATCAAATCAGTTAAAATCGATCAATCAAAATCTATTGGAATGGTATTGTATATATGTGACAACAGAATGCATGAGAGCCAGTGCATAGTATATGGGATTTTTTGATAGAAAGCACTACTTATTACTCCAATATAATCAGCTCTTCATTTATGAGATTTCATGTCTGGTCTATTTTTCAGTTCGATTGTGTCGTATAGTCTTACACTCTTACTTGCTCAAAATTCTTTGAAATGAAGGGTATTGACTCTGCAATCTATTCCAATACATATTCCAGAACATCCAACAACTTAAAAAGTTCAACTTCCTTGTTTTAACTACTATAGCTTATTCAGTAGCAGCTGCATTGTAATTTACATTTTCAAATTGGAATGGAAAATTCCTTCAACCGTTCAAAACTTGGGCAAGAACTTCGAAATAGAGGAAAGGTGTTTGCTTTTCTTATTGAATTACTGGCATTCAGTCATTCACCAAAAATCAAACTAATAAATTCAAATTGGAAAACAAACCAGTTCACAATAATTCCATACACATGGAATACCCAATTCGAAAATTATACTTGCATTAATCAGAATCCAAGTAACAGAGTGAATTCACAATCCATATTGTACCCAAAACTATCCTTTCCATCATAAACTAATACTAAAAACAAAAAATCCCAACCACATTATCTTTGATTTTGATTGATGTGATGTTCAGTTAATTAGCAACATTATCTTTGTTAAAAACCTAAAATTAACATCAAGATCAAAATATCAAATGGAAATCGTCAAATCGAACCCATTTCAACTATAGCCATTCAAAATCGAACCCATTTCCCACAAGATTAAATGGAAATCCAAGTATCGAACCCAATTTTATAGATTAGAAATTTAGAATTCAGAAACTCGGAAGAGAAGAAGAGGAGGAGCTGAGCTCGGACAGGGAGAGAGAGATAGTGAGATACCTAGAGCCTAAAGGCGGAGCTTGGAGACCAGAGAGGCGGACTGGCGGAGCGGGTTGCAGTTGTGTTCGCTGGAGGAAAAAGTAGTCAGATTTCACGGATATGAGGAAATTGCAGAGCGATGAGAGTAGAATGAGAAAAATGAAAGCTTACACAAATCGAAGGAGACTGAGAGAGTGAGACTTTGAGGGAGGTCGTCTGGGTTTCGATCTTCTATTACAATCGAGCCGAGGACGAGGACGAGCAACAGACGAGACGAGGACGAGGGCCATTTGTGTTTCGAGAGACTGAGAGAGTGAGAGTTTGAGGGAACTCGGGAAGAGTTGAAGAGATAAGTCAGATAACAATTTAGGGTTTTGATCGAATGGATAGGATATTATGAGATGAGATGGAAGGCTCTGATTGCATTTGGAAGGCCTGATCAGATGAGAAAGGGTCTATTTTACAGAAATAAGCTCACCACTAATGTCCACTTATACACTGACATATGTAATTCGGTTCCAAGGATGTTTTAAAAACGAGGACCGGAACCGAACCGAGAATATGTCTCCAGGAACCGAACCGAAAAAAATGTGTATACATATGTCGTAGAACCGAACCGAACCAAGACTTTCGGTGCGGTTCCTTCGGTTTTACTATTCCAAATCCCAGCCCTATAACATACATCACAAAAGTGATAAAAATCATATTAACACAACTCACCCATAATATGAAAATCAAGTCCCTCTTGGACAATAAAAGAAAGAACCCACCCGAACTCTCTTTTAAAAACACGTGTACTTATGGGCCTTAAGTAACCCAACGCGTCACTCCCATGCAGTATAATGGTGGACAGACTAGAGCTCTAACTGATCGTAACCACTCACCCGGCCAAAGGCATGGTTCCGGATATAATTGCCTCAGTCACCACTATGGCACCAGATCCGTAGATCCGAAAACAGTCACCACTGTGACACCAGATCCGTAGATCCGAAAACATTTAAAAGTCCCACACGACTCAAAATGTTACACCAACACTCGATTACTCTTTCAACACAATATAATCAACCATTCCATGATATAATGTATTGCCACAAAGAGTAAATAATTGAAATGACAATTCAATAAACTCTCAATCATTTGTTCACCAATGTCACACCATCCAATATATATATTCCACGTAAATATATATATATATATATATAGATACGTAGTCATTCACACATGAATGACCACTAATACCAACTATAGTTCATACGTATTAAAACCAAGAAATTCATTTTATACTTAAATTCATTTTTTTACCTGTGAGCCATAGCCCTATGAACTGTAGTCGATCAAGTTCATATTATTTCAAACAAATCTTTATTTTCGAAAACGATTTACAATTATCAATCAATTCCGACAATTAAATAACTCGGTTCATAATTGAACCACGTGAGATTTACTCACCTCTAACTCTAGCTGCATCTTTTCTAACAGCCAAGATAAATTACCGAACGTACTGTCAATCACATAAATCAAGTACAACCTCGATTCCGCACACGAATTAACAAAAACAATTTAATTCTGAAACTCCCGAAACACACTAAAAATTCGAAAGTGACGCCAATTGAGGCGAAACTTTATCCAAGACCACCCGAGGTCTCCGGAATACTTATACGATCAATATACCAAAGTTACAAGTCGATTGGACGGCTGAATCCTCACGGATAGAAAACCGATCGAGCCGAAAACCCAAAAACTTTGAAAATTCATAACTTGCTCATATGATTTCCAAAAATTACAAACTATATATCGAAATGTAGATTAAAAAGAGGAACAGAACTGTTCTTGGGGTGGCCGGAAACCGCCACCACAATGGCGGCGCCGCCGCCCACCCAAAGTCAAAATTAGACAAAACTTCCAACACAAAAGATCTTAATCTCAACTCCAATTAAAACTTTAATAACTAGCACAAAGTCAAATTATGAGTCAATTGATATAATTTTACCTCACAAGGTTTGAAACCCGAAGAACCCTAATTTCCCAATCTTCAAAATTCAAGCTCCAAAGGTTGAATCGTTGCAAGCCACGTTGGGAGAATCGTTCTACATCCTCTGGGCTCCAAAAGCCTCCAAGAATCGTAGGCTATGGTGGCCGGAAACGTGAACTCCAACCAAAGCGATTTGCAGCGTCGCCGCCAAACTTCCCAGAGTTGCTGCGTCGTGCACTGGCCGACCGACATCGTGAAACTTCACAGAGTTGTAGATGGGAGTGAGGTGAAGAGATAGGGACAAGTAGCTCAACGATTGGTGGCCGGAACTGAGAGATATTTCCGGTCGAAGTCAGCTGCTCAGGAGAGAGGAGAGAGAAACTCGGCTTTCCAAAAAGGGAAACCCAGATTTTTCTGATTTTTTTCCTATTTAACCAAAATGGAAACTTTTTCCGAATGCCATAACTCCTTCATACGAACTCCGATTTTCGCGTTCCGCATGTCTACGAACTTGTATCGACGCACTCTACAACTTTCATGAAGGAAGTTCTCACATAATCTAAACGTGTCAAACTTCGTAACCCCCTAAAACGTGTATTTCGAATAATTAATCGTCCGAAACAATTTTGCTCTATCCTCAAACCATGAAATTTTACTAACGAACACTTATTAATTCCAGGAAATTCCGAGAAATTAATAACGAATTTTCGGGGTATTACAAATATACTCAACCAAACAGACCAAACTAGAATGCCGGGAACGGCCGAACGCGCCCCTACTCGCCACCACAGGGGACTGTGTGTGGGCCCATGCACCACCCGTTCCTACCCCAAATCTAGCTACCAAATTTCATACACAGCATCATCTCATCATCCTCAACATCTTTCATAACTACAACATTGATCAATTTCAAGTGCATAGGGCCGATTTTACCTTAAACTCAAAACCCCCAAAATCTTCGATTCTCCTTCCTCCTGCTGAATTGAAGCAAAAGAGATGGTGGTTAGAACCGTGGAGGAAGGGGCTAAAAAGGCCAGATGGTGGTTCCGCTAAGATGGCCGGAAAATGGCTATTAGACCGGATTTCGGTTTTGCACTACAATCGGTTTCTGGCTTGATTCTCCTTTTACACCTCAAATCATCCTAAACCACTCACATAGCAAGGAAGAGGAGGACAAGGCGGTCCTATAGAGGTCAGTTTCACGGCCGGAGGTGGCCGGAAACTTCGCCAACGAGGTCGGGAAGCTTGCTTCTGGTGAGCTCTTTCTCTCTCTTCGGGTTCTCTCTCTCTCTCTCTCTCTCTCTCCGACTTCCCAAAATAGAAGGCTCGAAAATAGTGAGTTTCCCCTTTGGGAAACATCCCAATATACTACAATAATCCCCCAAAATTACAAAATTGCCACTGTGTTTAAACCTTTAAAACTTCTTCGTTACAACTCCGATTTTAACGTATTGCGTGTCCACAAACTTGGTTTATCGTGCTCTACAACTTTTTAGAAGGAAGTTTCCTCAAAAACTGACCTGAACAAAAAGTCAACTCTTGAAACCCCTAAAAAGTCCGAAGCGAAAGTAAAAAGTAAAGATAATTATCGTTTACTGTCCCAGTGACTAGTAAACGGATAAGTTTGGGTACATGGTGTAACAAGAATACTGGAGTTGGAAGCTGCGCGGAGGAGTTGGGCCTTGATGACTACCATTTCCTACCCTTCATATGAAGCCCAAGTCCATTCATAATAAAGATATACTACCACTCTGTGCCGTAATTAGTGATATTCTGTGGTGGGCCTAGCAAACCTATAGACAAGTTGATGTTTGGCATTTGGAGATAATTATTGGGTGTTAGAAAGTTCTTTTCTTCAATAAAATTCTTTTATTACCCCCCAATAAATGGTTTTGAATTGACGTAATCTCAACATCTTCTTTATCATCAAAGTTTTATTTGTCTAATTTTAGGGAGATTAGTCATTCGTCCAGATGTCCAAATTTTATTGGTTTTATTGCCCCCTAATAAACTTTTATTGACCCCAATAAAAGGTTTGGAATTGAAGTAGTCTCCTTATTTTATTTCCCGATCAAAGTTTTATTGTGTGATTTTAGGGATAATCTTTTATTGCCCCCCAATAAACTAAACTTTTATTAGGGGGCAATAAAAGTCTCTGGTAACCTATGAAATCTCAGACGAATTCTGTGGGAACCTCCGATGAGATTTTTGGAGAAATTCGGCAGCCGGTGACCGGAGTCTTGCGAAGTCTCCTATGGCTTCTCTCTCTTCCATTTTCTCTCTCTGTATAGCAAAGGAGTGAGGGCTAAAATAGTCTCACAAATAAATAAATAACAAATGAAAAAAATTAATTGGGTATAATTAGGGAACAACTTATAAGAGTTGTTATAGATGAGTGGGAAAAAAAAAAAAGTGAGAGGTGTAAGAGGAAAAAAAAGTCTCTGGAATTATTAATACTGATTAGCAAATATATGAAATTCTTCAGGGTCAAATGTTTATCCCAGATTTCCATATAGGGGTCATCATTTGGCCCTTGGGTCTTAAGCCCAAGATTTCCATGTAGGGTTCATCATTCGGCCTTGAGCCTTAACCCCATGTCATGCCTGCTCGGCCCTTGCATTGGAGGGGGGGGTTGGCCCAGCCTTTTCTCAAATAGAGTAGGGTATAGGCAATGCAAATGAAGCCCAGCCTAGTTCTCCGGCCCAGCCATTTGAGCCTTTAAGGGTCAAGCCTAGTCTAACCCTTGTAGCCCGCTTAATCGAGCCATAATAGTTTTCTATTTTTTCCATGTTTATCTTCTTCTCTTTTTATCCATAAAAAACTTATCTCTTTCTTGTAATTGATTTAGTAATTTTTATTTTACTTAATTTTAGAGATTTGGACAGATAATTAATTGAATAGCTAATATTTATAATTGTTATCAAGGTAATTTCAAAAATATATACATATACATATTCAAAAGCATAAAAAATAAAATAAAATAAAAATAGAAATGAGTCTTGGATTGTATGGGTGGGTAATCATTGAGCCACATTTTGAAAAAAGAAAAAGCTAAACAAAGTAAGGCCCTTTTAGACCCTATTTGGAAGGCCCGACCCTAAATTTTGTTGACTTTGAATAGGCCCAGCGCCGCCCGACCCTAAGCTCTAAAATTTAGGGTAGGGCCGGCCACGGCTCGGCCCATGATGACCCCTAATTCCATGCCTCTAAAGATCCAAGGGATCTCGGTTTTCAGGGTTATTCTGAATTCCATGTCTCTCTCCTATGTCTTTGTGTTTCCCTCTTTTCTCTATAACTACACAATGAACCTCCACTGCTACACACCTCGATCCTTAGTCTCGGATATGGTCTCTATCTGCTACATTCAGTTTTGCAATTGGAATTAATAGGGCAGAGTTTTGAGGTTTTTTTTTTAGAAAAAAAAAAAAAAAAAGATTATTGTATGCATAGATGCTAAAAAGGGAAAGCCAAAAAGGAGGGTGATGATAATGAGAAAATAAAGCAAATCAAATGGAAATTTGGAACCATATTTTGTAGTTCAGTGCATGCACTAAAACAGCTTTCTATATACCCAACGGGATTAGTCTAGTGGAAGCATGCTAGGCTGCAAGTGGGGCGGAAGCTGTAGGGCTTCTCTTAGTAATAGGAGGTCTCTGATTCGAACCCAAACTTGTGAAAAACATCCCTTGAGGAGGGACCATACCCATGTTTCTCTCAGCCCGGGAGTGGTACCTCACTTGGCCACCATTTTTGTAACCAAAAAAAGAAAAAAACAACTTCTATATTCCTATAATAAAAAAAAACTTTTGATATTCAGTAAATATAAACCGTCTATTTTATTACAAAAGACCTCGATGTAATATAAACCTTAGTAGAGCCATCTCCGCTCTGATGTACTACCAAATCTAGACTTTCAACTCGATCGCGTGAAGTAATTTTCACACTAGCAAGTCAAGACTTTCAACTCGATCGCGTGAAGTAATTTTCAGAGTATCAAACTTCAGCTCTCATTCAGCAATGATGCAAAAGAACTAACTACACCTGAAAAGAATCAAGCATGGCTTTTAGAATCTTCTGAGATGATTGCCACTGCTTGTCATTTGCGCTAACCACAAATAAGACAACAGTGTTTCCCTTAGCTGTGGCCTTTGCAAGATTGTGGGAACCTGTCAGTGCAAATGGAGTCTCCAGCACATAGTTGTAGTACTGCAACACATAATTGCATTTGAATTATAGAGAAACAAAGGAATACATAGCTGGGTAGCTTATATAGATGAAGCAACAAAGCAACTTGTAACACGGCGGGCACTGATACATACCGTGAGATCGCCACGTTTTTCAACTTTGGTCTCAAGGAGCTCATCAGGATCGTAGGTATTCCCAGTTACAAAAGGTCCAAGAGAAGCAATCAGCTTCTCAGGGTTGCCAATATCTTCAATAGATGCGTTTGGCTTATTGGTCAGGCGTATCAAAGGTGAAGCCACAACCTGAAGCTTTCCTTGTTTTTCATCTTCAAATTTCACCTCCACCCATGGCTCTGCACATTTTGGCTGGCAGTAATTACCAGATAATATGTTTGCTACACGTGTCTGTTTCCATGTAGGGGGAAGGATGAACTGGTAAGGCTGCACGTTTCCTGCAAATTAAACAACTAAGTTTCGAGTATATATCATCAGTTCAGTATATTACAATATACCTATACCATTCAAAACAACATAAATTAACTTACAGAAAGAAATGAATGCTAGATCTCTGCAATGCGAGAGAAATAAAGGCAATGCATAACATGTGTAATTTCATTCCTTATGCAGTTATGCGACTCGGAAGATAATATGACTGCAAGTTACGGCAGCCAATAATTTTTGACATTTTTCTAGTATTATGCTAATACATAAAATTTCAAGAAAATTTGAAGGTAAGTTTTTGTATATATGTGTGACCGAATTGAACAGTTCAAGTTACCAACCATGACATAGGGATGGAAAATCCTAAACCAGGGGGCAGGGGCCACTCCTCATGCATGTAAACTTCTGGTTTCAATAGAAGTAAGCAATATCAAGTTATTAAGAGATAACGTTGGACTGTCACTAAAAAAAAAAAGAGGATGTTACTCCTTTACATTCGTATCCTCGTAGGTAAATCCAGATATATGTAATGCAAAGAAAGATCATCACAACTCAAAATCCCCAAATCGATACTAGTACAGCACTCTATGGAGGCGAAAATGAAAATATGAACAGAGCTTATGTAATTTACCAACAAAAAACGCTTATATGGAAAACCAAACATATTCCGACTCCAGCAGTCCAGCTTTGTTTCTCTCGAGTTTAGTTTATGTTGAATTCATCCAAGCTATGAAAGTAACGAGTAGTAGGAGGTACCTGCGCGAAGAGCGGGAGTGTCTTTAGCAGAGGCTTGGAAGAGAACGAATGAAGGGTTGGAAGTTGAGGGTGGGAGATAGGAGCCCACAACGACCTCCCTGGCTTCTGTAGGCAGCGCCTCGATTGCAATGGCTGGAACCATACTCAAACCCAACATCAACTCTCTTCTCTTCACCATCATACTCTTCTCCTGAGGGGCTCCTAATGTGGGAAGACAATGCTGTTTTGAACTACACTGACCCGAACACAACTTGTATTTTGAATTGGGGATCATGATCGGAGGTCTCTGAGGAGCACTGGTCGCCATTAATATAAACTCTTAGGATTCAGACTTGTAATTCAGGGTGAGAGAGTGAGACTAACTGGATATATCCATCTCACTCTTATCCGGCCATGTCATATTATGAGACTTGTAATTCAGATAGAGCCACGTCCATGTCTCCCTGAGAGGATTTGCACCTAAAAGGCTAAATGGCTACCATTTGATTTGCCAAACGTCAATTTACCCGACCTAAAATATTTTAGTTTAATCTTAGCAAATTAAATGGCAGGATTTTTACCCAACCTTAGTAAATCGACGTTTGGTCAAGAGATCAGAGAATACCGGAAAATTAATTTGGTTTTTTTTTTTTTCTTTTGGTAAATGTTATAAATATAAATAGTTCCAGTGGTTTGAAATCATGACTGCGTTTGCCCATGTAATTTAAAAGTATTTAATTTTAGTCATGTGGTTTGATATATTAACTAATCTTGGTCCAACTGATTGGATCAGAAAGTGGGGAGGCCCAACTGATTGGATCATAAAGTGGGAAGGCCCACGTCATGTGGTTCAGCTTGCATACATGTGTGAGTGTATTTTCAAGTTTTTAAATCAATGATCCATATTAATTACATCTTATAATCTGACGGCTATAACTGGCTAGATGACGTCAGAAACGACTAGTTATGCTAACGTCATCTAGCCGTTGTGTGTGTGTATTTATATATACTAGTATTTCTCCACACATGCTCTGCATGTGCAAATTTTTTTTTTTGCAGAAAATAATAAAGAAAACGGTTATTGCAGACATAAGATCATGGAAGAGAAAAGTGGATTGTGGCTTTTTTTTGTTTATTTTTTTAATAAAAATATATTTTGTAAATGTCATAATTGTCCTTGTAATTTAATTAACTCTCAAAGTTTTTTAATCTATTAGGGTCATTTCTATCAAAAATTTTGATTTTGGCTAACAAACTCTCTTCTCTTAATAATAGTACTAGCAGGGCCCACCCACTATGTTTATGGAGGGGAGTTAAAGGTAGTAGGGAACTTCCCATATAACTACTATGTTTTCTACTGTTGGAAGATCTAGCACTCACCATTGCTTTAGTGAAAGTATCCTAAAATTCCGTCAGTGGTACAAGTCAATCGGAAGATGGTTTTTAGACCCAGTCCAACAAAAATTCATGGAGATCCAAGACATAATTTTGGTAGAAAGGACGTGGGAGAGTTCAAATCTCAGTAGCAAAGATATGTTTTTCCTCAAATGAACAAATGATACTCTTGGATCAAACGTGCCGAGATGAGGAACCAAAATGGAGCCAATCTTCAAGTTGAAGTGAGTAAAAAATGGCACTCTTCATCTTCTTCATCATCTTCCTCTTCTGCGTGTAATCTTTTCTGCCACTTATCAAACCAATTATAACTCATTGCAAAAGTTTTTTTTTTTTTAAGAAAAAGTATGAAGTTGATGAAGGTGATTAGAGAGAAGTAAATGATTTTGTGAGTTATGTTAGTTCAAGCACTCAGTTTATAAAGTTATTTTTGTTGAAGATCACGAGTGCCATATAGACATCATATCCACTTCAAAATTTGATAATCCAATGAAGATGGAACATGTGTCATTCAAGAATCTTATCCGAAAATTTGATAAGATGCGATCAAACCAAAAATTGCTTTATATCCATTTCGAAATTTCACAAACTAAGCACGACGAAAAAAGTGGCCTCGAAATCATATCCGAGAATTTAAAAATATTCTATCAAGATAACATATGCCACACATATAAAATCGAATAAGAAATCTACAATATTGCTTGTGAAGCAACACATGGAATTTGAAAAGTACAACTGGAAAAATATTTTTTTATCATAAAAATGATTTCAATTACTATAAATAAGAATCTGATAAAAAATAACACACACACACACACACACATGTGTATAAAACATATTCAAAATTTCAAAATATATTTTAGGACTATAATTTAGCCTTGATGGGTTAGAGACAGTTGATGTCACATTGATAAACAGAATACACAGACACACACACACATATATGTATGTATACTCTATGTGTGTGTGTGTGTGTGTGTGTGTGATACATATTCAAAATTTTAAAATATATTTTAGGACAATAATTTAGCCTTGATGGGTTGGTGGCTAAAATTTAGCCCCTAGGGCTATTTTTAGCCTTGTGGGTTAAAGATGGCCTTAGTTTTCTATTATGAAATATGGTAAGATTGACATACTAGATGTCATGTCTTCAACAACCGCCACATGTCGACCTTTCTGAAACCAGATTAAGTTACTTTTCTTTACATCCAAGTTATCAGAATCTTTTCCTCTGGGAAAAAATTGCAAATTGTTGTTTGCATATGTAGCTACCTTTGGCAAATTACTGTTTGCATATGCTATTTTGTTCATATTCCCCTTGATCAGTTCCATTGTGGCAATTTCACAATTATTTCTCAAGGTGATAATTGCATACTCTAATTAGTAATATAGGAAACCAATAATTACATCTTGTTTCTTTGCTTGACAAGATTTGAAACCTAGGACTTTTAAGATATATTTCCCGTCCGTAACTCCTAAATCTCATTGAAACTCCATTATTTACCTAATTTGAATTGTAATAATTTACCGATTGTGGATTATATCTTGATATATAATGCGGTAGAAGGAGAAAAGCACAGTTTGCGAGGGATGAGTGATGAACCCAAAAAGAAACCATTTGCGGCAACCAGAGTAGCGGCGGATCGAGTGTTACAACCTTGGTGGAGCTTGAACTTTTTGAACAAATATATATATATATATATATATATTTATTGACTTCCTTGTTTGAACCAAGCTGCGGCACAAATTAGAAATGGATTCCAAATTCTGAAATTTTGGATCACTACGTATATCTTTTTCATGATATTAACAGAAAAACTCCTAGTTGCATCTTCTTAATCAAAATATTAACAGAGAAACTCGTATTAATCAATTGATCATGATATTAAATTCTCACATCTTCTTCCTAGTTGCAGTACCCGAAACTCCTAGATCAAAATCTTGTTCAAAAAGACTAAAAAAACAAAGCTCTCCAAAAACCGACTCATGAAGCCAACTTCTCTATCTCTTTCTTGTTAGAATATGATCATGTGATTAAGTGGCTTCACAATGAGTATGCTATGTGTGAGGAGATATACCATAACACTGATACATCAAGACACACTTGAACAAGAAAATTCACGTATCCTGAAAGGGTACATGAATACTGATAATTATAATGAAAGGGTATAACTATTAATTAGTTACCCCTATTCACTCAAGAGGTACAATGGCTGAGGTCTATAAATAGAACCTCAGCCCTTTGCATTGTCACTTCAATTCAGATTTTTGATTTCCCTTGTTGTGTCTAGATTAAAGAAACCATACCATTGTGATCAACAGTCTGACGACGCCAATCACAACGATCCTTTCCTATATTTTCCTACAGTGGCATCAGAGCAGTTCTAGTGATGCAAGGGAAATCAAATCGCAATTCATACAAATACAGTCCACAAAGATAGCATTCAAACAATTACGGTTGGTTCAAAAGAGAATCAAACCTGAGAGGAAGAGTAAGTTTCAGACCTTGCAAGATTCATTCTTGTCGTCTGAATACTGAGTACAAAAATAGTTTGGGATCGCACTACAACGACAACAACGGACCCAAACGTTTCAATCTTCCAGGCCCGCCGTGGTGTTATCTACCAGGAACCCTGTTTCAACAAGAACCATCACAAACAGGCATCCTTTCAAAAGAAAGAGGCGTCGTTCAAAAGAAAAGAAGAAGCATTCAATCTGGGTCCGAAAGACAACCATTCGAAGCATTTGGGTTCGGATTCAACTTACTTCAAATCGTTTCGTCTGGACTCGACGCCGGTTTTTGACGAGAATCTTCGTATTCACCAGACCCAAAGGCCGACGAATCTATCATTGAATCAATACATCTCGCCTCGTCAATTCTATAGAACTCCAATCTACAAGAACGACGAGTCGAATTGGTCTCCCATTCGCCCATCAGAACCAGATTCATCGGCACCAAGAAAGATACTAGAAGTGAAAACTCAAGACAATTTCACTTATTTCTTCTATTATCAACCTGACTTTTCACGGAATTTGGGTGAGAATTTGGTTGAGGATCAAAACTTTGCTGGGTATTCGATTTGGGGCAATAAGTTGGGAATAAGTGAAGCAAGCGACGGGCAGAAGTTTGATTGCACAAGGTTTAATTAATCTTGTGCTCAGTAAGCAATTTACAATTAAGTACACATATTATATATAATATAAGTAATATAAACGTACAGTAGATAAGTAATATATATATATATATATTTACATATATATTAGACATATTCAAACGTACAGCATAACAAGTACTGTTGTACTACAATTGTATTATTGTGGTATTATTGTTTGTTATATATTATTGTGGTTTTCATTATTAGAATTGTGAGTCATGGCCAGTAAATGCAAAGCAGGAAATACAAAGATAGAGAGGCTCAATAATATCAATCATCGCATATGGAAAAGAAGAATCACCTATCTACTTACCCATGAGAAAACGTTATATACGTTAAAAACTGAGAGGCTTCCCGTCGCATCTCGGAATTATATTAAATGGGAAGAAGATAATGCATTAGCTATTGCTACGATTCTCAATCATATGGAAGATGATTTGATTCCTCTCTATGAAGGATATGAGACCGCCAAAGAAATCATGAATGTGTTGGATGAAAAATATGGGCCTAAATCTCAAATATACATTCAATTGTTGCTTGAGAAATATAACAACACTCGTATGAACGAAAATGATGATATGGTGGATCATATTACCAAAATGGAGGTATTAGCAAAGGACTTGTCTAATGCTGGTCATCCTATTCCTAATCAAATGCAAGTTTCTACACTTCTCAACAGTCTTCCCAAATCATGGGATCATGTGGTGACTTCTTTGACCTATGGTAAAAAAGAGTTGTCCATGAATAATTTGCCTGCTATGTTAGCAGTTGAAGAAGTGAGAATGAACAAGAGGAAAAAAGAAAATAATAGAGGTAACCTCCTAATAGCCGTGGACTCACAAAAGAATAAACCGCAATATAACAATAATAATAAAAGAAAAAACCATAGTCTCCACAAGACCAGCAACAAGAAGAATTTCAAGTTCAAAAGCAAAAAATATGGGTGTTACTTCTGTAGGGAAATTGGTCACATTAGATCAAAATGCCCTAGACGTCAAAGGACCAATGACAAGCCTAAGGAATTAATTTTGACAGTCTCTGAAGCACTCATAGCAGAATATGAAGAACAATGGTGTGTCGACTCCGGAGCTACAAGACATGTTTGCAAGGACAAATCCTTTTTCATCAACATCAACGAAAAGGCACAAGGAGATCATCGTCTATACATGGGAAACAATACTTACATAGATGTTCTTGGAGAAGGAGATTGCAAGCTTCCGTGTAATGGCACAAATGTGATTCTCAAAAATGTCTTGTATGCACCCACCATTAGAAGAAATCTTATTTCTGTTGCTATGCTTGAAAAGAAGGGTTTTGAAGTGAGATTCAAAAATGGTGTAGTCACTATTGGTAAGGAAGGTCGAATAGTACTCAAGGGTACTAGAATCGATGATATGTACACAATTATTATTATTAGTAATAATAAAAATATTTCTTCCGAGTATATTTTTGTCTCTACTTCAAATACAACTTTATTATGGCATTTGAGATTAGGACACATAAATAAAAATAAATTGCTCAGAATGACCAAAATTGGAATGTTACCTCAAGTAAATTTGAATGATTTTGAAATATGTGAATCATGTATCAAAGGAAAAATGTCTAGAAAATCATTTTCTAAACATTGGCAATCTTCTGATCTACTTGATGTTATACATTCGGATTTATGTGGACGTATGAGAACTAAGACTCATAGAGGAATGGAATACTTTATTACATTCATCGATGATTATTCTCGTTATGGGTATGTCTACTTATTGAAACAATAATCGGATGCCTTGGAAAAATTCAAGGAATTTAAGAAAGAAGTAGAAACTCAATTAGGAAGACCCATAAAGTCTCTTAATAGTGATAGAGGTGGTGAATATGAAGCCTTTGATAAATTCTGCAAAGAACATGGCATAAGACACAATTATACCATGCCATATACACCACAACAAAATGGCATTGCAGAAAGAAGAAATAGAACCCTAATGGAGATGACAAGATCAATGATGTCCCATGCAGACTTGCCTCTTCATTTTTGGGGTGAAGCGCTATCCACTGCTTCATACATACTGAATAGAGTAAATACAAAGGCTAAACCATTAACACCATATGAATTATGGCATGGAAGAAAACCAGACATGTCAAACTTAAAAGTTTGGGGTTGCAAGGCACATGTTTTGATTCCAAAACCACTTCGAGATAAGTTAAATTCTAAGACTTTGGAATGTAAATTCATTGGATATCCGGAAAATAGTATAAGTTATCGTTTTTATCACCAGGATAAAGGGTTGATAGAAAGCAGAGATGCTGTTTTTATAGAAACTACTGATGTGATTACACAAATTTAAGAATCTGATCTAGAAATGAATCAGGACGACTTTGATCATGACTAACTTGGTGATCATGCCATTGTTCATGATCAAGTGGGAGATATAGATATAGATATTGGTGATCATAACAATGGCATGGATATAGATGATCAAAATAATATTGATGTTATGTCATTTGATCCTGATAGCAATGCACAAAACAGTGGGAGACGAAAAAGAAAAAGGGAACCATCTAAAAGATTGAAGGATCATTATGTTTTCAATCTTGAAGAGTTAGATGAATTAGTGGGAGACCCAAGAACATTTAAAGAAGCAATGGATGGATCTGATTCACAACAATGGCAAGAAGCCATGAATGAGGAAATAGATTCCATCAAGAAAAATGAAGTTTGGGAACTAGTTGATCTACCTATTGGAAGGAAGCCCATTGGTTGTAAATGGATACTTCGGAAAAAAAGTTTAAAGCTGATGGTACTCTAGATAGATACAAAGCCCGTTTAGTGGCCAAAGGTTATACTCAAAAACCTGGCATAGATTTTGTTGATACATATTCTCCGGTTGCAAAGTTTCAATCTATTAGAATACTCATGGCAATTATTGCAAGAATGGATTTAGAACTCCACCAACTAGATGTCAAAACAGCTTTTCTTAATGGAGATTTAAAGGAAGACATCTATATGGTTCAACCGGAAGGATTTCATGTAAATGGACATGAAAACAAAGTCTATAAATTAAAGAAATCATTGTATGGACTTAAACAGTCATCTAGACAATGGTATTTAAAGTTCCACCAAGCCATCCTTGAGATAGGTTATCAAATGAACAGACTAGATCACTGTGTATATATTTGGAAGTGCCAAGACAAGTTTTGTCTCTTGTCTCTGTACGTAGATGATATCTTGCTTGCTGGAAATTGCATGGATATGATTACTAAAACAAAATCATATTTAGGTTCCAAGTTTGAGATGAAAGATATGGGAGAAACTTCCTATGTCTTGGGAATAAAAATTACTAGAGATTCAATATGATAGAATGCAACCCAGTTAGTACACCCATTAGTAAAGGAACGATTCTTACAAAGGAGATGTGTCCTCCACAAGAAGAAGAAATAAATTATATGAAAAATGTTCCATATGCTCAAGCTGTGGGCAGCTAGATGTATGCAATGACGAGTACTAGACCAGACATTTGTCATGCTGTTGGATTAGTTAGCAGATATCAATCTAATCCTGGCAAAGAATATTGGCAAGCCATTAAAAGAATTATGAGATATCTGAAAGGCACTCAAGATATGAAACTTTGTTTTGGAATAAGTGATTTAAATTTGATTTGTTATAGTGATGCAGATTTTGCTGGAGACTTGAATGACAGAAAGTCTACGAGCAGTAACATCATTTTATTTGGTGGAGCGGCTATTTCTTGGCTAAGTAAGAAACAGAAATGTGTTGCAAAATCAACTATGGAGGCATAATATATTTCTTGTAGCACATTGGTAAGTACTGCAGTATGGGCCAAACGTTTCATAGATTATATGAATATAGATATACCTAAAAAGGCTGTTGATGTGTTTTTTGATAATAAGTCCGCCATCTACCTGATTAAAAGTGGAGTAAATAGTTCCAAAGGAAAACACATTGACGTAAAATATCATTATATACAAGATATAGTTGAAAGAGGTGAAGTAAAGGTCGACTACATACCCTCTGAACAGATGGTGGCTGATCCTATGACCAAAGGGTTAACTCTGGAAAAATTCAGAGAGCATGTTTGTAAAATGGGTTTAAAGTCATCTAGATGTGATCAAGCATGCTGGTAAGCATCATTGTAGTATTTTAGGGACTCCTAAAGTGACAATTGATACGACTCTATCTGATTAAAATTGGTCGAAAATAAGATAGAGGGCACTAATCAAGAAACGAAATTATAACAAATCTTCTTGTCTGTAAAATCCACTTTGAGGCAACATGAATGAATTTGTATAATATTCGGGTTAGCGCGGATTTTTAAAGTCACCATTGATATTAGGTGTGGATGGTTAAAATTCCTAATATATGAGAATGGTGCCAATTTATTAAATGAGATAAGTTGTGGTCAGATGGAAAATGATTCAGAAGTGTGCACACGTGGTAAATGAAATCATTATCTGACATTTGGAAAGTCCCGGGTAATCAAATATATGATACTTAGAATGGATATCCAAAGTAAATTAGGATGGATAGTTTAAGGTGTTTGCGATGAAACAAGCAACACTTAGTAAAAACATCCAGAACCTAGAAGCCTTTAGAAACTTGAATCATCATGATCAAGTGGGAGATGTTAGAATATGATCATGTGATTAAGTGGCTTCACAATGAGTATGCTATGTGTGAGGAGATATACCATAACACTGATACATCAAGACACACTTGAACAAGGAAATTCACGTATCCTGAAAGGGTACATGAATACTGATAATTATAATGAAAGGGTATAACTATTAATTAGTTACCCATGTTCACTCAAGAGGTACAATGGCTGAGGTCTATAAATAGAACCTCAGCCTTTTGCATTGTCACTTCAATTCAGATTTTTGATTTCCCTTGTTGTGTCTAGATTAAAGACACCATATCATTGTGATCAACAGTCTGACGACGCCAATTACAACGATCCTTTCCTATATTTTCCTACATTTCTCCCTTGAGAAAAATGCACCAACAGTCCCTCAACTCTTGTGCACGAGCCAGTTTGATACCCACCGAAGTACCGAAAATGTTGGGCTGGAATTTTTTTATTTTTTTTTAAATCTAGGTATATATATCCTTTTTTTTTTTTTTTGGGAAAGCTCTTTCTCTTTCTCAAGTCCACCCCAACTAAGACTCTCGACTTCAGCACTTTGCATTCGCTCCTCGCCCCTTGCATTTTAGCACCAGCACTTCACATTGCTGGGGTTCTTTTCAATTGCTGGGTTATTCTTCTTCTTCTTCAGTTCTTCCTTTCTTCGACCTTTGGTCAGTTGACTCCACCAATGTTAAAGAGGTACCACTAGCTATTCTGGTAACCAATTCCATAAAACCCGGATTGAGTTTGTTATCTTAATCTTTAAAGCAAAACCCTTTTTGGTTTTTGGATTGTTGTTTTTTGGCGTTTGAAATTGTTAAGCCTAATCTAGAATTTTTGATTACTGATATGCAATTGGAGCCGATGGGTTGGGTATTTGAGTTTGTCCTTGGTTCTGATTCACATCCATGTAACTGAGAGGAGGAAAATTGGAAAAAAAAAAAAAAAAAAACAGAGAGAGAAATTGGGACAACGAACAGAGGAGGAGAAAGGGGGAGAAGAAAAGAAAAGAAGAAGATGGGAAAGGAGAAGAGAAAAATGCATCAACAGTCCCTCAACTCTCGTGCACCGGTCAGTTTGATAGCCAAACTCAGAAAGCTGTCGTGATAACTAAAGTCTTATATTGTTATCAATGACATACTTCTATTAAATTTCCGTAACGATTCTGTTAAAGAGCTAATGTGGCAAGCACATTGAGAAAACAGAAAAGGTAAACATGTCTTCTTTTCCCAAAAAGCAGACCTAATCAGTTTTTTTTATTTTTATTTTTTATTGACAGAAATATTAATAAAAAATAAAAAATAAATAAATAGCTTGAATGAAGGCGTCTTCATGGCTCTCCGCCGAAGACGACGTCTTTTGCAAGTGAGTGCTTGTTGGGTCCAGGTTGAATGACAGAGGAAGCTCCCAGAATGACACAACTGTCTAAAAGCTCTGCCCCATTTTGTTCTTGCTAATATGAATGGACAAACCCCCTCAACAACAAAAGAAGAAAGAAATTGAATTAATTTGTGACTGTTCATACCAAGTTCTCAATATTTGAGACTGTCCCTGCAACTTCAATGCAAGTGTCTCCATATCCAACTCCTTCTTCTTCTTTCTCATTTCCACTACTACCCTCATCAAACCCACAATTCCACCGCCAAACCCAGACTTCGCTTCCTCATTATCTCTTCCACTTCCAAAGATGTCTGGATAAGAAGAACACCCTACCCCACCGCTAAACCCCCTCAACAACAAAAGAAGAAAGAAATTGAATTAATTTGTGACTGTTCATACCAAGTTCTCAATATTTGAGACTGTCCCTGCAACTTCAATGCAAGTGTCTCCATATCCAACTCCTTCTTCTTCCTTCTCATTTCCACTACTACCCTCATCAAACCCACAATTCCACCGCCAAACCCAGACTTCGCTTCCTCATTATCTCTTCCACTTCCAAAGATGTCTGGATAAGAAGAACACCCTACCCCAAAACGACACCGTCCTATCCATCACAAGCATCCCAACCATCCCTCTACCGTCGCAAGCTCCAAGGCACCACCTTCCTGGACCACAGCGTAGACATGGATGACCTCACCGTCTCAACCCGCACCACCCAAAACTAGCACAACCTCAGCTCCCTTCTCTCCCCTACAAGTCCATGGCTGGGAAGAATGAGATCGCAGTAACAAAGGAATAAGAAGAAGAAGAAAAGGAGGGAGAAAATTATTAAAAATCATTTAATTAAATAATTAAATTGTTGGCAAAGGTTTAGGGTTATTTTGGTCATTTTCCATCTCTGTTTTCTCCACGTGCTTGCCACGTCAATTATTTAACAGAACCATTACAGAAATTTAACGGAAGTATGTCGTTGATAGCAATGTAAGACTTTAGGTATTAGATTGATAGCTTTGTAAGTCTGGGTAACAAACTGGCCGGTGCACTAGAGTTGAGGGACTGTTGATGCATTTTTCTCTTCTCCCTTCCCATCTGCTTCTTTTCTTTTCTTCTGTTTCTGCCTTTCTCTTCGTCCCTCTCCTCTCTTCCTTTCATTCTTTCTTTTCTTCTCCCCCTTTCTCCTCCTCTGTTCGTTGTTCCAGTTTCTTTGTTTTTTTTTTTCCCTCCAGTTTTGCCTCCTCTCAGTCACATAGATGTGAATTAGAACCAAGGACAAACCTAAATACCCAACCCATAGGCTCCAATTGCTTATAAGTAATCAAGAATTCTAGATTAGCTAGGCTTAACAATTTCAGATACAAAAAACAACAACCCAAAAACCAAAAAGGGTTTAGCTTTAACAATTAAGAAAACAAACTCAATTTGGGTTTTATGGAATTGGTTATCAGAATAGATAGTGTTACCTCTTTAACATCGGTGGAGTCCATTGACCAAAGGTCGAAGAAATGAAGAAGAAGAATAACCAAGCAATTGAAAAGAAACCCAACAATATGAAGTGCTGGAACTAAAATGTGAGGAGGCAAGGAGCGAATGCGAAGTGCTGAAGTCGAGAGTCTTAGTTCGGGTGGGCTTGAGAAAAAGAAAGAGCTTTCCGAAAAAAAAAAAAGGAAAAAAAAAGGGGGGGGTGTATCCGTGTATATACCTAGTCTCTTTTTTTTTTTTTTTTTTTTTTTTTTCAGCCCAATGAGTTCGATGGGACTTGAGCCCAACTACCTATCTATCTAAGTCCGCCCTTGAACCAGAGGAAGGCAAACAAGAAAATCTCTGTGCAACTCCTTCAGCAACTGAATCATGTTTAGGTTCATGAACGAGTGATTGTGGTTTAAGGGCCAAAAACAAAATTACCCCAGCACGTGGCGCACGTGAGGGCCTTACTAACGGTGTTAGACATTATGTTATAGTTGGACTAAGATTAGTTGATATATCAAACCACAAGACTAAAATTAGATATTTTTAAACAAAGAGATAAACGCAGTCATGACCCCAAACTAAGGCCTTCTCCAACATGGGGGGAAAGGGCTAAAGGGCAAAAAAATAACCCAAATGGTGTCTAACCCATGAGGGGGAGGGCTAAAGGGCCAAATTTGAGGGGCAAAGGGCAACCCAAAGGGGCAAAAATAGCCCTTTGGTTAGCCTTTTAGCCCTATAAAGAAATGAATCAGAAAACTACAATGGCCCACGTTTGGGGTCAGCTTGACCAATGCATGACGTTGCTGACGTCATGTAGCCGTTGGTTTTTTTTTTTTTTTTTTTTTTAAATATGGTTTAAAAAAATTAACACTATAAATACATATCTGTTTAAGGATATCTCTAAGGTTACTTGACCTAGTGGTAATAGGGTTTAATTAGAAGAATCTAGAGATTTTCTTTCCTTGTATGATTCTGACTTTATGCATTGTAATCATTTATATATAGAGGCCCCTGTTATCAATGAGAATATACAACAAATTTCTCTTAATTTCTAATTCCCTAAAACACGTTATCAGCACGAAGCCCTAACTCTGAAACGCCTTCAAATCCCAGATACCTCCATCGCACAACTTGAAGATCTCAACCCCAGGAGCCCAGAACCAGCGACGCCACCTCCAGAACTGGTCGGAACAACCCCGAACTGGCCTCCAGAAGTGACGAAAGTTTTCCTGCCCAGCTCAAAGCCTTTCGCTCAGCCTCTGACAACGATACTCCACCATCAGAAGCTCCTTGACCCCAGATCCCCGGAACCGGAAAACTCATCACCGGAACCGACCTATAAGTACCTGAACCGGTTACCTGAAGATCCATTGCTCTGAACCGCTGCTTGACCACCAACCCAGAAGAAAAATCAACCCAGCAGATGTCAGCCCAGATCAGACGCAGCCCTAGGCCCAGAAACTGAGGTGCAACCCAAAGCCCAGAAACAAACTCAGGCCCAGAACCAAAAGACAGCCTGCCACGTCAGCGTCCACGCAGGCTTCCAGTCAGCCTGCCACGTCAACATCCAGACTGCCACGTCAGCACCTGCAGTCAACGACCAGTCAACTGCCTGTCAACACTTTTCCGGCCATCTATAGTAATTTTCCGCGCGACTTTTTAGGCCATCTACAGTAACTTTTTCGGTCAAGAATTTCCGACCACTTTTCAAGGTCAATCATTTCTAAAAGTTCCCGTTTTTGAAGTTTTTTTTCAATTTCTTTCTTTTTCTCAGGATTCCAACATCCCTTCTTCTACCCCCCTTTCTTCTTCATAGGGGAGACCAAAAGCCGAACTGTGGGGGTTCGTGCTCACTCCAAGCTTGGAGCTTGTAGAGTCCTCCAAACTTAGAGTTTGTTGAGAAGAAAACGATCGACCACATACATCGTTGTTTCGATCTAATCCAAAACCCCTCTTGGAATCGGATTTTTCTTGGAAGCGACTACGCTTAGAAAATCTCTAATTTCTTGGAAGCGACTACGCTAAGGAATTTAATAGTTTTTCGTGGTAGCCTTTTTCGCTCCGAAACTAACCCTAATCTTGTGTTGTTTTTCAGGATGAGTTACCTGAACAAGTTGAACTTTGTTCCACTAGAGACAATTGGCGCGGGATAACATAGATGGGTCTGAGATGTGCGCCAACATCTTAAGGCTGATGGCCTTCTGGAAGCCATCCAAGAGCCTAGTCAGAACGTGCTCTCCATTGAGCAAGATACTTCTTTTGAAGCAAATCAAGCTAAAGTCATCATTCTCATGACAAGGCACATGAATGACGCGCTCCAAAATGAGTGCCTCAATAAGGAAGACCCAAGAAAACTATGGGTAGAACTCGAGCAGCGTTTTGGCAACGTCCGTGATTCCCTGCTTCCAGACTTAGAAGTGAGATGGCATAGCCTCCGCTTCTCTGATTTCAAGTCTGTACTTGACTACAATTCAGAAGCACTTCGTATCAAGTCTTTGATGGAATTCTGTGGACAGAAAATCACTGATACGATGTTGATCGAGAAAACTCTCTTCACATTCCCCATCTCTACATTGATGGTAGCCAAAAACTATCAGCTTGATGTCAATGCTAGACGCATCACAAGATTTCATGAGCTTATTGGAGCCATGAACATAGCTGAAAAGCACGACAACATACTTGTGAGGAACTATAACTTTAGACCCGTGGGAGAAAAGCCAATTCCGGAGTCTAATTATAGTCGCGCCCCTAAAGGAGGGCGCCAGGAGCGAAACCCTAAGGAAAGGGATTATTCTGGATGTTCTGGTCCATATTCTCGCCTCAAAGAGGAAGGAAATCGCCAAGATAGGCGTGCACGGAACCGTAGAGGTAAACATGTGAAGAGAGAGAGAGGCCAAGCCTCTGGCTATGGTGGTGAAGCCACCAAATGGAATAGCCATCCCCAAAGCGCTCCTAAAGCGCCTCGATCAAGGGAATCTGACCACAATGATGCTTGTCTTCGGTGTGGAGCGTCCGGACATTGGGCTAAAGCATGTAATGCACCCCAGAATATTGCTAACGCGTACAAGACGTATCGTGAAGCAAGAGAAACAAATTACATGGAGCAAGAAGATCAAGATGACAAACTCGCTCTAAGGGTTGAAGACTTCAAAGGCCAAGATCCAGAGACTGGTGATTTTGATTAAGTCTTTTTATTTTTCAAGAGATGTAATAGGCAATTGCCATATTTTTTTGAAGTAGATGCCAATGGTATTAGTTTTTCTTCAAAGTAGGCGTACTCAATACAAATGTGATGTCTAGGAAGGTTTTGAGATTAGTGGTACTTGAGAGAGCTTTGCTCCACCGACATCTCTCTACTCACCTTGTCACATTTGCGTTGGAATTACCGAAAGAAGTTAGACGACTACCATTGTTTTGCATTAGCTAGTTTTTTTGGATTAGATTTTCTTTGGTCAAAGAGACAATGATGTAACTCCGTTGGCTTATGAATAAAATTTTGAGTTCTTTTCATTATGACTCCTTTTTTATTCTTTGTGACTACGATGGCTGGGCCATCAATATGAATTCAAGGACATGGAATAGCCCAAGTTCCCCTTGCTAAATGGCACCTTGATTATTGTCACAGAAACTCTCTACGCTTCTAGGGCAAATTGCACCTATGAATAGCCAACAGATTCCATGCGAAAATGCATGTAGAGAACGGAACTGAGTTCCTTTGCAAATGCCTCTAACGATTGCAAATAAAGCGCATCTTAGAGAAGTTTATGTGTCTCTCTAGTGGACTCTATATCATTATTCGAGCTATTAAATCCAATGAAGTTATGAGAGAAGATCTCTTGGATTTAGACACATATTGGATTTGTCACGACAGGATAGTTCATCCTGGTCATGATATGATGATCCGTCTATAAAAGACTTCACATGGACATCATTTCTTTAGAGCGAAACGAAGCATGAATCAACAGTTGATTCCTGGACTAAGTGTGACCACCAGCCTAGGGCACCGCCTCCGTCCACCACCAGCCTAGGGTTGGCACAGTCCCTATCCATAATGCCATGGATGGCATCCATCATGGTGATGGCGCCGTAGGTGCTGCTACAATCACCAACTTTGCTTCTAGTAGCAATTCAGACGCTCAAGCCCAACCAAAATCCTTATTGGTTGCTTCTAAAGCCTCTCGCTTGTTTACAAAGCCCGTTCCTTAGGAAAATTAGGACTGAGACCGTCCTATGCAAAGGATATAACAATACTCATTCTGTTCTTACAAAGAATCCGTAGGGATTTTGTGGACTGATTCAACCAACTTGCGAACGTTTAAATATCTCATGATGTTGGTTGACACGCAAACACACTGGTCACGTGTTGTGCCATTGTCCATCTGTCAATACTGCTCATGCTGCACCCCTAGCACATATCATACAACAACGGGCTCACTCCCCGAATCATCCTATTCAGTCAAATGGATTTGATATTGCTAGAGAGTTTACATCAAAGACTTTTGATGGTTATTGCATTGGGACTAATGTTGGACATTATATTCCCATGAACACACCCAATTGGTCTCGCGGAAACGACTATGATGGTAGTCTGAACATTGGTAATGCGCACCAATCTTCTTACATTCGCTTGGGGTGATGCAATATCGCATGCAGCTATGCTAATTCGTTTACGACCCCCCGCCACTCAATCTACCTATGCGGTACGAGTATCATACTTGCACATATTTGAGTGAGCTATTTATGTGCCAATTGCGCAGCCACAGTGCACTATGATAGGTCCTTACAGACGAATGAGCAACTACGTTGGATTTGAGATTCCAACAAACGTCTGCCACATAGTACCCTTGCTAGGCTATCTTCTTACCTCTAGATTTGCAGATGTCACTTTGATGAGACAATCTTCCCGTCGTTAGGGGGAGATAAGAACACGAATGTTCAGCAGGAACGACAGGAATTGTCGTAGTCTGTCCCCACTATGTCTCATCTTGATCCCCGTTAAAGTGACGAGATCACACAAAAATGCTGCGAACATGCCTGCAAGGAAGTACGTCCTTACGAGAGGACGCAGCATCACCCTACACGGAGGCCCGTGGGTTCGAAGGATGCTTTGGCACATTCCAATCATTTGATCATCAAGACTCAAAATCCATCTCATGAGTATCTTCCGGGTTATGGTTATCGTTGGGGGATGCCTCAACGTCAGAACCTATTCTTGAGAATATAGAGCTCTATGAAAATTACACTAGTGTACATGAGACGTGGGATAGAAACTCCATCATAATTGATGTAGTTGCGCATTTCGTTGCGTATGAGTTTGTTGAGTCTGACGATATCGAACCACGCTCCGTTGATGAATGAATGCCAACGTAGAGAGATTTGGCCTAAATGGAAAGATGCGATCTAGGTTAAGTTGGATTCTCTAATGAAGAGGAAGATTTTTGAGCCAGTGATGCCAACATCTCCTAACATAAAACTTATTGACTAATGGGTCTTTGTTAGAAAGCGTGATGAGAAAAAGAGATGGCGATCTCGCCTTATGGGGCAAGGCTTCTCACAAAACGCCCTGGAATCGACTACGATGAGACATATTCTCTCGTAATGGATGTCATTGCACTCCACTGCCCTGTCAGTTGGGTAGTTTCCTAATAACTGATTATGCAACTTACAAATGTGGTCACTACGTATCTCTATGGGATCTAGATACGGAATATACATGAAGGTTCATGGTGAACTTCATTTACCCAAGTCAAGTGGCTCCAGACCAAGGAGTGCGTTTACAAAGAGGTAGAAACGCTCACTAAAATGACTACTTGATTGGGGAGGGATATGCCCACGCGTTTCCATAACAAGTTTTGGATTTCATCACGGTTCATCCGAGTTTTAGATGAAGGATTTTGGGAGAACACGATTATGTCTCGGTTTGGAACTTGAGCATCGTGTTGATAGATGCTTAGGCATTTTGACAAGGTCAAACCTTCAAGCACCCCCATGATCGTCCTTAGTCTTGATCCTGAAAAGGATCCTCTTCGTGTGAAGGATGATGATGAAGATGTGCTAGAGGCAGAAGTGTCTTACTTGAGTACAATAGGCGCATTATTGTACTTAACTCAATGCACAAGACCGGACATCTCATTTACAATGAACTTGTTAGCTAGATATAGCTGTGCGCCAACGCGACGCCATTGGATTGGTGTAAAAGATACCTTTTGATACTTGATGTACGATTGATATAGGCTTGTTCTATCCCTACAGAGAGATGATGGATTCGGACCCATCACACACCAGGATTGCCGCCCACATTGGCCTGCGTCCACTATCCCCATCCCAAAACGACATGTGTTTTGGAACGTTTTGCTGATATTGGGCATCTCTCTGGCCCATACAAAGGTCGTTCCCAAACTAGTTAAGTATTCACCATGGGAAAATACCGTAATATCTTGGAGGTCTGCAGAACAGACCTTAGTCACTATATCTTCGAACCATGCAGAGATTCTTGCTCTTCACGAAGTGATTCGTGAATGTTTATGGATTGGATCCATAATTACACATATTCGAATAATTGTGGTTTGAAGTCTACCATAGATGAGCCTACGAGCATTTAGGATAATGTTTTTCGTTTTAAACAAATGAAGCAAGGCTACATCAAAAGCGATAACACCAAGGATAATCAGCAACAACAGACTCTTCTCAAGATCAATTTGAACTAGATTCAATCTGAGGACAGTATGGCAGACTTGCTCGCTAAGTCATTGCCTAGATTCCACTTTCGAGGAACATGTTGGCAGCATCGATTACGGAAGTCATCCGAACTCCCATGACCATTGTCATTAGGGGGAGATGTAGACATTAAGGGGAGATGTCTACACGTATGGTCTCGAAACGTGAAGGGTGTGTTGTGCTCTTTTTCCCCTTCGACCGAGGTTATTTTTGTCCCACTGGGTTTTTGTTACTCGGCAAGGTTTTTAACGAAGCAACGAGAGAAGCACCGCGTTTGGACAACACAAGGGGGAGTGTTTAAGGATATTTCTATTTGTGTTTTGCCCAAACTCTAGGTTACTTGACCTAGTGGTAATAGGGTTTAATTAGAAGAATCTAGATATTATCTTTCCTTGTATGATTCTGACTCTATGCATTGTAATCGTCTATATATAGAGGCCCCTATTATCAATGAGAATATACAGCGAATTTCTCTCAATTTCTGATTCCCTAAAACAATATCATCTCAACCTTATTTTTCACATCATCCTTCTATTACCATGTGTCATATTTTCAATATTTATTTTATTCATGACCTATGCCACATATATAAAATCGTATAAGAAACTACAATATTGCTTGTGAAGCAACACATGGAATTTGAAAAGTACAATCGGAAAAATATTTTTTATCATAAAAATGATTTCAATTACTATAAGTAAGAATCTGATAAAAAATAAGAATATATATATATTTTTCCATTCCTACCACAACATAAATATAAATGTCACAAAGGTTTCGCGCCAAGCCAGCGTGGTGACCAACAAGAAGAAATCACCGAACTTAAAAAGGCAAATCATGCAAACTCTACTATTGAAAAAATGGACAACACACAATTAACTATTGAACAAATTGACAATACAAAACCTTCCAAACCTAACTACTCTACAAAATTTGGAGAAACAAAACTTCACGTGCTTAGTGAAACACACTGGGTATATAAAATTTTAGAAGAAAACTTTAGTGAAGATCCATTAAAGCTCTGGATAAAAAGTCCAAGATATTGTGCCCTTAAACTTCGAAATCCTGAAGTGATAATACAGGTCAAACCAATGATCTATACCAGACAGGATATCAATGAATTTGATATTCAAATAAAAGAATTAAAGGAAAAGAATCTCATAGAAGAAACTATGAGCCCACACTCTAGTCCTGCATATATGGTAAGAAACCATGCAGAAATTAAAAGAGCAAAAGCACGTATGGTAATTAACTATAAGCGGTTAAATGAGCAATTAGAGTTCGATGGATACTTTATCCCTCGAAAAGTTGTTTTAATCAATCAAACCAAAGGAGCTAAAATCTTTAGTAAATTTGATTGTAAGTCAGGATTTTGGCAACTAAAACTAACAGAGGAGTCAAAACCATTGACTGCCTTTAGTACTCCATGTGGACACTACCACTGGAATGTTATGCCTTTCGGGTTAAACATTGCCCCTCAGGTATTCCAAAGATGGATGGATAGTGTCTTTAAAGACCTTAAAGATTTCTGTGTTGTCTACATAGACGATATCTTAATTTTCTCCAAAAACAGAGAAGATCATAAAAAACATCTTCAAATTTTGTGTAGTAAATTCCAAAAACATGGGATTATACTATCACCCAAGAAAATTGACATAGAACAAGAATCTATAGATTTTCTTGGAATAACTCTAAATCATTCAGGAATAAAGCTACAAGAGCATATAGTCTCTAAAGTGAGAGACTTTCCTGAAGAGTTAACTGATAAAAAACAATTACAAAGTCTATTAGGAATTTTAAACTATGGAAGAAGTTTTATCAAAGGATTATCTCAAAAAGAGATCCCTTTAATAGAAAAATTAAAGAAAAATAAAGAATTTTGTTGGACAGAAAAAGATAAAAGAATTTTAAGGCAAATTAAACAGGATTTAAACAAAATCCCTGAAGGTTATTTCCCAAAATCAGGAGATAAGCTAATCTTAGAAACAGATGCTTCAGATAACTGTTGGGGATGTGTATTAAAAGCAATTCCTGCAGAAAAATGGGAAGAAAAGAATCCTCCCATGTCTGAAAATAAAATAAGGGTTAGGAAACAACCTATTCCCAAGAAACTTCAAAAAGAAGAATTAATATGCGGATATAATTCAGGAAAATTTAAACCAAATGAGATTAAATACATAATCTTTGAAAATGAGCTCTTAGCCATAAAACTTGCTTTAAAAAGATTTCATATTTATTTGGCCCCTGAGAATTTTATCATCAGAACTGACAACCGAGCAGTTCGTGATTTTCTTATTAATAAAAGAAATATTTTAGAAGGAAGAAGATTGAAATGGTATAATCATATTGCAATGTATACTTTTGAGGTAGAACATCTCAAGAGTTCTAATAATTTTCTTGCTGATTATTTAAGCAGGTATGCATAAAGACAAGGAGATAATAGATCCATCTAACACAGGATGGATTACTATTGCTAAAAAGGAACCAGCTCAAAGTTCTTCCAGGCCAACCCAGCCTCAGCAAAGACCAAATCAGCCTTATTTTCAAAACAAAGCTAAACCAACTTATATCTGTTATGTTGTCTTTGAAGGATTCCAAACAGGCATCTTTCACAGTTGGGCAGAATGCTGTGCTGCGATAACCAGATATCGTGGAGACTTCTGGAAAGGTTATACTAATGTTGATATTGCTGCATTAGAATATCAAAAGTATATTGCAGCAAAATTAAAATGTCAAGTGTAAAAAACACAAGACATTGTGGCTCAATCATCTCAATCAGAGGTGAAAGATTTCTACAATCCAGGCCTTCCTGGAGAAATTTATAATTCAGTAAATGGAGTATGGAAAGCCTATATTTCAGGAATCAAAAAAGATTTCAGAGTGCAGCCAACCCAACTGACAACTCAAGTCTCAGATCTAGTAGCACAACTAGACGCTGAGAAGGTAAAAAACTTCAAATTCAAACATGCCAGACTCCAAGTATTAAAACAAATAAATTGGAGTGAGGATTTTTCACTTGAGAAGATAACCAGTTTTCTCCAGTTGTCAGAATTGTTGGATGATATTATTGATCCAACATTTGAACAGATTAAAAGGATCTGTCTTTTTGAAAAAACAAAAAGTCATCTTCCTGGACATATTTATAACAAAATCCACGATCCTGAGCAGATAATTCAAGATCTGATTATGGAATATTCAGAATCACTGAATATGAAAGAATTTAACATCCCAAAACTTAGTTTCATCATAAATCATGATGACTGGGAAATAGCAGCAGTTGAATGGGGAATAGTTAACCAGATTATTTTCCAAAACTTAAATACTGATGAAATTAAAAATTTTCCTCAGTTCATTAAAACTAGGGGTGGCTTGAAATGCCGAACCTGCCGGAACCAACCGGAAACCGGCCGAACCGGAGGAGTCGGCGCCGACCAAAACGGCAGCCGGAGGTGCGGTGCGGTAATGCCGTACCGAATGTTGATAGTCGGCTCGGTAGCGGTATAGCAAATAGATGAGGTTCGGCAATGCCGAACCGACCGAATAAAATAGATTTTAACTATTTTTTAATTATTTTTATTAGTAGGTGTGTTATTAACCGTTGATGTATATCAACAATGAGTTTGAACCGTTGGATCTGAGTTGAAAGTGAGAAAACCCTAAGGGGGTCAGTTAGGGATCTCATTCCCGAAAGCAGCCTCTCGAGTCTCGACCCTCTCTCTCTCTCCCTCTCTCGCGACACCATTCTAGCATTCTCTCAGCCTCTCTTTCTCTCAGAACCCAGCCCCAATTTGTTGATTCCCAGTCCCAAAACCTCAATCTAAGCAAGATGCAAACCTCAATAACATAAATTTCAACCCATATCGTTTGATTTTCGAAATCCCCAAATTTTTCGAAAACCCTAAAAAATCCTAGATCAGTTCCTTGGTTCAAGTGGTGGCTCAGAGGCTTATAAGGTGTTGAAAAGACGGTTCTTCGCACAACGAATTAGGTAAAATCTATCTTCTCTTAGTCTTATCTAATTTGTCTGAGAAAAAAGATGATTGCATTGCTACGGCTTGTGGAAGTAAGATATTTATGCAGAAAGAATACAGAAAGTAGAAATGACGAAGCACATAACTGACAAAGTATCTATTGCTGTCTGCTTATGGATGTATTGATTGATATAAGGTGCATGTGAAATGTTGTAGTTGAGTAAGGGTGAGATGAGTTTGTGTGTGATGTGATTTTGGTGTGGTTTACTTCTTCGTTTTGATATTTTCTAACTGTGATCATCAATTTGATCAGGGAAGAGCTTCGTGTGAGGTGTATGTGAATACAAACAATCAGACAGTTGTTCGTCAAGATTGTTACCCTGAGTTGAGGATTGTCTTTACTTTCTTTTTATGTGGTTAATTAATCTGAATATTCAATAAATTCTTTGTAAATTAATCAACACTATACTGATTATTGACTTGGCTATTTATATTTCTATTTGTGTGATTTTTACTTTGCAGAAACTGCTAGGCTACATTTGGGAGGTGCTAACTCTTCTACAACAACTGCTGCTTGAAGATTTGGATGCTGCAAAGTGCAAGCATCAGTCCGAAGATATAGTTGCTGGGTTTTTTTTTGTTAAGGGATTGGAGTCTACTTGAAGATTTGGATATGCTGCAGTGCAAACCTCCAGTTCAAACCATATGCAGATTTTTGTTTATTTCAAGATTTCTAGTTCCTATTTGAAGTTATGTAATATTTAAGTAGTTTTAGACTCAGAAATCAGTTGCATATGATTTGTGAACTTGTAAATTGTCATGTAGAACTGGAACATTTTTAATTATTGGAGAAAGTCTGAAAGAGGAAAACATCAAGTCAAGAACTCACATCTCCATAAGAAGGTGAGGAATAGACTTGATGAAGAGGTATTATTCAGAAAATTGCTGAAAGAGTTGAGTATTCAGTATTAGGCATGTGGTAAAAACTGATCAGAAAAATTGGGCTTAAAACAGGCAAGGATGAATAATTGGGCTGAAAAAATACCAATCAATAGTAGGCCCATGCATCCAATTCGGTTGGGCCTTAACCGAAATTGTACCGACCGAAAATTCGGTAACCGACAGTTTCGGTACCAATTGTTTTGGTACGGTAGTGGTACTGCATTTCAGCTAACCGACATGTTCCGGTCGGTAGTCGGCTCAGCCACAAAAACCCGGCAACCGTACCAGGGCCAGGCCTATAAGTACAATTGGATGGAGAGAAAGAGAAAAGTTCTTCCAACCATACCAAATATGGTTGTTGACAGAGACAGAGGATCATCAAGTTAACCAAACTATGGTCCCCAATGAAGAAGTTAATAGGGTAATCAGCACCCTAAATTTAGAGCACTACGCAACTAAATGTGGAGCTTAACTGAAGCAAGTTGCAAAAGAAGTCAGACAAAGTAATCTGCTTAAACTGACCGATGGAAAAAGAATTTTTGTCACCCACATGGCAAGCAGCTATCAGCCAACTCCTGAACAACAGAAGGAGGCCGAAGACCTGTTGGCTACCATAGACACAGATGTTACACAATTAGACATCCCAATAATGCTGTCACATGAGATTGAAGAACTAGCATATCTACAGTGCCCAGACGATGCCAATTCCAGCTCAAACCAGAGTTTGGGATTAGATGACGTGGGCTACCACAATCTGGAAAACGCTATGGAAGCATAGTGGGACCCACAGATCCATACCGACAGAAACGACAACAAGATAAAAAGTCTACAGTCGCTTCGAAGGCGGTAGGGGTTTGTAGATATTGTATAGGTGTCACTGTAACCTAACCAGGGTTAGTGACTTGATAATTTGTAACTATAGTTAGGTTATTTTTGTTAACCATAGTTACTTCCCAATTGTATATATAGGAGTGATGTTGTAAGTTGGGGGACACGGTCCCTTCACATCAATACTTCCCCTTGTAATCCTTTCATTGTCTAAACCCTTGTAAACATTTCCGCTATATAAATAAAATTTTCTCCTCCTTTTGTGTAAGTGGTATCAGAGCCTTAACTACTCAATATCTAGTTTGTATATAGTAATCAAGCTTCAAGCTTGAGGAAACTCAAGCAGCATATCCATCGAGTAAGTGTTCTTACTATGTAAATTAATTTTGTCTATTATTTTGTTCTTATTATCTTGTTCATCTGTTAGAACTAAAATCTTGTTATAGAAAGATTTGTCACTCATATTTCATAGTAAAACTCATACTCTCGCAAAGCTCATATCCCTACATAGCCGTATAAACCAAGTGGTGGTTGTCAGGCTTTCTGGGAATCGGTCTTAAGCACCCGAGAGAACTGGTTTTAGGTACCATCTATGAAATATTAATGGCTAAACTTTTTGTAACAGAACCTTTAGAGTGTTTATATGATGAACAAAATTATGATCATACTTTACATATTCCAAAAACTTATAATGAGGACATTTCTGTTGTTCGTAGTACTGTAAATTCTATTTGTGATATGTTACATATGCAATCAAAAAATCAAAAAACACATAGGGAAAAAGTTGAACAACAACTTTCTAATCCAAGTACTACAACAAGAAAGATTGAACAAAAAATTCAATCTCTTGCTCAAATTGTAGACATAGATCTCAAAATAGAGACTAAAGAACAAATACAAAAGTTAACTAAAACAATTAATACTCTTATTTTACAACAAGATGTGATGAGTTACCCTGGAGATAACCAAATCCCCAGACTGTTCTACGGAACAGAAGATATAATGGTTCTTCAAAACAAAGAACCAAATCAAGATGAATATAATAATATAGTTGAAATATTAGACTATTGGAAAACGATCTATAAAGATCCTCAGTCAACAATTGAAGAAAGAAATCATATTTTAAACCAAATAAGAACAACTTGTTTAGAATATGAAGACTTGCTCTCTTATTTCAACTATAACATTAATATGTTGTCAGAAGATGAAACAACATCTTCCGAGTCACAAGAAGATGAAAATGAAATAAATACTTTAAGTGATGAAGACACTGACACAGAAGAAAAAACTTCTGACACCCAAAAGAAAAGAAAAGCTAAAGAATCTCTTCCAGAGTTTACTAACGAAGAAGCTTTTGAAGAATACTTGAGAAACACTCAAGATGACACCCATGATGATTTTATTAAAACGACAAATTATACTTCATCTTCTGGAATAAAAAATGAACCTATGGACCAACCAAGTCCAACTTATACCAGAAGAGACGATATGAATAAACAAACAGTAGCCCAAAACGGGACATATCTTGATCTAACTCATATACCTTTTAAAGATCAAGAAAAAACAATAGAAGACTGGGCACAATCCATGTCCATTCTAATAACTAATTATAAAAACACATGGACAAAAGAAAGATTCTTAGACTACATAGCAGCAACATTGCAAGGAGACACTTTGTAGTGGTTAAAACAGTGGGAAGGATCCCCAAAAGGAAAACTACAAAAATTAAATTTATTAACCAACTTTAAAGACTTTGACTCAATACTACATGGCTTTACACAAATAATAAAAGAACATTTGTGTGGTGCTACGGATGAAAAAATCATCCATGAAGATGCTGACTATATATTATCAAAGATGGAACTTTGCGATATATGTCGGTTTGAAGAATATGCTCAAATGTATAAAAAGTACCATTTTAAAGTAAGACCAGAATCAAGCATATACTGGTTAACACAATTTTTTCATAAACTCCCTAACCCATGGGATGAATTAGCATTAAGAAGTTATCCTGACTTCTTAAATAGAATAAATAAAAGCGATGCTTTAGGTTTCAGAATAAACTTTGTTCTGCGACTTATTACTAATAAATGTGTAGAAGTTAGAGCTAAAAAGCAGGTAAAAAGCCAAATTAGCAATAATGCAAGAGGCAGAAAATGTTGCGATAATATACTTAGAGAAAATTGGAAAATTGACTGTAACCCACAACCAAGATCTTTGAAAAAGAGAAGATATAAATGGAAGCCATTTAAAAAGAAAAAATTTTCAAAAAAGAAAAAGTATATCAGAAAGAAAAAGCAGATGGGGAAAAATCCTAAGCATAAAAAGTGCAGATGTTATATTTGTAATGAAGAAGGACATTATGCTCCAGAATGTCCTAGAAAAGGAAAGAATACCAAAAAGATGGTCAAAATGGTTGAAGAAAACAACCTAGAAATATTGTTAGGAGAAGAAATCTCTGACGATGAAGACATCCTTTATAAGCTAGAAAATGAAAGTGATAGCTCAGAAGAAGAAGAATTCGATCATCTTTATGCTAAAAGAGCATATTGAAGAAAATTCCGAAGAAGAACTTCAGAATATAAAATTAAAAGATGTCTTTGGAAAAGAAATAAGCTTTTCTAATGAACAACTACAGACTTTAGAAAAAGCTAAATACTCTATAAATAAAGATGCTAGATTTCAAATATTTTCTCATAGAATATTTGAGCAATTCAGTGGAAACACCACAGCTCAATGTACCGAGGAAGGAACAATGGAAATCCCATTATTTGATAAAAAGAGAATAGAAAGATGGAGGAAAAAACATCCAGAAATAAGATATGTTCATATTGGTCTAATCCAAATCACTATAACTGCATTGTTTAGGCAAGGTCTGGACACACCAATACTTGCTGTAGTTTTTGATAAAAGACTTAACAATCTGCTCCAGTTAATGATTGGAGGTATTCAATCTAATCTGGTAAATGGAATAGTTTGGTTTAACATCAAACCAAATTACTTTATTTCTATAACAGATAGAAATATTGAAAATTCAATAAAAATAAAGATTCAACTTAAAAATTTAAGTATGGATCAGAACTCCCAGGATTTAGCAATCCAATGGAGAACAATTCATGAGCTAACCCGGCTCCCTCAAACATTAGTAAAAGAATTAGATAGAAATATTGTTGAATTGTTCGAACCAAGACCCTTCGACACTGAAATTCAACCAACACTATTATGTTGGAAAGATTTAGAGGTACCAAAACAATGGTTATTTAACAACTTTGTAGGAGAAAGTCTTAGTAGTAGCAAACCAGCTACTATAGAGTTTCAATCCTCCGGGAACAATCTCTACTTTAGAGACAAAAGACCACAAAGTCAAAAATGGCTAGAATTTCCCCAAAAGGGAAAGTCAAAATTGCAAGAAAATAAGCCACTAGTCATAAACAATGATAATGACTTAACAAGGGAAAAAGAAAAAAATAAAGAAGAAGAAGAAGAAGCTATTGCACTAAAACAAGTGCAAATCCCTATCATGCCGGGGACAAGCTATGAAAAAGAAAGAAATGAAAATAAATAAAGAAATAATAAATTTTTTTGAAATGTATTACATTCCATTCGGGAATGAAGATATTCTTTTTGCCCCTAGCCAAGGGAAAAAGAGATATACATATGTTTTAGGAGAATTTAAATTTGCAGGCTATAAACCATATAGTCTTTGTTCATTAATCGATACAGGAGCAACAGTCTGTGCATGCAGACCTAATGCGTTACCATCAGAAAAATGGATATTAATGAAACACCCCATTAATGTATCGAGTATAAAAGGAAAAGATATAAAAATTGAGCATAAAGCTAAAAAAGTAGCAATATGGTTCAATGGTGTTAAATATATAATACAAAAAATTATAGCTTTTCCAGAAATGAATGGAGATGTGATATTAGGTAATAACTTTACGTTTGCCTACTATCCTATTCTTCTCGACATATGATACATCGGCCTTAATGTACACAACACTACAGGTGAAATACACAAAATTCCATTCCTACCACAACATAAATATAAATGTCACAAAGATTTCGTGCCAAGCTAGCGTGGTGACCAACAAGAAGAAATATATATATATATATATATATATATATAACACATTCAAATGTTTAAAATATATTTTAGGGCTATAATTTAACCTTGACAGATTGGAGACGGTTGATGTCAAATTGATAAAATAGTAAAGAATTTAGGGCTAAAATTTAGCTGTTTCAGTTAGAGATGGCCTAAGAGAACCACTTATAACATCTACCCAAAAAAAAAAATCATGAATTGTGTCATTTTTCCAACTAAAATAAAAGAATCCAAATGTTATTTTTTCCAACGGAAAAAACCCGGTCATTCTCGTCGTTTAGGCTTAAAACGCGCCGAAAAAAGGCATCGAGTGGCAGTCAACTGAACTGTCAATTTCCTCTCCCAACGAACCATCTAATAAAAAAAAACACAAGAAACGAAGAGAAACAAAAATATCCTGAAACCGGAGTCAGGTAGTGGAATCCACAAAATTAATGGCGGGGGCGAACGGTGGAGGAGTCGACGTGGAGGTTAGCGAAGGCGAGGTCAAACTGATCCAGCGAGAGGACGAGACTCTGTTGGGTGTCGTCAACCGTGCGATTGGTGCCATTTTGTTTCCGGACCCCAGCAGTGGTGCTCCGCTGTTTCATCGGATCAAGACCTCTCTCGCCGAGAATGGTCCGCTCTTTCGGGAAGCTTCTAGAAACACTCGACGCAGCGTTCTTATCTGGACTCGTCAGGGAAGTCTTCTCCGAGCACTCCTCGTCATCTCTGTGAGCTCTTCGATCAACTAGTTTAATTAGCTTCTGCTGGAATTTATTGATCTTCATTTTTAGTTCAGATTTTGATGCTCTCATGGGTAGATTTCTCTAACATAACAAATCGATCAAATATTGGGTCTCTGATTGTTTCTGGCTTCTTGTTTTCTCCTTGATTCCTATACACTTTTATGTATGATTGTCCAGTATATGATCCTTGATTCATATTTACTATTATTATGCCAGAAGAGACAAGGTGTCTAGGTGAACAAGTTCCACAGTGTTTTTGATAGCTATATCACATAGCTCAATTTACACATATGTTCTGTTGCTTTTAGTTAGTTACATATGGCTGCCGCCGAGCAACTGTGCTTGTTAATGAGACTATCTTCCATTCATGAGAAAATACTGTGGTAAGAGAATCAAGCCAAGCCCTTGGAGAGATATGGAATGAGGGGACACTATCTGTAATCTTTTTATTTAGGTTGTACAGACTTTCCCGATTTCATTATCTTTCCACTAGCTTGGGTATGGGTCTCTGGCTTGGAATTTTGGGTTTGAAGGAATCTAAGTGCTCAAAAGGTGGGAGTTGACTGATATACCAGTTACCTTTGAAACACTAGTTTTGGTTCTATATAGGCTGGATGGTACAGTGTGGAGGTTGGTTCATACATGTGTCTTCTCTTGTAAGTCACGCTCAAAACAGCTATTGGATAACTCTTCTGTTCCTTTTTTTCTGGTTATTCAAGTGCAATATGGAAATGGGTGCTAGATTGGACTATTGCTTATGGGAGGATGAATATCTCTGGTTCAGTTCATAGGGACAAACTTCTTGGTGCCTATCCCCACATTGGTGTGTGATACGTATAAATGGTGCTTAAACTACAGATCATTTGCTCCTTTGTTGCCCCAATGTAATGCCCCCTTATGGCAGAAATTAATTTATGGGGGCTAATTCAGATGGCACATTACAGGACCGTATTGTGTGAGGTATAAACTCTTTGGAGGAAAGAAGAAAGGAATGGTGTTGGGAGGTTAAGTGCTAAGATGGCAGTTTTGGAGTGGTGTGGATGGAAAGGAATAAGAGAATTTTTGACAGAGCTAGGGGGAGGAGATAGATCACTTGTGTGGGATAGAGTTCACTACTTGGCTTTGCTCTAGGCATGTATTACTCCCGAGTTTAGATAGTTCTTTGTATGCTATATTTATGGATTGGAAGCTGTTCTGCTTTGATTTCATGTCTGTCTATGTTCATTTCAATGTATTCATTAGTGTTTGTTAAAATTGTTAGTTCAATAGTGGACACCTTGCAGGCTTGCACCCTAGTTTGTATTTTCCTCCTTTATGTTAGTAAAAAAATTTCTTAATTTCAAAAAGTAATAGAAACATTATAAATAAAATAAAATAAAATAAAAACCCAAAAACTGTGTCCTATATTTCGCATGATATTAAAGCTTTATGCCCTAGAGTATCTCTGAAGCATACCTTTTCCCACACTGTCTCAAACTTTCTTCTGAGATTCTCTTCGATTTTCTTAATTGTTCTGAGAAATAGTTACCAGACAGTTCAAGTTTCTTCTTTTTCTGAGAAAAGAGAAATTTTTCCTTGGGATTTGATTGACCTAGCTGTTTCTTCTTCAGCTCTTGCTCAAACACTTATCTTCCTCCTTTCCAATATTTGGGATCTCATAAGAGTCAATTCCACCATCATTGTGCCCCTGAAATATCAAAGCAATTCCATTTTTAAGGGACAAAATGGAATTGCATTGTTTGTGATAAATCTGTGCTGTGTCCCTATTTCATATGGGCGACAATGGAGAGTTTTCTACTCACATCAATCCAAGTAATGAAAGCTGGCGTACTTACGATTAGGCCTGCAGAACAGACATCTATTTTGATGTTGGCAACAAAAGAGACTTTCTGCCCCAATGGCTGAAAAGACGATAGTTGGCCTCATTCTCTTTTGATGCTAGGTATTAGCAGCTTCAAAAAATTTATTTAATGATTACTTTCCTCTATGGTAGCTTAAAAGAGCAGATACAAATATGTCAACATTAGGGCGTTATTGATTCATCTGCTCCTCTACTAGTCTGCCAGTTTCATATGTGTGGGGGCTTAACCGCCCCAAGGTCTCCATTTCTCAGAAACCCTGGATAGACGTCAATGATGGTATTATTTTCTCAAGGATATACTGAATTCTGCCAATTAAAGGCCCAGCTCGGTGCAAAATTTGAGTGAAGCACCTTCGTCACTTACACATTCCTTTAGTTAGAAATTGAATACATTCAGCTGGGTAACTGAGCATAAGTTTCTTGCTCAGTTACTGAGCAGGTGAACATTGCTGTCTTCTTCAATCAAGAGCAATGTGCCCAATATTTGCACAAAATAAAGATCAGGAGTTCAGACCTTCACAGATGTCCTGGGAAGCTTCTCTTAAGAAGCATGGTAGTTCATTTTTTATCTGACAGGACATCTTTCATCTAACATTTAGCAGGCCTGGTAGTTGTTATCTGAAGGGTATGCACCACCCAAGTGAGGCGCCTTTCATCTGCTGTAGAATACATCTAGCGTTTTCTGCTGTCTAGTGCTTGTATGATAATATTTCAGCTATTTCTAGGTCACCGAGTCCTCTGTTCCTGCTACCAAAAAAAAAAATTGTCATAGGCTATCACTTTGCAAGGAAAAGGTTACATGTGGGGATCTCCTTGTTCAAGATGTATCCTTTCTGAGGTTTACTTTGGTTAGATTCCCCTCCATAAGTTGGGGGATCTGATAGGGGATCTGATAGATCACAGAATTCACACCACAGTTGTGACAGGTAACCAAAGCTTAATTATATTAGTTGTGTTAGTCTTAGTTCAAGTTGTAAAACCTTGTTTTCTCTGTTACTTTAGCTTGCATTTAGTTGGATGTTATTCTAGGCTGCAGAGCTTTTGGGTATTTGTTCTTATGGCATTTTATACATATTGATGTCTACTATTCATTGCAATTGTATTATAATTCAGACTCTTTTGTGATATACTTAAGTACCACTAATAATTGTCTTCTTGATATGGTTATTTATAATATGCTTGGATAATTAGTAAATGACAATAAAAAATGCAATCCTTTTGCGACTTCAATTTCCTATTGTTTTTGGATTTTAAAATTAGTTTAATTTGGATCAATCGAACTGTCTAGTTACACTACTGATACCCTGATATTAAAATATATAAACTCAGATAGAGAATTTAGTTAACAATTGAATCTTTTGCTGCAGGTTGGCACAATCACTCTTTTGGCTTTGACAGGATTGCTTGTCTTCATGCTTTTTTTCCTGGCAGCAACTTTCAATGCCATTGTTATCTCGCTTTTATTATCTTTGGCAGCTGCAGGAGGATTCTTGGCCTTCTTCTTTACCTGTATAGCAGCTATATACATTGGAGCACTATCAGTTGCCGTTTTTGTTGTTTCCATGACAACAATTTCTGCGATTATAGCTGTTCTGATAACTACAGGTACAACGTTATTTTCTCACTAGTACTTATCTTAGATCAAGTTTTATTTTCTAAAAGTTTGTAGACAGAACCATAGCACCTATCACCCTGTTATAGCGGTTGGTTTCTAAATTTCCAAGCAGTTACAATTATCGGGTAAAACTAGAAACACTATTTTAGTTTATGCTATATTTCAAATTTAGAGTCAAAGTTGAGTAACTTGATTGTCTAACGCTTGAGGGGTCCTATGCGTCTCTGTTATTGGTCCAGGTGCCTTTCCCTTTTATCAATTTCAAATGTTTGTATCGTGGCGTGGTTACATGTTTAGTGAATCTACTTGTGCAATAAGAAGATATTAACCTTAGTTCGCTTTGATCACTTGATTCTCTGTATGCTATGGTGTTTGTATATAGCTGCAGTTGGCTTTGAGATTAGATCCATGTTCTGCATTATCCTGATAATTGCTGGGTTTTGTTGGATCTATAATTCAACTATAATATGATGCCAGTTCCCATCACACTGAGGCTCTTACTAGATTTTTCTGTTCCCTTACTAGGTTGGATTGGATTCTTTTGGTTCGTGTGGCTGGTAAGTAAGAAAAGTCTTAGCCTTGCTAAGCACTCACTCAGCGTGACTGGTTCAACCATTTCAGCTTACTCTTATGCAAGGCATGCTCGTCATCCTCAATCTGAAGACAAGGTTTCAGGTTGAACTGTAATGTAAGTAACGTAAATAAAGTGTCTGTATGCATATGTTATTTCTTGACGGCGTTGGTTACATATGTTTTGAAAGGATGACATATTTGTCCCATACTAGTAAGCATAGTAGGTCTGGTAGGTCTTTCTACATGATTGTATATAGGCTATCCACACTTGTCTGTTTCCTGGTCCATGTAACCTCTATTTGCATCTCTATATACCCTGAGTTGACTGCAGTTGTTAAATAGCACTAGCATATGAATATGCTGTATTTACTTCTGTCAAGGAGTTAGGTTTGGCTCGCTTTATGTAGCCATCTTGAGCTTCAAGTGATTTTTCTCCAGTCTGAACAAGATTTTTTTTCTTTTATTTTTGGCTTTGGGGGACCTTGAGTTAGACCTAGGACCATTTCTTTTCCTCTGTTACTCCTCTCATTGGACGTCAGAGTGGAGCTATAGATTGGTCAATTCATGTGTTAATGAGAGCATATTACTAATAGCTCTTGTTTGACCAAGTACAAGCTATCTTCTTCTTGTTGAACACGGACGTGCCAGCACAAGGTCGTTGCGCTTTCTTAACTTCTCCTCGAAGGATTGTGACCTAGAGAGAGATTACTTCAGGTAGAAACCAAGGGGGACTTTCTACCTTCTTTTGTGTTATGCTAATAAGGACTTCTGTCAAACCTTTCCAGACTTTACCCTATCGATACAAAGTGTTTGTAAACATACCAAAGCTTCAAACCAAAGGGGATGTAACGGGTTGGGATAAGGCGAGTCCCTTATTTTTTCTGTTTGGAGTTGCCAAGGCGAGTCCTGTACCTACTCAGGATGGTAAGGTGAATCCGTTTGTATTCTCTGTTTGATATTCAACACTGAGGATGATGGTCTGTGCGAGTCGAGATGGCTGATTGTACCCTATTAGAATATAGGGTCAGCTTACTTGATCGTAGCAAATAATCTATTAGAATATTATCGTAATATTATAATGAGATTCCTTCCAAAATCAATCCAAATTTCATCAATTCCTCTGAGTTCTCATGGTATCGACCTTTACAAATCCAAATACCCAAACCAAGGCACGTGAACCTTCGAATGTTGTTGATCCCAAATATTCAAGGCAAAAAAGCAGAAGATCAAAGAAAGAGGAAACATCCAGGAAAATTCTTCTATATACGGCGGTGCAAGTTTACATACACCAACTATGCAATCTCAGCCGTCCATATATGGGATCTGTTATTTGTCACTCAAAAAAGCAAAATCGTCCAATCTCAGTGATGCGTGTATATTCACGCCATGTACCGAAGACTCTCCAATCATCTAGAGGTGAAGTCAGTGGCTTCTACAACATAAAAAGAAAAGACCAAGGTGTGGGAGCACTTCAACGAGAACGACAAACCTGTCTTCGAGTTCGTTGATAGAAAGCAAGTTGAGGTCGGTACTAAACTACGAACTCCATGGAATTATTGTTCTATTGATCTAGCTCGTGATTGTTACGGTAATGATACTAGTACTTTTAGGAGACATATAGAATACGTATGCAAGTAGTATCTGGGTATGGTTGATTTAGAATCCAAGCAACAAGTTTTTAGTATTAGTGGTAGCCTGGTACTACAAATATAGTGATGACAAAGTGAATTTGGGAAGCTTGAAGGAAAGCAAGTACTGAGATTCAAAGTATTGGAGGAATTCCCTTTCAGTTTTACGGATTTAAACATTTTTCTGCATTTGTTGTCCCGAAGTTTGAGGTATCAGTTAGGATAGTTATAATTAAACTGTTTTTGCCAATGTATGATGCCAAAAAGCAAGAGTCTAAGAATGAGGTGAGGTCTCATTGTGATTGCTTAACAATCGGATGCATGCACATCGGTTCAGGATATAAATTATATGGTATTGACTGCCCATTTTATTGATAGTGGGTGGAAATTGCACAAAATAATACTAAACTTTTTTGGGATTTCTAATCACCAAAGCTTTAACATAGGGAACTTGTTGGGGGCACGCTTGATTGATTGGGTGATAGATAGTGTTAACCATCTCTATTGATTATGCACGTGTCATTAGGAAGAACATGTTAGGTTAGGATAAACCACCCATTCTAGGAGGCCTTGTATATTAGGTGTCTACCCCACATTATAAACCTTATAACGAGACAGGGTTTAAGATGATGGATAAATCAGTTGTTGTCATAAGGAATCATCAGTTGAGATATGTGAGGAGTTCTTCAAGTAGGTTAGACATTTTTCAAGGTGGAATGAAAAGCTTGAGAGTAAAATAGTGAGGGTTCTAGATGTTCCAACAAGGTGGAACTCCACATATATAATGTTGGATTCGTACAGCTCTAGAACTAAAAAAGTCCTTTGACAAAATGGCAGCGGAGGAGGAGACTAAGTATCTCAACTACTTTGATAAGGATGAAGATGATGATTTTCAAGCTCAGAGAAGATAGAAAAAGAGTAGAAAAAGCGTAGGGTCACCTGTTAATGAGGATTGGGAAAGAGCTGCAATTTTTTTGAGGTTTCTAAAAGTGTTTGATGATGTCACAGAAGAGAATCAGTGCATCAAACTACCCCACATCACAAAAAGCTTTACATGATATAGTGGTAATTCAGGGTGAGATAGATGAATTGTTTGTTAAATAACCATATACATACTCACAACATATGCACACAATCATAAAATGGATTAAGGCTTACCTTCAGCAATCACTGGCATGGATTCCATCTTATGCAGCTGCAAACACGAACACTGAATATAGCCTTCTGTTACTTACCAACTTGCTTCTCAATGGACAGAACAATATGCAAAACGTCGGTAGTAATCAGGGACCAATTCATCTGTATATATATATATAGGAGACTTAACCCTCAAGAAGCTTCCCATTAAAGCTATCCATATCGGTTTAGGTTTCCTAGTTAGATTCCTAATGTAACACTTCATTGTAGTCTTTCTTGCAGACTAAGAATAGGATTACTTACCTTAATGAATAGATACACTGCTTCATTAAGTTACAAGTATTGATTTACAGTTTGTATCCATGTTAAACTAGGTTTGACATTTAGCTAATCATCAATTACTTTATGATGATATGTGTTAAGTCCATATTTGATCTAACAATCTCCCCCTTGGACTCACACATATCATACTCGATGATTTGCACCAGAGAACATCAAAACCTACTTAACTTACTGAAGTGCGCGCCAGATGACAAACTCAAATCGAAAATCCATTCCAACATGGTCAGATTACAGTTACTTATGCAGAGCAAGAAACAGTATACATTTTAACAAAAATGCAGAGTTTCAAAACCACAAACATAAGTTCCTGCAATCCACATATGTCAAACCAGAAGTGATACAATATATGTTAATGTGTATCAACAAGTAAACATATATTAGGTCCTACTGTACGTTTCTAGAACCAGAAACTCAAGCAATTTTTCTGAACACTGATGGCTTAAAACATTGCTTGAACCTTAGCATCATGCTGTACATGATTTAAGCCATCTGATAGCAAGTATGACATTCAAAACAAGATGATAATTTCCAAAATAAAACAATAAAGCTGCAGCAAAATCATATTTGGAAATACCTCGAAATTTTATTGATAATAATAAACTGCCATTACAAATAAGTTGTGATAAACAAAAGTCAAAAATATCACAACTGAAAATACAAGAACTCAAGAACCTTAAAATTTTAAATTGCTCCAACTAGACTAACTCTACTTAACCTAAGCATCTAGATTAGCTAAAACTCCAATGCTTGTTGTATGCTTCTGGAATGCTGCTACTGACAAGGCCTTGGTGAAAGGATCTGCTAACTGTGAATTTGTGTCAATACTCAAAACAACTATTTCACCATGCTTTACTCTTTCTCTAACACTGTAATACTTTAGATCAATGTGTTTAGAATTATTTGACCTTTTACTGTTCTTGCTAAAGAAAACTGCAGCCTCATTGTCACAATAAATCACAAGTGTTCCAGCCACAATGTGACTCAATACTTTGGTCTGCATGAGAAAATTCCTAATCCAAAGTCCTTCACACACAGTTTCATATACTGCAATAAATTCAGCTTGCATAGTAGAAGTTGAAACAAGTGTTTGTTTCATGGTTTTCCAAGCAATAGCACCTCCTGCAAGCATGAACACATATCCACAAGTCGATTTCTTAGAGTCCGGATAATTCCCTGCAAAATCCGAGTCTGAGAATTCGAGTTTCAGATCCTCCACTTGCCTATAAACTAGCATGTGGCTTTTAGTTCTCTGCAGGTATCTCAACACTTTCTTCCCAGCTACCCAATGTTCATGGCCTGGATTAGATTGGAATCTTGACAAAATCCCTACTGCAAAAGACAAGTCTGGCCTAGTGCAGACTTGTGCATACACGAGACTTCCTACAAGTCTGGCATAAGGCTTTGACTCCATATTTTCCTTTTCAACATCACTATTGGGACTTTGCTTCTTAGTTAGCTTATCTCCTTTAGACATGGGAACTTCTCCAGCTGCACACTTCTCCATACCAAATCTCTTTAAAATTTTGGTAATATAATTCTGTTGAGACAAACCAAGTAGTCTCTGTGCCCTATCTCTTTTAATCTCAATACCTAGTATACATAGGATGCTTCTCCTAAGTCTTTCATGTCAAAATTCTTTGACAGAAAATTCTTAGTATCTTTAAGCAATTTAATGTTACTGCTAGCCAAAAGTATATCATCCACATAGAGTACCAGAAAAATAAAATTGTTCCCAACTGTCTTCAAATAAACACATTCATCAACAAGATTTTCTGTAAATCCAAAAGTAGAAATCACATAATCAAATTTCTTGTACCACTGTCTAGAAGCTTGTTTTAGGCCATAAATTGATTTTCTTAACTTACACACTAAGTTTTCACTTCCAGCTTGTACAAACCCTTCTGGCTGCCTCATATAAATCACTTCATCTAGTTCACCATTCAAGAAAGCTGTTTTAACATCCATCTGGTGCAGCTCCATATCAAAGTGAGCCACTAAAGCCATGATTATCCTAAACGAGTCTTTTGTAGAAACTGGAGAAAAAGTCTCAGTAAAGTCAATGCCCTCCTTCTGTGTAAAACCCTTGGCAACTAATCTTGCTTTATGTCTCTCTATTGCCATTTGCATCTCTTTTGGTTTTGAAAACCCATTTACAACCTATAGGCTTTGTTTGGGGTCAGGTTCAACTAATTCCCAAACTGCATTTTGGCTCATGGAATCAATTTCTGCTTCCATTGCTAGCTGCCATTGATGTGATTCACTACTCCCAATGGCCTGATTAAATGTAGTTGGATCATTGTGCTCTGCACAGTCCATTTCAATTTCTGCTTCTTGTAGATAAACAATGTAGTCACTCTCTTCCCCCCCATAAGTTGGTTTTATTGCTCTCTGTGATCTTCTAGGTTGAGCCACTGAAGGATTTTGAGGTTCAGTTACGTGGTCAGTTACTTGACCAGGTATAGTTACTTGGGCAGTTACATGGTCAGTGACTTGGTCAGTGACATGGTCAGTGACTTGATCAGGTACAGTTACATGGTCAGTGACCTGGTCAATGACATGGTCAGTGACTCGACCAAGTACAGTTACTTGGTCAGTGACATGGTCAGTTACTTGACCAGTTACTGGACCAGGTACAGTTACTTGGTCAGTGACATGGTCAGTTACGTGACCAGTGACATGATCAGTTACAACTTGTTCTAAAGGCAATGCTACACTTAAATTCTCATCTGACACAATTTCCTCAAAATCTGAGGTTAAATCCTCAAGGTTTGTATTGTGAACTTTTTCACTTAGAAACTTTACTTGATGTGTTTCAAAAATTCTAGGTAAATGATGAGCAGAATATAATTTCTAGCCTTTAGATTTATCTGGATAACCTATAAAATAGCAACTAACAGTTTTGGGGTCAAGTTTATTCAAGCTTGGATTATAAATCCTAGCTTCTGCATGACATCCCCAAACATGACAGTGATGAAGACTAGGTTTCCTGCCACACCAAAGCTCAAAAGCAGTATTTTCTATGGCTTTGCTAGGTGTCCTGTTGCAAATATAATTTGCAGTTTTTAAAGCCTCACCCCACAGAAATTTAGGCAAACCAGTAGTACACATCATGCATCTAACCATGTTCAAAAGAGTCCTATTCTTTCTCTCTGCAACACCATTCTGTTGTGGATTATAGGGTGTTGTGTATTGAGCTTTAATTCCATTGTCTTGCAAAAACAAGGCAAATGGACCCTTTTGTTGGCCGGATTCAGTGTACTTTCCATAAACTCTCCCCCTCTATCTGACCTCACTGTTTTGATTTTCTTTTCTAGTTGATTTTCTACCTCAGACTTAAAGATTTGAAAGGCTTTCAATGCTTGTGCCTTTTCTGAAAGTAGATAAATATAACTGTATCTAGAAAAGTCATCAATGAATGTGATAAAATACACATTCCCACAGATAGTTTGATGCCTAAATGGTCCATCATGTGTATGAGTTCTAATAAATTTTGGCTTCTATATGCAGTTTCTTTCTTGTGTTGGTTATTTTTCCCTTAAAACATTCCACACAATCTGTTAGATCAGAAAAATCAAGTTCATTTAGGATTTTGTTTTTCACCAATATTTTCAGTCTCTCTTTTGAAACATGGCCGAGTCTTCTATGCCATAAAAATGCAGACTTTTCATTTAGTTTGGTTCTTTTAACACCTGTTAAAGTGCTAGTACTGTTTGTGTTATCTTCAACAAGTAAAATTTCTTGTTGAGCCATTGAACAACTTAACTGTAAATAATCATTCGAGATAACACCAGAACCAATTTGAACAGAATTTTTAGAAATAAGAATTCCATTACTATCAATAACAAGTCTACAACCAGATTTTACTAAAAGAGAAACTGAAACCAAATTCCTTCTCATGGAAGGTACATAAAAAACATTGTCCAAAACTAACAATTTTCCTAATCCTAAATCGAGCTTTAAGGTTCCAATAGCCTTGACTGCCACTCTCATGCCATTGCCTACACACAGGTTCACTTCATCACTTTTTGGGATTCTGCTCCTTATGAATCCCTGCAAAGAATTAGTAATATGAATAGGTGAGCCTGAATCTATCCACCAAGACTGTGGTTCAACATTTATAAGATTAATTTCTAAAGAAAAAACTGTATTAGAAAAAATCTTACCCTTTTTGGCTAACCAATTTTTATAGCCAGTGCAGTCCTTTTTCATGTGTCCTACTCTTTTGCAAAAGTAGCACTTGAACCTAAATGGCCTGTTTTCCTTGCCACTGCAGCTGTTGAACTCTTAGTTATGGCTTTGATAGGCTTGAGCTTATTCTGGGGCTTTTTCCTTTTAGGCTTCTCAATGAGGTTAATGGTTGTAGCAGGTTCCTTTTCTTCCTTGATCCTAGCTTCCTCATCAACACAGATGGATATAAGTTCATCTAAAGTCCAGTTTCCCTTTGTGAATTGTAACTGGTTCTTAGATGACTAAAACTGTTAGGTAAGGAATGTAGTGCATAATGCACTACCTGCTCATCCCTAACCCCCATCAAGAGCTCCCTGAGTCTGCCTTTATATTGATCATCTTCATAATATGTTCTCTAACTCCCCCTGAACCCATGTACTTCAAATCATGAAACTCCTTGGTTAGTCTAGCTGCTTCTGCCTTTTCACTTTCTTTAAACTTAGCACCTATGAGTTCCAGAAAATCTGATGCTAGCTCAGGCTCTTCTATACTTCCCCTGACAGTCTTGGACATAGAGGTACGAATGAGTTCTTAGCCATTCTATTGGATCTATGCCACTTCTTGTAAAGGTCAGTTTCTTTCTTGGTGCTCTTTTCATTCAACTCTATAGGCTTATCCTCAGTAAAGCAATAGTCTATATTCTCATGCATTCCCATATAGTTCTCTACAGAATCTAGCCAAGCTCTATAGTTGGTTCCAGTTAACATCAAGACACTGTTCAAGTTCATGTAAGAGTTACCTAAGGAGCAAAACAAAAAATTCATGTGAGTTCTCAATTTGTAAAGAAAATAACTTTAAGTTTTCTGTGTTTTATTTAGCTTTAAGCAACCAAAACAAGAACATACAGAAAACCTAAACAATCCATACTTGCATTCATATCAGTCCATAACCAAAAATAATGTTAAGCAATACTTTTGAGCAGAAGCATAACATTCTGGAGTTCTTTATCAATATGCCATGTTCAATGAAAACAAGTTATCTAAAGAAATTTATCCACATCTTTAGACAGAAGAAAAATTTCTAAGTATCCGAATTTATTTTCATCAAGCATGCATATTGCTGTTTTGTATTCTAAAACCATACTTGACCACTTCTTTGGAACATAAAACTGAAGCATAGTTTTAAAACACAAAACACAATTTCAGTTTTGTCACTCTATCAGGTACTTGATTAGTTACCTAACCAGTTACATGGTTAGTGACCTGACCAGTTACATGGTCAGTGACCTGACCAGTTACATGGTCAGTGACCTGACCAGTTACATGGTCAGTGACCTGACCAGTTACATGGTCAGTTACCTGATCATTGTTTTCTGCCAACATCAATGAAGAATGCTTTGTGCATCATAATCACTTATGCCAACAGAAAACCACAAAACCCATGAGCTTTTAACTTTATATTCTACCCAGATTCATCCTTATAAGAAAATTAAGCTCTCGTATCTGTCAATTTTAATAATGTGTAAACAAAATCTAGGAGATTTTTGTTCTTCATGCAATTTTACACAATCACAGATACAATACCATATCATCAATCAATTCATCATGCATATTCAAGCACAATCAAAATTATTTCGATTCCAAGAAACCACAGAACAATCAAGAAATTGTAAATTTCATCCGGTCACCATCTACTCTAACCTAACGCACGCCGGGAATGCTACTAGTGTTCTTGAGCACAATCAAAACCTCAATTATCATGTTATGAATCGAAATCAATTTCACAGAAAACCTGTTTTTGCTTTTTCCCCAATTTGCTGCTAAAAATCACAGCGGAAGCGTGAATTTGATATTTAACCAGATGCAGCAATCGACTTAAGTAACTTACCTTGATCAGGTACATGACCAGTTACATGGTCAGTTACCTGATCAGTGACTTGGTCAGTTACCTGACCAGTTACTTGATCGGTAAAGCAAAAAACCTTTTTTTTTTTTTTTTGTGTTTGTTTTGCAAAACCCTAAAACGATTTTGATACTTGTGAGCCTATGCTCTGATACCAATTGTTAAATAACCATATACATGCTCACAACATATGCACACAATCATAAAATGGATTAAGGCTTACCTTCAGCAATCACTGGCATGGATTCCATCTTATGCAGCTGCAAACACGAACACTGAATATAACCTTCTGTTACTTACCAACTTGCTTCTCAATGGACAGAACAATATGCAAAACGTCGGTAGTAATCAGGGACCAATTCATCTGTATATATATATATAGGAGACTTAACCCTCAAGAAGCTTCCCATTAAAGCTATCCATATCGGTTTAGGTTTCCTAGTTAGATTCCTAATGTAACACTTCATTGTAGTCTTTCTTGCAGACTAAGAATAGGATTACTTACCTTAATGAATAGATACACTGCTTCATTAAGTTACAAGTATTGATTTACAGTTTGTATCCATGTTAAACTAGGTTTGACATTTAGCTAATCATCAATTACTTTATGATGATATGTGTTAAGTCCATATTTGATCTAACATTGTTCACTGAGTTAAAAAAATGCACTAGAAGTGACACTGAGAAAGTCTTGTATGATGTAGCAATGAGGATAAGAGACAAGTTCTCTCAGTATTTTGGAAGCATAGAAGACATGAATAAGCTGCTATTGGTTTATCTGGTGTTGGATCCAAGATACAAGCTCAGAAAGTTTCAAAGAGTTTGCACACAATGGTTGAAGATGATGTTGATATGGTGAAGAGCAAGTATGGGGAGGTAAAACAGCTTGTGGTATCCTCTGTATGCATCTTCAAGATATTCTCTAGGATCCAAGAGTTCCAAAAGAGATAAACGTAAAAGTGGAGAGAGCAGCTTATGCCAAGGCACTAACTCTACTTCAAAGTCCATGTCTGGTGAAATGGTTGACCTGCTTGAAGACTGGGAAAGAGAACTTGAAAACTCAAATCAAGTGGTTGTTGCTCATGAGGTTGTTAGATACCTGCTGAACCCAATTGAGAATCCTCCCAAAGGAACTGATTCCAAGATCTTGATGTGGTGGAAGATGAATGGGATGAAGTACTCTAACTTTGCTACAGTTGCCAAGGATGTGTTGGCTATACAAGTTTCCACAATGGAAAGTGAGTCTTCCTTTAGGAGTTCTCTAAATTCCAAAACAGTTGAGGCATTAAATCTAATTTTAGAATTGGCTTAAATTTGAGAGCATTCACACCATTCAATATGTTCCTATTATTGAGGATGATATGGAATTCTATGAACAAGTGGACCAAGGTATATATATTAGTCATTTTGTAACTTTGCCAGTATCAAAAGCAAGAAAAGAATGATTCTTATTGATGGTTAGATTTGATAATTTGGTAGTCTTATTTTCATTTTGAATTTGTTCACTTCACTTTATTGTTGTTTCTGATGCGTTATCAAATCGACTACTTGCACTGCAAATTCAATGAATGAAAGTTGCAATGTGGAGCCTTGGAGAGTTAGAATTTTGTCATTCACACCATTGCTTATACAATTGAATTATTTCATTCACTATTTTACTTCATTGCTCATTGTTTTATTGTCAGTGTTATTGGTACGTTATTTGGTTTTTCAAAATTGCGAACTTCATATCATATTATTATTAGTTTACTTTGTTTAGTTTGTCACTTTATGATTTCATTGCAGTCCTGAACGATTTGGGATTTGTAACTCATTTGTGAACTGTGCAACTGCTAAGATTGTGAATTTGTGAAGTTGTGAACTTGCTAGTAAAATGAAGTAATAAGTTATATTGCTAGTTTGCTCACTTTGATACAAAAATGCAAAGCTTGTAACTGTTTGTAATTTATGACATTATGCTGTTATGATTAATTGATTTACTCATTGTCTTTGGATTTTTGTGGTAAATGAAAGATGAATTGGTTTAGGAATGAAAGATAATCATATGCATTGCATGTATTGATGTCTATGATGCATGGATACTTTAGAAATCGCATTATTCTGTATCGGATATACATATGCCATAAGTGCGTATCAGATATCTTTCTAGCATATCCGTTGACTATGGAGTGAGGTTGACTATATGGATATGTCTGGAATACGCGTAGATCTCTTTTGAATATGTTTGGAGGGGGGGGGGGGAGGTAATTTTGATACTTTGTTATCAAAATAAAACCTAAAAATAGTAGTAGCCGCATCTTCTCTCTTCACATTCTCTCTCAAATTCCTCTACTTCGTGAAGAACAAACCAGTAGCTGAAGCTCTGTATTAAAGGATTAAAGGCTATTTGTCTATGGATAAAAGGATTAAGAATGAACTTCTTTGATATCTCATTTTCTTGTCTTGGCAATTAGATTTTCGTTTCTGTTGTACGCAAAGTGTTATTTGTTTAATTAATTGACTTTGAGCTTTTCCATTTGGGCTCTTATTCGACTTTCTCTCCAGGTTGTTTTGAGCAAAAGAGTTTTTGCAAATTTTTGCTTAGTAGTGGATAAGACTTTTCAGTAATGCTTGAGGGAATATCTATACTTTAGAACTATTGAGTCAACAAGGGATGCTGTGAAATTTGTTGGGATTGTTGCCTCTGACCAGATTCCAGCTTGAGGATTTTTTTTTTCTTTCTTTCTTCTTTCAAATGTTGAATTTCTTTCATATTGGTCAGATTTTGGATCAGATTTGGAACAATTTCTAGTGTTGTTGGATGCATCATAGTCCATTAGAGGTATGTGTCCATTTGCGGATTTGACACATACATAATTTAGAACTTTTCTATACTGTCATACCTGTAGTAGAATTGTTATGAGGTGATGTCGGACAGATGGTTGGAAATGTTCTACTTGGGACTGGTGGAGCAGTTATGAGAGAGAGTTTTTCTAATTATCTAAGGAAGCTATTTTATTTGAGCTTGATCAGAATTCCAATCAAGTATTTAATAATACGGATAGTGGTGTTTTTGGTTGTGAGAATTACATTGGCATATGAATTAGAATAATCAATTGTGGCATTAGAGGACAGCGAAAACGACATGGATTTAACCAGATTTCTGACTTATGATTATTAAAGAAGTGTAGCCTTAGTTAAGAACAATTTTAGTGATGCATCTCCTCCTGGATTGGAGTTTTTGGGCTGGAGTAGAGTGAGTAGTTACGGTTCTTGCATTGCACTGGGTTTCGAACGACAGGGTACTCGTTGCGTACCATTAAGTAATATCATGTGAGGAATTTTAGCAGTTTTGATTGGGGACGTTGGTAATTAGTAGATTCCTTGAAACACATTTGAGTTAGAAGAGTTTTCCACCCCATTATAGGAAGTTTTTGAGGGACAATGCTAGTGAGCCAGTTTGAGATACTATAAGTGTGGCCAGCGGGGCAACTATCAAATGAGTTTTCCTTGTTGACTTGGAATGTCATTTCAAGGTGTGATCAACGTTTCAGTTAGTTATCAGAGTAGCGCAGAGAAAGTGTAGTGGCTCCATAACTTACATGATTAAGAACTTATAGGTTGTTCGGAGCTACCTTTGTTATATTTGACAATTGTGGGATCTTTATGTGAATGATGTTTGATCAATAATCTGTGCACAACAGGAAAAAGAGGAAGTGTTGTTTTGGGGTAGCTAAGTTACTTGTTTTGGACTTGTTGGTTAACAGTGACTATCTTGTGGCATATTAGTAGCGGTAGGGTTACCCCCATGAACGCACGTACGAAGGGAAATGTATTAAGTATGGAATTGATATATTATTACAATATTATTGGAGAACGGGGTGGATCTTCACTTTGTGACGTATTGGAAGAGGTTACGAATGCTACTATTTCGACCGAATGGTTTGTGATGTCGATACCTTACATCTGAGCCAGTAATTGACTTGAGGTTGTTAAAGAAAACTTAATCAATGGAAGAGTCGATTTCCCATTATGCGGTACTTAAAGTGTAATTTGTTCAAGTAACCGATTTCGATTTAACCTCGAGTCTTTATTCTCGAAATTCTACCATGTGTTTCTTCTCACATATTCAAATAATTTGCGGGATGCTTCAAACATAATGCTTTGATGATTTTCTTCTTTAGTTGATAAGGACTTTTGGTAATGTTTGGAAGTAAGATGGTGAATTCATTAGGAACGCTATGAGAACTGATCAGATTTCAGCGACCGGCCAAATATCACCTTTAGGATTGTTCCTTCTAAGTGTTGATCTCTTAGTTTTACACGGCCAATTCTTGGATCAATTTTGAATCTAATTTCTACATATTACGAGCAGACTTGCATATCGATCGTGCGATGTTTGATTGGTATGTACTAAAGTTCTCAAGAAAGAAGTGGGATGGATAGACTTTTGCTTTTGTACTTACTATGCTTGTTTTGCTATTGCCTTTTCTCCCGTTTTCAGAAAAGATATTCTTTCACAATGTGTGTTTATTAACCCACACACACACATATACCCGTTCTAGAGAGAACGTCCTTACTTTAAGAATTTGAGGATTTTTGTTATTTTACACAAGTATGTGACCTAATTTAATGATCTCAACCGTTGATCTTTTAGATTCCTATGCAAGAATAATGTCTACAAAATCAACCAAATCCATAATTATTTGGTTATTCAAAATTGTGTAAACAAATGTAATCCGTTAAATAAAATTAAAACGACCATTGTGCTAATCAAATGGTTAAACATTTTTCGATTTGGCTAATTTTTTGTAGGATTCATATGTGTGTAGGTAACTAAAGAATGAGTGGTTGTGATTATTAAAATACATTCTAAAAATAAAAATATTCTCACTTTAAGAATTTAAGGACATCATCTCTTGATACTCCTTATATATTTTTATATATATATATATATAAATAATTTTAATTGACGTATGCTAAACGTATCGTATCATGTTTTATTTTTATTTTTATTTTAAAAAAAAAAACAAATCCACGTATCAAATCGTATAGTATCCCGTACCTGTGTCTGTGCATCATAGATTGATGAACATGACTTTGTTTTCTCAGCTCTAATTACAAAGATTACAAAAAAGTGAACATATTGGGTTTTTGGGACCGAAAACTGAAAAGTCCGACCCAAAAAGTATCAATGCGGGTTTCAATAAGTTCCCAACTCCCAAATTGACCAAACTAACCCGAATCAACATGTTCATGTTACGTTTCGGTCCTAGTAATTTTTGGGACCAAATTGACCCCAGCCCAGCCTACTATGATTGTACATAGGAAAATTGCAGTCGAGTTGGATAGGACTCTTGGAGAGATGGTAAAGAAACTTGAGGAAATTCGAAATTTAGGAAAAAACAAGCTTAAACGGAGCAATATGATTAACAATTTAACACTACAAATAGTACTATGGCTATCAGAATTTTTCACCAACAAAACTCAGACGACAAAAGTTTAGCGCAAGCAATAATATTCGTGTGATCTTGATGTAATTAAATAAAGAAGAAGTTAATGTAAATGATTATGATTTTAAGTGCTTTAATAATTTCAATTATACACAGTCCACAGGACCAAAATGGGCTGAATTTGCAAACCGAGGGTCCAACTATAATTTTGTCTAAAAACAGGGACGAACAGTAGCATTTAAATCGCTTCTTCTATAAATATCTCGAAGCTCCACTGTCTCTCACTCAATTGTCCAAAACCCTAAAAGGGTCTCAGAGAGAGTGCGAAATCTCCAAAACCCTAACTCGCTCGAGACCCCAAATCTCCATGCCATGTACCTCTACAGTCTCACTCTCCAGCGCGCGACTGGCATAGTCTGCGCCATCAACGGCAACTTCTCCGGCGGAAAGCACCAGGAAATCGTCGTCGCCAGAGGCAAAGTGCTCGACCTTATTCGCCCCGACGACAACGGTAAGATCCAGACTCTTCTCTCCGTTGAAATTTTCGGCGCCATTAGGTCTTTAGCTCAGTTTAGGCTCACTGGCTCTCAGAAAGACTATATTGTAGTCGGTTCCGATTCGGGCCGGATTGTTATTCTAGAGTACAAAGAGAAGAATGTGTTTGATAAGATCCACCAGGAGACTTTTGGCAAATCTGGGTGTAGGAGGATAGTTCCGGGTCAGTACTTGGCTATTGACCCCAAAGGGAGGGCTGTTATGGTTGGAGCCTGTGAAAAGCAGAAACTAGTATATGTTTTGAATAGAGATACATCTGCTAGGTTGACCATATCGTCCCCGCTGGAAGCTCATAAGTCTCATACTATAGTGTATTCGATTTGTGGGGTGGACTGTGGGTTTGATAATCCTATTTTTGCTGCCATTGAGTTGGATTATTCGGAGGTGGATCAGGATTCGAGTGGGAATGCGGAGAAGGAGGCCCAGAAGCATTTGACTTTCTATGAGCTAGATTTGGGGCTTAACCATGTCTCCAGAAAGTGGTCGGACCAGGTTGATAACGGTGCCAATTTGCTGGTTACTGTTCCTGGAGGCGGGGATGGGCCGAGTGGTGTGTTGGTCTGTGCAGAAAACTTTGTGATTTATAAGAACCAGGGACAAGCGGATGTTAGGGCTGTGATCCCGAGGCGTGCAGATTTGCCTGCTGAGCGCGGGGTTCTTATAGTTTCGGCAGCGACTCACAAGCAGAAGTCCATGTTCTTCTTTCTTTTGCAGACTGAGTATGGAGATATATTTAAGGTCACTTTGGAGCATAACAATGATCTTGTGTCAGAATTGAAGATCAAATACTTTGATACAATTCCAGTTACAACTTCAATCTGCGTGTTGAAATCAGGGTTTTTGTTTGCTGCTTCAGAGTTTGGGAATCACTCTTTGTACCAATTCCAGGCAATTGGTGAAGATCCTGATGTGGAGTCTTCCTCGGCTTCTTTGATGGAAACTGAAGAGGGTTTCCAGCCTTTGTTTTTCCAGCCTAGAAAACTGAAGAACCTTGTTAGGATTGATCAGGTTGAGAGCTTGATGCCCATAATGGATATGAAGGTCTCAAATCTCTTTGAAGAAGAAACACCTCAGATATTTACGCTTTGTGGACGGGGTCCGCGCTCATCCCTCAGGATACTAAGACCCGGTTTGGCTATCAGTGAGATGGCTGTGTCGGAGCTTCCTGGAGTGCCTAGTGCAGTCTGGACAGTGAAAAAGAATGTGACTGATGAGTTTGATGCATACATTGTGGTGTCATTCGCAAATGCTACTCTTGTGCTTTCAATTGGTGAGACAGTCGAAGAAGTTAGTGATAGTGGGTTTCTTGATACTACCCCATCACTTGCAGTGTCTTTGATAGGTGATGATTCTCTTATGCAAGTTCACCCAAATGGCATTAGGCATATTAGGGAAGACGGACGTATCAATGAATGGAGAACTCCTGGAAAGAGAACTATTGTTAAGGTGGGCTCCAATAGACTTCAGGTTGTTATTGCTCTCAGTGGAGGAGAACTTATATACTTTGAGGTTGATATGACTGGTCAATTGATGGAGGTTGAGAAGCATGAAATGTCTGGAGATGTAGCTTGTCTGGACATTGCCCCAGTACCTGAAGGGAGACAGAGATCTCGTTTCCTTGCAGTTGGTTCATATGACAACACAATTCGTATATTATCATTGGATCCTGATGACTGTATGCAGATTCTGAGTGTTCAAAGTGTTTCTTCAATTCCAGAATCTCTCCTGTTTCTTGAGGTTCAGGCATCAATTGGTGGTGAGGATGGTGCTGATCATCCTGCCAACCTTTTCCTTAATGCCGGTTTGCGAACTGGGATTTTGTTCAGAACGGTGGTGGATATGGTGACAGGTCAGCTTTCTGATTCCCGTTCTCGATTCTTAGGACTAAGAGCTCCAAAGCTATTTTCTATTAATATAAGAGGCAAGCATGCCATGCTTTGTTTGTCAAGTCGCCCTTGGCTTGGTTATATTCATCAAGGACATTTCCTGTTAACACCCCTATCGTATGAGACTCTTGAATATGCGGCCTCATTTTCATCTGATCAATGTGCGGAAGGTGTAGTTGCTGTTGCTGGCAGTGCTTTGAGGGTTTTTACTATTGAAAGACTGGGAGAAACATTTAATGAAACTGTTATTCCTCTGAGGTACACCCCTAGAAAGTTTGTGGTTCAAGTGAAACGGAAGCTTTTGGTAATTATCGAAAGTGATCAAGGAGCGTTCACCGCAGAAGAGCGTGAAGCTGCAAAAAAGGAGTGCTTTGAGGCTGCAGAACTAGGTGAAAATGGAAATGGTAATGTTGAGCAGATGGAAAATGGTGATACTGAGGATGACCCCCTCTCTGATGAGCATTATGGCTATCCTAAGGCAGAGTCTGACAAATGGGTTTCTTGCATTCGAGTTCTTGACCCAAAGACAGCAACTACAACCTGTTTGCTGGAGCTTCTTGATAATGAGGCCGCATTCAGTGTATGTACGGTGAATTTTCATGATAAGGAGTATGGTACGCTTTTGGCTGTGGGTACTGCTAAGGGACTTCAATTTTGGCCCAGGAAAAGTATAACTGCAGGATATATTCACATTTATCGATTTCTAGATGATGGGAAGTCCCTTGAACTTTTGCACAAGACACAAGTGGATGGTGTTCCTCTTGCTTTATGTCAGTTTCAAGGAAGGTTACTGGCAGGGATAGGACCAGTGCTCAGACTATATGATTTGGGGAAGAAAAGACTGCTTAGGAAATGTGAAAATAAGTTGTTTCCCAACAATATCGTATCCATTCAAACGTATCGTGATCGAATTTACGTAGGTGACATTCAAGAGGTACGTCTTCCTTCTTTCTCAATTATCAGATCTAGAATTTCATCTTGTTGTTTGCATGTGTCTGCCTATTGCAGTTCCTTTTCTCCTGCATTTTGTTTCTAGATACCTGTTGGTCAGAATCCCCATATTACCTTTGTGTCATATTTTCTTGCATATTGGTTAGCTAAATTTCCACATTGTTCAACCTTTACTAACATAGCCTTAAATAAGTATCTAGATGCTTAAAAATTTATAGGTAAGACATTCTTGTGGAATAGTTCAATAGCTGGAAATTTTGATGCAAGTTCTCATACAAATTAGAATTAAATAATGTACTGTATCAAATATACATATTATCGTGTTGCCTCCAGATTAGCTTTAATCTCTAATGTTTGTTGATATCGCTATATCAGCCTTTTCCATACTGGATATTAGCTTCTTTTATTGGCAGCTTTTCTGTCTGAAGACTTATTCTTCTTGCTTGCCGTTCTGTCCAACTGTTGTTTACTAACTATGTTTTCTGTGGTGTTAATTTATTTTGCAGTCATTCCACTACTGCAAGTATAGGCGGGATGAGAATCAGCTGTATATATTTGCTGATGATTGTGTTCCAAGATGGCTTACAGCATCATTCCATATAGATTTTGACACCATGGCAGGTGCGGACAAGTTTGGAAATGTGTATTTCGTGCGGTTACCACAGGATGTTTCAGATGAGATAGAAGAAGATCCAACAGGTGGGAGGATAAAATGGGAGCAGGGGAAGTTGAATGGCGCTCCCAACAAAGTAGAGGAGATAGTGCAGTTTCATGTTGGTGATGTGGTCAGCTGCTTGCAGAAGGCATCTCTCATTCCAGGTGGTGGTGAGTGCATCATTTATGGGACAGTGATGGGTAGTTTGGGTGCATTGCTTGCATTCACTTCCCGTGATGATGTTGACTTCTTTTCTCACCTGGAGATGTATATGAGGCAAGAGCATCCCCCCTTGTGTGGAAGAGATCACATGGCTTACAGATCAGCTTATTTCCCGGTTAAGGTAATTCAGCTGCTGTTTATTTCTACATTACCTTGATTTGTCTGGAGTTACTTTGACTCTTGAGTATTTCATGTGTCTTATTTTACATGGATTTATGTTCTAATTTTAATTTGCTAATGATTAATTTTGCAGGATGTTATTGATGGGGATCTATGTGAGCAGTACCCAACATTGCCTATGGATCTACAGAGGAAAATTGCAGATGAGTTGGACAGAACTCCTGGAGAGATACTGAAGAAACTCGAGGAAATTCGAAATAAGATCATTTAAGAAAGACAAGCTTAAAGGTAGCCTCCTGAAATTTGTCATACTTTGTGGATTTAGCATGCGTTCCTGAAGTTATATCATTATATTGGTCAAATGGATTCTTGATACTAATGAGAACTTTCATATGTGCCGCTTCAGAGTGTTAATTTTGCATGGATTGTTGCTGATCATCGTAGTTACAAGACACAGGACAAGAATGATGGTGGTTGTCTTTTCCTCGTTTTGAAGAGTTGGGTAAACAGTTTCTGACGTAATAATATTGAAACACTATTGGCAAATGAATGAATGTTCAGATTAACCAGAAGTAGTAATATGCATCTTTGTGCCTTGTAGACAGCATTTTCTGTTGTAATTATTTGTATTAGATTTTGTTTTTGTTTCTTGTTCCTTCCGTTTTTGACAATACCTTGGTCTGATTGTACGTTTCTCTAAAATGGTTTATGAGATAATCTGAATTCACTGAAAGTCCATTTGCAATGTCATCTTTGATTATGATGTTCAAAGGATATGTCGTAGAGTGAGGTTGTTAAATTGGGTTTATTTGTCTCGTTATATTCCCACCGTTGAGAGGTACTGGATATGTTGCATTTCTTTAGGGGTTGAAAGTGCTGAATTGATTCTATTGAGTGTCAACAGAGACACTGCGCGGTATTTGTTTAGTTTTACAATGGGGGTGTGTGGAATTTTAGATTATATGAAGGGTTTTTGTCAATTTATCTCATTTCTAGGGATTTTTTTTCAATTTATCTCATTAAGTTTTTTTAATTCCTTCTTACCTAAAACACTAACCATGAGCACACAATCTGCATCAATCAAGAAAAACTAGAAATGAGATTTTTTTCCCATTTACCCCATTAAAACACTAATTTCTAGGGGTTTCTTTTCATTAGTTTTTCTTTATTTTTTTCCTATTTACCATATTAAGTTCTTTTAATTCATTCTCTCTCTCTCTAAGTAACAAAAGGTGAGGGTAAAATGATATTAAAAAACAAAAAAACAAAAAAATCTTAATAAGGTATTAGGGATTAAAAACACTAACCATGGGCACACAATCTGCATCAATCAAGAAAAACTAATGAAAAGAAACCCCTAGTTAAGGACCACATGGAAAACAGCGCTTGGGAGCAGTTGAGTACACTCAATATTCTCATTTTCTCATCGTTCCTTTGCCGTCCTCACCCGTAGTTGCTCCAAAGGCCACAACCCAAAAGCGTCATGGATCATATCCAAACCAGCCAAAATATGACGCCGCCATTGTTAAATTCCAGTAGCCCAAAAAAAAAAAAAAAAAAAAAAAAATTCTCAAACCAAGACAACCGAGAAACTCAGATGACATGCCGGCGTACAATTCTCGGGCAAATCGATCCAGAATAACTCCTCCATGGCGAAATCGAGGCGCTGCTGGAGCGAATTGAGAGCTAGGTGTAGCTGTGGTATAGAGGACTAACTCCTCCTCCATCTCCGAATCGTTTACAGCGTCACCGTTCGTAATCTGGTTGAACTGAGAGGCGTTCAGATCGACTGGCTCGGAATCGAAGAAAGCTCCAAAACTTCGGATCTCAACCTCCGAGTCCGGAGCATCCATGGCGTTGCAGTTGGAGAACTCGCGCGCCGGCGTCTTGCTGGGTAGAGAGAGAGAGAGAGAGAGAGAGAGAGAGAGAGAGAGAGACCGTTCTGCTGGAGGAAATGAGAGAGATAGAGTGACATGATGTAAATTCATAATTAGATTAAGGGCAAAATGGTCATTTGGTTGTTAAATGGGTAGGTGGGAACCAAAAAACTGTTGCTGGAGTAAATGAGATAATTTGGGCTCATTTTAGTGATTTGGGTCAAGAACCCTTATATGAAATCTTCTCAACAGGGCTTTCATCATTTGTGTAATGAATTATACAGTTGGTTTTTGAAATTTATCTCAATACAAGTGATTCCTAGCAATACAAGGAAACAGAAAAACAAATCCAATAAACCAATATAATATCACTCGAGTTATTTTGTTGCGCAGTATCTACTACTCTTTAATTCTCCCCCCAGCTGTGAATTTGCCATGGAACATTTCTTGTCTAACCAGTTGATTTTTGTTCGAAAATACGAGCTCAATGTTCTCAAGCGGCTCTCCATGAGAATTCTAATAAATAATTATATGATCCTTGTTCAAGTAAATCCTTATTTGTGTGTCTGGCCCAAACTTTAGGTTACTTGATCTAATGGTAATAGGGTGTAATCAGAAGGATCTAGATATTCCTATTCAGTGTATGATTACCTTTCCTTCTATGATTCAGATTCTATGCATTGTAATCCTCTATATAAAGAGGCCCCTATTATCAATGAGAACATACAACAATTCTCTCTCAATTTCTAATTCCCTAAAACATGTTATCAGCACGAGCCCTAACCACAAAAACCAAAAACCAAAAAACTGAAAATCTTCGTCGCTACCGCAAGCACCTAGCCCACGCTAGTTGCCTCACCACTGTTGAGACTCACCGCCACTGCTCTCCCTGCAGCACCTCCGCACATCCGCTGCCCCTGCATGCCCATTGCATCCTTCTCCTCCTAGTTTCTCCTCTCGTTCTTGTGCATATCACCCTATTGGAGTCGTTTTGAGACCTGTACACCAATTGGAGTGGGAGCTGTTCAAAAGCGAATCTGCTATGAATTTCAACAAATTTGATTCGCCTAGGACTGAAGCTCGTCTGCAATCCCACAACGAGGATCGAATACGCTCTGCAATCCTAAGAGGTATGGTTTACTAAAAGTTCCCGCTTTTGAAGTTTTTTTTGTTCTTTTTGGCTTCTTTTTCTCGGGGACTTGCAACCTCCCTTCTTCTACCCCCCTTTCATCATCATAGGGGAGACCAAATTAAGCCGAACTGTGGGGGTTCATGCTCACTCCAAGCTTGGAGCTTGAAGAGTCCTCCAAACTTAGAGTTTATTGAGAAGTTATGATCGACCACAAACACATCATTGTTTCGATCTAATCCAATACCTCTTGGAAATTCCCAATTTCTTGGAAGCGACTACGCTCAGAAATTTTATATGTTTTTGTGGTAGCCTTTTCGCTCCGAAACTAACTCTAATTTCTTGTTCTCTTTCTGGATGAGTAACCTGAACAAATTGGACTTTGCTCCATTGGGAACAACTGGCTCTGGATATCATAGGTGGGTTCGTGATGTCTGCTAACATCTCAAGGCCGATGGAATCTTGGATACGATTCTTGAGCCTAGCCAGGACGTGCTAACTGTTGAGCAAGCTCAAGCTTTGGAAGCAAAAAGAGTAGCCTTAGAGGAAAATAAGGCGAAAGCCATCATCCTAATGACTCGTCATATGGATGATTCGCTCCAGTACGAGTGTATGAATGAAGACCCCAGAAGGCTGTGGGTCTCACTTGAAGAAAGATTTGGCAACGTCCATGACTCCTTGCTTCCTGACCTAGAAGTGAGATGGCATAGCCTCCGCTTCTGTGATTTCAAGTTAGTTCTTGACTACAACTCGGAAGCACTTCGCATTAAATCCTTAATGGAATTCTATGGTAAAGAGATCACAAATGCGATGTTGATTGAGAAGACTCTCTCTACCTTCCCGTCTCTACATTGATGGTAGCCAAGAACTATCGAATTGATGTCAATGCTAGACACATCACAAGATTTCATGAGCTTATTGGAGCCATGAACGTAGTTGAAAAGAACGACAACATACTTGTGAAGAACTATAATTCGAGATCCGTGGAAATAGAGCATATTCCGGAATCCAATTATAGTTTCGCCCCTAAGAGAGGGCACCAAGAGCGAAACCCTAATCTTAGGGATACTTCTGGACATCCTAGTCCATATAATCGCTCTACTTGGGAAGGTAATCGCCAAAATAGGCGAACACGAAACCGAAGAGGTCAACGTGGAAAGAGAGGGGGAGGCAACGCCTCTGGCCATGTTGGTGGCGCCATCAACACTAAGAGCCATCTAAATGATGCTTTCAAAGCCCCTCAATCAATGGAGTGAAGGGTTGAAGACTACAAATCTGGCTGGGATCAATAGATCGCCAATTATGTTTAAGTGTTTATTTTTCCAAGAGATGTAATAGGCAATTGCTATATATTTTTGTAGTAGATGCCAATGGTTTAGTCTTTCTTCAAAGTAGGCTCACCCAAAGTAAGTGTGATGTCTAGGAAGGTTATGAGATTAGTGGTACTTAAGCGAGCTTTGCTCCACCGACATCTCTCTACTCACCTGGTCACATTTATTTTGGAATTACCGAAAGAAGTTAGACGACTACCATTGTTTTGCATTGGCTAGCCTTTTAGATTAAATTTTCTTTGATCAAAGAGACAATGATGTAACTCCGTTAGCTTATGAATAAAATTTCGAGTTCTTCTCATGATGACTCAGTTTTGATTTTGAGCATATTTCTTTGTGACTACGATGGCTGGGTCATCAGTATTGATTCAAGGACATGGAATAGCCCAAGTTCCCCTTGCCAAAAGGCACCTTGATTACTGTCGCAAAACTGTCTACGCTCCTAGGGCAAATCGCACCTATGAATAGTGATAACTCATAATTTCATACATTTTTTATACCCTTAAATGTAGGATTCTAGGCTTAGTTCTTGTCATTTTTGAGTCATTTACTTTGTGTTTGTGTTTTGTAGGTTAAACTGAAGAAAAGAAAGATTTGGAGCTTGAGTCAAGCAGGATTGAAAGGATGCTGGCCATCCTGATCTTCCAGAATTGTCTCCGTTTTGCATCAACTTCACTGATTAAACTGTACCTTCTCAGAAGGATTTAGCAGGCGAGCCTTATACCGTTGGAAAGATACGGATGTTAGCTTTCTGAAGAATTTTACGGAAGTGGATTCGCATTCTTCTGGAGGAAGCTTTGATGATTTAAGTGAACCTAGTTCGGGAAGGCAGATTCTGACGGATTTTGTATATCTTTTGAGAATCTGGTTTGTGAAGCCCAAGTCCATTGCTCTTAACACTTTGACGGGATAAGACTGAACATGTCTTACATATTTGGAGTAGTTTCTTGCATTGAATTTAATAACCCTGCGTTTCTTTGGAGAGAAGAAAGCTATTCCAAGTTGGACTAGAAAACTTAAGAAGCCCAAGTCAAGTAGGAATTGGAAGATAGAAGGTAGAAAACCTAGCACGTTGAGACCGAAGACACAGCATATTCGGCAGAGAACAAGGAGAAGAAAAAACTCTCACCATCGCTGGTTCCGAGTTCCTCAATTCTTCCATTGTCAGTTTCATGATTTCTTTGATTCTAGTCATGCTTTTCATAGTTATGGATTGCTAAACTTCTAAGCTAGGGCTGAGATGAAGCCCCTAGTATGACTATTCTATTTGTTTAGTTGGTTGCTATTGAATTTCTGGATTTCTATGTTAAACTCTTAATCACCGTTTCAATAGAACTTTTATTCAAAATCTTTGCTCGAGATCAATAAGACCTAGGTTTTGTTTATGAGTTATTTGGTTGGAGAACATGATGCTTGATCAATGAGTAGATGTTTTCTAGGGTGCCAAAAGATAATTCAATCTTGTGATTAGGGAGTTGTGAATTAAGAATACAAGTGCTTGATCATAGTCGATATTCTTGTTTGCATGATTTCCTAGTTCTTTTGTGCTTAATGGAGTTGAACATGTTTGCTTGAACCTGATCATTAAGTGGAGTAAATTATAGTTTGGCTATGTGAGTTCTATACAGGATCAACAAGTTGGAATTCATAGGTTAGAAGAACTTTGGCATATGTCTGGGATCAATAAAGCTTATGTACGGAAATCTTTAGCATGAAATCTAGGGAATTCAATGGTTATCAACTAGAGAATCGGATAGAAGTATTAGGTGGTGGATTCAATGCTTTAGCATCTTCATAATCTGCTTTCTTTAGAGTTTAAATCTCATTGCTCATTCTTGTTTTTAATTTCAGTTTTCCTTTCTTTAATTAAACCTCAATCACATCATAAAAATCAGTTTGTTTCACTTAAGTATAGCACATTTGTCATAGCAAAATTGTTTCAATCAGTCCTTGGGGGAATGACCTCGTGCTTGCACATCTATCCTACAATTGAATCGTGCACTTGCGAGTACTAAATTAAAATTGACAACAAATAGCCAACGAATTCCATGCGGAAACGCATGTAGAGAACGGAAATGAGTTCCTTTGCAATACCTCTAATGATTGCGAATAAAGACACATCTTAGAGAAGTTTATGTGTCTCTCTAGTGGACTTTATGTCACTATTCAAGCTATTAAATCCAATAAAGTTATGAGAGAAGATCTCTTGGATTTAGACACATATTGGCTTTGTCATGACAAGATAGGTCATCCTAGTCATGATATGATGATCCGTCTACTAAAGACTTCACATGGACATTCTTTCTCTCGAGCGAAACGAAGCATGAATCAAAGGTTCATTCTTGGACTAAGTATGACCACCGCCGTTGCCTAGGGCACCCGCCTCTGTCCACCACCAGCCTAGGGCTGGTATAGTCCTTATCCATGATGCCATGGATAGCGTACATCATGGCGATGATGCCCCAGGTGATGTTGCAATCACCAACTTTGCTTCAAATAGCGTTTCAAATGCTTAGGCCCAACCAAAATCCTCATTGGTTGATTCTAAAGCCTCTCGCTCGTTTTACAAAGCCCGTTCCTTAGGGAAATTAGGACTGAGACTGTCCTATGCAAATGATATGACAATACTCATTCTGTTCTTACATAGAATCTGTAGGGATTCTGTGGACTGATTCAACCAACCTGCGGACGTTTAAATATCTCATGATGTTGGTTGACACGCAGACACGTTGGTCACGTGTTGTGCCATTGTTCACTTGTAATGCTGCTTATGCTACATTCCTAGCACATATCTGTCATGCCCCAGATTTTACACACATGAAAATCGATATATATAACCCCATAATTATATATGCGTGAACGTCCAGTCATTAATACAAAATACCTGAAATCTTTTTCCCTTAAACTTACACACATATTGATGCCCTGAACCCTCAAAGTTAATATACACTCGCTCCAAAGAGTTATATATTACACAAGCTTACGAATTAAATTGTCAACAACAAGATAAACGTAAATGCTCCTCAGAGCTCACTACAACGGAAGTCCAAATAACGGTAAAGTCACAAAATTGGCTTCCTACCGTAAAGCTGCTAGCTCGCTGCCTCAACCTCGATTATCCTAACCTGCAGGATTAACCCCTACACCGTTGGAATGGTGCACCGGGTTGCCACACAACAAACCCGGTAAGCTTTTGCAAGCCCGTATGAGTAACTCAAAACACACATGCACAACTCACGCCAAAAACGAGGAAAACCTTTCAACCCGCGAATAAAGAAAACATACCATGCTTTCAAAAACAATACTCTTTTCCCAAGAGAAACAATGAAAGTCACACTGTGACAAAATCATATAAATCGTTAACCTAACAATTCAAATATGATAAATCGATCCAACCTGGATAAAACAATAATTAGGTCCAACCTGGACAAAACAATAATTGGGTCCAACCTGAACAAAACATCAACACAAATCAATCATACCTATTGTTAACCTAACAATAGAATATGATAACTCGATCCAACCTGGACAAAACAATAATTGGGTCCAACCTGGACAAAACATCAACACAAATCAATCATACTTATTGTTAACCAAACAATAGAATATGATAACTCGATCCAACCTGGATAAAACAATAATTAGGTCCAACCTGGACAAAACATCAACACCAATCAATCATACCTATCGTTAACCTAACAAATAGAATATGATAACTCGATCCAACCTGGATAAAACATAATTAGGTCCAACCTGGACAAAACATGTACCCAGGAATCTTAAGTAACCTACTCAGATCCCTGAAGTACGATGGCAGACAGACTAGAGCTCTAACTGAATCGTAACCTGTCACCCGGCCAAGGTTCAATCTTACGATATAATATTGCCATGAGGATGCAACCTGCAACCCCGGATCCTTAGGCCAACTTGACCCTCAGATCAAAACGTCAAATCAAATCAAAAGGAGAAATCACAACCTGTGACTCTCAAATCCTCAAACACTTTTCAAAACAATAGAAATACCATTTCCCACCATTTGTTTTCCAAAAGCCACAACCCAAAACAATAAAAAGCATCATTTCATGCATATTGTTTCAAAATCCACAAACCACCAAAACATATATATTTCACGTAAATATATATATACATAGTCATCCGCTCAGGAATGCCTACTAATACCAACTATAGTTTGTAATTAACTAAATAATTCTCAAAACAGTATGGTGAACCCGTTCGTGATATGAACTTCGTGAGATTACTCACCTCAAACTCCTGCTGCGTCTTCAATACAGAACCGAACCAAAACTATCACCAACAACTCGTCCAAATACTTCGTCAAGTACCTAATCACATATGGTTCCAACTTAGTAACGATTCACATTTGATTTAAGTTCGAAACCCCTATTTTGAACTAAAATCCCCAAAGTGACGCCAAATGAGGCGAAACCACATCCGAGACCTCTCAAAGTCCCCGGAATTCGTCCACGATCGATGTGACCAAACCACAAGTCGATCGGACGCTCGAATCCTCACGGATCGAATAAATCGATAGGTATGAAACTGCAAAAATCATAATAATTCCATACGAACTCCAAAATTTGCATATTATATATCGAAACGCTCGTATCAACGAGTAGAACATATATAATACCAAAAACAGTTCCTTAAGTGGCCGTAACACCACCGGAACGCCACCACAGACGGTGGTGCACCGCCGCCGGCCAAAAACTCATTATTTCACAAAACTCCCAACATCAAAAAGCTTCATCTAAGCATGCTTGTGAACTTTCATAACTGGATCGAAGTCAGAAAACAAGCCTAAGGGGTCGAAAACTACCTCACAAGCCATGAACAGTAATCCAATCCGAGTTGATCGAAGTTTCACGTGAATCGATCCAAACAAACACCAAGGATCGATGGCGAGGCTATTCTGAACTCAACCAAGGAATCATTGAAGCCATGAAGTCGCCGGAGTTGTGTTTTCCGGCCGGGTCCGAAAACGCTAACTGTACCGCCTTGCAGCGCCGCACACGGTGGATCTCGTCGCTAGAGAACACCAGAGGGACCACCAGACGGCGGAGACGATCCTGTCTGGAAAGTTTCGTCGCCGGAAAAGTCGGGTCGGATCGACCGGGTCCGGGTCGGGTCAGTCGAAAAACTTCGACTCTGAAGGCGCGGACGAGAGAGAAGAGAGAGAGAAAAATCTTTCCGGAAATGGAAAGTGGAATAATGAAAATAATTTCTGATTTTCCTCTATTTATACTAAAACGGAAACTTCTTCCAATTGCCATAACTTCCTCATACGAACTCCAATTCTCGCGTTCCACAAGTCCACGAACTCGTATCGACGCGCTCTACAACTTTCGTGAAGGAAGTTTTTGGAGAATCCCAAAGCATCAAAAGTCAACCTTGAACCCCCCCTAAAGTCATACTTTTCAATAATTAATTCGTCCGAAACACTTCCGCTCCGTCCACAAGCCACGAAACCGTCCAACAACCATAAATTAGATTCCGAAAATTCCTCGGAAAATAATTACGAATTTCCGGGGCATCACAATATCATACAACAACGGGCTCACTCCCTGAATCATCCTATTTAGTCAATTGGATTTAACTATGCTAGAGAGTTTACATCGAAAACTTTCGATGGTTATTGCATTGGGACTAATATTGGACATTATATTCCCATGAACACACCTAATTGGTCTCGCGGAAACGATTATGATGGTAGTCCGGACATTGGTAATGCGCACTAATTTCCTTATATCCGCTTGGGGTGATGCAATATCGCATGTAGCTATGCTAATTCGTGTACGACCCACCGCCACTCAATGTACCTCTGCGTTATAGCTAGTGACTGGGTATAAGTATCGTACTTACGCATATTTGAGTCTGCCTTTATGTGTCAATTGTGCCGCCACAGCGCTCTATAATGGGTCCTTACAGACGAATGGGCAACTTAATGCCCTTGCTTGGCGATCTCCTTACCGCTAGATTTGCGGATGTCACTTTGATGAAACAGTCTTCCCGTCCTTAGAGGGAGATAAGAACACAGATGTTCAGTAGGAACGACAAGAATTGTCGTGGTCTGTCCCCACTATGTCTCATCTCGATCCCAGTTAAAGTGACGAGATCACACAAATATGCTGCAAACATGCCTGCAAGGATGGACGTTCCAACGAGAGGACATAGCGCCACCCTACATGGAGGTAGGTATGACGCCAACTCCAAAGAGAATGGCACTCTGGCGTTACAAGCCATGGCCCCAGCTTGGATGCATTGGAACCCCGTGGATTCGAAGGATACTTTGGCACATTCCAATCCTTTGATCATCAAGACTCAAAATCCATCTCATGAGAATCTTCCGGGTTATGGTTATCATTGGGGGACGCCTCAATGTCAGAACCTATTCCTGAGAATATAGAGCTTTATGAAAATTACACTAGTGTGCATGAGACGTGGGATAGAAACTCCATCATAATTGATGATGTAGTTGGGCATTTCGTTGCGCATGAGTTTGTTGAGTTCGATGATATCAATACCAGCAAAAACGTCATTGCACACAGATTTTAAACTTACTGACTTTCACACTGATAAAAAAATCTGTGGGATTTAGTTTTTAGCAACAGATATCAGTGTGAAAAAATCAATTGGACCCTACTTGAGCACATGTTGACAATATTGTCACTGAAATCTGTGTGACATAGTGTTTTCCACAGATATCCGTGTGTCCCAAATGTTTAATAGATATAGATATATGTGAGAAATATTATGCACACTGATATCTGTGTGTGATAAAAAGATTATAATTTATTAAATAACTTTATACTTACAGACATCTGTAACAAAGCTTTTACACACAGATATCTGTGTATAATAACAAAAAATATAATTTATTAAATAATTTTATACTTACAGACATCCGTAACAGAGTTTTACACATAGATATTCGTGTATAATCACAAAAATATAATTTATCAAATAACTTTATACTCATAGATATCTGTAACAAAGTTTTTACACACAGATATCTGTGTGTAATAACAAAAATATAATTTATCAAACAGTTTTATACTTAGAAAAATTTTATTTCTTGCCCCAAAATTAAAAAATTTATTAGAAAGAATTTTAACAAAATATGTGAATAACAATTACTAACAGAAATCAGTGTAAATCACAAATACTTATAGAAATCCGTGTGAATAAACACATACTCACAGAAATCAGTGCAAATCACAAATACTTACAGAAATCTGTGTGCGTATACAAATACTCACAAAATTCAGTGTGAGTAAATAAGCACTCACAGAAATCAGTGTGAGTTGAAATGAATTTGATTTACATGAAAACTGCATTTATTTAAAATCAGAACACTTTATTTAAAAAAAATAAAAATCGAAAAACTTTATTCACTCTATCCCATCTGCTCTGCACTTGTCTCTTTCTTCTATCCCACTTGCTCTGCATTTATTTACACTCTGTCTCTCTCTCTCTTCCCATCTGCCATTCTCTCTCTTTCTTCTATCCCATCTGCTCTGCATTTATCTACACTCTCTCTCTCTCTCTTCCCATCTCCTCTCTTTTTCCACAGCCTATTTCAAATACTCAACTATCCAAATCTCAGTCTCATCTCCTCCTAATCAAACAACCAGTCAGAGTAGTGTCTGTGGAATCATGCCTAGTTTGTTGTTGAGCATGGTGGATCGGCTGACTTTCTTCCTCTCTCTAATGTCTGGGAACCCAAATCCAATTCCCAATTTAAGAAAAAGATAGATTGATATCAGGTCTTTACTCCTTATCTCGATACTTTGCTCAAATTGTTATAGGATCTTGAATTGTTTTTAATGTTCTTGGTTCCTGTTATTTGTTGTGGTTTGCTTTAGATGTGCAGGTTTATGAAAATATTTACGAGATCTAGGTTTTGCATAATCATTATGAGTAGATATGGGAGGTGGAGGCATGGGTGATTGGTTTTAGTAAGCAGAACTATACTGATTGGGTTATGCCGTTATGGCATGGATGATTTCTAATCAAGCCGATCTATCCATTGAAAGTAAGATTCGTTGGGTTTATTGGATTTAAATTTTAACAGTTTCAGTTTTTGATAATCTCCTTTGCAAAGTTTGAAGTTCTTAATCCATGTCTTTCTATGTTCAGTAGTGCTTTACACCGAAGACTGGTTACGGCATCGGTGGAGATTTTTACCTAGAAGATCTTCCAACAACCTCTTATAACAATTTGGATTTTGAATTCGATTCTATTGAACCAGAAGATATGCCAGAACTATGTTGTTGATGAATCGGATCTGGGAATAAAAGAAATAATCAGAAGTATTAAAATTTAAGAACGATTTTATTAAAACAAAAAATTGGTAAAATTATTTTCTTTAATACAAATGGACTGATGAAATGTCAGAAATATTTATTTAATATTTAGCAAATTCACACTGATGCATTTTACAAATATATTTTTATTAATGATTTGATGGACCTGCATAGTGTTGGGAAGTGGTGGGTCCCATTATTATAATCTACACTGATTTTTCTATCAGTGGGGAAAGACCAAAGACCACGGCACCAAATTGAACAGACGTAGTATCTGTGAGTGTAGGGTAGCCATTGGGCTTCCCATACAGATTTCAGTAGCTATTAGGTTTTATACACACTGATTTCAATCAGTGTGTATAGCTGTTTTTGCTAGTAGTGTATCGAACCACGCTCCGTTGATGAATAAATGCCAACGTAGAGAAGTTTGGCCTAAATGGAAAAGTACGATCCAGGTTAAGTTGCATTCTCTAACGAAAAGGAAGGTTTTGAGCCAGTAATGCCAACACCTCCTGACATAAAACCTGTTGAATAATGGATCTTCGTTAGAAAGTGTGATGTGAAAAAGAGATGGTAATCTCGCCTTATGGTGCAAGGCTTCTCACAAAACGCCCTGGAATCAACTACGGCCCTAAGACCTTTAGAAGCTGTACGGCCCATAGACCCTTGGCATCATCCAACTTCTTTTTTTCACAACTCCTTGATGATTTTGTTGGCCGCTTTAACTTGACCATTGGTTTGGGTTTGGGGGTGTGCCACAGATGCATAGCGCATCTTGGTGCCCAATTTGGTAATAAAGTTGATGGTCTCGTTGTTGTTGAACTGGGTTCCATTGTTGGTGATGATAGTGTCTAGCACCCCGTAGTGGCAGTAGATTTTCTTCCACAAAAAGTGTTGCACCTTGGAGGTTGTGATAGCCGTTAATGGTTCAAATTTGATCCACTTGTTGTTGTTTAGGGTTTAGGGACGATTATGTATTTGAACTGCCCTTTAACAGTTGGAAGTTTGCTGACAAGATCAAGGCCCCAAAGGGAGTGGATCCATGGTCCGACAATGATTGAGAGAGGTTCTATTGGTGCGTGTAGGAGGTCTGTGTATTGTTGGCATTTGTAGCATGACCTCGATATTTGTTTGGTGTCATCTTCTAATGTAGGCCAAAAGTATCCTTGACTCATAGTGCGTCTAGCAAGTGATTTGGTGCCTGAGTAGTTGGCGCATTCCCCAGCATGTATCTTTGCTAACACTTGTTTCCCTTCTTCTGTCATTAAACATCTCAAGTTGGGGTGTGTGAATCCTTGGTGGTAGAGCTTGGCATTTTGAATGTTGTAGCATGTTGCCCGCTGTATGAGCTGTTTGGCATTTATCTTGTCGGTTGGCAAATGGGCCGTCACGCTCGTAATTGATTATTTTGTCCATCCAACTTGAACTCACCTCAATTGTGAGAATTTCTACCAAGGTTTTTGTTATGTGGCTTTGTCAAGGCTTTTGACATGTGTCGGTTAGACTTTGATGGGGTTGAGCTGTTGCTAGGCATGCCAATGAATCTGTCTTAGCGTTCTTTTCCAGTGGTCCTTGCGTGGTGTTGACAAAAGTGAATTTGTTGAGTAAAGCCTTTACATATCCCAAGTATGCCGCCAGCTGTTTGTCTTTTGAACTGGAAAGTGTCGTTGACTTGGGAATTGGAAGTCACTGAAGATGTTGACACTTTCCGCTCTGCAATCAATGGCCAGGAGTAGGCCTGCAATGAGTGCCTCATATTCCGCATGTTGTTCGAATGCTTTGAATATGAACTTGAGGGCGAGCTCAACATTTAGTCCCCCAGATCCTGTTAAGACTATACGGGCTCCACATTCCTTGGCGCAGGCTAAGTCATCCACATAAAGATCCCACTGTGATGGTGTCTGATTTTGAATGGCCTCAGTTTGAGGTGATTCCTGAGTGTGAGCAATTGTGACTGTGTCTGTGGTTTCTTCTAGTTGTTGCTCAATGAGCTTTGCTATGAAGTTAGCCACTACCTGACCCCTTATGGTGGTTCTTGGCTTATACTCATTGCTGAGATGTCCTGAATGTCCAAGGCTCTGCATTACTTGGTTTAGCGGTTGGTTTTTCAGGATATGGATTATATGGGCTTGGAAGTATTGACGAAGTCTTCTGGCAGCAACGATGAGTGACAGCACCAACTGCTCAAGCGGCATGTATCTCGTTTCTGCTCCATTCATGCCTTTACGGGCATAGAACACTGGTATTTCTTTCTTATTCTTTGCGTACGATGGCGCAGCTAACAACTGATGAAGATACCGCCAAGTAAATGTATAACACTTTTCCTAACAAGTGAATGGAAAGGAGTGGAACAGCCACCAATTACTCTTTGAGGCCCTGAAATGCTGCCTCACAATTAGGTGTCCAATCTACCTTCTTACAATGTGACATTTTCATTGCTTTGAAGAACGGACATTTGTCAGTGAGCTTAGAGATGAACTGAGAGAGTGCCGTTAATCTGCCTTAAAGGCTTTGGATGCCGATCTTTTTGACGAGAGACTGCATGTTCAATATCGCCTGTACTTTATCAGGGTTGGCCTCAATACCCCACTCATTGACAATGTACCCTAGTAACTACTGGCTATGACCCCAAAGAAGCACTTTTCTGGATTGAGACACATGCCATATGCTAGAAGAATGGCAAATATGATGCAGAGGTTGGCTATATGTCTGTCGGCTTTTATACTTTTGATGAGGATGTCGTCAATGTACATCTCAATGATTTTTCCCAAATGTCCCGCAAACATAGCATTCATCATGCGCTGGTATGTGGCTTCTACGTTTTTAAAGCCAAAGGGCATGGCGTTCTAATAGTATTAGCCTTTGTCGGTGGTGAAAGTTGTGCATTCTTGGTCTCCGAAGTGCATTTTGATTTGGTTGTAGCCGGAGTAAACATCCATCATGCTGAGTAATTCGTGTCCTGCTGTGGCGTCAACTAGTTGGTCAATGCATGGTAGCTGGAAACTATCTTTGACGCATGCTTTATTGATATTTTTTATATCTACACACATCTTCCATTTGCCATTAGGTTTCATGACCATCACCACGTTGGAGATCCACTATAGGTAGTTAACGTGGCGGATGAATCCCATGACTTGTAGCTTGGTTACCTCCTCTCTGATGGCCCGATACTTCTCTTCATCGAAGATCCATCACTTTTGCTTGACAGGGTAGAAAGATGGCTTGATGCTGAGTTTGTTTGTTATGATGTTGGGGAAAATTCCAGATATGTCGGCGTATGATCAAGCAAAGACTGCGGCGTTTTCTTTTAAGAACTGGGTGAGTTCTGCTGCTATCTTAGGGGAAAGTTGGGCACCTATGCGCATTGTCTTTTCTGGGTGCTCATCAGAAATGCTTATGACATGGAGTGATGTTTCTAGGTTGACAGACACTTTCTTGACGTATTTCTTTTCGCCATCCTTTGGATCATCGATTTTGTCTATTAGCTGAGGTGTGTTACCCACCTTTAAGATTTCATGGCGGCTTTTTGATCTTGCCATGGTTGTTGAGTAACACTCCCTTATAACTGATTGGCTTCCCTTGACAGATTCAGTGTCGCTGGGAGTAGGGAACTTCATTAGCAACATGTATCCAGCAATGATGCATTTGAGTTTATTGAGAGCAAGGCGACCAATAATGGCATTGTAAGAGTTTACACAATCTACCACGATGAATTCAATGTGGATCTCTGCTGTGCATGGGCTTGTACCAATCGACAAACGCATGTAATCAAATCCCAATGGTTGTGTTACATCACTAGAGAAACTGAGTAGGGATTCAATATCTTGTAGCAACTTCATGTTGTGTTCCAATTGCCTATAATAGCGGTTAAAGATGACATTGACTGCAGATCCGCTACCTACCAGTATTCGATCGACTGACCATTTGTCGAGGATCGCATCAATTAGGAATGAGTCGTCATGTGGCAAATGGACACCCCACTCTTCTTCCTTATAGAAAGTGACACTTAGCTGGTCTTGGTCATTTTAGAGGAGCGACCATAGCGAATGTTGAAGATTTCCTTTGAGTGGTTGGCACGTTTATAATGCCTTCTTGCCCTATGTGACATATTGTTGATGGAGTGCCACCGTTGATCGTATTGATATGATGCATGGGCTTGATATTGGCGACAACTGGTACTATTATTCACGGTAGAGTGCCTCAATTGTGGTTTTTAGTGTTGTGGCCACTATCCTTGTGGTGCTTGCACCACTTGCCGGTGTTTCTTGGCTTACCCATTTTGGGGTACTTTCTTGGGGGTGGCGCAGGAATTTAATCCTTGTATTGATCGTAAATTTCCTCATAGGAATATCTCATATCTTGAGGGGTTTGCTTCTGGCTTGTTATTGCGGTTGTCACAGCAGTCATGGTGGAAAGACCTATTACCTTTGTTGTGGTATTACCGGTCTCTCCAATGCTTTTCCTGGTAATTGCTCTGTTGCCATTCTCTTTTTCTGTCATTTGATCGTGTGGTGGTGCTGGAGATGTTGCTGGTAGTTCCCTGCTGAGTTGTCTTAGTGGAGATTTGTGGCAGTGGTGGAGTAGCGCCATAAGTACTATACTTTACCTAGCCATGAAGGACTGCCTCACTAATGACGTGTTCATTAGGTGGCATTTGGGTAGTTATAATTAAGGTGGGACAAAAAGTGTCCCTTAAGGAGTCCTTGCTTGAAGGCTGCTAGGGCCATTGTCTTGTCAAGATCTCGACATCTCGATGTGGTGGTTCTCTACCTTGTGGCGAATGCTTTTAATGACTCATCAGCACTCTATTTGATGCTGAACAGCTGGCTTGAGTTGTGGTGTCATTCCAGCATGACAATGAATCACGACAGGAAGGTGTTTGACAGAGTTGAGAATGAGTCGATAGACCTTGGCGGGCATTCAAAGAACCAGCACTTGGACTCACTACCCAATGTTTAGTTGAACAAGTGAAAAAGGGTTGCGTCATCAAAACCTTTATTATTGTTTACCTTCTTGAGGGTGTCCATGTAGACAAATGGATCCATCGAGCCACTAAATTGAGCAATTTTTGGAGTCTTTGTGTATGTTGGTTTAACAGGTTTTACGATTCTGGCGGTGAAAGGGCCTGGGTGTGCTGCAAAGAGAGGGTTTGGAACTGGCGTTGGGGCGCATGTTTCTGCTCTGAGTAATCTTTCTTCCAACTCTCACATTTTTTCCAGGATCAGGATGGTGCATCAATAGTAGGCCTTGGATGTGGTTGATTTGGTTGGGGGGTTGTTGCTGCTAAGGGGCTGGCAGATTTCTCGCTACCCTCTTCCGGCACTTTTATAAAAGCTGAAAGTTCATCACTATAATTAGAGGGAAGGAAAAAAAAAAAAACTACTTCCAATGCATTGGCAAACATTTTACAATTGACGAACTTATTGGTACGTATAATCAGGCAAGGTAAAGAATTGATAAACCTACCAGATATCCGAATATTTGCTACAAATTTCTTCCAAATCCGGTGAAAAATCCTTCAGCCCATTTTTCTGCACACAAAAAAAGGATGAATTGCACCATGAGAGAAATTGCAAACAGCATAAACCTCATTATGCTTCATTCAGTAAAATAAAGTAACACATGCTTGATTCTACCTAAAGCTTATACAAATATAACTTACTTTTGAATAAGAAAAAAAAAAGTACCTTTCGTCTGGCTAGTTGTAGCATCATCTTCCAACTCTGAAGTAGTCACTTTTGGGACCTCTAATCTATTGGCTTTGCTGCATCTGCGATCTTATCAACAAATTCAATTTGCCCAGTTCTATTGGTGTGCAGATCACTTTCCTTCATGATCAAACATAGAAAGCCCACAAACAACATTAAAAATTAGTTTGCTTTATTGTCGATGAACAAATAACACTCAACATCTTTGACAAAAAAAATAGATTCAGAAAAGAATTCAGCACCAAAGATAAGAATCAACAATTTGATGACACAGGACATACACAACAAAAATTTAAATCTTGAATGATAGGCACATAGTACCTAGGTAGTTGGAAAAAGCCTTGTAGTTACTAAAAGCATCTAGTCTTTTGCATTTATCTTTTTAAGCTACAATTTTTGAGTCACGAATTAGAAATATGATTTGTAAATGTCTATATCTACCACACATGAAATTGGGATAGCTTGTTACTAATATCAATGAATCCTTCCTTTTAGATTCCAAATGTTGATCAGCGTCTTGCATGGGAATCCAAACAATAATAGCCATCCAAACAATATAGTCTAGCTACTACCACGAATTTCTCTTTTGGGTATGTTTTAACAATGAGAAACGATCAAGAGGGGATTGTGCTCTGTTAGTTACTCAAGAAATTGATATTCATACCGCATCGGTTTCTTGCTGCTAGAGCGGCGGCTAGTTCTTCAGCCTATTTGATTAATACCACCAGCATTAGCACCTTGAAACGATTAATACAACTTATAGTTATGCACTTTAGACCTATTTCAATTCTCCACTAATAAGTTACAATTCACCATTAACTTTCACTGGAATCCCAAAGCCGAAGATAAACCAAACCCCTAAAACGTAAAAGCCGATATCAATTCAAGACAAACAACAACAAAACACCCAATCAAACAAGAAAAGAAACAATAGCAGAAAATTGCTAAACATCAAAACCATACCTTAAAACCTTTCCAATCAATCACCAAGATCCTAAAGCTGAAGAAAAACTAAACCTCTAAAACATAAAAACCCATATCAATCACGCACCAAACCACACAAAAACTAAAAACAATAGCAGGAGATAACTTCCCAACCTACAATCCTCACTCTCGCCAAACCCACCAAAACCACAAATCGAGTGTTGTCGAAACCAAATCCTCTTCTTTCTCTTACTATTCGAGCACCACAGTATTCTCTAAACCAAACCCAGTCTCTTTTAGAACGTAAAAAAACAACCACATGCAATAGAAAACAACAACCACCCTCTTAACGCAGACTCACAGTGGGACCCTGTAATTGATGGAAAGAAAAGGGCAAAACAGTCAATTCACACTAGATGAACAATTGTTAATAGTCCTAGGAGCTTTAGTATATTTAGAATATGCAACTACTGGCTGACGTGGAAATTGGAAAGATAGAATCTTAAACAGCTCCATAGTAGAGGTGCAATACTGTTCGTATGGGAAAGGAGCATTGTTGTTTGCGAGGTGTCAATCATTTACATGGACCCACTTCTCGTTCCATTTGTGGAAATTTGATGATCTAGAAACCATCTTCCCCATGTCATCTTCTTTCCACACAAAACTCCAAGTTTTTTTGCCAATGATTTTATTGTTCCTGATGTTAGAACAAATATGGACCTAACACATGTTATAATTGATGATTAGCATAATACCAAATCTAGTTTAACATGGATGCAAACTCTAAATAGATACTAGAAAATTAATGAAACAGTGTATCGATTCATTATGGTTAGTAATCCAATTCTTTGTCTACAAGAAATACTACAATGAAGTGTTACATTAAGAATCTAACTAGGTCTAACTAGGAGACCTAGTTCCTCAATAACTGCTTTGATGGAAGGCTTCTAAGGTCTAGTGATCCCATATTTATAGATGAATTGGTCCCTATTACCACCACATTGATTTGCATTAGTTCTGTCAATTGAGATGCAAGGTTGGTAAGTAACAGAAGGCCATATTCAAGTGATCGTGTTTGCAGTGCTGCAGAGATGGAATCCATGCTAGTGATAGCTGAAGGTAAAGCCTTGATCCTTGTATGAATGTTATCGAGCTTGTATGCATATGATTGTGAGCATGAATTTGGTTTTTACAATTGGTATCAGAGCATAGGCTCACAAATATGATTTTAGCTTTGCTTGACAAGAAAATCGATTTAAGGTATTACCAAACCCCTAAATTCTTTTGCTTTAGGGGCTAACAGGCCATCAGCCTGTTAACAAGTCTTTGTCCAATCACAGCAAGTGCATGATCTAGGCCTAAACCATACCCAAAACCTTAAGAACAAGTTCCAGGAAAATGACTGTTGTATTTACAACAGTTAGTTTTGATCAAGTAAAAGGTTTGAGACTTGATTCTAAAGCGCTAATTTTTTCATCTCTAGAAGGGATTCAAACCCCAATTGCTGTGAATCAAGATGCCAAGAAAGTAAATTGCTACATCTAGCTATTGAATTTGTGCTTCCGCTGAATTTTTTAGCAGCAAATTGGGGAAAAAGCAAGTAAGGTTTTTTTGTAAACTTGTTTCGATTCAAAGTATAATTTTAAGTTTTGATTGTGCTAAAGAACACTAAAAGCATTCCCGGCATGCGCATAGGATAGAGTAGATGGTGACCAGATGAAATTTATAATTTCTTGATGTTCTGTGGTTTCTTGGAATCGAAACAATTGTGTATGCCTATATGTTTGGATACGTATGATGAATTGGATGTTATTTTCTACATGATTTTGAATCTGTGATCGAGTGACAATGTATAAAGAATGAAAATCTCCCAAAAGTTACACAGTTGAAATTGACAGATGCAAGAGCTTATTTTCTTATAAAGATGATTTAATTTGGTTAGAATATATATAAAGTTAAAAGCTCATATGTTTTGTGATTTTCTGTTGGCATAAGTGAATATGGTGCATAAAGCAATCTTCATTGATGTTGGCAAAAAACATATGAACAAAACTGAAATTATGTCTCGCGTTTTAAAATTGTACTTTTGTTTATCTTCCAAAGAAGTTGTCAAGTGTGGTTTTAAAATGCAAAACAGCAATATGCATGTTTAATGAAAATATATTTGGATACTTAGAAATTTTTTCTTCTATCTAAAGATGTGGATAAATTTCTTTGGATAACTTGTTTTTGTTAAGCATGGCATGTTGATAAAGAGCTACAGGATATTAAGCTTCTGCTCAAAAGTGATGCCTAATATTGTCTAAAGTCATGGACTATTTTGTATGCAAGTATAATATGTTTAAAGTTTCTGTATCTTTTTTTTACTTGGTATTGTCTTCTGTTTTGTTTTATGATTTGTATTGATTACTTAAAAGTTCATAAAACACGGAAAACTTAAAGTAATTTTCTTTACCGATTGAGAACTCACTTGAATTTTTATTTTGCTCCACAGGTAACTCCTTCATGAATTTGAACAGTGTATTGATGCTAATTGGAACCAACTATAGAGCTTGGCTAGATTTAGTAGAGGACTATATGGGCATGCATGAAAAAATAGATTATTGCTTTACTGAGGATGAACCTGAAAAACTAACTAAGGAGAGCACTAAGGAGGGGATAGATATCTTCACAAAAAGTGGAACAAGTCCAACAGAATGGCTAAGAATCTCATTCGTACCTCGATGTCTAAAACTATTAGGGGAAGCATAGAAGAGCCTGAGTTAGCATCAGATTTTGTGGAACTAATAGTTGCAAAATTTAAAGAAAGTGAGAAAGCAGAAGCAGCTAGGCTAACTGATGAATTCAATGACCTAAAGTACTCGGGTTCAGGGGGAGTCAGAGAGCATATCATGAACTTGATCAACATTAATAGCAGGCTTAGAGAGCTATTAATGGGGTTAAGGATGAACAAGTGGTATTATGCACTGTATTCTGATGAGCTCGAATTGAGTTCTCAAAATTAACCCTATTGACAATTGTTAGTATATAGTAAGTAGGAATCGTTCTATCAGGTGATTGAGGGTGCTCTTGTTATTTACACGTCAAAGAGAAGAAATATTAATTACAAGTATGCATTATATACGAAAATTACAAGAAAAGAGGTTTTTGAATTGTTTTTATTTCTAATCTAAATTAAACTAATTATATTGATCAATAAATTCATGAATCAAGGATAAGATGGACGGCTAAGATGTATGATGTAGTCAACAACCATTAACACGAAAACAAGATAACAAATTACAAATCACGAATCAAATCTTGCACTTGGAAGAAATCAATCAAGAACAATGATGAACGCATACAGAGTTCTTTTTACTTTCCTTAGTTAAATTAACTAGATGAACGCACCATAGCTAACCCTATTAAACATGCAATTCTAGTGAGTGATCAATCCATTAACAAAACATATTCAACGCAATAAGCACTTAGAAAGTTTGATTGATTTAAGAAAAACACACAAGTTAGAACGCTAATCAAGCATGCAATTCTCTTTGTTGATGTACCTAAGGAATTATAGGTTTTTCACATAATTACCAAGACCTAGAACGCTAGCATCTTAATATGGATTCAATCATGCAATTCGAAACCTAAGTTGGCCTTCAAAGAAATTAAAAATCATGAAAGATGGGATTGACGAACAACATCAACAAACATCCAAGCTTATATAAAGAAATCGCAATTTTAGAGAAATCACAATTTTGTAATCTGAAAATCCTAAAACGCTTTCATGCTTCAAGGTTTAAGAAAACTAAACATCAATACACATACTTTATTGGAACAAAGAATCGAATCATCCATTTAAAACAATTATATAGAACGCTATATAATCTGATTTTAAAGTTACAAAACCTAAAAACCAAAAACAAAAGAATAGAAGTCATGTTACACTTTAAAAGAAGCTTCAAGAACGCAAGAAGATCTTCAAAGGTGGTGGATGATGATGAGGCTCATGGCAAGGCTTGTGAATGGATGATGGAGCTTTGCTTCACGGCTTCAAGTCTTGAACAATGGAGAGGCCGAAACTTTTAAAGAGTAAAAGGGAGGTATTTCGACTTTGATTTTGGGTTTTGATGATGCTTTTCATGTCTCATACTCCCCTCCTTATATAGTGCATGGCATGCTAGGGTTTTCCTAGTATTTCTCTTCTTGTTTGCATCATTCGACTAATGAGAAAATTCCATGAGAATTGGAGAACAAGTAATCTTCTTCATTGCCAAAATCCTAAATAAACCTGGCCTTAATTAGGCCTCCATGCATGTAGAATGTAATTAGAAAACCTAAATTGATATTTATTCTCATTCATTTTGTTTTTCTGATAAGTGGATTTTCTCCTAAACTCTCCCAAATTGACTCTTGCAGAAATCTTCTTGAATATTCTTTATTTTTCACGGCAAAAACCAACTAGAATTGATTTAGGATTCCTCCAAGATGTCAAGAAGAGAATAGAAACTCATGTGCAAGTCACATGCTTAAATCTTTGGGCTAGGCTTCTCAATTGGACAATTTCAAAGCCCATTCTATGAATGTGATACCAACTCTTAGTCTTCTAGAACATTCTTGAACAATCTTGAGTCATCTTGAAGCCACAGCATCTCCTACCCCACCAGGTCTCCTAGTAGCATCAAGACTCCTAGTGTGATAAGGTTTTCTAGTCCAACTAGGACTCTTCCATTTCTCATTTCCGAACATCATCTTTTCGAGCTTATTTCCCAGTTGACTTAGGATTCCTACTTCAACTGGGATTCCTTTTCCTAGTAGGATTAGGAAAGCTTCATTTCTCCATTTCTATCTCATTTTTGCACCTCATTTCTGCCTTGCCTTCATTTCCTTCAGTTCCAGCTCTTAATAGCTCATTTCCTGCTTTTGGAACTCAAAGGTACCTAAATACAACAAAGTAAGTTAGTAATGATATTGTTAAAGGAATAACTATGTAAAATGTAGAGAGAAATGCACTAAAAACATAGGAAATATTAGTCCCATCACAATCCCTGTCTAACAGTTTTAGTAAGCTCAGAACCAATTACAATGCTCAAAAGTGAAACTGGATTAATTCTGGATGAACTCATATCCATCTGTGTGGATGAGGAAGACATGATCAAGAAAGAAAGAGAGCCTGGCTGTAACCACATCCATAAGCTGCATGCCAAGTTTGTCAGAAACTACTAAACTGACAAGATAGCGAAACGTTATAACGTCCATTACGGGAGAATACGTCTCCTCGTAGTCGATTCCAGGGCGTTGTGAGAAACCTTGCACCATGAGGCGGGCTTTTTATATCTAACCACCTCATTTTTCTCATTACGCTTTCTAATAAAGACCCATTTATGGCCAACATGTTTTACATCTAGGGGTGTCTGCGTTATAGGCCCAAATACCTGTCTCTTTGTTAGTGAATCCAATTAAACCTGGATCGCATCTTTCCATTTAGGCCAATCCGCTCTTCGTTGACATTATTCGACAGAGCGAGGTTCGATGTCATCATATTCTATAATTCCTTTTGCAACATGATATGCAAATGCATCATCAATAGCAATAGAATTTATATCCATCATACTTTTGCAAAAGAGTAGGTCACATGAAAAAGGACTACACAGGCTATAAGAATTGGTTAGCCAAAAAGGGTAGGATATTTTCTAATTCAGTCTTTTCTTTAGAAATTAATCTTTTAAATGTTGAACCATAGTCTTGGTGGATAGATTCAGGCTCACCTATTCATATGACAAATTCTTTGCAGGGATTCATAAGGAGGAGAATCTCAAAAAGTGATGAAGTGAGCCTGTGTGTGGGCAATAGCGTGACAGTGGCAGTCAAGGCTATTGGCACCTTAAAGCTCGATCTAGGATTAGGAAAATTGTTAGTTTTGGACAGTGTTTTTTTATGTACCTTCCATGAGAAGGAATTTGGTTTCAATTTCTCTTTTAGTCAAATCTAGACTTGTTATTGATAGTAATGGAATTCTTATTTCTAAAAAAATCTGTTCAAATTAGTTCTGGTGTTATATTGAATGATTATTTACAGCTTAATTTTTCTTTGGCTCAACAAGAAATTTTACTTGTTGAAAATAACACAAACAGGTGTTAGTACATTAACAGGTGTTACAAGAACCAAACTAAATGAAAAGTCTGCTTTTTTATCGCATAGAAGACTTGGCCATGTTTTAAAAGAGAGACTGAAAATTCTAGTGAAAAACCAAATCCTAAATGAACTCGATTTTTCTGATTTAACAGATTGTGTGGAATGCTTTAAAGGAAAGATAACCAACTTAAGAAAGAAAACTACATACAGAAGCCAAATTTTACTAGAACTCATACATATTGATATATGTGGTCCATTTAGGCATCAAACTATCTGTGCGAATGTGTATTCATCACATTCATTGTTGATTTGATGATTTTTCTAGATACAGTTATATTTTTCCACTTTCAGAAAATGCACAAGCACTTAAAGCCTTTAAAATCTTGAAGTCTGAGGTAGAAAATCAACTAGAAAAGAAAATAAAAACAGTAAGGTCAGATAGAGGAGGAGAGTTTTATGGGAAATACATAGAATCCGGCCAACAGAAGGGTCATTTGCCTTGTTTTTACGAGAAAATTGAATTAAAGCTCAATACACAACACCATATAATCCACAATAGAATCGTGTTGCAAAGAGAGAACATAACCCTTCTAAACATGGTTAGATGCATGGTGTGTACAACAGGCTTGCCTAAATTCTTGTGGGGTGAGGCTTTAAAAACTGCAAATTATATTTGCAACAAGACAGGAGTAAAGCCATAGAAAAGACTACTTTTGAACTTTTGTGTGGCAGGAAACCTAGTCTACATCACTGCCATGTTTGGGGTTATCATGCAGAAGCTAGGATTTATAATCCAAGCTTGAATAAACTTCATCCTAAAACTGTTAGCTACTATTTTGTAGGTTATCCAGATAAATCTAAAGGCTATAAGTTATAGCTTATCATTCACCTAGGATTTTTGAAACTCAACAAGTAAAATTTCGAAGTGAAAAAGTTCACAATACAAACTTTGAGGATTTAACTTTAGATTTTGAGGAAATTGTGTCAGATGAGAATATGAGTGTAGCATTCCCTTTAGAAAAAAGAACCATTAGTAGCTGAAACTGTTACAGAAAAGCAAAATGCACAAGATCAAGTAATTGATCAGGAAATGCATCTTGGTGATGATCAGGCTGAGCCTGCAAATTTTCCTGAGCTAGTCCTGATGTAAAAACCACAAAATCCTCAAGTACCTTAACCCAATCCTAAAAATCCTTAGCTAGAAGATCACAGAGAGAAAGATAACCAACTTATGGGGGGGGGGGGGGGGGGGGGGGAGAGTGACTACATTATTTATCTGCAAGAAGTAGAAATTGAACTAGACTGTGCAGAAGACAGTGATCCAACCACATTCAACCAAGCCATTGAGAACAGTGAATCACATCAATGGCAGCAAGCAATGGAAGCTGAAATTGATTCCATGAGCCAAAATGTAGTTTGGGAATTAGTCGAACCTGACCCCAAACAGAAGCCTATAGGTTGTAAATGGGTTTTCAAAACCAAAAGAGATGCAAATGGCAATATAGAGAGACATAAGGCATGGTTAGTTGCCAAAGGATTTACACAGAAAGAGGGCATTGACTTTACTGAGACTTTTTCTCCAGTTTCTACAAAAGACTCATTTAGGATAATCATGGCTTTAGTAGCTCATTTTGATATGGAGTTGCACCAGATGGATGTTAAAACAGCCTTCTTGAATGGTGAACTAGATGAAGTGATTTACATGAGGCATCCAGAAGGTTTTCTACAAGCTGGAAGTGAAAATTTAGTTTGCAAGTTAAGAAAATCGATTTATGGCCTAAAACAAGCTTCTAGACAATGTTACAAGAAATTTGATTATGTGATTTCTACTTTTGGATTTATAGAAAATCTTGTGGATGAGTGTGTCTATTTGAAAATAGTTTGGAACAATTTTATTTTCCTATTGCTGTATATGGATGATATTCTCTTGGCAAGCAGTAACATGAAATTGCTTAAAGACCCAAGAACTTTCTGTCAAATCATTTTGAGATGAAGGATTTAGGAGAAGCATCCTATGTACTAGGTATTGAAATTAAAAGAGATAGGCTACAGAGACTACTTGGTTTGTCCCAACAGAATTATATTACCAAAATTTTGAAGAGGTTTGGTATGGAAAAATGTGCAACTGGAGAAGTCCCTATGTCTAAGGGTGATAAATTAACCAAGAAGCAGAGAATACAGAGTCAAAGCCTATGCAAGACTTGTAGGAAGTCTCATGTATACACAAGTCCACACTAGGCCAGACTTGTCCTTTGCAGTTGGAATTTTATCAAGGTTCCAATCTAATCTAGGCCATCAACATTGGGTGGCTGTGAAGAAACTGTTGAGATACCTGCAGAAAACTAAAAATCATATGCTTGTATTTAGACAAGTGGAGGATCTAAACCTTGTTGGATTTTCATATTCTGATTTTGCAGGGAACTATCCAGATTCCAAGAAGTCAACTTGTGGATATGTATTCATGCTTGCAGGAGGTGCAATTTCTTGGAAAACCATGAAGCAAACACTTGTTTTAACTTCCACTATGCAAGCTAAATTTATTGCAGTGTACGAAAGTGTTGGTGAAGGACTTTAGATTAGAAATTTTCTGATGCAGACCAAGATATTGAGTCACATTGTGGCTAATACACTTGTGATTTATTGTGACAATGAGGCTACTATTTTCTTCAGCAAGAACAGTAAAATGTCAAATAATTCCAAGCACATTGATTTAAAGTATTATAGTGTTAGAGAAAAAGTAAAGCATGGTGAGATAGTTGTTTTGAGTATTGATATAAATTCACAGTTAGCAGACCCCTTTACCAAGGCTTTATCAGTAGCTGCATTCCAGAAGCATACAGCAAGCATTGGAGTTTTAGCTAGTTTAGATGCTTAGGTTCAGTGGGAGTTAGATCAGTTGGCGCAATTTAAAAATCTAAGGTTTCTGAGTTCTTGTATTTTTCAGTTGTGATTTTCAGCTTTATTTGTCACAACTTATTTGTAATGACAATTATTGTTATCAATAAAATTTTGAGGTATTTTCAGATTTTGGTTATTGCTGCAGCTTTATTGAATGTTCTGAAAACTTGTCAATTTTATTTTGATTTATAATTGCTATCAGATGGCTTAAAATCATGTATAGCATGATGTTACAATTCACGCAATAAATTATAAGCTAATGTACAGGAAAGTTGCTTAAGTTTCTGGTTTTAGAAACATTTAGAAGGACCTGGTATATGTTTTCTTGTTGATACACATTAACATATATATTGTATCACTTCTGGTTTGACATATGTGGATTACATGAGCTTATGTCAATGGTTTTGAAACTCTGCATTTTGTTAAAATGTTTGTTGGAGACATCATTGAGTATGAAAGTGTGTGCAAATTTGTGTATGATGTCTCCTACTCCCAAGATTATGAGGTCAAGTTTTAGTAAAGGGAAAAAGTAAGAGTATCGTACCCAAGGGATTGAGTAACTCTACCCTAGCTAGATCATCGTGAAAATAAACCTAGAAAACACATGCAAAGTCTACCTTTTTACAAATTCACAACCTTAGCCCTTTGGAAGCTAAAGATCATGAGGATGGTATTTATAATTGTGGTAGTGAACGGCTTGGTTGATTTTAAGTTTTATGAAGTAAATTAAGTTGCATAAAATAAAATAAACAAACAAAAAGGTAGAGACTAAATCAATGAGAAGAATAGAGACTTACGCATCGCACCTAACCTTACTCATGCACAATATGTAACCCCAAATTAATGTAACAACATGCTTTGATAAATTTCCCCTTAGTACTTTGATGAAGCTACCAAGAAACCAACTAATCATGCAATTTAACAATCTCTTCCGAAGCAAAGCTAAATTACACAACCTTTTTACCATTCAAATCTTCCGGATCCTAAATGGCCTATGGTGCCGTAAGCCTAACTTCTTCCGGAACCTAAACTCACAACATCATGCTTTAATTTCAAGGTATGAAATTCAAGCAACTTAGTTCTTCTCGTAGGAATAAGCTAAGCCACCACCTATTTAGCTACACATGCTCACGGAATCAAGAGTTTATCAAGTTCATGTTTCCGATTCATTAATTTCCTAAAGCATGCTTCTAGGTGATAAATCTATATTCACACTTAGGATACATGAAACTATAGTAGCCAAAACATTCAAAACATGCATAAACATCAAAGAACATAAAGATTACATTGTTTTGTGCACAAGTTTGGCTAGGGCTAAGCCCTAACCCCAAATTCAACTACTCACAACTCATATTTACACAATTACAAGCCATAAACATCATTAATAATAAATAAAAGAGCGCAAAGAGTGGAGAACAAGTGATATACCCATGGGTTTGGCTCTTTTTGGAGCCAAACCAAAAGCACAAGATGTCTCCCTTTCCTCTTAGATGCTATATGAGAAGAGAAATGCTTCAAAGTATAGGGATTTCGGTTTCTAGAACCCAAATCACTATACAAATCCACAAAATCTCAAGAACAAAGTAAGAACAAGGCTTGAATGTGTGAGAAACAAGAGAAGTGATTGATCAAAGTGTGTAGAAACTTCGGTTTTGGTGAAACCCAAGTGGCTACTGGTAACGCTTAAAAGCAAGCGCACAATTTAACCCTGCATGTAGTTGTTAGTATATGATAAGTAGGGATCGTTCTAGCCGGGGATTGAGGGTACACCTGTAATTTCAAAAAACAAATAAAGAAATAATAGAAGTATAAATTAATTTACAAAAAGAATATATACAAATAACGAAATAAAAGGGGGGTTTAAGGATTATAAAATCAAAAGTTAAAATAAAGAAAACATAAAAACAGATATACAAGGGTGGAACGAAAGGAACAAAGATCAAAACCACATCCATATGAATGAAATCCAATCACAATTCCTATAGTTGATTTTCTATGTCATGAGAAAGAAGTTGACCATGTGAAACGTTAGAAAGCGAACGATTTCCCATTTTTTACTTTCCTTGAATAATTAATCTAAGTGAAAGTACCTAAATCAATCCTATTGAACATGCAATCATAGTCTAGAAAGATAGCTAATCAAGAACACATTTAACGCATTAAGAACAAAGAAAGGATGTCAACCAAAGTGCACAACCTAGTTATGAATAAGTTCACCTATTTACAATCCTCCTTAATTGATTTCGACTTTTGTCCAAAGCCTTCACTACTTAAATCTAGCTCCAATTACATGCATATATCCTAAGTTGGCCACCAAAGAACACATACATATAAAAGTTTTCTGTAAAACAAAATCAATCAAGCAATCTCACATAAGCAACATATAAATAAACATACAAAAATCACAACTTTATTTCAAAACATAAAAATGGGCTTTAAACTTTGCCCTTAACGTTTATGTCAACTAGAAATCAAGTTCATACGAAATCAAAACAAAGAAAACCAAAAAGGTTACATGGAATAAGATAGAATTACACCATGAAGGATGAATGGTGGAAAGCTTGAGACGTTGGTCTTGGATCTTGAAAGCAAGGCTCCAAAGCTTCACGACACAAGGTGGATTATGACGTCTAGGAAGCTTCATGGCTTCTTCTTCTCTTCTTCTCTTTGCTTGAAGACGCAGAGATTTGAACTAGAGGATGGAGAGGGAGAGAGAGCTTTTATGTTTGAAATTATTTTTTGAATGAAGAGGTGTGTTCTGTGGTGTAGCATAGGGGGGTTTATATAGGGGAAGGCAAGGCTTCATGAATTTAATTTCTAAGGAATTTTCTGGTTGCACCACACAGCTCCAACCAATGAATTAATGCCACGTCAGCTCTGCCATGTCACTCAACCAATCAAAAAGCTCCAAAATAAATCCCTAATATATTGTTGCTGATTTTCCCATGATTTAATCTGATTTTATTCACAATTTTCGGCCAAATATCTAGGCATGAACCTAGACAATGTATCTAGATGCATTTTGGACCTTTTCCCCCTTAAATCTCTCCATGGCTTTATCCTTAACATCCTCCCCTTGATTTTCTCTTGATTTTCACATTAAAATTGCAGATTTTATTCACTAATTTCAGCCAACATATCTTGAGGGAATTAAGGAACGAATCTGGACTTGTTTTGAATCTTTTCTTCCTTAAAATTCTCCCTTGATATTCTCCACGTAATCTCCTTGATTTTCCATGCAAAAATCAGATTTTAATCTCCCAAAATATCTCCCACGTCATCATGTGGTCTCCTAATGCCTTCAGGTTTTCTAGCCTCATCAGGATTCCTGCATTGACTGGGATTCCTAGTCGGACAAGGAAAACTCCATTTCTTCATTTCAGCTCCATTTCTTCTCCATTTATTCCAATGTACCTAGAAAATAAAAATGTTTATTAAAATTACTAAAAATAGAAACTTTCTAAAGATGGAAACTTTCCTAAACAAGAAGGATTTATTTAAGGAAATAACTAAGTAAATATGAGGAAATAACATTTAAAATGTCGCATTAAAATGCTCCTATCAAATTCCCCCACACTTAACTTTTGCTAGTCCCTTAGCAAAATAAAAACAAAGAAATTAAAAACAAAGACTCAAAAACTCAAGAAATACACTAAGTATAGAAAATGTAAAAGACTCAAGGACACTTAACTCAAAAACTACTAAGCCTTCCAACTATTTGTCTCAGAAATTTCTTACTTTCATAGCATCAAGATTAGCACTCAACCAAGAATCAATATTTAGATATTCGAGAGTTAATTCAAACATATAATCCACATATACACAAGTAGGACTTGGTTGTAACAATGGTGATGGGGTGGAGCTCAGCATGTTTCAGACAAGTATGATTCATATCCTCACAAGGTATATCCACTATTTCTTCTCTCAGATCAAGGCAATGCTGAAAAGCTTATAATCACTCAATTATATGTGAGAGAAAATATTTTAAGGCAATCAAATAGCTCACATATATAAGAAACGAAAAGCACTTTGTGAATATAATTTTTTATTCATCATGTGGTCTCCTAATGCCTTCAGGTTTCCTAGCCTCATCAGGATTCCTGCGTTGACTGGGATTCCTAGTCGGACCAGGAAAACTCCATTTCTTCATTTCAGCTCCATTTCTTCTCCATTTATTCCAATGTACCTAGAAAATAAAAATATTTATTAAAATTACTAAAAATAGAAACTTTCTAAAGATGGAAACTTTCCTAAACAAGAAGGATTTATTTAAGGAAATAACTAAGTAAATATGAGGAAATAACATTTAAAATGTAGCATTAAAATGCTCCTATCAGCTACACACCTTTCTCTTACACAAAACTCAAAGAACTATGTACAAGGTATGAAAAACTAACCTAAAACTAAAGAAAAAAGAGATTTTGATGCTCCAAAATGAGAGAGCCAAGGGGGAGCACGGCTTTAGGGAGAGAGGAAGGGCTATTTAAAGGCCAAGGCAATTCAAATCAAGGGTGGAGATCAAAAGGAATGAAGGGCTAGATGTGATTGACAAATGTGTAAGCACAAAATGTGGATCTAGTTTTGAACTCCACATAGAAATGACCTAGAAAGCCCATAGATATTTTGATGGAGAAGAAAAATTAAGGGTAGAAGGGTCATTGTGTAGGGGAACAAGGTAATAAATGGGAGACAAAGGTGTAAGGTGTAAGAATTAGACCACTTGTCATCTTTCAACTTTTGAATTTCAAAATAACCTAGACCTAAAGTGTTCCCACCTAAAGTCTCTAACCCTAATCAGCTCTTTCCTGTCCTCTACACATGTTCTCGGCCGGAAATGTCCGGAATCCGGTGTTCATCACCGTTGACCCTTTTTTTGTCCGTTTGCGCACTTTCTTCTCCTTTCTTCCTTCAATTGAATCTCCACCGAGAGTTCGGAATTAACCTTTTACTTCTTCATACCAAATGTTCCTTTATGAGTGATCATCCTGGTAAAATTTTAGAGCTTAATTCATTGTGGTTTGCCTGGAAATGCAGCCGGAATTCTTACAGGTCCGGTTTTGCAGTTTTTGTCTTCTAGTGCAGAAAATTGCACCGATCTTTTGAAGGTCTTCTACTCCGAACAAGCTCTTACACTCTGCATAAAAAATGATCCTTATGATGTCCAAAATGGATCTGGAAAGTTTTAACTCATTCAGAGTTTATTTGGTTAGTCTGCGGCTCCTCCTTCCTTGCCTAGCTCGGTTTCTCCTAGCCGGAGTAGGAAAATGTCCTAAGATTGACTTTTTAGTGCATTTCCAAGCTTCTCCATCATTTCCTAGCATGATAAGGAAAACATAATAAATATATATAAATAGGGGGCGGATCCGTAGCCACCTAAATTATAGTTAGGATTATACTCCAAATCTTATCCATTAATTCTAATAACAAACAACGGTTGAGATTAAAGATAATTTATTAATTCTTATTGAATAAATACAATATATAATGTTAATTCAAATAATTATGCACTAATATTTGCTCTCTCTCCTTCTTTAAATTCTTCTTAATTAATATCATTCATAACTACCTCATTTTGGAATATCCAATAATTACCAAAATTAGGAATTTAAGCAACATACAAGCCTAACCTAAACTTCATATCCTTCTTCTTCTCCACAAAGAGTTGAACTCTTTATCAATGAAGCATATTGTGAAAAATTCTAACCTAGTTGGTGACCATCTCTTCCTTGAAAAATTCTGACCTAGTTAGTGACCATCTCTTCCTTATTGCTTAACCTAGGTCAGGCCCGTATGTTGCTTAAATTCCTAATTTTAGTAATTATTGGATATTCTAAAATGAGGTAGTTATGAAAGATATTAATTAAGAAAAATTTAAAGAAGGAGAGAGAGAGAAAGAAAAATATTAATGCATAATTATTTGAATTAATAATTTAATATTATATATTGTATTTATTAAAAAAGAATTAATAAATTGTGTTTAATCTCAACCGTTGATTGTTATTAGAATTAATGGACAAGATTTGGAGTATAATCCTAACTATAACTTAGGTGGCCACGGATCCGCCCCCATATAAATAAACACAAAGGTTAAGCAAAAGTATAAGATTAGGGGAATAATTACTAGGTAATTATGGACCTAACAGTATTCTGTTTCTTGCTCTAAATGAGTAATTGTGATCTGACCATATTGGAATGGATTTTGATTTGAATTTGTTATCTGGTGAGCACTTCAGTAATTAAGTAGGTTCTGATATTTTATGGTGCAAATCATCAAGCATAATTTGTGTGAGTCCAAGTGGGAGATTGTTAGAACAAATGTGGACTTAACACATGTTATCATAATGTAATTGATGATTAGCTTAATATCAAACCTAGTTTAACATGGATACAAACTCTAAATCGATACTAGAAACTTAATGAAACAATGTATCAATTCATTAAGGTTAGTAATCCAATTCTTAGTCTAGAAGAAAGACTACAATGAAGTGTTACATTAAGAACCTAACTAGGAGACCTAGTTCCTCAAGAACTGCTTTGATGGAAGGCTTCTGAGGTCTAGTGATCACATATATATATATATATATATATATATAGATGAATTGGTCCCTGTTACCACCATGTTGATTTGCATTAGTTCTATCCATTGAGAAGCATGGTTGGTAAGTAACAGAAGGCCATATTCAAGTGAACGAGTTTGCAGTGCTGCAGAGATGGAATCCATGCCAGTGATAGCTGAAGGTAAGCCTTGATCCTTGTATGAATGTTATCGAGCTTGTATGCATATGATTGCGAGCATGAATTTGGTTTTTACACCTGAGAAAGTAGAGAACTGCCAACCTTCAGAACATTCTTCAACTTCAAATTACATGCAAAGTGACTTCAAGAAATGAAATATGGAAGTGAAATACCTTCAGTTGCAACTGGCAGCATTGCATAACAAGCAAGGAAGCTTTGATCATAAAAGGATCTAATTCCAGAAGTTGGCACATGAAAATGGAAAGTAGAAATTCAATTCTAGTACCCACATTGTTTATATGCAGCCAAACGTTAGGAAGAATTAGTATAAATATTTGCTACATTTATGATGTAACAGAGAACGCTAAAGTTACAAGGTACTAATCCAATCCAATACCTCTTAAATAAAGGCATCAAACATCAAAATGTTTATAGAAAAGCTCTAAAATAAAATAAAATAAAATTCCATGTTGATCATGGGACCTTGCTTAGCTCGAGTACAATCATACACAGACTCAATATTGATAAAGTAATTTGGGGTTCACATCCAAAATTAATTGGCAATGGATGGAATGTTCCAAACCCTTATGAACCCATAGGCAACGTGGCATTTTTCCCATACGGGATGTATATATTCTCAACAAATATATGGATAACAATGGCAACGAGGCACTAGATTTTGCAGAAAAACACCTTAGAGGGAATTAAATGATTATAGTGTTGCATATCATATCTTGAGCCAATCTTCCCCATTCTCACTTTGACACCATTGTAATTGCCAAAGATCCCAATTATTAGTCAAAGAAAGAAAGTGATATGGGTATGCAGGATTTCATCTACTATATACACAAAATCTCTTGATCAATAGTCACTACAAACTGGGAACTCCTTTCTACTATTTCCAAGTCTGGCCCTGCAAAGTAATGCAACTTAAGGGTAAAGAGCAATTGGAACAAGAATGCTGCTATTTATTTATTGTTTATGGAAATTGGAATGCAGAGAGAATTGGGAGAATAGTTGTGTGTATTCATGGATAATAGGGGCCCTATATATAGAGATTACAAAGTACATAATCTTGGAGTACAAGGATTCATATTCTAACTCGGAGTAGGAAATCTCTCGTATTACAACTATAGAACTAATCCTAGTTTGACAAGGCACACTAAATGTCAACATTCTTCAACACTCCTCCTTGTGCCTCTCAAACTTGGTGGTGACGCTTTGATCGTTGCCTCGTTAAAAACCTTGCTCGAGTAATAAAATATGGGACAAAAACAACCTCAAGAAGGAGAAAAAGAGTACAACACGTCCTTTACTCTTTGAGATCGAACCTGTAGACATCATACTTATAGACCTATAATAGACATATAAATAAATCCCTGCAATCTCAATGGTTTTCGATGGTAGTATAGGAAAGAGGGTGTCTCCCGCAGAGGATTGTGGCTCAACAATTGCAAAACAGACTCTGAAAACTTGAAATAGACACTAGACAAAGACGAAAATAAAACCTATACACAGAAACCAAAAATTTTAAAATTAAATACACACTAACTAGATACACAGATGAAGATGCACCCAAAATTTGGGGGTAATCAGAGTTGAATTTCTATACTAAATAAAATGAAGAAAATGAAGGACAGAAGACTAACGAAAACAGAAAACAATTTGGGGATTTTGGTTTTGACCAAATATGAGAAAACTAGCTAGGAACTACTTCTCACCACTAGAAAATGATTTCACCTATGATGTATTTACTAACATGTTCAATTCATTCGTATATCCTTACTCAAGCTAAGCCAATGATGTGTTGTACTTAACCTATCAATCTTTCTTACTTGGTATGTTAAGAGAGTGATGTTTTCAACTCAACTTAGCTTCTAGAATGGAACCTAGAGTGATGTTCTCACACAGCTCTCACCTAGAAGTCATTAAGGTCTAAAAGATTATGAATAAGGCTAGGCAATTTCGGTACTGATGTTGTCCTAATCTATCTAGACATTGGTTTATATGAATGGGGCTCAAGTCATTCACTAGCTACTCTAGAATGCAAGTAGACATGATGATCATACAAGACACTCATAGCTTTATAATCTAGCATACATACTAATGTTGCGCACCATCAATAGACATACAAAGTTGATCAATGAACAAACAATAAACCAATGAATATCCGAAATCTGAAGAACTTATTAAATAAACACCAACATCATAGTTACACCATGTCTAGGGCTGAAAGCAGCCCCTAACTAAGAGAAAATTAGCTACTCATCATCTTGGAGAACACACAAAAGAAATAAATGAGTTTTGGAAAGAAGAAAGAATCAAAAAGATGGAAAACAGGGCAAACGATCGATCTCCAGAACGAAACCATCGATCGTTTATGGGCTCCGAACTTTATTTACTTCTTCTCCTTGAGTTGCTTCAATGGTTTCTTGCTTCTCTTGTGCGTTGTTGACCTTGATTTTGCCTTCTAAAAGCCTTTAATTCCTTCTTAAAACTCTTCCACTTTGTTTTCTTGTGGATCTCTAACTCTTTGCTTTAAAGAAAAGTCATAATCCATCAAAAATCCTTATTGAATCAAAATTCCACGCACTTTCCTTCTTTAAGCCTTCTTTTCCTAATTTGCTTCGGAAAACCTAATAAACACTATTGATGCTTCGGATTTGGGGGAGGTGGCCCAAGCCTTTGTATAACGTTGATCCGATGGGCGGATCGTTACTTGTATTGCTTCAGAGCTTCCGCTACCTGTCAAGTGAAATACAAAGCGGCGTTAGAGGGAGACCGTGCTGGGCGGTCTTCTCTTCTCCAATGCCTAAGTTAGCCAATGTATTTATGTTGACAGAATAACAGTAGGTGAGTAATAAATGCGTAATTAATGAGTAGAGAGGAGAGAACCTTTTATAGATGGGGAAGAGGCTGGTCTCTTCCATATTTTCTATGTGGGATTGATATGCTTCAGTTCCCAATTTGTGGAGCTTCTGGTGCTGCATTGGCACTGCGGGTGGCAGCGCATCAGCGGTGATCTGGGGGAGAACCGGGGCTCAGTCGACGGCTTGTCTAGCGGTGATTCCGTAGGTCATACAGTTGGCAGTAGTTGATACTACTGCTGTTCATATGAGTGTGGCTCGTTCATAGCTAATTATGCTTGCAAATGCTTATGTAAGTACAAGTCCCCCAAGTCCCCAGTCAAGGAGGGCAATCTTGGTTGGGGAGTTGCCTAGCCGTTTGAAGCGTTACTTCCGCTAGACTTGCAAAAGCATAATTAGCGTCAGTGCGTTGTCAACCATTGACTTATTGAGAAAACGCTTTATACCCTTTAGGGTGGGCCCCTGCTAGGCCCTCAGGGAGTCCCCCACTCCCCGGCTAAGATAGACCTCCGTTTGGTCGGTATATTGTTTGTTGAGGGCAAGCCCCGCTGAGTGGAGGGTGTTGGGTAGTGAACCCAATCTTTGATACCCTAGTGTTGGGGGTCAACATGCCTGATCAGGGCCGTCAGATACTATTGACATGTCCCCTTGTTCTGGAGGAACATTGCTTGACTGCAACGCCGCATGGCGGTAGTTGTTAGAGTGAGGCGTTTCCTCTGGAAAAGCCATTGGCTGACATTTCGCAGCTGATGGGGAATGGTTTAAAAGTGTCATGGGGACCTGGTTTTTAAGCTCCCTAAGCGATGTTGAATTGGACGGGGAAGTTCCGCTAGCGGAGTTGCTCTTAGCGAGACTCTCGCTTGCAAGATGAAAAGGGAGAAGTTTCCCTAGTGGAGTTGAGCTTAGCGGAGACTGTCTCGCTTGCAAGATGCAGAGGGTGAAGTTCCGCTAGCGGAGTTGCGCTTAGCGAAGACTGTCTCACTTGCAAGATGAAGAGGGAGAAGTTTCGCCAGCGGAGTTGCGCTTAGTGGAGACTATCTCGATGCAGAGGGAGAAGTTCCGCTAGAGGAGTTACACTTAACGAAGACTGTCTTGCTTGCAAGATGAAAAGGGAGAAGTTCCGCTAGCGGAGTTGCGCTTAGCGGAGACTCTTGACGGTTGGTGTTACTTTTCGATGGTTACTTCGGATAGGCGCTTCGTCTGATGTCTGCCTACACATGGTGGGCATGCATTGGGTTAGCGTGTGGGATAGCGTCCCCTCAGCACGCCCACCTCGTTACCATTAATGCGAGTAATTATTGATTTTGTAACCGTGGCGACGCCTCGGTTAATCCGGAGAGTAAGTGCGATCGTGGGGCACGTTTATGGCTGTTAAGAATGTCGTTTTTTAGCGGACGGCCTAGATTTGCCTGATGTTGACATAAAAGAGAGGGAAACCACAGTGGGTTTGGCACTTTCTACACTTCAAACTTTGAGTCGTCGTGTTCAAGCTAGGCTTATCTTCTGGGTTTTGGAGGATCTTTGCTCTGCGAATCGTATTGTACTTTGAGGGAAGGGTTGTCGTTGGGAAGATCACCACTTTCAACACGTCAAGGGTTCTGCGACTTCAGGTTAGTGATCTGAGCCTCATCCCTATTTTATTGCTTTCTGTCACTTTCTGGTTTTTTGGTATTTTGGGGCGATCTTTGTCGTTCTTTGGTGTTTTTGAGTGTATAGAGTGAATTTGGGGTGTGCTTAGGTGTTTGACAGAGGGTTGGAGTTTTTTGGGTTGCTGGATGGTCAAATCTGGGTTTTGATATATGCGATGTTCTTGTTTTGGTGTTTCTGGGTTTGGTTGTTCTTGATGTTGAAACTTCATATATAGAGCTTACTGGTGTTTTAGCTTAGAGTTTGAAACTTCTCCCCTTCAGATATATCTTTCAATTTGAATGGTATCGATGGTTTTGTTGGTTAGGGTGATATAAGAAGATTATAAGCCAAAGAGCGTACCAGTTCTGCCATGGATATGAACCCCAATTGACGTCAACACCTTGGAAAAAAAACCCCTCTATTCTGCCTTGACCTGACCCCAGGTAACAAACTGAACACGTGGTTTTTTTATTTTTTCTGTGAAATTTTTGCAGGTATATAGTTTCATTTCAACTTATTGTCTCCTTTATTTCTGCATCATTACATTGAAGGCATTTGTCGACAAATATTTCTGTGCAACCACATCCTATCGAATTGAAGCATAAACGTAATTGTATTTGTCTTTCTCCTGATTCTAACCTCATTAGTGATGTCAAAGTGAAGAATAAGTCACAAACAAACTCTTTTTTCGAGATAATCAAAGATGTTAATTCTTCTTCTTCATTTTTTGTTGTTGCTGTTGTTTTCCACATATAAGTGTTTATTCATTGTCTTTATGTGAATATCCCTTTGGCTTTGATGTCCCATTGCAGCTGTATCTTCAAAGTTGTTCTTATTTTAAGGATTTACTCTTCTTGCAGGTTGGTCTGAAAGACCCCAAAACAAAACCAAAAAAAAACAAAAAAACAAAAAACAAGAGAAGAGAAAAGGGGAAGAAGGGGAAGAAGAAGAAACAAAAGTGGAGAAATGAAGAAACTAAAGAAAAGAAGAAGAAGAGAGAGATGGAAGGAAACAAGAGGCAAAGAAGAGAGGTAGAATTTTTACATTGAAGCTGCTCAGATCCATCATTTGTTTACATATGATTCTGTGTCCTTTTTTCTTTAGGTGCCATATGTTGTGTGCAAGTAATTGGGGGGTTTTCAGAGTTTGGATCTCATTTAATTAGTTGTTGTTGTCTTTTCTTCTTTGTTTTGGAAAAAAATGATGTGGCTTTGTGTTCGGACGAATATTTTCTATGTTTTTAGTGCATTTATCTCTACATTTTACTTAGTTATTTCCTTAACATTTCTAACTTAGTTTTTGTTTTTATGTACTTTTGAGTTGGAAATGAAGGCAAGGAGGAAATGGGGCGCAGAAATGGGAAAGAAATAGAGAAATGAAGCTTTCCTAATCCTACCAGGAAAAGGAATCCCAGTTGAAGTAGGATTCCTAAGTCAACTAGGAGTGAGCTCGGAAAAATGGTGTTCGGGAATGAGAAATGACAGAGTCCTAGTTGGATTAGGAAACCTGATGACACTAGGAGTCCTGGTGGTGCTAGGAAATGTTGTGGCTTCAAGATGACTCAAGATAGTTCAAGAATGTTCAGAAAGACATAGTTGGCGTCACAATTGAATAATGGGCTACGAAACTATCCAATTGAGAAGCCTGGCCCAAAGATTGAAACATGTTACTTGCACATGAGTTTCTAGACCCTTCTTGACGTCTTGAAGAAATCCTAAATCAATTCCAGTTGTTTTTTTTTTTGTGAAAAAATAAAGAATATTCAAGAAGATTTCGGAAATCCCAAAAAAGGAGAGTTTTTAGGAATCTGCCTGTGCAGATCAGTCAACTTCGACAGAGCCCTGAGGACATCTCAGAATGAAGAAAATTATGATCTTTATATGGTTGGAAAGCTACGGATGTCTAGTTTCCAGATCTTTTTACGTTCTGCTAATATCAATTTTTTAGAAGAAGTTATGGCCGATTAAGTACATGGAGCTCAATCTGCCCGAGAATCTGTTTTGCTCGAATAAGGAGTTTCGGATATGAATATCTTTTGGGACGAGTTTGGGAAGGTCTCTACTCCATATTTGATCTGATTTTGAAGATATATTCCAGCCATGATGATGTGTACCAATGAGAAAATTCAAGAAGAAATCTACATCAACACAGAAAGGAAAGTGAATCAGAATTGAAGACGGAGAGCTAGGGTTTGACGTCTCAAGCTTCCTCTATATATACACACCTATGTTGGACGTTTTTGACATCTTCCTTCACTCCATTAAACCATCTCTCTCCCTCCATACACGTTCACCCCTTCCACAACACAAAAATCTCTCAAACCCTAAATCAAATAATGTCATCCTCCCCTTTACTCTCTAAACTTTGGATCCTCTCCATTGTTCAAGCATTGAAGCCGTGAAGCAAAGCTCCATCATCTCCAACACATCATTGCCGTAGTCATCATCAATGTCCTCCATCCTTTTGAAGTCGTTCTTGCGTTCTTGAAGTTCTTTAAAAGTGTAACCATGTCCTTCTATCTTTTGTTTTTGGTTTCTTTGTTTTCTAACTTAAAAATCAGATTCTATAGCGTTCTATGTTTTTGGTTTTATTGGATTTTTCGATATTTTGTGAGAATAAAGTTTATGTTTTGATGTTTAGTTTCCAATAATTATGAAGCATGAAAACGTTTTAGGTTTCTAGAAGACATAAATTGGGATTTTGATATGTGATGATGTAAGTTCATTGATCTTGTGCTTCAATCCCACTTTTTATGTGTTTTGTGTTCTTTGGTTGCAAACTTAGAATATTGAGCACGTAATTAAATCCAAATTAAGATTGCTAGCATTCTAGGTCTTAATTGTCAAGTGGAAAACCTATAATTCCATAGGTAAATCAATGAAGAGTCTTGCATGCTTGTATGGTGTTCCAACTTGTGTTCTTGGCTTAAATCAATCAAACTTTCTAAGTGTTTAATGCGTTAAATATATTTTGTTAGTGAGTAGCGTTCTATGACTAGCATTGCATGTTTAATAGGGTTAACTATGGTGCGTTTATCTAGTTAATTTAATTAAGGAAAGTAAAAAGAACTTTGTATGCGTTCATCTTTGTTCTTGATTGATTTCTTCATTCACATGTTTTGATCTGTGATTTATGATTAGAAAACTCGTTTTCGTGTTAATGATTGTTAACATCATCATACATATTTCTTATCACCCCTTATCTATTTTGATTCATGGATTGATTGATCATTGTAAAGTAGTTAATTTAGATTAGAAATACAAATACTTTCGAAATCTCCTTAATTTTTTGTAATTTTTCATACATATTCTATACTTGTAATTAATTCTTCGGGTCTTTTCCCGTATACCCAAAAAGTCTCTGTATTTTTCCCAACTGCCCAACACTTTTGTATTACATTGTTGCTGATAGAAAAAGACAACTAGAGATGGTTTTTTCAGAAAAAAATGCCCTTTGTATCCTATGTTGACCCGTGGTTTCCTTTTCAATCTTATTCAACAAAAAAGAACAGTGTTTGAAATGGCAAAAACAAAAACAAGACTAGCCTTCAACATGCCCAAGTTTTTCACCTAACGGCCTCCTGCCTAGCGGTTACTTTAACAGGCCGAATCACTGCTGCTTGTCCTAATTTTTTTGTTTTAAAACTGACTCTTTCAGGTGAATAGTAAAGTTTAGGACCTTAGATTTTCATAGGATGCATGCATTGAAATAAAAATATAAATGACAATTATCATTATAGAAATGTAATGACAATAACTACTATATTGGTTAAAGAAGTGGGTGAGCAACCATCTGAATTTATTTATTCAAATAAACATACATGTTAAACATTCAGAGCCTCATTCTCAGGTAAACAGCAAAAGTTGTTTAGCTATCCATAAGAATGAGAACATATACTTACTTGTAATGAAAGCACACTACTTCACACTTAGATAGGAAGCACACTGCTATACTATTTGAGAGAAGACTCTTCTGCTCAATTTTCTAAGTTTGAACTGATCTGGAAATTATTCGATATCTTCTAAGAGAAGCTAAAGCTCCTTATATAGGGAGCGGATCTCAAATTATAATTCAAGACAACAAATGTACAGAACAACTCTGTGACCTTCTGCTTTTCTGAGTGCGCTCCTGATGATGGAGGTCGGATGGAGAAAAGCAAAAGCATGCAGGTGAAGTGTTTTTTACTTGCCTTTTGGAAAGCAAAAGTAGCCTTTATAAGTCAAAAGTGCTACAGTTGCTATTTTGGTGTTTTTCTTCTTTCACCTGTGGCTTCACCCGTGACGCTACATGTTCTCGTCTGTTTCTGAATTGTGGCTAAAGACAAAGGAGTTGTTGTCTGCCTGGGCCATTCTAGCAGTTGTAGCATTATCTTCGACGTCTGTATCAACATACATTTTGTAGTGGTTGTCAGTTTCAAGTCTTTCTACCCCTACAGGCATGACAGTGTAGAATCTATCTCTTTTCTGGTAAGAGATAAGAACAGGTCACTGCTGACTACGTGAGGATGATCGTAAGCAGTGATAATTGTTTTTTCTCCTGCTGCCAGGAAGGTATTGTTGATATCTTCAGAGATGATCTTCTTGATGTATTCTAGAGTCATGGGTTTCATCCATGGGGTGCTTGAGTTTGGTTGGCCATTGTACCCTACACGGGCAGGCTGCAGATATTTCTTTTGAATAATTCTCACATAATGATATGGAGAAATATACTCAACCTCACCGTTTGCCTTCTGGATCCATTCTGGAGGAGTGGATCTGAACTTCAGACGAAGCATACAGTCATTTTTTCTAATATTTTTGACTGTGTTGATAATGATACGTGGCAAACCTTTCAGATCATCATTTGTTTTAGTCCACAGATTATGGACAAAACCATTTTCAACAAGCCAAAGCTTGTGTTCTTGAGGATGTTCACTCTGAACATTAACTAAGTATCTTCCAACATATGGTCCTGCAATGATAAAGAGAGTTGGAGGAACTCGGTCTTCAGAATTATGACTTCCTATCAGACTGTGAAATTCATGCCAGTCTGATTCATTAAGTGCCATGATAGGGACCCTAACACTTTCTGGACTTTCAAGGAAGTGAACTTTTTCTTTTCTTACAGCACTCTGCTGTGTATGAAGTTCTTCAAACTGTGGCCTACCATTTTCGTAGAGTTCTTCAGCTAATGCAAAGAGAGCTGGGAACATTAGACCACTGCTTCTTGAAAAGCAAAAAGGAGATTATCCATGATTGCTTTCTGGTGATAAGCTAGTCTCCTGCCAGTTCTGATCACAGGAGCATCAAAGGTTCTTAATTCATAATTAAAAATATTTATAACTCCAGTTGGAGTTGGTTTGCTTTTTGACAAAGCAACAGCCGTCAACGGTCTTGATGAGCCTTTACCGTCTGCCGTTTAAGAAGGGCTAGCCAATCCTTTACCCTGGGATTGATCAGTTGTGGCTAGTCCTTTTGGACTTGGCAGAAACCTTTTGAGGATTTTTTTCTTTGGTTTCTTTGGGATTCTCTTCAGGCTCATGTTCTTTCCCAGTTCTTCTGCTTCTGGGATTACGACCTTCGTCATCATCTCTTTGGCTAAACATTGCCATTTCTCTGGTCAATGCGTCCGAAAGATAATTCTTGTTTCCTGCAATTAATTCAACATTATAATCATATTGGTTAAGAAATAATTGCCAGTTTTCTAATCTTCCTCTATCAGCAGCTTTATCAAGTTTGAAATTTTTGAAATTCTTTACTCTGGCATAATCGGTGCGGACAGTAAAGGGTTTTCCAAGAAAAGCTGGAGAATTTAAAATTGTTTTCTTGACAGCCAAAATTTCTTTTTCCCCTGTGGGATAATTCAGTTCTGCAAGGCTGAACTTGCCGCTACAAAATTTGCAGATCTTTTCAATGTTAGTTCCAGGTGTTTTTGCCAGAACCACACCCTACCAGTAATTATCACTCGCATCTGTTTGGAGGATAATTTCATCATTTTCCTCTGGTTGTTGTAGAGGAGGGAGGTTTTTGCAAAGATTTTTTATCTGCTTCACGATTTTTTCATCATCTTTTGTGAAGTTCCATTTTCTTTTGGAACTTGTCTTAGGAGATAACATTGCTGTTAACCCTGAGATTTTAGGAATGAAATCTCTCCCATAATTTATGACACCAAGGAATATCTCTAGACTCTTAGCATCAGGAATTCTATTTGGGAATTTCCAGATCTTCTCAAGGATATGAGGTTGAAGTTTTATCACTCCATTTTTGATGTTTATTCGTAGGAAATCAACTTCATTGAGGATAAAGAAGATTTTGTTTTCACCTAGGATAATTCCATCCTGAACTATCAGCTTTACAAACTCGTGGAGGTGTTTCATGTGTTCTTCTCTGTTTTTGGAGAAGACCAAAATGTCATCTATATAGACGACGTAGAACTCCGCAACATGTTTGAAGATGTTGTCCATCTTTCTTTGGAAGATTGAAGGAGCTTGCTTTAGACCAAAAGGCATTACCAGCCATTCGTAATGACCTTGTGGTGTTCCAAATGCAGTGAGAGGTAAACTCTCAGGATGCATCTTGACTTGCCAGAAACCCGACTTTGCATCGAATTTCGAAAAGACTTTAGCTCCTCTGAGCTGATTAATCAATACTTTTACTTGAGCAATTTGATAACCGTCTTTGACAGTCTTTTTGTTGTCATCTCTGTAGTCAATCACCATTCTAGCTTTTCCTCTTAGATTTTCTGCATGATTTCGTACGAAGAATGCTGGAGCATGATGAGGGCTAGTGGAAGGTTGAATTAATCTCTTGTTCAGGAGATCTTCAATATCTTTTCTGAATTCTTTTTTATCTTCCTCTTTGTACTGAGGAATGGCTTTGACATGACAAATGGCATTCATGTCATGTAATCTTCATTCACAGACCACTGTGTCTTTTTCCCAAAACTTCTGAGGGTCTTCATCGATATTCTGTTCGAGTAGTTTCTTGATTTTTTCAAGAGTGGGAATTTTCTGAGACTCAAGCTTGTTCTGAAAGTGCTTGAGGTTATGCTCATGGATGAAACTAGCTTCTTCATCCTCACTAGTTTCTTCAGAAGAAGAAGAAGAAGATTCTTCAACAAGTAATTCTTCTTGTTGCTTGATTTGGAGTATAGGCTCGAATTTGGGTTTGTAGGGAGTAAGATCACCACTATTCTGTTGTGATCTCTGATATTGAGTAGTAAAACCAGGACCTACTACACTTTTTGCTTGTGTAAGTCGGTCGGCCCAGAACACCCGTTCTCCTTTTCTGAAGCCTATTGCTTCTTCATTCTGAATAAATCTTTGTTGGAGAATAAAATCGTTTCCCAACAAGAAATCTGATCCTTGGCCTTCAGATTGCCAAACATTCTGGATGATAAATGTTCCTCCACCAATGGTGATATGAACATTTTTTGCTACCTTATTCATGGTGAGATGGCTTCCATCAAATGTAACACCAGTAACAGTTCTTTTCTTATCTTCTTTCCAGAGTTCTTCTGGAATTGCAAATCTCTTTGCAACAGTAAATCCTGATCCATTATCTACAAAGGCATGTAGATGATATTTTTTGTGATCAAGGAATTTTAGTCTAATCTCTCTGTAGTTGCTGTATCTACTAGTAGAGACGACCTTCGATTGTTGAAGCTCATTTTCTTGAGCTTGTTCCTTTTGAATGAATGGCTTACATTCTTCTGGAACAATTTCTGGTGGTTCAACCAGTTCAAAATTACTTTCATCGATTTTTTCTTCATCGATAATTTCTTCCTTTATTTTTGAGGAAGATGGTTCCATGATTTCTTGGAACAAAGTTTCTACTTCTTTCTCTTTTTGCTCAGAGAAATATTCTTCATATTCTTGTTCTACCAATTGGCTGACAAGGCCATTCTTGGTTTTTCTTGCTTCAGCTATGAAGCATTCTTTGTGATAAGTCTTTTTAGACTCTTCACAGAACATAGGGAGACCATTCTGTTCATGACATAGGCAGTAGTCACAAACGAATGTATCAGGGTTCACCTGATAAGAAGAAATTAAAGATTCTGTCTTGCTTTCTTCCCAATTTTTGATTCTTAGAACATTCATTTGTCTTGATTCGAAGTACTCTACTTCAAAATCTGACTCAGATTCAGATGAATCTTCTTCTTCAGACCAGGCAGAATAAATTGACCTGTCATCTTCTTCATCATCAGAATAGGCTATTTCGTAGCCTTTCATGTTTGTTGTTTCTACTATTTGCTCATATTCTTCAAAGAGAGTTTTAGTAGATCTTTTACCCTTTTTCGGGCATTCATTGGCATAGTGCCCTTCAGCTTTACATAACCAACATCTGCAAGCTTTTTTGCTTGGTTGCTTATGTGAATGATTATTCTTCTTTTTCTTGAAGAATTTCTTTTTAGGATCTTCATCCTGTTGTTTCTTGTAATTGGAATTTTTTTTTAATTTCCAATCTTTTTTCTGATTACTCTTTTTGAAATTTTTAGAGTAATATTTTTCTTTTTTCTTTCTGTGGAATTTGGATTCATGACATCCCCAATTTGTGGGCATATCCAATATTCCATAACAAAAATTTTCAACTCCTTTGAGTTGTTTCTTAGCCATCTTAGCTCTAAGACTGGCTTTGCATTGCTCTTTTAACAATTGCCTGATTCTGTAGGCAATTCCTCCAACTGAAAATCTTTCAATTGGTTTTTCAGCTATGCTTTCTCTCACAGCTGTTCTCCATGGTTCAGGGAGTTTTCTGTGCAACAGATTAACTAGATCAGTATTCTCTAGTTCACCAATTGTACAGTAATATTCTTGAAATTCATTCAAGTATTCTTCGAAATATCTCATGTCGCAGATTTTGAGAGCATAGATATTTGATTTGGCCGTTTCTTTAGCCTTTTCACTCAGATTTGAGAGATCTCCACAGAACTGATCATACAGGGGTACTGCAAAATCATACGGAGATTTTGAATTTTTGATTTCTTCTAGCCAGTCTCTTCCTCTGGCGGTTTCTTTGAAAGATAGGTAATACTTTTTTGCTACTCCAGTAAGAGTAGTTTCATAGTACACCTGCAAATCGGGTGCTTCAAATTTTCCAAAGGTAAGTGCAGAAGCCATCATCAGGCTATCTACCCATTGGTCAATAGTTTTTCTTTTATCTAGACTCTTGTCTAGATTTAACCAGATGTCGTAGTTCGTGATTGGAACTCTAGGCATATTGTCCTCTGAGACAAATCTTTGGGAATTTCTTTCCCCTTTTTTACCTGTGGGGGCTTTCTGAAGTGGAAGTTTTGTTTTCCCTTTTTCTCTGCTAATGAAAGTTTTGGAGCTTTCTCCTTCTTCCATTTCAATATCCTGGTAAGGAAAGACTTTTCTTGTCTTTTTGATTTTGAACTCTTTCATTTCTTCGATTAGTTTTTCTAATCGTTCAGAATTTTCACAAGGTTTTGCTTTTTCATAGAGTTCATAGAGCCTTTCTGCTCTGAACATATTGACTGGTCTGTTTAGATCAGCTTCCAATTCTTCTTCAGATATTGGTTCTTCAATAGTGGGTTTTGTACCGCTAACACTAGCTTCTCTAGTGCTATAGCTTCTTCTGAGAAGATTTTTGTTTATCCTGAGGTTCTCAGGACAGACATCATTTTTTCTGTGATTGTCAAAATTGAGACTGATTTCCTCAGTCTTTCTACTTTCATAAATTTTTGCTTTCGCTCTTTTCGGTAGCTTTTTTGGACCGGATAATTTCCATTCAATAGGAAAAGTCACTTCTTTCCAAGTAACTTTATGAATCTGTTGTGAATGGTTCTTCTGATTGGTGAGGAAACCAGTAGTAAGACCCGGAATATTTGTTATTCTGGTCTTGGGGGCTACTGTAGTGCTCATCAATTTATAGTATATTCTATATACTATTGCGAGTTCTTGCATATCTTCTTTCATGGATATGCCATCTGTCTTGACTCTCAGTCGTAGACAGTGAGCTGCATCTTTCAGGCTGGTGGTGAAATTTGGGAAGCAGTTGAAATATGTTATTTGATCACATAAGGATGCTTCAAGCGTTCCTAACAGACTAGCTTGGAAGTCTGTTAACCTGTTATCTTGTAGAACACATAGAACTGAACAGTCTATGCCTTCCCGTGCAAGCAAATTTATGCCTACTTGGACTGTTCCAATATGCATAAATTGATATTTTTTTGCTTGAGCTCTGGCAAGTTCTGAAGGAGTGATCAGTAGAAGATCAGTCTCTCCTCCTGCTGTAGCGGGGGTTGTAATTTCTAGTAGCTTAAAATAATGGCTATCCATTAGATCAAACTGAAACCCTCTTGTAGATTTGTTTAAAATCTAATTTTGGAATTGAGGAGTTTTTTTTATCTCCTGTTCGATTTCGTTGAATTCGAATTCTTCAGCATTTAGGAGTTGTACTCCTTTCTTTTTTCTAAAGATGCTTAACATCTTAGTATCTCTTTTTTCCGGGTTTTCATACCGGATACTAGTCTGACTAGTAGATGCTTCCAGAAAAATCATGTTTGGAACAAGATTTGTATCTGGTTTTTCTAATGGTTTAAATCCATTAGCTTTCTTTGTTTTTACTGTAGGCATTTTCTTGTCCTTCAGTATATTTTTCATCGAATCCAGCGTTTTTTGATGTTCATTGATTTTTCTACTGACGACTGTCAGCTTTTCTTCTTCCGTTTTTGGAAGTTCCTTGATATAATCCAGTTTATTTTCCAATCTTTCTAATTGGTGGATTATAGCAGGTAATTTGTCTAGATGAGTTTGACATCTAGATAATTCTAGTAACAGCCTCTGATATTTCTCATCAGAGGAATTTAATAGAGAATTTATTTTCTCTAATAGCAATTCTGACATTGTCCCCATTTAGGAGGGGTTCTCTTTTTGAGCTATTTCACAAGCTCTGATACCAGTGATGTGCGGATCTAACCAATGCTCAAATAATCGAGAGGTTTTGTTCCTCTTCCAGAACATATAAGAGATTATCAATATCTTGTTCTACTTTATAGATTCTGGTTTGAAGTCTATAAAGGATATCCCAATAGTTGGGAGATTCTCTATTAAGACTTTCTCTATAAGCTTTCTTCTCAATTTTTCTTTCTCTTTTTGTAATTCTTTGCTAGTATTTTTGTAGATAGCAATCAACTCAAGTCTGTCAACAATCGAAATTATGAATAGTAATACGTACTGTTTACCTTTGAATCAGAGGATGATTGTTAACTCTGCATATATATCAAATAAAACTCTGATTGGCCCACTACGTTTCTAAAACTTTTGTTATAGAGAAATAGACAGCAAACTAAACGAAAGAGACAACAACAATATTAGTATTATGCATTGCAGACTCTGACATATAACGACAGCAAAGAAAATTGCTATAGAACGAAAGGAAGGGTATTGATGGTAGGAAAGAAAGGGAGAAAAGCTTGTGTAGGGAGGAACAAAAATAAGACATTGGGGTGTATGAGAAGTATTCTCACGGATTTGAGGTGTATGAGCATTAACCCTAATTCTTCTTTCTTTGACGTTTAAATGACATGAGCACCCTCAATCCCTGGCTTAGAACGATACCCTACTTACTCATACTACCATCTGATGCAGGGTTTAAATTGGCACTCACTTTGAGCGTATCACTTTGCTGAATGCTTATTTACTATTAGTATTCTTAATAGTTCATATCTACTCTCTTCAACAGAACTGCATATCTAGGGTGCCAAAATGAAAATCAATCGACTCTTCACAAAATTTTCGGAGTCTAGCATTGTAAGACCCCAGAAATTCCTTATTAATGTTATGGAATTTCCTTGAATTAATAAAGTGTTCGTTAGTACGATTTCATGGTTCGAGGGTAGAGTGAAATTATTTTCGGGCGAACAATTATTCGAAATGCACATTTTAGAGGGGTTATGAAGTCGACTTTTTATACGTACGGTATTTGAGGAAACTTCCTTCACGAAAGTTGTAAATCTCATCGATATGAGTGCGTGCCTATGCGGAACGCAAGAATCGGAGTTCGTATGAAGAAGTTATTGCATTTGGAAATATTTCCATTTTGGGTATATATATAAATGGAAAGTTTCCAAATTTAGGGTTTCCATTTCTGTCGGCCGCACCGTTCATCTTCTTCGTTTTCTCTCTCCCGAGCACGAGCCGAAAACAGAGCAAACCATTTCCGGCTTCGTTCTCCCTCCTCCGGCCACCAAATCACACCAAACTTCTTCCCACGCCTTCGCCTCGACCTTGTGCAGCTGCCAGTGGTAGCCTTGCGGCATGGAACGGCTTGTAGAGGCGGCGGGAAGCTTGTTTCCATTTCCGGCCGTTTTGAGTGCGAAGTCAATATCTCGAGTTCTAGGCAACCAAAACTTGATGTTCTTAGCTTGTTGAACTCACCTCAACCCCCTGATAAATCCCCAAGAAGGACAGCACCTGAAGTGATCTGTTTCATGCTCGTCGGAGGCCTTGCCATTTTCTGCGAATTTTCCGGCCAAACCAGAACGTTTTGGTAATTTTCGATCACTTCCACTCGTTTTCTGACTTCGTGATAGTTATGAAAGTTTCTCAAAATGATGAAATGAAGAGGAGTAGCCTGACCCCGACGCCGTTGGCTGTGGTCGGCGACTGCTCTGCCTCTAACTCCGGCGGCCTTTTCCGGCCAGTTCCGGTAACCCCAAGGGCAGTTTCTGCCCATTTTTATGTTCTACATGTTGATATAATCATTTCGATATATAGCATGTAAATTTTGAAGATCGTATGATTAAGTTATGAATTTTACGATTTCGATCGTTCGATTTGTGACCTGTGAAGATTGGACCGTCCGATAGACTTGTAATTTTGAAAGAATGATCGAAGGACTGTCCCGATGACTTTGTGTGGTCACGGGTGAAGATCCAACCGTTGGATCTTCGTATAAGTGCGTTTTATGAGTTGTGTGCTAAGTTAATTATTTTGTTTGGTTAGGTGATTGACGGTTTGAGTTGGCGGACGATTGTGAATTGTATTTTGAGCTGTTAAGTAGACGCAGCAGGATTAGAGTTGAGTAAATCTCACATGGTTCATTTACGAACAGAATTTCATTAATTACATTTAATTGTTATGTTTGAAAAATGATTTTAAGAAAATGAGTTTTTAAGTATATAAAAATGATTTTCTCTGTTTTTACTACGTGTGAACTATAGTTGGTATTAGTAGTTAGTCCTGTGTGCGTGACTACGTAAATATATATATATATATATATTTACGTGGAATATATATATATATATATATATTGGATGATATGGCATTGGTTGAAGAAGTATTGAATTGATTGATTGATTTATCATTTCGAGCATTTCTCTTGAAGATATAAATTATCATATATTGTTGAGTTGATGTTGATAAAGAGTAATTGAGTACAGTGTGATCCTTTCATTTATTGTCCATGAGAGACTTGAATCATTATTGATTGTGGTGTCGATTTGTATGACTTGATTGATTCATGATTTGGGGAAATTATTAAGCATATGGGATTCGATTTTGATGATGGCTTGGAGACGAGAACATATTATTTGGAATTGGTTTTGCTATTTGTTGAGGTTGTGGGAGATGAGGAAACTGTATTATGTGACGATCTGTGTGAGTACATGTGCGGTGATCTGTGTGAATACCTGCATGGTAACTAGTGTGAGGGTATGTGATCGGACGTCATAATCCTAGGTGGATGACGGGCTACGATTGAGTAAGTGAGTCGGACACCATAATCCTAGGTGGATGGCGGGCTACGATTGAGTAAGTAAGTCGAACGCCATAATCCTGAGTGGATGACGGGCTACGATTGAGTAAGTGAGTCGGACGCCATAATCCTGGGTGAATGACGGGATATGATTGAGGTGTTTATATTGGATGCCATAACCCTGGGCGATGACGGGCTACAATTGAAATGCGTTATTTTGTGAGATTGTTTATGCGGAGTTGAAGGGTGAATTCTTGATTTTCGCGTGAGTTGGTTGATTTATTTATATGTATTTCTTTTTCATTTCTATCGTGTGATTTCTTTATCTACTTTCTTTTTCAGTTCATTTGTTTGATTTTAATGTAATCTCCTGAACTAAACTATATACATGGATTACTATGATTTCTTTTGTTTGATTTTAATGTAATCTCCTGAACTAAACTATATGCAGGGATTACTATGATTTCTTTTGTTGTTTAATGTGATCTCCTGAACTAAGTTTCTATGCAGGGATTACTATGATTTTTATTGATTGTTTGAATGTGATCTCCTGAACTAAGTTCTATGCAGGGATTATTGATTTTGTTTAATTCTTATTGTGTGTACGGTTGTGGTTGAGATCCGTAGCGATCGTGAAATGAGTTGAGATGTCATGATTTTGGCAAATGTTTTATGTTGAGGGGAGTGAGTGTGATTTTGTAGTTGTTCTGTTGAGGCAAGTGATTGGTGATCTGATAGATTGTGGGGACGTAGAGTGTTTAACATATTTGGAGTTATTTGTGTAATTAGAGTTTGTGGGAAAAGAGATCAAATGAATTGAGAAACAGAGCATGTGGGTTTTAGTTGGGTTGAAATTATTGAGCATGATATTGATTGATATGAACTCGACGTTTTTGTTGTGATAATTGCATATTAATTTTGTTAGACTGAGATAGTGAAAGCATGTTTTTGTGGAATTAAATATTAATGCTTTAATTGTCTCACGAACTGAGGAATTATAAGCATGCGTGACGTGTGTCACTTTAATTGAGTTTACTCATACGGGCTTAAAAGCTTACCGGGTTTGTGGTTTGCAATCACGGTGCACTATTTCTATGGTGTAGGGTTATTGTGCTGGTTAGAATATCGAGTGATCGTTATTGAAGCTAAGGTGGACTTTCCGTCACGTGGGTGTGAAAGGGCGCTTATACTTGTAGTCTTCCGCTGTGTGGTGAGTTGGTGAGTGTGGTTACATGTTGAATTTACATTCAGTTTAATTTGTAAGATCAGTTGTTTAGTTGCTTAATTTAAATGAAAAAAAAATTTCTATGTGTTTCCTTGTGTGTTTTCGCGTTTTGGATTTGAATTACTGTATTCTAAATTCGGGGCGTGACAAGCATGTCTTTCTTCTCAATCAATTTAGTACGTATAAAATTCAGGAAACAAAGAAACTTGCAGCATCGCGCGACACTTTTTGCTAGTTATAAATTATATACAAATTGTAAGTACTTGAACAGATTGTTCTAATGTTTACTGTCAAGTAGTCAGAGGGTTGTAGTATCTTGTTCTGAAGATGAAGATCGTACTTTTTTGTGAAGAAGACAACTGTACCTTGCGTTAATGCTAGAATTGTTATAATATTTGTTTACTTGGTGAGTTGATGTGGCTGTTAAATTTTTGACATTTGGTTCCTTAACTTAATTGTGTGTTTTCAACCATTTATTAATACATATTGCTGACTATTTATCAGATCTGTTTCTTTCAAGCCATGACTCCCTGGTCTAACAACACAGCCAAAGCTAAAGCAATAGCACTAAGAATGAAGGCACTGCAAATGAAAATAGGTGAAAAAATAGTGTCGAAACCGGCTGTTGATGAGACTGATGCACCACCTAAATCTGCATTCACCAAACATGATCAATAGTATGAGATATCAGTGTTTTTTGGATTTCATTTGTTGATCATGTCAACTGCTGTAGGTTATTGAACTGATGTTTACTAAGTTTAGCTCCATTATGGATATATGTATAGCTGTAGTAATAGATTAATCAAATATTGATATTTTTATGAATGGATTCCATATTTGATGAATGCATTGGGTAGTTTCCAGATTTACATAATTGTAGCGCAATGAGAATACAAATATGTCATCTGAATTAGAAAGTAACAACAAAATGAAATCCAAATATGTTGTTGGACATGTCTAAGAACAACAGAAACAAAAACAAATATGTTGTTACTTGTGCACTAAAACAACAGAAAATTGTCATATGAAATAAAAAGCAACAACAAAATGAAATCCAAATATGTTGTTGAACATATCTAAGAACAACAGAAACAAAAAAAAATATGTTGTTACTTGTGCACTCAAACAACAGAAAATTGTCATCTGAAATAAAAAGCAACAATAAAATGAAATCCAAATATATTGTTGGACATATCTAAGAACAACATAAACAAGAAAAAATATGTTGTTACTTGTGCACTGAAACAACATATAAATGTTATTGTAGGCTACTAAAGACAATAGATAAATGTAATCTGAACTGAATGCTAATAACAGTTAACTGTTATTGGAATTTGAATAAAACAACGTTAAACTGTTATTATAAGTCCATTCAGGTAACAGATAGGATTTCATATCTTCTACTTTGGTGCATTCAAACCACAGAAATGACCATTTTTCTGTTTGGAATAAATATTAGATCATAGAAATTACAAGGAACTGTTATTTGTTTTCAGATCACACCACATTTATCTGTCGTCTGAATTCACTAATACACAGCTAACTCATGTCTTGATTTCATCATACAACAGACGACCTAACAAATTTCTGTCGTCTGAAATATAAGACGACGGAGGAAATCTGTCGTCTGATACCCTCAAGAGACGGCACCGTACTAGACAACATAAATTTTTTTTCACCCAGACGACAGAGGAGTGCTTTACTGGCATAGTGACCTTTAAAGATCATTAATTCTTCAAATCCATATTCTATACAAAAGTAAACATACCTGTAGTGGCAGCACTGCTTATAGTTGTAAACTTGTAATGTTAGGGAGCTGATATCACACTGGCAACACAAACATAAAAACATCACTACTAGCTTGACCGTGAAGCAAGAGAATCCGAAAGTTGGAGTAGACTCGAGATTAATAAAGATATTGATAATGGAGAAAAATTTATCTGTATATTCAATTTCTCAATTTACTGAATAGTTCCACATTGTGTCTACAACTTATTTTAATGAAAAAATTACAATCACATTTAAACTTTGTGCCTTGAGATTATATCTCAATGTCATCTTTAAAGTGCATAAGGGGATCTAGATAGGCTAGGGGGTAGAATCCACAAGGCAAATATTTGTGGTTCAAGTTTTCAAGACATAACATACAGGAGGTTGAAGTAAATATTGAAGAAGAAATACCTGACAGAAAATTGGATGATTACGACCCGCGAGACATGGCATGTCGATCTTTAGCCAATTGATCTTTATTTTGGGGATGTTTTGTCTGATTGGCCCAAGAGATGGCAATCCTAGGAATATCATATTTTGGGACCTAGAGGGATATTTTGATCAGAAAGAGTCAACATCTCCACCTCCTCCTCCTCCGCAGACCAATCTACTTTGAATCCAGGGAAGTCAAGTGACAATCTTTCAAGAGAGGTGAGTGTGCGGAGACCATTGTTTAGATTCTGCCTACTCTTTGCATTCAGTTTTTTACAGTCCATGATGGAAAGTGATACTAACTTTGACGGGAATCCCCCTTCCGGAAAACATTCCAATTCTGGGCAAAACATCATCGACAAAGACAGAAGAGATGGGAGAAGGGTCTTCATTGGTTCCGTCCATGAACTGAAGTTCTCACATTCCTCTATCTCTAGAATCGTCAAGTTTGGCGCATGCAATCCCCCAACGGGAAAAGTTACAATATTTGGACAGGAATGTAATCGCAACTTATTCAGGGATAAGACTTTAGAGTCTGGTGAGGTGGTAACCAGGGATAAATTAGTCCTACACAACTTGACATCTTTCAGCATCGGAAAGCTGTCTAATGCTAATCTCCCAGTAAGATGGGGACAGTTTGATATACAAAGCTCCCAAAGAGTAGGAAAAACCTCACCTTCATCCTCGTGACCTTCAACATGACGCCATTCTTTCCACCCACTCATATTGTAGAATTCCAAAGACCGTAGAGATCTAAATGGTTTGTTCACACAAGTATTGCTGTCACCATAATAGAATTCAAAACCTATGCACACCACTCCATGTAACCCAGAAATATAAAGCTCTCTAAGAGAAGGTAGCTGTCCCAATGGTGGCAAGGAGAAACAATTCACACAATCAACAAGCTCAAGATAAACAAGAGCAGAGGAAGAATAATATCCTGACCAACCTGCAAACATTTTGCCTCCATAATGCTCAATTCTAAGACTTTCTAGGTTCAGGTGAGGTTGGAGCTTCTCCAGCACTTCTCTTTCTTCTACCATATAAATGTCTTCTTCACTTACATGCCTTCCTCCCCAATTCAAAAGTAGTCGACGAAGAAACTTCTTGTCCCTCAGTATGTATGCCTCCAAACCGCTGCTATGCACAAGCCCCGAGATCCAAAGTGTTCCACGCAAATTTTGAAGCTTCTCTAACTCTGGCAAATTATCCCCAGCACTGTCTTTGTCTAGCACAAACTCTGGTAGCATCTGGAGGTCTTTCAAATTACCCATATACGGTGGCATCTTTTTTAAGTTTGTGGCTTCAATATCCAGATGGCTCAAGTTGATCAATCTTCCCAAGTTGGGTGGCAGTTCAGTAAGGTACTGACAGTATGACAATAACAATGCTTGCAAGTTATACAAAGTACCAATTGTATTAGGTAACTTCTCGATGGAACTGTAAGACAAGTCCAAGTGCCTAAGATGTTTCAAGTTGTTAATTGAATCTGGCAATTCCTTAATATTGTACCATGACAACTTGAGCATTCTTAAACATTGAAACTTTGGCAGTGCCTCATACAGTCCTTTGCCAAACAATTCGAACCCGTGCGGTGATAATCCTAGAAAGGAGCGCAAACATTTAGGTTGATGTAAAGCCTCAGATTTTTCAAAACAAGCATCAACAGGTCTATATGAAAAATGACGAGTCTTGCACAAAATGTTGGGTGAACCACTGTCCTCCCACCTAACACAAAATTCTCCGGATACAAAGCTTGCTAAATCATTGATAAGGTCATGCATGGTGTAAGATTCAAGATCATCACTTGCTGAAAGTTCAAAAAATGACCTTGAGATTAGATCATTGAAGTAGTCTTGTCCGATTTCTTCTGCCATTTTGTTTTTTTTAGGTTGCAATAGATCTTCAGCCTTCCACAAGTAAACCAATTCCGATGTTTTGAACACATAGTTCTTGGGAAATATCGAACAAGAAGCAAAACAACGCTTGAGCTCTGAAGGCAGATACATATAGCTCAACCAAAGGGATGGCAGAATGTCACTCTCCTCCTGTGGCAACTCCCACATGTCACTGTTCAATACAGTTTCCCATTCACCCAATGCTAATTTAGAACATAAGAGACCCCCAAGTGACTTAATAGCCAAGGGAAGACCTTTGCACTTTTGAACAATCTGTCTACCAATTTCTTCAAGATGTGAGTGTGCACCAACGCCTGCATTTTTGAAGGCATGATTTTTAAATAATGACCAGCCATCTTCCTCAGAGATTGGCATGAGACGGTGAGCTTCTAGACTACCCATCATACGTGCAACGTTTTCATCGCGTGTTGTGACAATGATCTTGCTTCCACGTGCTCCAGACTGAAAGGGACGCCTTAAGAATTCCGACTGGTTATAGTTCTTGTTCCAGATGTCATCAAGAACAAAGAAGAACCTTTTCCCCATCAAAGTTGCCTGCAACTTTGATTGAAGAAGATCTAGGTTCGTGATTTGGCAAACTTCAGAGGTAAGGGACTCATAAATGTGTTGCGAGATCCCCAGAACATCAAATTCTTTGGAAACACAAACCCATGCTTGGAGGTCAAAATGTCGTTTGACTCTAACATCGTTGTATAGACAGTGAGCAAGGGTAGTCTTTCCGATCCCACCCATACCCACAATAGGAATCACACCTATTTTATTACCAGTCTCATCATCTGATCGCAATAATTTTATGAATCTTTCTTTCTCCTCATCTCTTCCATACACATAGTCTTCTACCAAAGAAGTTGACTGTATTGTTTGTGATACCTTGTATCCAGCAGTTGCTTCCATACCCAAGACATCTCTTCTCCGCTCCATAATGGAGTCTAGTCTGTTAAGAACTTCCTCTACCTTGGAGTATATTAAAGCTGAGTCAGAAGCATGAGATGGAGGCGTAGAGATGAGCTCTTGTACCTTACACATGCTGCTCCCATATTCGTGTTCTATCTTTTGCCTCAACGCTTCTGTTTTGATCTCCTGCAACAGGTCCTCACCATCATAGACAGCCTCTTTAAGCTTATGGAGCCATGGCTTCACAGTTGCTAAGAATTTCAGTTGCTTCCCCTCGGCGTCATCAAGAACAGGGTTAACAGACAACAACTTCTCCTGTAAAACCTCCTGGACATCACTTAGGGGCACAGGACCTAGCTTGTTTTGAATCACTCTAACAATATTTTGGATGAACTTTGACTCGTACCTACAAATTGCAATCAAAACAAAAATATAATATACAAGCTAGCCAGACATGAGTCTATCAATTTCAAAGAATCAGATATGCGAATAAAAGCAGCAATCACGTAACACGCATACACAGTTGTTAGTAATTACTCAAGGCTTTAGTTTTGATGAATTTACATACCCATCAGCTTCATTTTCTAAAACCATTCCTCCTAGATCTGCAACTTCTTTAAGTGCTGCCCTCCATCTTCTCACTTTACTCAACGACTGAGTTTTCTGGTGTCTAGTAAATGCTTTTGCAACACTCCCAATCTGCTTCCTCACCTGAGATGGATCAACGTCGTAGAAGACCGGTAAGACGACATGATCGGAGGTCCCCTTGCTTTCAAGAATCATAACAAGCTCGTCGAGGCACCAGCTGGAAGAGGCATAGTCTTTCGAAAGCACAATGACAGAACTTCGTGATTGTTGAATGGCTTTCTCCAGCTTTTCCTTGATATTTTCCCCTTTCTCGAGTCGGTCATCCCGGAAAGTATCAAATCGGGCGTTGACAAGGGCTGTGTGGAGGTGATCCGTAAAGTTCTTTCGAGTGTCCTCACCTCTAAAGCTCAAGAATACGTCATAGCTAAATGGATAAGGAGAGGTGGTATATTTGGAAAGGGAGGGCTTGTGACCTCGGAACAGAGCCATGATGAACCAACAAACCAAAATCTCAGAGTTATGGTGGTTAATTTCTGGGTTGAGTGGCAATTGGGTTTTTTACATCAGCTGAAAAACTTGGTATCCATGGACCATGATTAGCTGGAAACGTGTAGATAATTATAATGAATCAGATGGAGATGAGAACACGCAAACGTGTTTCTCCGATTTGTCACAATTTTCTTTATTAGGTTGGTGGCTATTTACTCAATTTTAATTTAAAAATTATTCACTTACTCCACTAAAAGTTTTATAACCTCATTTACTTAATTTAACATCTATTGACAGTATTGCCCTCATACTCTCTCTCTCTCTCTCTATCTCTCTCTCTCTCTCTGTGAGAAGCCTCAATGGACCGAGTGAATCACACTCACTGGCCACCGCCGGAATCAGGATCAGACTCACCAGTCACCGCCGTCGGCGATTTAGTTCGTGCCGAGTTCTCGTTCCTCCGAGTCTATGACCTCCGCTCGCTCCTCAAGTTCTTTCGATCTTTCATAGAGTCCGACTCCACCATCAACAATCTACCACTATCATCGGCGATCTGGTCCGCGTCAAGTTCTGGTTCCTCCAAGTCTGCGACCTCCGATCACTCCTCAAGTTCCTTCGATCCATTGCGGAGTCCGACTCCACCATCAACCTCTTGTCCCAAACCCAATCGATTCTGGAGCTTCAAGGTCTGGGGATTTAGCACCTGCAATTTCACAGTTTTGGTCGATCCGAGAGCAATCGCTGGTGCCTTCGTCCCTGGTCAATTTCTGGGTGCCCAGAGCACTTTTTTTTTTTTTTTGTATACTGTGAGCTCCGAGAATGGGGAAGGAAAAAATAAATAAATAAAAAGTGAACATGTACAATTGAACATATAAATTGATCAATTATGTCTGTATTGTATTCCTTTTGGTTTTGGGAGTTTATGCAATTCACTTAAGGGCAATAATATGATTATTGGAGGGTAATAATATGATTATTGGGGGGCAATAATATGATTATTGGGGGCAATAATATGATCATTGGGAGGCAATAAAAAGAGTATTGGGAGGCAATAACATGATTATTGGGAGACAATAATATGATTATTAAGGGGCAATAATATGATTATTGGGTATTATTAGAGGGCAATAAATTCAAACGCCGGAATCCGGTCACCAGTTCGGTAGTCGGATTCGGGATTCCGAGTACTGGTCTCCGGATTCTATTCACCGGTCGTCGGATTCCGGTCACCGGTCGCCGGATTCCGATCACCGGTAACCGGATTCCGATCACTGGTCGCCGAAGTCCGCGGCCGACCACTGGTCACCGGAGTCCAGCAAAGGTCTCCGATGACTTCTCTCTCTAAGTGACAAAGAATGACAGGGCAAAATTGTCCCAAAAATTAAATAAAAAGAATAAAAATACTTAATTGGGTATTAGGGAAATAATATCTTAGAGTGTTTGGGTAAGTGGGCAATTTTTAAGCTAAAATTTGGTAAATGATCATTTTCCCTTTCTTTTATTAGCATTTAGAGAGATCTCTGCAAACCCTAGTCTGGGTCTTCCCGAAAAACCTATATCGGGCATCCGCCGGTTGCATTGTGCAGCATCGGGTCTCCGGCGGTCGCTGTTCTATCTCGGTGACGCAAGCTCTCCGAGCACCCAATCCTCCTAGCGAGGTTTTTCTCTTGGCCGCTATTGTACTGCGCGCTTGCATCAACGTTACTGGAGTTTGCACAGCTTCTGGTTCTGTTTTAATCCGGAGGAGGTTAGAGGAGTTCGATCAGTTTTCTTTGCTCAGTTTTCTGGTTTGGGAATGGAGATTCTATCATGGAATATCAGGGGCACCAAAGACCCTAAGAAATTCAGGGCTTTGGCGTCGATTATTCAGCAGAGACGTCCTAGTATTGTGTTCTTGATCGAGACAAATTATAGAGACAAGCAAGCGTTGGAACGGTTCCGCAACAATTTGGGTTTCCATCATGACATAATGCAAGAGTGTTCTGATACGGGTGGAGAAGGTTTGATGCTATTGTGGGTGGATGAAATCGATCTTCATCTCCGGTCGCACTCACTGCATCACATTGATGTAGATGTTGTTGACAGGACCCACCCCGAATTCCACACTGGAATCCGAAGTGGCCCTGCGGGACCCACCTTTAAAGGAGATTTACCAAAAATTTCGGCCTTAAAAATGGTTAACCCAAAATCCTGCGGAAAACCAAAATTCACTTCTAATAATCCAACCACAACTCCTGGAGCCACCCAGCTCCCAAATTCAACCAATCCCCTCTCAACGCTAACAACATCATACATAATCTCCAAAAGGTAAAAGTTACTACAATCACCAAAGTTGGGTCATAGATCTCAAATATAATTCATACAAGTCTGAGTCACATATCCCCTAGTAATCAGAGCATTCTAGGAATATAAATGGACAAGGAGTGCAGTAGGTTAAACATGTAACCTACAGAATGTGATGCGGAAGCAGGTGCGGTCACTATGGCTCACTCTCGTACGCCGAGCAGCAATACTGCAATCTGGGCATTTGAAACCAAAGGGCCCAGGGGAAAGTACATAAAAACGTTAGCGTGAGTGGACAAAAATAAACAAATTTAAACCAAATTGATTTTATACTTCCCCACATTTATTTCTTTAAAAATCCCGATGCATGCAAGGATTAACGAAAATAAAACAAGAGGAGTTCCACTCATAAAAACCGACTAGCCCCGCTAGTCACATATGATTTAAAAGAAAAAGTTGGAACTATGATACTCAAGGTAAATAAGACCAGCCCCGCTGGTTAAACGAAAATCGAGCTAGCCCCGCTAGCTTAAGTAGTAAAGTGAGTAGGGGAAAGCGATAGTCATACGAGTGAGCCACCCAGGCTGGGGTGATAGCCTCCCAGGCTAAAGTACTCCCATTACTCCCGTAATATACCCTTACGCCACTATATGTAGCGATAGGATACTGGGCTTCAGAATTACTGTCACAGAGACAGTAACCAGCGCCACAAAGGCGGAGGGCTTCGGTGATCCCATCACCTCGCCACAAAGGCGGAAGATCAATGCTAGCTGTTAATGCTTGGATCCGTGGGATCTTATTAACGATAAGTAAAGAGAGTGAAAGAGAGAGAGAGATTGACACAAGATGTATAGTGGTTCGCCTCCGCATGAGCGGGAGACTACGTCCACTTGAAAGCTATACTAGTGTGTCGAGCCTTGCGGCCTAACAAGATTACAAGGGATGTAATGAATGTGTTGAGTTTGTGGGAGGAGGCATTCCTTTTATAGATGAAGGAAGCCATCTCCTTTACATTGTCTTAGATGTGGGATGCAAAAACTACTATTCTAGTCTAGAAAGCCTATTTGTGAGGGCATGTTGGCAAGGCCGGGAAGGTGGCTTCCCGGCGACGGATTTGCGACTTCCGGATACCGTAGCGTAGCTTGAACATAGGGCTATGAGATGCAAGTAGAGGTTGGGCCTCACCATGGCTTGTGGATGTCCCAAAGAGGGTGTTACTTATGCTTGGTGAGATAGCAAATACTCCATATTGTTGGAGGTATGTACAAGTCCCCGAAGTCCCCAAGTAAGAGGAGCTTCTTGGTTGGGGAGTTATACACATGATGTCACCAAGCATAAGTAACCGGGCGGTACGGAGCCCCTACAAGTCCCCGAACTCCGTAAGCAAGAAGGGACTCGTAAACTTGCACAACAAAGACAAAAAACAGGCATATGTAGAATGCTCGTCGCATTGGGCAACAAATGTGAGTTGCATTGATATGCGTTGGCATATATAAGCGTAATAGTGCGCATATGGTCGTGTGAGAAAATGAATTGCATATGATAAATGCGTGACGAGCGCAAGGAGACAAACGAGGTCGATTTTGATGGGGTTATGCTCGCGAGATGCAAGTTGCATGAGCTCCGCGGAGGTATGCATTTGTAACTCATGAACGATGATCGCGAGTACGGTTGTGCTTGTTTGGTTGTCTCTCGTATTTTAATGGAACGTGAAAAGAATTTGATTTGTCACAAGCGACAAATGGTAGAAGAATTCAATGTTCCATTAACGTGTGGTGTGTCAAGTAGACATGAGTGTAAAGCTCGAGGATTGCCGGGCAGGCATGAGCGAAACACTCGGGGTGCCGGGAAGGCGTGAGCGGAAGCTCGGGGTGCCGGGAAGGCATGAGCGGGAAGCTCGTGAGTGGAAGCTCAAGGGTTGCCGGGAAGGCATGAGCGGAAGCTCGGGGTGCCGGGAAGGCATGAGCGGGAAGCTCGTGAGCGGAAGCTCAAGGGTTGCCGGGAAGGCATGAGCGGAAGCTCGTGAGCGGAAGCTCGTGAGCGGAAGCTCGGGGTGCCGGGAAGGCATGAGCGGGAAGCTCGGGGGTGCCGGGAAGGCATGAGCGGAAGCTCGGGGGTGCCGGGAAGGCATGAGCGGAAGCTCGTGGGTTGCCGAGAAGGCATGAGCGGAAGCTCGTGGGTGCCGGGAAGGCATGAGCGGAAGCTCGGGGGTGCCGGGAAGGCATGAGCGGGAGCTCGTGGGTTGCCGGGAAGGCATGAGCGGAAGCTCGGGGGTGCCGGGAAGGCATGAGCGGGAAGCTCGGGGGTGCCGGGAAGGCATGAGCGGAAGCTCGGGGGTGCCGGGAAGGCATGAGCGGAAGCTCGGGGGTGCCGGGAAGGCATGAGCGGAAGCTCGGGGGTGCCGGGAAGGCATGAGCGGAAAGCTCGGGGGTGCCGGGAAGGCATGAGCGGAAGCTCGGGGTGCCGGGAAGGCATGAGCGGGAAGCTCGGGGGTGCCGGGAAGGCATGAGCGGAAGCTCGGGGTGCCGGGAAGGCATGAGCGGAAGCTCGGGGGTGCCGGGAAGGCATGAGCGGAAAGCTCGGGGGTGCCGGGAAGGCATGAGCGGAAGCTCGGAGGTGCCGGGAAGGCATGAGCGGGAGCTCGTGGGTTGCCGGGAAGGCATGAGCGGAAGCTCGGGGGTGCCGGGAAGGCATGAGTGGGAAGCTCGGGGGTGCCGGGAAGGCATGAGCGGGAAGCTCGTGAGCGGAAGCCTGGCGGTGCTGCTGAGGCACAAGCGCGAGAGTCTGGCGGTGCCGCTGGGGCACGTGCTTGGAAGCCTATTGTTGCCATGAGGCATTAACGGGTAGCTCGATGGTGATACCCTGGGGTATGAGCGTGGCCGTTGCTAATTATGCTGGGCTGTATGTACAAGTCCCCGAAGTCCCCAGTCAAGGAGGGTGTTCTTGCGGGTTGATACCAAAGCGTAGCTTTGTGCCGTATATGAAGCATAATTAGTGCGAGTGCGTCGTCCATCTAGAATTGGTTGGAGCGAACGCTTTTGCCCTTTCGGGTGGGCCCCTGCTAGGCCCTGCGAGGAGTCCCCCACTCCTGGCTATAGACCTCCGGATGGTCGGAAAATTGTTTGATGAGGGGAGCTGCGCGGAGCAGAGGGTGTTGGGTAGCGAGCCCAATCTTTGGTACCCAAGCGTCGGGGTTAACTGCCGGATCAATGGCTGCTGTGGGCTGTGTTAACTAGTCCCTTGCTGTTTTCTCGAAGGAGAAAAGCTTGACTGCAATGCCGCGTAGCGGTCATTGTCATTATGAGGCGTTGCCTTACCGTTTGGCGGTTGGTTGCCGATGAAAAACGATAAACACATAGAGCAAGTAATAATATTTTGTTTGATTGTCCCATGTTTATTTAATTTTGCAATTAAAAGTAGAAGCATGGCATATGTGTATAGCATGTACTTGTAATGTGGATGCTAATAACATTGTATTATTGTAAACTTGCTTAGAGATCGTTTGAGATCGGTATACGAAGCATGGCATATCTAGCATGTGAGACCTAGAAAGTGTTGCCAAATCTAGGAAACGTTGTAGGCATGCTTAAAAGTTTATGGAAGCATGTAAAAGCATATCAAGTGTGATATATTGTAGTCATGCTTAGAAGTAGTAAAAGCATGGTATTGACATGGCGGTAGCTCAAATTGAAAGAGCGTGAAAGATAAGATATAATGACTTATCTTGTGTCGATTTGGTGGCTAGCGGAATTATCGGAAAATGACGCTCCATTTTTCCGACAAAGTACCTTAGTCGAAAGGTGATGATTTCGCCAACTGGAAATGTGATCGGTGATTATATCTCATGCTCCCTTGCCAGACTTTATGGGACGAGTACGTACAGTCATGTGACTTAAACTCATGCCCCTAGCTTGTTGGTGGCAGCATGCATCAGGAAAGACATGATTGTGATAGTGATGCTATAATATTGATGTGTACGCATAATTTAATCATCTGTAGCCTTATTGGCAAAGAAGCCAAGCATGCATGATTGTTGGTTTGATAATTAAATCAAAATATGCGTTTGTAATTGGCTGGAGAGCATGTGGTCAGTAAAGTGAGCTATTTGAAGAAGTAATTAATGTCATGGTCTGTGCACAAATATCATATCAAGTCCTTGCATCTTGATAAATAAATAAAACAATGGATATGTGCTGTGCGTTTTAATGAATTAATAAACTTGCATGGCTAAGTAGCCGCCAGCATATAAATAGGTATGGACTATATATATGAAGCTGCACTGAGCTAGACATGGTATTGAATATATATATAGCATGTTAGGGAGTGACCCACTTGTGCTATACGTGTGCACAGAAGACAAGGATAGCAAGACATTGAATTTTAGCCATGTTGATGTTGACTTCCACAGGTGATTCATGTGGGCATGCTCTATTTAATCAACTTGGATCATAAGAATATAGATATAGCTACACATACATATAGCTCATGCTATCACATGCAATTGTGGATAGGACAAGACTAGTTATTAAGACTTGTGACGCACTAGACGTCAAGTGGAAAGGTACATGCACGGTTCACATCTCTCTAAGAGATAAATGGCAAATAATTTAAGCATACAACTGTGCATTTGATAATTAGCTTAACAGAAAGTGTATGCGTCCGTATGTGATGGGAACGGTACAAGCGGCCCACTGACATAAAAATATATGTGTGAAGTGTGAAGTGTACGTGCAGGCAGGTGTCTTCCAAATGATGCAAAAGGCAGAAGCACGTGGTGCTGGAATAGTAAGGAGGAGACCATAAATCAAAGGGAACTTAGCTTATCGATGTTAACTGCTAGATGATGAACACCCAGCCCAGATGGCTGTTCGGTGCCTGCTGCAATCGATATTTGTTGAGCATCACGGTGATGAACGAGTGAACGGTCTAGGTTGGGTCGAATGCAGATGCAGGTGTGATGATGAGTTGATGATTACTGTTCGGCGCTGATGGTCAACGGAGGAAAAGTTTAGCGGAGGAGGAGCTCAGCGGAGGCTTTGCCGGAGGAGGATCTGTTCATCAGAGGCGTTACTTAGCGGAGCCTTGCCGGTGGATGCGTTGCTCAACGTAGAAGCTCAGCGGAGGTTTTGCCGCTGATAGTGTTGGGCGGAAACTTCATGCATTTTGGGTGTAGAGCAAATTTGCTTGATGGCGGTTCTTTGTTTTAGTGAACCAATGGTACCCAGCGGCAGAAGAGCGAGTTGGCGGTGCGGAATGATCAGATTAACTGTCTTTGTTGGTGTTGGAGTTTAGCGGTGTCGCTGATATCAGTGGGCGGTGCTGCTGACAAGTTGGTTCAAGTTTGGTGTTACCGCTGATCGAGTTCGGCGGTGCTTGTGCAGGCTGCTATCGCTGGCGGAAGACTTGGTGCTCGGCGGTGACTCGTGGAGTCGGCGGAGACATGAAGTCAGTTGAGACCTGGAGCATGCTAGCGGAGGCGCTCCCTGGCGGGTCGTTGTGCAATCTAGTGGAGCTTTGCCGTTGATAGCGTTGACCGGCGGTGGCTCCTAGTGGAGCGGAGATTGTCCGACAGAGATAGTCCGGTGGAGGGAGGTTAGCAGAGGGCTAGCGGGGCGGAGGATTTGCAGCTGGCGGAGCTGCAAGTTGGGCGGAAGGATCTTTGCTCCTTGTCTTGCGACCTGGCAGAGCTTGGCGGAAGATGTCGGCGGTGAACAGTCCAGCGGGGCGAAGTTGGCTAGCGGATTGTTTGGCGGAGCGGAGGATGGTGCTCGGCGGAGGCTCCGAGTTCAGCGGAGATTGCAGTATGGTCAGCGGAGGCTAGCCGCTGGTATTCTTCAGCGGAGGTGATGAGCTGCAGAACTGGAGTCCGGTGGAACAGGAGTTCGGCGGAACTAGTGTCTGGCGGAACCGGAGTTCGGCGGAACTGGTGTCCGGAGGAACCGAAGCTCAGCGGAGCGGAGAAGAAGAGTTGGCGGAGGATGATGCTTTGGAGGTGGTCGGTGTCCAGAGCAAATCTCTGGGTGTCCAGAGAAGATTTGCCGCCATTTTTTTTTTTTTTTTTTTTTTTTGGAAGTTCAGCGTTGACTAAGTGAATAGTTCAGCGTTGACCAAAAGTTGAACAGGCCTTGATGGGCGTTGACCGACTCCGATGGCACAAGTTACCGCTAAGAATTTCAATTATATAACTCAAAGAAAGAAATTATTTTGAGCTCGGTTAATATGACTTAACTCAATGGTAAGTGACGAAGCCTTTGTGTCGGCTTCCCACAGACGGCGCCAATGTTAATGCTTGGATCCGTGGGATCTTATTAACGATAAGTAAAGAGAGTGAAAGAGAGAGAGAGATTGACACAAGATGTATAGTGGTTCGCCTCCGCATGAGCGGGAGACTACGTCCACTTGAAAGCTATACTAGTGTGTCGAGCCTTGCGGCCTAACAAGATTACAAGGGATGTAATGAATGTGTTGAGTTTGTGGGAGGAGGCATTCCTTTTATAGGTGAAGGAAGCCATCTCCTTTACATTGTCTTAGATGTGGGATGCAAAAACTACTATTCTAGTCTAGAAAGCCTATTTGTGAGGGCATGTTGGCAAGGCCGGGAAGGTGGCTTCCCGGCGACGGATTTGCGACTTCCGGATACCGTAGCGTAGCTTGAACATAGGGCTATGAGATGCAAGTAGAGGTTGGGCCTCACCATGGCTTGTGGATGTCCCAAAGAGGGTGTTACTTATGCTTGGTGAGATAGCAAATACTCCATATTGTTGGAGGTATGTACACTAGCAATGATAATAGTCACCCAAAGTATGGCAACAGAAAATCCGAAAACCAAGTAAATCCATAAATACATAAGGCTTCCCCATCTCTCGTAAAAGAATTTCCAATGACGTGTCCCACACGCCAAGATAATCTCAAGTTCAAAATAAATAGGAGATAAATAAGTATAAAGATTAACTTCATCGAATCTCATAGAAATCTCAAATCGCCGAATATGAGTATAATATAAATAGTATAAATCCAGAAATCATATCGGAAATAAATAAATAAGAGAAGATAAGCGTAATCCAATGACGTGACCCCGCACGCCATAAAATCTTCAAGTAAATCAATTAACCAAAACCGTTTCCGAAATGACCATATGCTTGAGAAAGTAAATTGATAAAAAACTTATAATCTCGGAACTTATTAAATAAATGCATGCATCATTCTTTGAAAAATAAAAGTCCACTCACAATATGCGGTCAATCCTGACGTCGCTCGTGATTTTCCTCGTATGGAGACTCCTCTCGTCCTGTACGAATAGCATTCATAAATATATATATATTTCACATGACGGAATTTTAACTTTACGATACTTAGAAATGGAAATTCGAAACATCCCCCTTCCTAAAATCCAACTCCTCAACTCTCCACAACATCCTCCTTAATACTCCAACATTAATCTTTCATCGATGTAATATCTAGAGTGAATTCGAAAGGAATTCGGCGATCGAATTCGCGAAAATCAATAATTAATCAATTAAGCTCAATTCGTAATTCCTCCGATTTCCACCAAACTTCATGCATTACATTCTACAATCATTATAGGGTGTATGGGATTAAAACTACAATTAAAACGCAGCTCTACGCGCCACCTACAGTGGCAGCGCGTGGGGTCCACGCGCCGGCGACCACTACCTCCGATGACCACCGAATTCCGGCACTAGCATCTACACAACAGGCTCAACAATTTTCCCAACTACAACATAATCCAATTTTACCTCGAAGTGGTCGAATCAAACCGGTGAAGAAAAGCCCAGAAACCTCAAGAACCCTAGAAATGAGAAATCATTAATTCGACCTCTAGAATGCAAATTGGAAAGAACTACCTTAGGGGAAATGATCTCCATCAAAAACCGAACCTTCGATGCTAACCTGGTGGCCGGAGGTGGCCGGAATGGCCGGAAATCGGCGAAATCCCAAAACTGTAACCGGAGCAATCCTTGCTTCGATCTGGACTTTCACGGCCAAAACTCCAAAATCCTAGGTCACTAGTGTCAAGAGCGGGTTGAGGCGCTCCTGTGGTGACCGGTTGCACACCGGTTAGTGGCCGGAAAGTGAAGAATCTCAGGGAAGAGGAGAACCCGAAGGGAAAGGGAGAAGAGTCGGGGGAGAGGAGAGAGAAGGAGGGGTGGGTTTCCGGTTTTGGAAACCTACCCGGGTAACTTTCTTTATTTATCCAAATTTTACCATGAATAGTAACTTTCGTATTTCACTCATAACTTTTGCATACGAACTCCGATTTTTACGTACCATATATGCACGCGCTCGGTTTAACGTCCTCTACCACTTTCATGAAGGAAATTTTCTCAAATTTTGACCCGAACAAAAAGTCAACTTTTAGGGCCACTAAACGTACTGAAACGATAGTAAAAGTGAAAATAAAGGTCGTCTACCATCCAAATGACTAGTAAACAGGTAATTGAGATACGGGACGTCACAGTTGTGCTGTCAGAATCTGAGGGAGGGAGATGGTGTCTCACAGGTTTTTATGGGCATCCAGATGCTCATCTCTGCTCTACGACATGGGATTTGTTGCGTCTACTTGCCTTCATGCCAGGTTCTCCAAACTGGTTGGTGGTTGGTGATCTAAATGAAATCATCAGCTCGAGGGAGAAATCAGGAGGAGGTCTTCGTCCCTCAAGGCAAATGGATGCGTTTCAAACAGTATTGGATGACTGTACTCTTACAGATTTAGGTTTGAGGGCAGCCTATTCACATGGCATAATTCAGAGACTCAATGTAGATTAGACCGTGCAGTTGCCACGCAGGGTTGGTGTCAAGTGTATGGACTGAACAGGGTGCTCCACCTTCCGCCCTCTTGATCTGATCATGTCCCGATTCTTCTTGAAGCACATATTCAGGCTCCAATCCAGTTTCCATCACGCAGAACCAGATTTCAGTTTGAAGAGATGTGGACGGATGATTCTTGTGAAGAAGTGATCCGGGAGAAGTGGCAGACGGATAGGGAAGGTTTCAAGCAATTTCATTTGCAGGGAAAAGTTTATAGCACGAGGTTGGGTTTACTCAATTGGAAGAGGCAGGGAGATGGCGTCTCATAGGTTTTTATGGGCATCCAGATGCTCATCTCCGCTCTGCATCATGGGATTTGTTGTGTCTGCTTACCTTCATGCCAGGTTCTCCAAACTGGTTATTGGTTAGTGATCTAAATGAAATCATCAGCTCGAGGGAGAAATCATGAGGAGGTCTTCGTCCCTCAAGGCAAATGGATGTGTTCCAAATAGTATTGGATGACTGTACTCTTACAGATTTAGGGTTTGAGGGCAGCCTATTCACATGGCGTAATTCAGAGACTCAATGTAGATTAGACCGTGCAGTTACCACGCAGGGTTGGTGTCAAGTGTATGGACTGAATAGGGTGCTCCACCTTCCTCCCTCTTGTTCTGATCATGTCCCGATTCTTGTTGAAGCACATATTCAGGCTCCAATTCAGTTTCCATCATGCAAAACCAGATTTCGGTTTGAAGAGATGTGGACGAAGGATGATTCTTGTGAAGAAGTGATTCAGGAAAAGTGGCAGACGGATAGGGAAGGTTTCGAGAAGTTTCGTGTGCATAGAAAAGTTTCTACCACGAGGTTGGGTTTACTCAATTGGAAAAGGTAGGTTTTTGGTGCCCGACATGAGGAGATGGCCTATATTAGTAAGCAGCTGGAACAATTTTTGTCCCTTCCCTTTGCAGTGTCTGACCTTCCGGAAAGACAATTGCTACAAGAGAGATTTGATACTTTGCTGGAGCTAGAGAACACTTTTTGGAAGCAAAGGTCGAAAACTACTTGGTTGAAGGATGGTGATAGGAACACGCATTTCTTTCATCAAAAAGCATCCAACAGAAAGCAGCAAAATTACTTAAAGGGTTTATTCAATTCAACTGGAGTTTGGCAAGACACTCCAGGAGGTATCGAAACAGTTATTTTGGATTATTATAATTCACTGTTTCGATCTACAAATGTTTGTGATGTGCAAATGGAGCCGGTTCTTTCTTCTGTGGTACCGGTAATAACGCCAGACTTGGATGCCTCTTTATTACTTGAATACTCTGCGGATGAGATTAAACAAGCACTGTTTCAGATGTATCCTACAAAGTCTCCAGGTCTAGATGGTATGCCTCCTCTATTTTATAAAAAATATTGGCATATTGTAGGTGATGATATTGTGACTACTGTGCTTGAATTTTTATCTATTGCTAATTTGTTGAAAGTGGTTAATTTCACTCATGTTTGTTTGATTCCAAAAGTGAAAAATCCTACTAAAATGTCCCATCTTCATCCAATCGCCCTTTGCAATGTGGTTTACAAGATTTGTGCAAAGGTGCTTGCAAATCGTTTGAAGCCTATTCTTGATAAGATAATTTCCCCATATCAGAGTGCTTTTGTTCCCGGTAGGTTGGTAATAGATAACACTCTGGTTGCTAATGAAGTGGCTCACTACCTATGGAATAAGAGAGATGGAGGTGGAGGTCACCTTGCTCTTAAGCTTGACATAAGTAAGGCCTATGACAGGATGGAATGGCCTTACTTGAGAGCTATGTTATTACGGTTGGTCTTTCCATGTAAGTGGGTTCAAGTTGTGATGGAGTGTGTGACTACTGTTCGGCATTCTTTTCTTATCAATGGTAATCTGAAAGGCTATATAACTCCAACAAGAGGTCTCAGGCAAGGAGACCCTCTTTCTCCCTATTTGTTCCTTTTATGTACTGAAGGGTTTTCCTCACTCATTCAGAGGAAGCACAATAATGGCTCTCTAGTGGGGATTATGATATGTAAAAGGGCCCCAGTTCTTCATCATCTCTTATTTGCAAATGATAGTTTTCTCTTTACCGAGGCTACTCCTGTCAGTTGTATTCAAATCAAGGAAGTTCTTAAAGTGTATGCTACTGCTTCAGGTCAATTGATTAATTTTGGGAAGAGTAGTGTTTGTTTTAGTCCTAATTTATCACTAGAAGGGCAGTAGGATTTAGCAGATTTATTGGGTGTTGATTTGGTACCGTACCATGAAAAATATCTTGGGTTGCCTACTCTTGTGGGGTGCTCCAAGAAGGATACTTTCTCATATTTGAAGGATATATTGAGGAAGAGGCTAGCGGGGTGGAAAGGAAAATTTTTAAGTGGTGGGGGAAAGGAGTTATTGCTGAAAGTGGTGCTCAATCTCTTCCAAACTATGCTATGAGCTGCTTTTTATTACCTCAAACTTTTTGTAATGAGCTGCAGCAAATGTGTGCCAATTTTTGGTGGGGTGACTCAACGAATGGGAGAAAAATTCATTGGAGCTCTTGGAATAATATGTGTGCCCCAAAGGACTGAGGAGGGTTGGGTTTTCGTAATCTTTATGCTTTTAATCTAGCCATGTTGGCCAAACAAGCTTGGAGAATTATAGAAAATTCAAAATCACTTGTGGGAAGGCTCTACAAGGCATGGTATTTTCATTCCAAAACTTATTAGGAGGCTTCTTTGGGGGGAGCTCCTTCTTATTCTTGGAGAAGCATTTTAGCTGCAAGGCAAGTGGTTGAACTAGGCTCATGATGGCAAGTGAGAAATGGTGGTACAATTGCTATTTGGGAGGACAGGTGGATGCCTAGGCCTCATGGTTTTCGGCCCTTGCTACCACTTAGGAGCCCTACTACTTTGAGGTATGTTCATCAGCTCATTGATATGGTTAATGGTTGTTGGAATGTCCCTTTATTGGAGAGATTGTTCCATAGTGAGGATGTGGAGGTTATTAGCTCAATTACTTTGAGTTCTAGATGTCCTGAGGACAAACTGATTTGGCATTATGATAGTAAGGGAGTTTTTTCAGTGAGTAGTACTTATGTTGTGGCTAGAGACAGTTTGATCCTCCCAGTCATGGCTACTTCTAGCTCCTCTCCTCATCAGCTTATTGATACTTTTTGGAAGAAGTTTTGGAAGTGCAAGGTGCCGGGTAAAGTGAAACTTTGTTTATGGAAAGCTTGTCAAGATTTTCTCCCTACTAGATGTAATCTAGTTAAGAAGAAGGTGGAAATGGAGCTTTTTTTCCCTTTATGTGAAAATGAGGAAGAGACCCCTCTTCATATTTTTCGTCGTTATCCTATTGCAAAGCAGATGACTCATCACTTGTCTGGTTTGTTGGGTTTTTCTCCCTCACTTTCTCTTAAGGAATGGTTGAATTATTGTATGGAGAAATTATCTCAATCATCGCTTTGCCGTCTTTTGGTGAAGCTGTGGTTTTTGTGGAAAGCAAGGAATGATAAAGTATGGGAGAATAGAAATTGTGAGCCTTGATCTTTCCTACTTGGTGCTCAAGTTTGGCATGCCAATTATCTTCACGCAAATACTTTACCCCCCAAGGTCCCACACAATTAGCATGCTTGGAAGAAGCCTCCTGTTGGTTGGTTTAGTGTTTGCATGGATGGAGCTTTTGATGTGCACTCTCATTCTGGTGGTGCAGGAATTGTAGTACGTGATTCAAATAGTTCTTTTATTTGTGGGATTGTCATTAGTTTTGATCAGGTTTTTTCTCCTGCTCAAGTGGAGGCACTAGCTGGTAGAGTAGCATGAAGGCTGGTTCTTGACTAGGGTTCGGGTCCAGTTCGTCTAGAATCGGACTCCACAAGCTATGCATTCTATCCAAGATTCTTTTATTCAGCTCCCGGTTGTTTATGAGGATGTTTTGGCTCTCATTTCTCACCTGCCTGGAAGTACTTTCTCACACTTGTATCGAGAAGGGAATATTGCTGCTCATTCTCTTGCTCGTTGGGCATTATGTAATAGGCTGTGCAGTGTTGTTTTTACTTCTATACCTCCCTTTCTAGAGGAGATTATTTCTGGAGAATGTACTTGATGTAACGTTCCGAACCTAAATTTACCAGTTTACGAGTCGTTCGATGGGTAAGCGACATTTACATTTACTTTTTGGGTCCATTTCGATATTTTAGGAGGCCCTAAAAGTTGACTTTTTGTTCGGGTCAAAATTTGAGAAAATTTCCTTCATGAAAGTTGTAGAGGACGTTAAACTGAGCGCGTGCATATGTGGTACGTAAAATCCTGAGTTCGTATGTGAAAGTTATAAGCGAAATATGAAAGTTACTGTTTATGACATATTGGTATAAATTTGAAAGTTACTGTGGCTGGGTAACTTTTCTTATTTTTTTTCTCTCCTACCCCGTGCTCTCTCTGTCTCTCTTCTGCAACTCCCTCTTCCTCCACCTCTAGGCCACCAAATGGCGAGCTACGAGCATCGATAGACTCGTCTCCTCCTCCTTAACACGCATGTGGGAGTTGTTTACGACGATTTGCCCGGAAATGTGGAGATAGAAGCCAACATTTTTACTGTAGCAATTTGGTCAACGCCGATTTCCGGCCACCTCCGGTCATAAACTCAGGTCCATTAGAAGCGCCTTGAGCCACTCTTCATGCTCGCCAAGTTTTATAACCCAGATCGAAGCATGGAGGAAGAAAGCATAATTAGAAGAAAATTACTGTTCACTCGGGTTCAACCTTCTCCTTAATTGTTGAGGTATTTCTACTCATTTTCTGACTTTGTCACAGTTGAGAAAATTAATGTGTGTGTTGAGGAGATGCTACTACCAAAGTTTGGCGGCCATCGGAGGTGGTGGCGGTGCCGCCACTGTGGGCGGCGGCTGCAGCGTGTAGGGCACTGTTTTGGTTCTAGTTTTTTTAGCCCATTAAATCCTATAATTGTAGTGGAGCTTGTATGTGAAGTTTGGTGGAAATCGGAGGAGGTTTGGATATTAATCGGAATTTTTCCAAAATTCAATAGTTTGGTTATTAATTTTCGATAAATCCCCCGTTGGATTTCTCTCAACTTTGCCCTAGAAACTTTGAGTTAAAGAATTGGTATTAATGATGAAGTTTTGGTTAAATTGGAAAAGAAATAGATTGTTAATTTATGAGGATTTGATGTGGGAATTGTATTTAATTTATGGATTGTTATTCACGAATTATAATTGTATACAGGGCGACGTGCCGAGCTACTGCTCGACGTAGGAAACTGGTAGCGTGGTCGCCTAAATAGTACTGTGAGTGGACATTTGATTTTAAATAATTATGCATGCAGTATTTGATCTATTTTATTATGTTCCGGTTGAGATTTAATATATGATTTTATGATATAATGATTTCCTTTAATTGTTGATTTGTCGGAACCTCCTAAATTATATTTATTGGCATGCTGATAATATTTGAGTATTTGATTTAACGAGATTTAATGAAATATGCTTCCGGTGATTATTGAGGATTTACGGAATCTATATTGAGTTTTCTTTTTCGGAAGCATTTATTGATTTTTGAGTTATTTTTGCATTGAGAAGTGGTGTTCAGAAAGTTATTGATTGAGGAAATATTGTGAGAATTAAGAATTTTCAAGTATGAATGATTTATCAAATATTAGAGCACGATGGAATTATCATGATTTCTTAAGTTTTGAGCTCCGCACTTATCAGCTTTGAAATTATATTGAGATTTCTTTCTGAAAGCATTTACTGATTTACAAAGTATTCGATTTATGCTTTCGAGGATTTATGGAGATATTCTCATGTTATGCTTTCGGTGAATTATTGATGATTTATTGAAATAATATCGAGTTTATTTCCGAAAGCAAGTAATTGAAAGAGGTTGTTTCCAGTTTATTGAGGAGACTATCTTCGGCGCATGCGTACATTACCTAGTTGGCAGTCCCTTCTAGGTAATAGTCTGGTTGGCAATCCCTTCCAGACTACATCCCAGTTGGCAGTCCCTTCCGGTGAGTCACCTGGTTGGCAGTCCCTTCCAGATGACATGAGATAGTTAGTTGGCAGTCTCTTCTAACTACATGTGGCTAGTTGGCGGTCCCCTTCTACCCACCGCCTCCTATTCCGGCTGGCAGTCCCTTCCGTTGCGTCATCTGGGTGGCAGTCCCTCCCAGATGGCATGAAATGACTAGACAGCAGTCCTTTCTAGTCATCAAACGAGCCTCTTGAAAATGATATTTTAAAAAGGATTGAGGATGAGATTTTAAGAGATTACAAGATGCTCTATTTTTACATGATTAAGATTGCAGTAAAGATGATGTTAACTGTGAAGTCAAGCATGCTTACCGTGAAATCAACAAGGTTGCTGATGCACCTAGTGGTGTCTGAACTCATTTAACTCGTACTTCCATCTATTCTACCGTTCAAAATGCTTCGATGAAGTGGTTACATGATATCAAATTTATTGTGACATAGAAAAAAGGTCAATATTCAGTTGCTACTTACATAAGAAAAATCAAATTTGATGACTGTGACGTACAAAAAAGGTCAATATATACTCGATTGCTGCGTAGATAAGAAATATCAAACCAGACTGAGGCCGAGTCCTCTGTTTCCCATTTGCAGCATCAATAATGACTAAAACCAACGTAGGATGTTTTCGCACAAATTTACAAACAACAACTCTATCTCAGTAATCTAGAATTCTAGATAAAGAAGAAACCTTTAAATAAATGTTGGATCTGGTAGCTTTATCCTCCAAGATTCCACTCCTCTTCAACCTCCAATTAGGGCTCTGTAATCCCAAACTATACCATTCCGTCAAGGTTTGTCATCATTTTCTTATTTTGGGGTAGTCAGCAAGATTGGGTTTTTGCCGTTTGTATATTTATATCTATATCCATTTTCTTTAACGGTCTTGCAGTTAAGGGCCCAAACATTGAAAATAGGGCTTGCACATGAGCTTCAGGCTTTACCAAAATATGTGCAGGACATCTGCTTTATTTATTTCCAACTTTGGGATTTAAAAGTTTTTTCAATGATAATTGTTCCTCTTTTTTTTTTTTTGGACGATAGATGATAATGGGTCTAGTTGAAACTTATTACAATGCAGGTATCGGTTTGAGTTTGCCTTTCAGTGCCATACATTCTCTTAAGTTTTAGAGTTGTAATATTAATTAGAACTGTCCCGGAAATTTGACTATAACTCTGTTTTGTGCAGAAGAATGTTTCATCTGTAATGTAGCTACTTGAAAAGTTTGTACAAAATTGTTGAAAATCTGCGACAACTGATGGAAAAATTGATTAACAAGCAGTAGAAACAAGAGTCAAGTTGTGTCTATTTATAGCTACTAGAAATGTGCTGCAAAATGAAATCAGGCATTCTGAGGGATCTGTTTTTTTCTTCCTTTCTTCTCTGCTGCTGCCATTGTAGCCTTGATACCCGTATTTCCGGATATGTTGATCCTGACCCAAGAATTAAAAGGTGGAAATACACCAGAGAGCTGATTGTTACAAAGTATGTAACAATTGTGTCAAGGCTACCAATTGATCCCTTACAATTAAGGTATATGACCTGAGAATTTGCTATTACAAAGATACAAAAAGTTTCTTATGCAGTGAGCTTGAAATGAGTAGGCGAGGATACTGCTGAGATTGCTGCCTTTTAACTTCATGTTCTGCAAGTTTAAACTGCAGTTGGCATCAAACCATTAAGACCATGCATTCCATACTGATGAGATTGTTGCCTTGTAAGTTCATGTTCTGCAAGTATGAAACAGCAGTTGGTATTAAACTATTCAAACCATTCCATACTACTGAGATGTTTGCTTTGTAAGTTCTTGTTCTGCAAGTATGAAACTGCAGTTGGTATGCACTATTCAAACCATGCCATACTACTTAGATTGTTGCCTTGCAAGTTCGTGTCCTGCAAGTTTAAACTGTAGTTGGTATTAAACCATTCTGACCATTCCATACTACTGAGATTGTTGCATGTGCTATGATCACCAGCTACACCTAAAGTGTACAAAGAGGGTCTGGTAAAACATTTCTGAAGGCTTTCAAATCAAATATCACAGCATTAGAAGTAACAATGTATGTAGGGCTTTCTAATATGAGATGTTGTCTCTTCTTGCTGATATGAGCTCTATGCATTTATCTACTTTGGAAACTTATTTTTGGTATTCTAGACGCTGGTCTTCTACATGAAGGCAATGTACGTGATGGAAGAGAGCATGTGCCTCAAAGCTGTTAACCTATGGAGATTGTTAATAAAATCAAAAGCATTCCGATCTCTATGACGGGTCCCTGATAAACTCATGGGAAGGTACTACTTTTGGAGTTTTTACAATTAAATCAACGTATCAACTTCTTTGTGGCTTGTTCTGGAAGGGAAAATCCTGACCAATGTTCAGAGATTCAGACGAAACATGGCTGCTGGTCCTTTTTGTCACTTATGTGGTGATAAGGAGGAGACTTTACTTCACTTGTTCAGGAATTGCCCCAGAGCTAGTAAGGTTTGGCGAGCTTTTAATTGATAGCAGCATTTTAATGCGACATTTTATTATTTAACACCCCATATTTTGCTTAGATATTTCCTTCACTTAATCATTTTTAATTTAGTTTCTATTTTCTAGGTACATCGGAGAAAATGACAAGGAAATGAGCTTAAAGACATATGAGAAGGATGTGAGACATTGGAGATGACAAAGGCAAGGCACAAGGCACAAGGGATGCAGAAATGAGCTGAAATGAAGAAATGGAGTACTCCTAGTCCTACTAGGAATCCCAGTCAAAGTAGGAATCCTGATGAGGCTAGCAAACCTGAGAGCATTAGAAGACCATGTGGCTTCAAGAAAACTCAAGAATATTCTAGAAACTTGGGATATTGCGGCAAATACTTAGGTCTCTTTATACTGGGGTTTCTTGGATGCAAAAGGAAGGAATTATGAGTGAAATAAGTGTTTTTGCCGTGAGATATTCAAGGAATTTTGAAAAGTGACGTTTTTGAAATTTGAAGTTATCATCGAGAGTTTTAAGGGATTTACAATATTCAGGAATGTTGAAAACAAGTCCAGATACATTCCTTGAGCTCTACACTTCTTCCTTGGCCAAAATTGAGGAGATAAATCAGAAAATAATCATGTAATTAATGCAAAAATAATCTCCCTAGAATCAAGGTGCTAATTTGAAAACTTCTTATTGGTTGGATGACACAAGAAGGATGATGTGGAATTATCTGATTAGCTAATGCTATGTGGATTAATCAGATAAGTCCTAGAAAATAAAAAGAAGAATTTTGAAGACTTGGAGACTAAGTTGCCATCCTCTTATAAATAGGAGCACCACCACGCCACTTCATACACCACTTCACACAGCAATTCTTTCATTCTTTTCTAAACACCAAAAATTCTCTTCATTCTCTAGTCTTCAAAAGCTTTAGGTCTCAATTAAAGAGGAGAATAAGTCATGCAATACATCAAGATCCTAGCCACCATCCACCCTTGTGTCGTCTCTAGAAAATTGCTTGCTTTCAAGGATCTTCAAGTTCTTCGTCTCAAGGCTTTGTCATTCATCTTTCACGGTGTATTTCATACTTTCTTTTGTTTCCTTTGTTTGATTCATAGAGTTATGAATTCTAGTTAACATGACATTAAGGGCAAAGTTTAAAGCCCGTTCATATGTTTTGAAATAAAGTTGCAATTTCTTTATGTTGATTTCTATGTTGCTTCTGTGAGATTGCTTAATTGATTTTGGATTATAGAAAACTTTTATATGTATGTGTTCTTTGGTGGCCAACTTAGGATATATGCATGTAATTTGAGCTAGATTTAGGTAAACAATTCGCGTAATAGTTTTGTGAACCTATTTCATAAGTAGTAAAGGCTTTGGACAAAAGTCGAAATCAATTAAGGAGGATTCTACTTTGGTTGACATCCTTTCTTTGTTCTTCATGAATTGAATGTCTTCTTGAGTAGCTAGCTTTCTAGACTATGATTGCATGTTCAATAAGTTTAATTTAGGTGCTTTCACTTGGATTAAATATTCAAGGAAAGTAAGATATGGAAAATCGTTTGCTTTTTAACGTTTCACATGGTCAACTTCTTTCTCATGACATAGAAAATCAACTATAGGAATTGTAATTGGATTTCATGCATATGATTGTGGTTTTAATTTTTGTTCCTTGCGTTCCACCCTTGTACATGTGTTTTTACTTTTTCTTTATTTTATTTATTTAATTTTTTATTTAATAATCCTAAAACCCCCTTATTTGTGTTTACTTGTATATATTTTTATTCTTTGTTCTATTTTTGTAAATAATACTTTATACTTGTATAAATTCTTTATTTCTTTTTGCAATTACAGGTGTACCCTCAATCTCCGGCTAGAATGATCCAGATTTACCATATACTAACGATGACATTTTACCGGGTTAAATTGCATGCTTACTTTTAGCGATATCATTATATTCCTTTAAACAGGAAGATTACTTTCAATTTAGATTGAACGAGTTGGTTATGTGCCAAATCTGTCAAAAGCATATTTTTCTTAATTTGCAGTGGAGTGTCTTCTATGTCTTTTACTGTTGGTTCATTTAGAAAGTGGAGGTGGGGTATTTTTTATCAGTGTTTCTTTTAATATATATGAGGTTATCATTGGTTATGCTGACGACTGGATTAGAGCAAATAACAAACCTTGTGCATAAAGATGTACAGATTGACCTTTCAAAAAAAAAAAAATAGAGATGTGCAGATTGATTTGTTGTCTTGGTGTAAGCCTTCTCCTGCGGTTTATAAATTTAATGTGGATGGCTCCCCTGTTGGTACCGGTACAATTGGAGCAAGTGGAGTAATTAGAGGATCTTCAGGGGACTGGATAAATGGTTTCATGTGCAATATGGGGTTTGGAAAGGTTCTTCATGCTGAAGCTTGGGGTATGTTTTATGGTCTGCAATAGCTTTAGACTTGTCTATTACTAATTTGGAGGTGGAATCTAATTCCTTAAACTTAGTAAACCTTTTACATCAAGAAAATGCTGAGCTCCATCCTTTAGGAACTTTGATCTTGAATTGTAAGCAATTGATGCAGCAATTCTTACAGGTTAGTCATATTCACAGGAAAAGAAATATGTTGCCTAATGTTCTAGCTGAACACAGTGTGTCAATTTCCCCCACTGTTTGCTTCTGAGGTGTTCGATGATATTATTGGGGTGCCTTTTAGTTGGCAGTGAACAATCTGTAAGAAACAGTATGCTTAAACAATCACAAACACATAATTTAGAACCTATACTAGATCAAATCATGTACATTCATAAACTGAATTCTATTCTAGCAGTGTTTGGAAATCTCCTTGAGTTAAATCCAAGTAAGGAAAAATCTCCTTGAGGAAGATTCAAGTGAAGTGAAATCTCCTCTAGACAGATCTTAGAGAGGTAATATCCCCTTGAGATGGATCCAAGTGAGGAAGAAAATCCTTAACGGATCCCTTTGAGATAGATCTAATCCTCCTCAATGGAAACTGATTTCTGCAGAAAACTAAACATAAGAACATGAACCCAGAAAACTTACTCGATGCACTTGCATTGTCCATGACAGCCTTCTCCTGAATCCACCTTGATATTCTCTTAGTAATGGGACTAATTTTTGAGAACAACTCGTGTTTCAGAAGGGACTAGTCTGACATTAATATAGAAGCTTCACATGACAGTTCCATCCATAAAGAAACTGTCATTTTTCTCAACTGCTTTATCAAACCCTCAACTGCAATATTATTTGAATTCAAATAGTGCATAAGCTTATCTGTAAAATTAATTCAAAGCTTATACATATGTATTTTAGACTCCGGCCACACTTCATTTACTTGTATTGCATTTACACATCATATAAATACCAAGTGTCGTCAAGTTCCATAAGCTGCAATGCTTACAATCTCCCACTGAACTTGACACTACCTGAATAGATATATTACAACACAAATATATGAGAATGACCTACTGAAATGTGCACTGTGAGTCTAAAATCTACTTAAGTCATTCAAATTCAATTGATTAATAATCCTGTCAATTATATGCCTGCTTCAAGGAACCTAAGAACATTTTGGTGAATGAGGATAGACACCAATATTCCAAAATCACCTTGTAACAGACTATAATCACATGAATTTTATTCGCAGCAGTACTAGCATACTTGTGCTATAAATGCATTTAATCACAAGTATACTTGAAGTCCTACCAAAATTTCTAAATTAATAGAAACAAAGCAAATTATATCTCATTCTGAAACTTTTACCACAATCTGCATATATGTATTGCCATCATATGAATTGCAATATGTACATGTACTTCTTGATTTTAGCAGATGCTTAATAGGATAAAACTTAATAATATAATTGCACATTATCGATCATATCACAACTAAACAATAATAAAGCCATAGTACATACTAATTGGTGATGATTCTGACATGTAATTCAACTCTAGATGATGTCTTTAATTCCCATATGTGCAGCATGCTTGACAAAATCAGCTACTGGTAAAGCTTTTGTCAATGGATCTGCTAACTGATCTTTAGTTCCAATCTTTACAACCTCGATCTCTTCATCCCTAACACTTTCTCTCACTGCAAAGTACTTGACATCAATGTTCCTTGAACCTGAAGACCTCTTGTTGTTCTTTGAAAAGAACACTGCTGATGCATTATCACAGTAAATCACCATAGGCCTTTCTACAGAGCTTATTAGCTTCAAATGAGAAATAAAATTTCTCAACCATAATGCATGTCCTGTTGCTTCATAAATGGCAATATATTCAGCTTGAAAAGTTGACGTTGCTGTCAAGGTCTGCTTTGCAGTTTTCCATGAAATGGCTCCACCTGCTAGAAGAAATATGTATCCAGATGTTGATTTCAAGTCATCCATGTCTGATTTGTAGGATGCATCTGTGTAGGCCTCCACCTCAAGTTCTTGCTCATCAATTTTTCTGTAAACCAACATGTGATCCTTAGTCTTCTTCAGGTACCTCAACACCTTCTTTCCTGCTATCCAATGTTCATGGCCTGCATTTGATTGAAACCTTGAAAGCATATTTACTGCAAATGATATATCAGGCCTTGTACATATTTGAGCATACATCAAGCTCCCCACCAATCTTGCATAAGGCACATTTTTCATGCTTTCTGCTTCCAACACATTCTTAGGACACTGACCCTTGTGCAGCCTATCTCCCTTAGATATTGGTGCATCACCTGACTTACAACCCTGCATGCCAAATCTCTGCAATATCTTGTCCACATAATTTTTCTGTGATAAACCCAAAGCATATTGCTTTCTGTTTCTGGTTATCTCTATGCCTAGCACATAATGTGCCTCCCCCATGTCCTTCATGTCAAACTGACTTAATAGAAAAGCCTTTGTTTCTTTCAACAAGCAAATATTACTGCTTGCAAGTAAAATGTCATCAACATACAAAATGAGCAAAATAAAATTGCTCCCACTGGTCTTAAGATAAATACACTCATCTAATTTATTTTCCAAAAATCCAAATTGAGTGATTACCTTATCAAACTTGAGGTACCATTGCCTGGAAGCTTGCTTAAGACCATATATTGATTTCTTGAGTTTGCAAACCTTGCTTTCATCTTCTGCAAAACCCTCTGGCTGCAACATATAAATTTCCTCATGCAAATCTCCATTCAAAAATGCAGTCTTGACATCCATCTGGTGCAACTCAAGGTCAAAATGTGCTACTAGGGCCATGACAACTCTGAATGCATCTTTGGTTGAGACTGGAGAGAAAGTCTCATTATAATCAATTCCTTCCTTTTGATTATAGCCCTTAGCCACTAACCTGGCTTTATACCTTTCTACTTTGCCATCTGCATCCTTTTTGGTCTTAAACACCCATTTACATCCTATAGGCTTAGCATTGCATGGTTTATCAACTAAAGTCCACACACCATTTTGTGCCATGCTATGAAGCTCATCCTCCATTGCTAACCTCCATTTTGCACTATTTACAGATTGCATAGCTTCTGCAACTGATATGGGATCATCTTCATCTCCTAGATTAGATTCTTCAATAGTCAGGTACAGCTTGTAATCGTCTGATATGGCACATTTTCTGGTTCTTGTAGATTTTCTCAAGGCTACAGGTTGAGACACTTCTACATTTGGTGCTGCATTTGTCTCATCTTGTTGATCAACTTGCTGTACTTGCACATCATTATTCATACTTTGTCCATTTTGAACAGCTGCTACTGCATTATCATTTCCAGTACCATTTTGCACTTCATTTTCAACTTGATGTGCTGCAATGTCATCCTCTTCATTTTCTGGAACAGGATTCAAAAATACTTCATTTTCTGAAACTGAATTGTTGTTGCATTCCTGGTCCAGGATTGATGAGGCATTGCAATCCTGGTACACAAACCATTCTTCAAAAGCTTTGTTGCTATTTTGCATTGCCACCATCTCCTTTTCTGCATCTTTTCTTGGATTGTTGTCAAACATTTCATCATAGAATGTGGCTCTATGCGACTCCACAATCCTTGTGCTTCTGTTTGGACAATAGAATTTGAAACCTTTTGATTTTTCACAGTAGCCAATAAAATAACCACTTACTGATTGAGAATCAAGCTTGCCATCTGCCACATTATGAACTCTCACTTCTGCATTACAGCCCCACACATGAAAATGATTTAAACTAGGCTTGTAACCACACCACAATTCAAAAGGAGTTTTCATCACAGCCTTGCTTGGAGTTCTATTGCAAATATAATTTGCTGTTTTCAAAGCTTCTCCCCACAGAAATTTTGGCAATGCAGACCTTACAATCATGCTTCTCACCATGCTAATCAAGGTTCTATTCCTCCTTTCTGATACTCCGTTCTGCTGTGGGTTATAAGGAGTAGTGTATTGAGCCACTATCCCACATTCTTGCAAGTACAATGCGAAAGGACCCTTGTGTTGTCCTTGTTCTGTATACCTGCCAAAGTATTCACCTCCCCTATCTGATCTGATATACTTAATCAATTTTCCAGTTTGTTTTTCAACCTCAGCCTTATAGATTTTGAAAAATTCCAAAGCTTGTGACTTTTCTGAAATTAAGTAAATGTAACAAAATCTTGAAAAATCATCAATGAAAGTGATGAAATAACAATTCCCACAGATTGTACTAACTGGAAAAGGACCACAAATATCTGTGTGAATTAAATCAAGCATTTGTTCACTTCTCTTTGAACCTGTGTTCCTAGCATTTGTCATCTTGCCTTTCAAGCAATCCACACAAGTTTCAAAATCTGTAAAGTCCAAGGCAGGTAAAATACCTTGTTTCACAAGTTCTTGCAATCTTTGTTTTGAGATATGACCTAATCTTTTATGCCACAGGAAAGATGATGCATCACAAAATTTTCTCTTTGAACCTGATTTGCTTAAAAGAAAAATTTTCTTGCTGTCATCAGTTTCAGCTACAATATTTTCACAATTTGCACACCAATAACCATTTACCAAATCAGCATCTCCAAAACAATTTGAACCATGATAGAAATACATAACTTTATTATTACTTGAAAAGCTGAAACCATTGTTTGCTACAAATTGAGAACCAGAAATTAAGTTCCTACTAATACTTGGAATACAGTACACATTGTTCAATACTAATACATAATTATTCCTAAACTTGAGTTTGACAATCCCTACAGCCTTCACAGCCACTCTTTGGCCACTTCCAGTACACACCCTTGTCTCATTCTTTCTTGGGATTGAAATCTCTGACAATCCCTGTAATGAATTGACAATATGAATAGGGGAACCAGTGTCAAACCACCAAGAGTTGTCATTTATAAAAGCATTTGACTCAAAATTGAAAACAGATTTTAAAAGAAAACTACCTTTCTTTTTCAGCCAAGCTTTGAAACCTTCACAATCTTTCTTAAAGTGACCAAGTTTCTTGCAAAAGAAACACTTAATGCCACCTGCAGGTTTGTTTTTCATTTTATCATGATCAGATTTCATAATGGATTTAGAGGTGCTTACAGTGGTTCCAGGTTTAAAGTTCTTGCTGTTGCCAAATTTCTTCTTGTACTTGATTTTGGACATCAGATTCACAGCCACCTCTTGTCCTTCTTGCTTCTGCATTTCATCTTCAACTTCCACACACAGTGAAATCAATTCATTGATGCTCCATTTTTCTTTCTGAGTCTTGTACAATGTCTTGAGTTGAGAATATTCATTTGGGAGTGAGTCCAGAATCATGTACACCAGGAATGAATCATCTATAGCCATATTCAGTGCTCTCAGCCTTGCAGCAATATCAGAACCTCTCATTATGTACTCTCTCACACTAGTCTTTCCATTGTATTTCATCCTTGCAAGAGACCTCACCAAATTCTGCACTTCAGCCTTATCAGAAATTTTAAACTTTTCTGCAATGGAATTGAAGAACTCCTTGGCCAATTCTGAATCAGGTATACTGCCCTTCACATTTTCACGCATGCTTTTCTTGATCATGATCAATGCCATCTTGTTATGCTTATACCATTTTTCATATTTGTCCCTTGCATCTCTGCTAGAACTTTCAGTTAATGCTGCTGGAGGATCTTCTTTCAACACATGGTCATAATCCAATATCCCCAGATTCAGTTCTATGTCCCCTTTCCATTTCTTAAAGTTTGAGCCATTCAGAAGCTCAATCTGATTGATGCTCATAGGAAAGTGCATAGCTGCATGTGAAATGATCAAACAGATTAATCTAGTGTGACTCAATACCAGAATAAACTGTATGTCCCAAATAATGTAGTATATATATGCAGCAATATGAAACTTTATCAATTTCAAGACTTTGACAACCTTTGTGGTGTACTAATCTTTGTTGATATATGAATGTTCATTTACTCAAGATATATATATATATATATATATATATATCAGATTCAAAACCAAATGTCTGCAACTGTGTTTCTTTGGAAACCAGTGCAAATTAATTTTAAGTTTCAAAACCTGCAACTTTAGCAATAGAACATTGACATCGTTTTTCTCTTTTGACATAAAGCCACTTTGACAGCACATATGTTCTTAAAGATTAACATAATGATGTAAATAATTCCATTTAAGACATTCTTAGGCCACTTTGGCAGCACTTGATGCATTTATTTTGACATCAGTTATCATATCAGCATATTCACACACCAATCATCACATAATCGCAATAACAGATGAATGAATATATATGCATATGCCTATCATATGAATCTGATATGAACTTGAATGTGAACCACATATGGATATTTTGTCGAATTAAAGCATAAGAACAAATGAAAATTCATAAAGTTAATGTATATTACTAAATCAGTATGTTATGATCAAGAATATACAAGTAATATACTTTATGAATTACTTGATGCGGATTAAAGTAATTAAAATTCCCAGAATTCATAACTTAATGCAGTTAATTCATTCTACATGTAATTGATCTATGTATGGCTGCTCTGATACCAATTGTAAGAAACAGTATGCTTAAACAATCACAAACACATAATTTAGAACCTATACTAGATCAAATCATGTACATTCATAAACTGAATTCTATTCTAGCAGTGTTTGGAAATCTCCTTGAGTTAAATCCAAGTAAGGAAAAATCTCCTTGAGGAAGATTCAAGTGAAGTGAAATCTCCTCTAGACAGATCTTAGAGAGGTAATATCCCCTTGAGATGGATCCAAGTGAGGAAGAAAATCCTTAACGGATCCCTTTGAGATAGATCTAATCCTCCTCAATGGAAACTGATTTCTGCAGAAAACTAAACATAAGAACATGAACCCAGAAAACTTACTCGATGCACTTGCATTGTCCATGACAGCCTTCTCCTGAATCCACCTTGATATTCTCTTAGTAATGGGACTAATTTTTGAGAACAACTCGTGTTTCAGAAGGGACTAGTCTGACATTAATATAGAAGCTTCACATGACAGTTCCATCCATAAAGAAACTGTCATTTTTCTCAACTGCTTTATCAAACCCTCAACTGCAATATTATTTGAATTCAAATAGTGCATAAGCTTATCTGTAAAATTAATTCAAAGCTTATACATATGTATTTTAGACTCCGGCCACACTTCATTTACTTGTATTGCATTTACACATCATATAAATACCAAGTGTCGTCAAGTTCCATAAGCTGCAATGCTTACACAATCCCCTTCCGGGCACTGAATCCAATGATTGAAATGGAGACTCCTCGTTGATGAGGTAAGTTAGGGTCTGATATGTAAGCCATCGTTTAATTAATGAAGTGAATGCAATGGGACAAGAATCAAACACAGATCTCACTGCTTCAAGGGCAAAACAAGTTCAAATTTGAAGTGTCTTGGAAAGAGTGTGGACCATTTTATGTCTTGATTTGCACGGAGTAAAAGGCTAAAGCAAATTCAAGAATTTCTTTGACCCTGAATCATTCACACAAACAAGGGATAAATTGATGGAATGTATCCATCAATTTAAGAGCTGCGGAAAAAAGGTTCGAAATTCCAAAATGAAATGAGTCATCGGTCCTCCTACAGAAAACATGGAAAGCCCATCTACTAAGGTCTGCTTCAAATCCTAAGCCCAAAATCAAAAGTTCGGCTCATCTAAAACAAAGTTTGACTTGACATAAAAGCTCGGCTCTTCGTAATGGGTGTCTAATCAACTTTACACTTGCTTTGGAGTTTCAGGCTTAATCAAGTAGTCTGAGGCACATTAAAGTTTCAATACCTAATTGCAAATCTTCACATGATGGGTGTCCAAATCAAGCTATGGGACACTTCACCAAAATTGGGGTGTTCATTGAAATTGTTCAATTGACAGATTCATTAAAAATATCGGTTAATTTTGGTGCAAAACAGAAAACCAAAACCCTTTCTTGTCTAGAATTAATAATGATTCTTTGAACTACGGTCGGTTTGATCCCACAAAAGGTACATAGGCAATCTAGCAACCCACTAGATGCAACTAAAAATTCAAACCAAATCTTTGACTGTACCTGTTAAATTCAGCCAATCTCATATCAAAACACTGACTCTAGTCAAATTCTCTCAACAACTAAAAAGGTAATTTCATTCCCACATCTCATAAATTACCCAAAAAAATATTCAAAGGTTATAAACCCTCTCAAATTTCTCAAACACAAATTCAAAATCAATGGGTCAATTTAGAATGCCAAAACTACTTATGCTTGGATCCCGCAAAGGCTATGTACGCAATCTCGAATCAAATTAATATAGATGCAACTGCATCCTAAACACTAAATCAAATTCTTGATTCACTTCAATCAAATTTGCCCCAAACACTACTCTCATTCCAAAGTCAAAGCCCTCAAATGGGTCATTCACTCAATGAAACTCTTTAACTACGAGTGTCTTGATCCATCTCCAAGGGTACATGGACAACCTATTCAAATATCTGAGCGCAGCCACAAAAGCAAATAACAAACGTCCACTCAATTGGTTTTTCATAAATGGAATCAAATTATGTTTCTCTATAACATGAGATTTTAATTAAGAGACACAATTCTGTCTTGAATGGTGGGTCAAACCCAAAATAACTCTCTAAATGAATATGAGTGAAAAAAATGTTGGGTGACATTTTTGTTTACTATGTGCAAATTTTTACTAAGTATGATGAACCAAATCCTGCTAGTCTATGAGCAACATGATTAGCAATCCTATAAGTATGATGAACACCTATGGAAAGAAAATCACCTAGCAAATCTTTAATTTCTTCAACAATGATTCCCAAAGTAGAGAAGTCATGATCCTCCAACTATGGAAATGTATACTTATGGCACGTTTACTTATTTGGAATGGAAAATAATCATGAATCGGAGACAAGTGGAATGGGAGAAGAAAGGAATCGGTATTGATTCTGGAGGAATGATTCTTAAACCCATCTCCCCCCTTCATAATCGAATTCATGAGTATTCAGGAATCGATTCCTGATAAATAGGTTGGACCTACACCAATTCCGATTCCTTCATGTGTTAGTAAACACATGAATTCTTTTACCTGGAATCATTCTGATTCCTTTATGTGTTAGTAAACACAGGGGTGTTTTTACTCCGTAATCATTCCATTGCATTCCAAGTAAGTAAACGTGTCCTTAATGTTTACTGTTTAGATAAATATACCTTCAACTTTAACAGTTTCTAACAGGATATTTTTTCTATAAAAATGAGTAAGTTATAAGTATCAATTGAGTCATAACTCAATGACTACTATGATTTTTGTCTTAAAAATATTAGAAGTACAGTAATCTTGGATTGTGCAGACTTTCAAAAAATAAGTTTTGTTTTTGCGTATGCTCAAATAACATCTTGAGGCAAAATGATTGTATGAATCCTTTTACCAAAATAAGTTTCGTAGCTTATAGTTTTTCGCTGATTTGAGCGAAAACATTCTAGGTCACCCAAAATCATTTACGCAAACAAATAAAAATATAATTATTGCTAAACAAAGCAACGAGGCTCATTTAAACTTGACTTTTGTGAGTGCTGATAAATTTTCAATATATACAGACACACATATTTAAACGTGGTAACTAAATTTATGGTTGATGTATGTGGTAAGCTTGATCAGAAAGACCATGACCACCCGTTTCATTAACACATTTAGTTCTATCAATGTGAAAATCCATTTGCAGGCACAAACCTTATCAATGACTACCAGGACATAACCATAGTACCATACCCAATATTGGATCCGTTCTGCTAACCCCTATTCAGATACATAAGGTTGATGTTGGCGTACTGGGAAGCATACTAGAGGCTTTATTGACCTAAACGAAATCATTCCAACCCTATGTTTCCTTTAGGCCTTGTTCATCCTCTGCCCATTACTGCTCTAACATAGTTTCTTTACCCAAATGGTGGAAGATTCCAATCTACATTGACCACAATGGGTATTAGAAGCTTATTTAATTTGCACAATTGGCACCCTCATCGAAACGTTTTACCCATAAGTTTACACTTAAACCCAAAAACAGAATGGCCATAAAGTGGACATGAGAACCAATGGAGGCAGCTGGGTTGTGGTGAAAATGAGACGACAAGATTTCTTTAGGGATAAAATTTGACCAAAGAGGAGCAATATATGCAAAAAAGATGTAGCTTAATATGGCAGTACCATAAAAAAAAAATAATAAAAAAAGGGCAACCCCACCAAGTAAAAAGATACAAGGAAGAATATAGCTCACATCAACTGCTTCTAGTTTAAACCCTTCAAAGCACTTGCAAAGTAGGGGTGAGACGTCTCTCAACTGACATTAACAACATGAACCCTGAAAACAAATTACAATTTACTGCTCAAGGCCTAAATCAAGTACTTGATTGAGCCCAGACTTATATAGGTTCAAACCTAGCAACATGTTAATTTATGTTACGCAAGAGCAGAAACTCAAATTGACTGCCACAACCTGATAGACAGTAACTTCATTCACTAAGCAAAATGGGCTCCAGAAGCAAAGCATCATGCACACACCATGCATGTGCAACATGATGAAGGTTGACAGAACAATCAAAAGAGAAGGGTAGGAATTCTGGGGTGAAACTACTGAACTTAAATCTAGTACTAATAGTGTTGACAATATTGTAAATCATACAACACACTTGGGCCACTCATACAGATTTGGACTCCATAGACTTTTCTTTTTTTCTTTGTGTAAATTATCTAGCTACTATAACTGGTCAAGGACAGAGACTAATCATGGCCTAACCGCATCAGGATTAAAAAACCATGGACTGCAATAAGATCATAACATATACAAATACACACCTGCATATGATCCATATCAAAAGCAAAGCCAGCCACATTTGCATAACATCAAACATGTTGATTCCATTTCACAAACTAAAGTACCATCTTGCAAATTCAATATCAAGCGAACGTTCAATTAAAATACAAAACAAGATCCATTTACCATATCACTACTACCAAATGCAAACTTGAATTAAGTAAACTTGCAGTTCCTCAAACCACAAGCATAAAGCTTCCATTACCTTAAAACCTCCTTCCCTGTGGACCACGTCCATATCCTTGGCTAGGAACCACAACCTGCGGCTCAGCTTCAGATACCCCAGGAATTTCAGACATGCCAAGAGCAGAAAGCATGTCAAGGGTCTCCTTATCAACCTTGATGTCATCAATCCTGATAGCAGACTCCTCAGGTACAAAGTCCATGCGACGCTCACGCTCTTCTTCCTGCAGCTTCAGCGAGATACCCCTAACAGGACCCTTTTGAATGCGCTTCATCAGGTGAGTGGAGAAGCCAGCAATCTTGTTGCGGAGCCTTTTTGAGGGTATGATGGCAACCTCTTCCAAGATCTTCTTGTTAGTGTGGAAGTCCAAGGTCATCTTAGAGTAGTACCTCTCAATCACCTGGCGTGAGGACTTCTTCACTGTCTTGGTGCGAACACGACCCATTTTGAATCCTTAACCTCCCTTACAATGACAAGAAAATACCAATCAATTTCAAGCTAAAACATTGCTCAACTGATGTAACCAATTGAACCTTAGCCTTCTAACCAAGAGGCTGAAGATAGCGAAACTAAGAAACAACAAATAAGGTCATGTGGCGGTTTCAAACTAAGCCAGCAACCAGATTAGAGTGTTTAGCATATGAAATTTATTCTAAAACATTTGTTACAAAATTACCAGAACACAATCCATTCTCTCTTCCGGTGACGATTTTGAAGAATGACAACAGATAATGGAATAGCTCTTACAATATTCTACAATGGCAATGAAAAGAACGACAGGAAGTAGGAAAACTCTGAAAAATGACTTACTGTTGGGAACGCCGAAGGTGAAGAAGAAGCAGAGGAGGAGGCGCAGATAGCAAAACGAGTCGCGGCAGCTGAATAGATGAAAGTGTGCCTACTAGGGTTTCTTTTCTTATGTAGGCGCACGCTTTACTTCTTCATGGGTTACGGGCTTTGCACCCGACCCGATACCCTTTTTCTTTGTTTCTTAAAAAACAGCGTAAATACTTTCGGATTACAATTTTATTTTCCATTGCCATTGTAGCGTACCATGGACTTGCATGCATCCAATTATAATCTTTATAGAAAATAAGTACTTTGACACTTTAATTAGCCATAAGGCCACCTAGTTTTTCTTAGGCCATCTCCAGTAAAGAGGGGCTATATTAGGTCCAGGGCTATAATTTAGCCCCCAGAAATATTATTGTTTATTCATGAACAAGTGAATCATCTCCAGTAAGGGAGGGCTAAATTTTAGCCCTTTCAAGTATTTTATGTTTTGTAATTTGTATGATTTTATTCTATTTTAATAATATTATAATTTAGACTAAAATTAATTGTTGAGGAAAAAATTAATTTTTAAGTTGTATATTTGGATGAGGTATTTATGTTGTATTATTGATAATATTTTTGAATAGATGTTTTAAGTGCCACGTGCCATTTCGGAAGCAAATATGTAGATTTCCGATTGAATGATACAAAATATTACATAAATAAATATTACATAAACTTCATTAACATGATACAAAATAAATAAATTAAAAAATACATGCACTTAAAAGAAACTAATTTATATAACTAAAATTCATCTTGATAAAATATAAAATGTAGATATATATATATATTATTAAGTTATGCTTAATTACATACCGTTGGATTGCAAATGTTATTAATTATTGGCCATTGGATCAAACCATGCATTGCACCACACCCCTTAATTGGGCTGATTACCGTGGGTCCCACCAAGGGCTAAAGAGCCAGCCATAGGGCTAAATGTAGCTCTCTCCACTAAAGAGCCACTCCATTGGTTACGCGTCCCCTAGTGAAACAATATAAGAAAAATAATACAAGGGAAAGAATATCGTACCGTCGGTAGTATCTGAAGGAACGTGATCTTCCTGCTGAAACATGGCATGAAGTCTCGTCTGAGTTGCTGGACGTCCACGGTGGCCACTACCTCGTTGAGTACCGCCCCTGATAGAACTAGTGGAGTGTCGCCCCTGACAGAACTAGTGTGAGTGTCGCCCCTGACAGAACTAGTGTGAGTGCCGCTAGATGAACCTCCTGATGCGTAACTAGAACCCTGACCGACGTCTAGAGTAACACCCTGAGTCCAAGTAGGGCAATCCCTCCTATAATGACCCTGCTGTCCACACTGATAGCACGTCACATCGCTCATCCGACGCTGGGGACGATCCCTCCAAGTATGGAATCCCTCTGAGGTACCACCGTACTGACTAGTGCTGTCACTGAACTGCCACTCAGACTGTCCACCTCCCATATTAAGTCCTCCAAAATCCGGTAAGGTGGTCGAGTCTGAACTGACAAGTCTACTACCTCCAGAAGATCCTGAACCAGAAGTGGAAGCAGCCCTCTTAGATGGACCCTGGCTAGGGCCACCCGCATCTCGTGGTCGAACACCAGACAAAAACATGGTCTCTAGTCTCAAAGCAGCATTAACCACCTCATGGTAAGTATAGAATGGTATAGCTGTCAACTGCAGACTATAATCACCCCCCAGTCCCTTAATAAACCGGGAGATCCGCTCATCCTTAGTGCCTACCAAATCTGGCACAAACTGGGCTAGCTGGGTGAACCGCTGCTCAAACTCCGACACGGTCTTGTCCCCTTTCTCTAGATGTAAGAACTCATACTTCATCCTGTCACGAATTGCTGTGCCAAAATACCGCCCATTAAAATGTACCTTAAACTGTTCCCAAGTCATCGGGCCAACATTTCCTTGTTCCTTGCTAGTCATGTCCCACCAGTCAAAGGCCACACCATTGAGAAAGTCTACTGCCAATCCCACTTTTCGGTCCTCTAGACAATTTATCTGAGTAAAAACCCTCTCCATTTTGTTTAGCCAATTCTGAGCGTCCATAGCATCAGGAGCACGGGAGAAACTATACGCTCCATGTCTCCTCGCTCGCTCCATGGTAAAATCAGTTCGGGAACCAGGAAGCGCTGCAGTCAGCTGCTGGAAAATATGTCCCAAGGCGTTCGCCAATCCTTCAGGAGCATTCCCATCTCCTGGAGCGGTAGGAGTATCCCTACGGTTTCGGCGTCTAGGAGGCATAGCACCTGAAGAAGAGAAGGATAACAAAGCTCAAAGATTAGGACATTAACCTATCTACTTTACATACATAATGAACACACTAGCACCGAAGAGTACATGATGGGGATCCACCGCGGTCGGGCCATCACTCGGGAGGTACTAGGCGCCACTAAGCATATAAAGTAGCAGGAAAGAAGTAAGTCTACAGAACCTAACAACCTAATGCTCTGATACCAAGTTGACAGGACTCGCCCCTAATTTCACCCTGCAATCTGAGGTGGCCCTGTGGGGCCCACCTTAGGAATAACTCTACCGAAAATTCAGCAGAGTTACCCCTAAAAATTGACTACCCAAAACCTGTAGAATTACAATCACACTTCTAACAAATCATCCATAATCTCCTGGAGCCACCCTGCTCCTCAAAAACCAACAACTCCACAATTTACAATTTACAACTAAAATCCGAACAATACAACATAACCCAAACTTTACAATAATTGTCCCACAGGTTATCAGAGCAATCTAAAAGAGAGAAGGAATTCATAATACACGTAGGTTCAACGATTAACCTACAATATGAAAAAGATTGCTGCAGATGCTATGCCTCGAATCCTATTATGCCGAACCAGCTACTCTGCGGACTGGGCATTTGAAACCAAAGGGCCGAGGGGAAAGTAGATAAAAAACGTTAGCGTGAGTGGACAAAAATAAACAATTTAAAAGAAAAAGGATTTCATATTTTCCCACATTTATTCCTTTAAAAACTCGATGCATGCACAATGGTAAAACACATTTAGCTTTAAATCCATGGATTTCAAAACGATAAATCGACTAGCCTCGCTAGTCAAAACATTCGAAAAATATATCGTAAAACCGAAATCTCTTTTCAAGAAGATAAGACCAGCCCCACTGGCTACAGTGAAAATCGGACTAGCCCTGCTAGTCAAGCAACGATAAGATATGGGGAAGAAGTTTCACCATACGAAAGAAGGGAGCCTCCCAAGCTCGGGTCGGAGTGTCCCACACTCTGGAGCATCCCATGCTCTACTCTTACTCACCCACGAACACATAGTAAGCAGGGAGGAGTACTAATAGGCTGGCTAGCAATAAAATATAGCGACCTAGGTATGGTGGGTAAAAACCATTCAAATCCAGTAAATCTATAAAGCTTCCCCATAAGTCCAGCGAATAAAGAAAACACAGGTACGATTCCCAACCGTACCCAGAAATTCTCATAGTAAGTCACAAAAATCAACAGCGTGTCCCACACGCTAAAAGAATACTTAATTCAATCGTTTCCTCGACAAAAATTCCATTTAAAAATCCGAAAACAATTCATTCCCGAAATTACTTTATAATATTTCATAAATCTCAAAACCCAAACAAATCCGAAATCACTTCCGGTAGCAAATCATCATACTTTATTTCGAAATTCGCAATATCCTTTTAAAACTTAGAGCCAAAATCGTTCTGAAATTATAACCGAGATAAATCAATTTATATTCTCAAATAAATAAACGTAATAATTAATTACGAAACAATATTGCATGCATCACTTAAAATCAAAAGTCCACTCACAGTATATGGCTAATGTGGTATCCAAGCGTAAGGATCCTCGTCGAGCGATAGGTCGGTATCTCGTCCTATACACAATTATATTCCGTAAACAACAATTCGATAAATATTTACGATTCAAAACAAATCCCGAAAACCCTACGTACTCCAACATCTCCATTTCTTTCCGGATTCATGCCAAACTTCACCATTAATATCCATATCGGAACAAGGGAAATCAGAAGGTCGGATTCCCACAAATCAACAACTAAAACTCCCAAACTTCGGAAATTCATAATCCATGTCAAACTTCTCCCAAAATTAACCAAAATCACATATTCAACCTCTACAACAATTATAGAATTTAATAGGCTAAAAATTGAAATTAAAAAGCGGCTCTACGCGCCTCCACTCCCGACCTACAGTGACGGCGCGTGGGGCACACGCGCCGGCGGCCACCACCTCCGATGGCCACCAAATTTTGGCAGCAACAACTACTCAACACGCCCAATATTTTTCTCAACTACAACACAATCTAATTTTACCTTGAAACAGTTGAAATCAACCGGTGAAGAAAAACCCAGAAATTCCAAACCCTAGGTTTGGGAATTTCCTCGATTCGTCCTCCACGCTGCAAATTGAAGTGAATGACCTTAGGGGAAATGATCACCGGCAAAAACCAAACCTTCTACGCCGGTTTGGTGGCCGGAGACGGTCGGAAATGGCTGAATCGCCAGAAAAGCTCAGACTGCCCCAGTGAGGAACCTCGCTTCGATTCGGGGTTTTCCGGCCAAATCACCGTGATCTACTACCACCGGCGTGTGCAGCGGAAAGGGGCAGTCCTGTATTTCCCGGTGGCACGCCGTCAAGTGGCCAGACGGCGGTGATTCGAACGGAGGAAGAAAAAGCTAACGGAAATGAAGAAGAGAGAAATCGGGGGAGAAGAGAGAGAAAAACTACTGTGGGTTTCCAGAAATGGAAACCTATAGTGGTAACTTTCCATATATATACCAAATTTACCATGAATAGTAACTTCCTTATTTCGCTCATAACTTTCGCATACGAACTCCGATTTCTACGTACCACATATGCATGCGTTCGGTTTAACGTCCCCTACAACTTTCATGAAGGAAATTTTCTCAAATTTCGACCCGAACAAAAAGTCAACTTTTAGAGCCACTAAACGTACTGAAACGATAGTAAAAGTGAAAATAAAGGTCGTTTACCGTCCAAATGACGAGTAAACCGGTAATTGAGATACGGGACGTTACATCACCTACTACTCGCTATTGATCTCCAGACTTTAGCCATTCCTAGCACCTAGTTCAATCTATCTCTAATCGGTGACTTGTTCATACTGTCAATCTGATATCCTTTCGTGGAAAGGGTAAGTGATTGTTTCTCACGCGCTGCCACATTTTCAGATACTTTGTTTTTGTTTTTATGCATTAGATTACAAAATTAATCAAATCTGAGTTCCATGCTGCAATAGATGTTCATTGTTTAAGTTTTGTGCGATTAATTGCATATTAAAAGTACATAATGATCAATTTAAGGAGAAGAAATAAGAGTATTGAAACTCAAAAAGTGGCGAGGGAGAGCGAGCTTGGGAGCAATTTTTGGAGAAATTTTTCTATCCTACAGTAGAACCATATAGGACTGCCACATGAAATTTTTTTTTTTTTTTTTTTTATTTTTTATATTATTTTTTATATATTATTATTATATATATATATATATATATTAACCAAAAGTGTCATATGTGATATAATGCACCCAAAGTATTTACTGCTAATTCGCCTACAAAGATTGTAGTTTCTCTCTCCAGCAAATGAATGGAGATGGAGCCAAAGATCATAATCAAGGTAAACAATGTCTTCAATTAAGTTATTTTACTTTTGATATGATTACATTGTTCATGTGTGTGCTTAGATTCTGAAATTGGGACAAAGATCGAGGACGATGGCAACCATACGCCCTCCTAGCGTTGATGGGGTCTCTGCATGATTCTCAACTCTGCGGGAGTAGGTTTTGAAATTGGGGATGAAGATGATGAGAGGATGAATTTCTCGTTTCAGTCAACGACAGTAGTTAATGGGACGTTTAAGAATTTTTTTTTTTTTTACGTCGTTTTGATTTACTGCAATTGAATACAGCTGATATGAGTTGTAAAAACAATCCACGTGGGGAGTTTTGATTGGGGCGGCATACCATTTGGCAATCATACATGGTTCTACAGTAGGATAGAAGAATTTCTCCAATTTTTGGCTCATGGCCTCGCTGATATTAAAATTCAATAATTAAGAATGAAATTCTGGAACCTTCCTCTTTCCTTTCAATAATTAAGTACGTAATGTGCACTTCAATTGTATGTACCTATGGTATATGTAGTTTCTTTATTGATCAGGAAATAGAGTTTTTAGTAATGTAATGAAATTTATTATATCTGAAAAATTACTACTTATAAATGTATCTGGTAATTATTGGTAAGTTATAATATCAACATTGTAAATGTCATGGGTTCGATTCTCACTAACATATGTAAGGGTGGGGTGGACTAAGGGTTTTTTTTTTTTTTTTTTCAAAAAAATAAAAGAAAAGAAATTGTACCCAGTAGATTAGAGTTTTCAGAACTGCTTCAATGTTTTGCACTACCAAAGGCTTTTATACTATTTGGGTTACTCCTGGATTCATGTTGAATAGTGCCCTGATTTTTGCTTTAAGTGCTCTGCTTTCTTGTTTGAATAGTAAAATCCAATGTGTTATCCCAACCTTTAGATAGCACATATTGAATCTGATGTAGAATTTCTATCTAAAACTGATGTAAAATTTTTCTGGGACAGGAGATTGCATCAAGTCTTTCTGCTCAAGTTAAAAAGTCTGATGTCGAGGAAATTACAAGCTTCTATCAGTAATATTTTGATCATTATGTTAAAGTTGTTCAAGAGGAGCAAGTAGACAGGTATGGATATCATCATCCTTTTGCATTTCTCCTAACTGATTTTCCTGTTACATTTATAAATAATAAATATTAGAGCTCATAGCATTTGGGTATTGTTTCTTAACTAGAACGTTTATTCCAAATTCTCAACAGAGCTGAAGTGAGTAAAGCCTACAATACACTTAACCATTTTTCAAAGAACTTTGCAGGGTTAACAGGTCAAAGAAAGGTGAAGAAGTTGCTCCTGACGTTAGTTTCAATCTTCAAACCTTCTAAAGATGAAGGGGTGTTCTATGTGATTGTGAATTACTATGGGTTAAAGGCATCACCTTCAGATTTTCTATTTGATGATGTATTAGAAAATTTTGTATTTGGGATTGTACATACAATTGAAAAAAAAAAAGAAAAAAAAAAGAGCTTCTTGTTGAAGGAAAACCTAATTTGTGTTTAGCCCAAACTCTAGGTTACTTGACCTAGTGGTAATAGGATTTAATTAGAAGGATCTAGAATCCTAATCAATGTAGAATTACTTTCCTTGTATGATTGAGATTCTATGCATTGTAATCCTCTATATAAAGAGGCCCCTATTATCAATGAGAATACATAGCAAATTCCTCTCAAATTCAGTTTCTCTACAACACGTTATCAGCACGAGCCCTAACCCTGAAACCCTAAATTCGTAGCCTTCAAATCCCAGAAACCTCAGCCGCCCACCTTGAAGATCTCAACTCCAGGAGTCCAGAACCGGCGGCCCCACCCCCAGAACCGGCCGGCAAACCACCGAACCGGCCACCGAAAGTATTCAAAATCCTCTGCCCGGTTCGATACTTTCCTCCCTGTAAACTGCCACCAAAATTCACCAGCAGCTGCAGCAGCACCTCAATTCACTGCAGACAAAAAATCATCATCGGAACCGGCCTAGAACCACGTGAACCGGCCGCCTGAACCACCGGAGCCGCTGAACCGCCGCCTAGACCTCTTATCTGTGCTTCAGTCAACCGAACCCACGTTCGGTCAACCCTAGGCCCAGCTGCGATCAGCCCAAGCCCCAGAAGCCTATACTCTTGGCCCAACAACCTGAAGCCCAAGCCGCCAAGCCTCCAAGCCTGAGCCGCCGAGCCGCCGAGCTACCAAGCCGCCAAGCCGCAACCAGTCCTGCCACGTCAGCACGCGGACCTGCCACGTCAGCACCCGGTCAACGACCGGTCAACCCTCCGGTCAACGCCGCCGGCAACTTTTCCGGCGGACTTCCGGCCACTTTTCCGGCCGACTTCCGGCCAACTTCCGGCCACTTTTCCGTACACTTTTCAGGCGACTTTTCCGGCCAATTTCCGGCGACTTTTCCGGTCAGCTACAGTAACTCCTGCCGCTACAGTAACTTCCGGCGACAGTTTTTCCGACCATCTTTTAAGGTAAATTTTTCTAAAAGTTCCCGTTTTTTGAAGTTTTTCAATTTCTTCTTCTTTTCTCGGGGACTTCCAAAATCCCTTCTTCTACCCCCCTTTCTCTACATAGGGGAGACCAAAAGCCGAACTGTGGGGGTTCGCGCTCACTCCAAGCTTAGAGCTTGTAGAGTCCTCCAAACTTAGAGTTTGTTGAGAAGAAAACGATCGACCATATACATCGTCGTTTCGATCTAATCCAAAACCCCTCTTGGAATTCGATTTTCTTGGAAGCGACTACGCTCAGAAAATCCTAATTTCTTGGAAGCGACTACGCTCAGAAATTTAATAGTTTTTCGTGGTAGCCTTTTCGCTCCGAAACTAACCCTAATCTTGTGTTGTTTTTCAGGATGAGTTACCTGAACAAGTTGAGCTTTGTCCCACTCGAGACAACTGGCGCAGGATACCATAGGTGGGTCCGAGATGTGCGCCAACATCTTAAGGCTGATGGAATTCTGGAAACCATCCAAGAGCCTAGTCAGAACGTGCTCTCATTGAGCAAGCTACTGCTTTTGAAGCAAAACAAGCTAAAGCCATAATTCTCATGACAAGGCACATGAATGACGCGCTCCAAAATGAATACCTCAATGAGGAAGACCCAAGAAAGCTATGGGTAGAACTAGAGCAGCGATTTGGCAACGTTCGTGACTCCCTGCTTCCTGATTTAGAAGTGCGATGGCATAGCCTCCGCTTTTGTGATTTCAAGTCTGTGCTTGATTATAACTCGGAAGCTCTTCGTATCAAGTCTCTGATGGAGTATTGTGGCCAAGCCATAACTGATACGATGTTGATCGAGAAGACTCTCTCTACCTTCCCCGTCTCTGCATTGATGATTTCAAAGAATTATCGGATTGATGTAAATGCAGGACGTATCACAAGGTTTCATGAGCTCATTGGCGCCATGAACGTAGCTGAAAAGCACGATAATATCCTTGTGAAGAACTATAATGCTAGACCCGTGGGAACTAAGCCTATTCCGGAGTCTAACTATAGTCGCGCCCCCAATGGAGGACGCAAGGAGCGAAACCCTAAGGATAGGGACTTTCTGGACGTTCTGGTCCATATATTCGCCCTAAAGAGGAAGGAAATCGCCAAGAGAGGCGTGCACGGAACCGTAGAGGTCAACGTGTGAAGAGAGAGAGAGGCGGAGCCTCCGACCATGGTGGTAACGCCACCAAAGGATAGGTCGTTCAAATCGCGCCCCAATGGCGCCTCGATCAAGGGAGCCTGACCATGATGATGTTTGTTTTCGATGTGGATCAACTGAACATTGGGCTAAAACATGTACCGCACCCCAGAATGTTGCAAACGCATACAAGACGTATCGTGAAGCAAGGGAAGCAAATTACATGGCACAAGAAGATCAAGATGGTGATCTAGATCTAAGGGTGGAAGACTACAAGGATCAAGACCCAGAAATTGGCGATTTTGATTAAGTCTTTTTATTTTCAAGAGATGTAGGCGATTGCCATATTCCTTTTATTGGATTAGATTTTCTTTGATCATAGAAACAATGATGTATTTCGTTGGCTTATGAATAAAATTTCGAGTTCTTTTCATTATGACTCAATTTTGATTCTGAGCATATGACTTTGTGACTACGATGGCTAGACCATCGTATTAATTTAAGGACATGGAATAGCCCAAGTTCCACTTGCCAAATGGCACCTTGATTACAGTTGTCACAGAAGCTCTCTACGCTCTTAGGGCAAATAGTACCCTATGAATAGCCAACGAATTCCATGCGAAAATGCATGTAGAGAACGGAAATGAGTTCCTTTGCATTACCTCTAATGATTGCGAACAAAGACGCATCTTAGAGACGTTTATGTGTCTCTCTAGTGGACTTTATGTCACTATTCGAGCTTTAATCCAATAAACTTATGAGAGAAGATCTCTTGGATTTAGACACATATTGGCTTTGTCACGACAGGATAGATCATCCTAGTCATGATATGATGATCCGTCTACAAAAGACTTCACATGGACATCATTTTTGAGCAAAATGAAGCAAGATGCCGCCATAAAAGGCGCCAACCATGGGCATAACGCCATGGTTGTTCCTCCTTGTGGCCATGACGCCATACATGCTAATTTCCATGGCTCCCACGCCATGATGGGAGATGTAGTCACATATTTTGCTTCTAATAGCGCTACAGACGCTTAGGCCTAACCAAACTCCTCATTGGTTGCTTCTAAGGCCTCTCGCTCGTTTTACAAAGCCCATTCCTTATGGAAATTAGGACTGAGACCGTCCTATGCAAAGGATATGACAATACTCATTCTGTTCTTACAAAGAATCCGTAGGGATTTTGTGGATTGATTCAACCAACTTGCGGACGCTTAAATATTTCATGATGTTGGTTGACACGCAAACACGCCGGTCACGTGTTGTGCCATTGTCCACCTATAAATGCTACTTATGCTACACTCCTAGCACATATCATGTGACAACGGGCTCACTCCCCGAATCATCCTATTCAGTCAATTGGATTTGACTATGCTAGAGAGTTTACATCGAAAGACTTTCGATGGATATTGCAATGGGTTTGATGTTGGACATCACATTCCCATGTACACACCCAATTGGTCTCGCGGAAACGACTACGATGGTAGTCCGAACATTGGTAATGCGCACCAATCTTCTTACATCCGCTTGGGGTGATGCGATATCGCATGCAGCCATGCTAATTCGTCTACGACCTACCGCCACTCAATGTACCTATGCGTTACAGCTAGTGACTGGGTACACGTATTTTGTACTTACGCACATTTGAGTGAGCCATTTATGTGCCAATTGCGCCGCCACAGCGCTCATGATGGGTCCTTACAGACGAATGGGCAACTACGTTGGATTTGCGCTTCCAACAATCGTCCGCCACTTAAATGCCCTTGCTAGGCGATCTCCTTACCGCTAGATTTGCGGATGTCACTTTGATGAGACAGTCTTCCCGTCGTTAGGGGGAGATAAGAACACGAATGTTCAACAGGAACGACAGGAATTGTCGTAGTCTGTCCCCACTATGTCTCATCTTGATCCCTATTAAAGTGACGAGATCACACAATATGCTGCAAACATGCCTGCAAGGAAGGACGTCCCTACGAGAGGACGTAGCGCCACCCTACACGGAGGTAGGCATGGCGCCAATGCCAAAGAAGTGGCACTCTGGCGTTACAGGCCATGGCCCCAGCTAGGATGCGTGGGAGGCCCGTGGGTTCGAAGGATACTTTGGCACATTCCAATCCTTTAATCATCATGACTCAAAATCCGTCTCATGAGTATCTTCCGGGTTATGGTTATCGTTGGGGGACGCCTCAACGTCAAACCCTATTCCTGAGAATATAGAGCTCTATGAAACTTACACTAGTGTACATGAGACGTGGGATAGAAACTCCATCATAATTGATGATGTAGTTACGCATTTTGTTGCGCATGAGTTTGCTGAGTCCGATGATATCGAACCACGCTCCGTTGAAGAATGAATGCCAACGTAGAGAGTTTTTGGCCTAAATGGAAAGATGCGATCCAGGTTAAGATGGATTCTCTAACGAAGAGGAAGGTTTTCGAGCTTGAGATGCCGACACCTCCTAACATAAAACCTGTTGACTAATGGGTCTTCGTTAGAAAGCGTGATGAGAAAAAGAGATGGTAATCTCGCCTTATGGCGCAAGGCTTCTCACAAAACGCCCTGGAATCGACTACGATGAGACATATTCTCTCGTAATGGATGTCATTGCACTCCACTACCCTGTCAGTTTGGTAGTTTCCGAATAACTGAACATGCAGCTTACAAATGTGGTCACTACGTATCTCTATAGGGATCTAGATACGGAATATACATGAAGGTTCATGGCGAACTTCAAGTGGCTCTAGACCATGGAGCGCGTTTACAAAGAGGTTGAAACGCTCACTAAAGTGACTACTTGATTGGGAAGGGATATGCCCACGCGTTTCTATAACAAGTTTCGGATTCTATCGCGGTTCATGTTGGACATGATCTTCATTAGAAGCCCTTAAAAAGTTGAGGGAAACCGCTGAACACTTGAAATCTGAGTTTGAGATGAAGGATTTTGGGAGAACACGATTATGTCTCAGTTTGGAACTTGAGCATCGTGTCGATAGATGCTTAGGCATTTTGACAAGATCAAGCCTTCAAGCACCCCCATGATCGTCCGTAGTCTTGATCCTGAAAAGGATCCTCTTCGTCGAAAGGATGATGATGAAGATGTGCTAGAGGCAAAAGTGCCTTACTTAGTACAATAGGCGCATTATTGTACTTAGCTCAATGCACAAGACCGGACATCTCATATGTTGTGAACTTGTTAGCTAGATATAGCTCTGCGCCAACGCGACGCCATTGGATTGGTGTAAAAGATATCTTTCGATACTTGAGATGTATGAATGATATGGGCTTGTTCTATCCCTACAAAGAGATGATGGATTCGGACCCATCACACACCAGGTACGCCGCCAACGCTGGCCTGCGTTCTCTATCCCCATCCCAAAACGACATGTGTTTTGGAAGGTTTTGCTGATGTTGGGTATCTCTCTGACCCACACAATGGTCGCTCCCAAACTGGTTAAGTGTTCACCATGGGAAAAGACCGTGATATCTTGGAGGTCTACAGAACAGACCGTAGTCGCTATATCTTCGAACAATGCAGAGATCATTGCTCTTCACGAAGTGGTTCGTGAATGTATATGGATTGGATCCATAATTACGCATGTTCGAAAATTGTGGTTTGAAGTCTACCACAGATGAGCCTACGAGCATTTAGGATAATGCTACTTGTTTTGAACAAATGAGGCAAGGCTACATCAAAAGCGACAACACCAAGCATAATCAGCAACAACAGACACTCCTCGAGATCAAAGTGAACTAGGTTCGATCTGAGGACAGTGAGGCAGACTTGTTTACTAAGTCATTGCCCAATACCACGTTCGAGAAACATGTGGCAAGAATTGACTTGCGGAAATTATCTGAACTCCCATGATCGTAGTCATCAGGGGGAGGTGCAGACATCAGGGGGAGATGTCTACATGTTCGTCTCGAATCGTGAAGGGTGTGTTGTGCTCTTTTTCCCTTTCGACCGAGGTTATTTTTGTCCCACTGGGTTTTTGTTACTCGGCAAGGTTTTTTAATGAGGCAACGAGAGAAGCACCGCGTTTGGGCAACACAAGGGGGAGTGTTGAAGGAAAACCTAATTTGTGTTTAGCCCAAACTCTAGGTTACTTGACCTAGTGGTAATAGGATTTAATTAGAAGGATCTAGAATCCTAATCAATGTAGAATTACTTTCCTTGTATGATTGAGATTCTATGCATTGTAATCCTCTATATAAAGAGGCCCCTATTATCAATGAGAATACACAGCAAATTCCTCTCAAATTCAGTTTCTCTACAACACTTCTTTTATTTCCTTTGATTTCTCTCATCATAGTATAAATTGCTATTGTTGGACTTGGTGATAGCAGTTGAATATAAACAACTTTGGTATTACTATTGTCCAAGTATGCATTATGTGTGAAATCTCTTAGTACATTGCGAATTGAATATCAATAGCATGTCATAAATGTTTTGAAAAAGCTAACAACAAAAGCTACTAATTGTGTTTGAAAGTGCTACTAGCATAATTTTGAAAAACTACTATCACTGTCAAGCAAACCTACTGCATTTTTGTTAGTTACTCTGTGTTCATATCAAAACTAGAAACTAGTAATCTAGTTGATAGAGTTTCTGATTCATGTGTTTTCATTCACACATGTCTACTGATCTTTGTCATATCTTTGTTCTTCAAAACAAAATTTCATTTTTTGCTGCAGTTAGTAGCTCTCTATAAATGTTACAGTGACTTTTCAACACAGTGATAGTATCTTTCTATGCTTATGTTAGTATTTTTTTGAGTTGATGTCAGTAGCTTTTCTATTTTCAATTTGATTGATTTTAAGTCAGTAGCTCTCCATAACTTATATAATGGTTTTTCAAGACAATGATAATAGCTTTCTCTACCCAAGCTACTATCTTTTTCAAGCTGATTTCAGTAGCTTTTTTGTTTTCATTTTGATTGATTTTGAGTTGTGTTATGCCAATAGCTTATCAAATTGGAAAATCAGGATTCTGTATGAAATTTAGTTTTCCTTTTATTGTGATTTCGTATCTCTAGCATTTATTGTTTGAGATTTGTGTTACAATATTAAGATGAACAATCAGCTGGCTTTGTTACAATCAGTATCTATGTCAGTAGATTTTTATTACTGATTAAGTAGCTTTGTGCATGTGTCTTAGTAGCTTTCTAAATCTATGTCGGTAGCTTTTAGATTGCTTGTTTTTAATTATCTAGTTGATAAAGAGTGCCAATTATGATGCAGTAGCATGCTGCTGTTTTTAGTTTGCATTTCAAATCCTGATGTTTTGTAGTATCTTTACTCTTATAGAATTCTTCCCCTTTGCATTTGCAGTAGTAGTTTCTGAAAATCATGTGAATTCAACAGTGAAGCCTTTATTGACCATAGATCATCCGGCCAACCAAGAAATATTGAAATGAAGTTGGATGTTGAAGGTGGCAAAAGTGTCTCTATGGTTAGCGTAGTGTGGTAGAGCTTGACAACAAGAAACATCAACGGTGACCATTTGAAAAATGCAAGGTTCTAAAAATCGCTAGACGCTAGTCGGCTAGGGGCTTAGGAGGGAGACTAGGCGGAGCCAAGGCGGTTTCTATTTTTTAATCTAATTGTATTTTTAATTATTACATATAATTACGTAAATAAAATAATAAGATCTTCAACCATTAATCTATTAGTCTATTAAAGCCTATTGCATCAGTGCCATCTAATCAAATAATCAACATGTTGAATTATATATTTATTGAACTAACATAAGGGATGTCTTTGGGTTAATTCATTCAACATAGCCCTCTTTTTATTTAATTTCTTTTTTGACAAGTACTTCTCATAGAAACAAAGCCTAGTGGGCTAGAAGAAACAACAGGTCAGTGACCAAACCCATGGAACAATTAAGGAAAAAGTGGAAAACATATCAAACCTATCTCAGCCTTCTTTTCTCCTTCTTCTCTCATCATCCGCCTCCGACTCCAAGTCCCCAACTGAACAGTTGTTGCGCCACACCCTTATATGATTCCACCATTTCTTCATCTCAATGATTTCAAGGTTTCCCAGGTTTTGATTTTGAAAGTTTTGTGATGGATGTTTGATAATATGATTGAAATTAAATCAAGATGATGTTTGGAGGGAGTGAGGGACAGATCGAAGTCGTTGAGGAGAGAGAGAATGAAGGATCAGAATTGAGGAGGGAGAAAGTGATGGTGAGAGGACTCATAGGAGAAATCAGAGAGAGTCAAGATGACTCAGAGTACAGACTACAGAGAGAAAGTCGAGTCGTCGAGCCTCGAGAAGAGAGAGAAAGTGAACAGATGCGCACCGCCTAGCACCCAGTTTACCGCCGAAACGCCCGCCTACTCCGTCTAGGTGCCTGTCGAAAGCCAAGCCGATTTCCCTTATCGCCTAACCCAAAATCAGGGAGGCCAGTCTGCGCCTAGCGCCTAGGCAGCCCAAACCGATTTTTAGAACACTGGAAAAATGATAGTAGCATTATAACATTAACAGTAACTTTCTACAACTATTGTAATAGATATTCACAACTATGGTAGTAACTTTTTCCATAGTTATATCATTGAACCCTGCATACTAAATGTATCATTGAATTTGTTTTCTTTTCACAATTGTAGTAGCATTTTCATTTTAGTTGTATCTTTTACATTTCCATAGCTTTGTTAGTCTATGAAAATAGCTTTCTTAGTCTTTAGGAGTAGATTTTATTATGCTTGGTAGTAGCTTTTATTCTGCTTGGTTATTGCTTTTGGCGTTAATGAGAGTAACTTTTGGTGATGGTGAGAGTAACTTTTGTTACTGGTAAGAGTTGCTTTTTAGTGTTAGTGGCAGTAGCATTTGTTGCTGTTGAGAGTAGCTTTTGGTGTTGATGATAGTAGCTTTTGTTTGTAGGGATAATAGCTTTTGTTTTAGCCTTTTAGGGAGCGTAACATTTGTTGGTGACAATAACTTTTGTTGCTGGTGATAGTAACTTTTGTGAACTCGCCGAAGGTCGCCAGAAATCTCACAAGAGTACCTTTTGTTGCTAGTGATAGTAGGTTTTGGTGTTAATGACCCCGCTAGAGTTGGTCGGAAACCTAGCAAGAGAGGAGAGAGAGAATGATTGTTGACTTTTTACTCTAGTGGAATTTACGTAAATATGTTGGTTTTATATCCAAAACTTAATACAATTTTTAATCTAGTGGCCTTATGAGAGAAAAAAAATAGTTGGTGGCCCTATGGCTAAATGAAATACAAAAATTTCCTTATATGTAATTGGTGTCATTCTTTATAATTATCATATATCTCTCGAGCCTCAATCAATCTTTACAATTATCATTTCTCTTCTCTCTCTATCCCTCTCCCCCCAATTTCTCTTTTCTTCTCCAGTCGTCATCGAATTTTTTTCTCATCTCTTGAAGATATAAAAGTTCACACCATTTGTTTGCAATTGAAACCAATCAGACCAATTTCAATCCCTTTAACTCATTTTTTACTTCTCTTTCAGACCAATTCCTACAAGTTCCAAATCAAAATAGATCTCGTTGTCAATCCAAAGGCGCTGCACCTCCTGGCCACTAAGATATGTACCTCTTAGCGGAAGAAGATGAAGAGTTTGTTACTCAAGACCGCAACAACTCCTACAAAACCGCCAAGATGACCGTCTTCTGGGCTTGGGCTAATTGGTATAGGTTAAGCCGATTTGAAAAAACAAAACCGAACTCAACATCAGTTAAAACGACCAAGTCAGTTATGAGAATATATAAACAAATCTGGACCAGGCAAAAAAACCTCCCCGATGGCACCGAGTCCAACCCTAGGTACAATGGAGGCCACATAATTCAGAGGAAGAAAAAAAGTTTATAAAACATGGTGAAAAATACTAAATAGAAACTCTAAAAATTATAGCTTTTCTCCAACAAGTATAAAAAAGCTAGAATAATTTGACAAAGTAAAACAACAACGTAATCTCTCTCTCCTAAAACTAAAAACTAAACTAGAGAGCAAGAGGCTTCCTCTGTGATCAAGGATTAATGGATCACCACTAAAAAACCCTAAAGGGAGATATTAGAAAGAAACAAGAGTCGTTTCATTTTTTTTCCTTCCTTTTATTACATGCTCTATGTAATCAATTGGCATTCAATGAGTGCTGAGTACATAAGATTATTTCACCAATCTTCACACTTACTTTCTCATGTAGACAAATTCTTCTTGGAAGGCAATGCCTAAACCTTTATGCTTGTTTGTTCAAGAAAAGAAAAGATTTTGATGCTTACGATCTTATATGTTCTTTTATTTTATTTGCTACTTACCGTAATCAATTGCTCATATCTACCGGGTGTAGAACCCCCAAACCCAGGTTCAAATTCCATCAACATTGATTGGAGTTTAAAATCTAATCTATTCTTGATGGCCAGGGGAAGAAAACATATTGACATGACCCTCGGTGCACGGATTAGTCACTGAGTCTACAAGCCTTCCAGGATACCATTTTATCTAGATAAAAAAAAAATTAAAAAAAAAATCCTCGTATCTACCAGTAGCGAATTTATTAGCCTCTTTTACACTATCTTTCTTGCTTGATTGTTTTCAATTTTTCTCTAATTTCTCTCATTTTTCGCGGATAATATCATTAGGTTGGAAAAATGGGTTCTGTTTTATTTTCGATTTTACACTCCTATCCAACCAATGAAAAACCAGCACTCCCTTCTAAAATTCCCTTGGCCTTGCAAGAGTAAGGAGATTAATATTTGATAGTTGGGAGAAAATGATTGGCATCATTTTTGTGTCAACTTGCATAACCGTGACTTGTTCAGTCGATGGAATTCCTACATAATTATCTAACATGAATTTGAGATGAAGGTGGAGATTGTTGTCCAGTTGCTACTGCTTAGATTTAGAGACGAGATTGCTACTGCTATTGCTTGGAGATAGAGACGAGATCCGTATTGCTATTGCTTGGACATGGCATGAGATCACTCATGCTACTACTTAGAGATGAAGATGAGATCAATTATCTTGGAGATGGAAACAAGATCAATTATCTTGGAGATAGAGATGAGATCACTCCTGCTACAACTTGGAGATGATGAAATGGATGTGAAGTTGCTTGGACTCAATTTTAGATTGAAACTCGATTTCATATTCAAATCAACGTTGCTACATAGTAGCTTTATTAGATTGAGTCTCAAAGGGAATTGGATGTAGATTTGAATTTATGGTTTCAATGACCCCAAAGTAAATCTCATACTTGTTTGGGCCTAATAGCAGCGCCTTTAATCGAAATGAGGAGGAAAATGATTAGTCTACCCTACAGTGGCATTTTAACATAAAATATATTTAATTGACAATTGTCCGTTAGATATTTGGGGGACTAGGTCTGCTCCATAGCATGTGGGCTTGGGCTATGTGTCCTTGCTTGTATGTAGGCCTCATCAAAAAGCCCGCGGATCAAGTGGGCCGATGGAGGCCCGCCGGCCAGGAGGGCTTTTAGCCCGGCCCGGCCCGTCAAAAAACCCGCAAAAGCCCGCCTTGGTGGGCCGAGGGCCGGCCCGCCTAAAGCCCGCAAAAAACCCGGCCCGGCCCGTAGGCCCGGCCCGCCAAAGGCCCGCTAGGCCCGGCCCGTAAAAGCCCGCTAGGCCCGGCCCGTAAAAGCCCGTAAAATATTATATATATATATATATATATTTGTAGTTATGTGTGTGTGTGTTTATAAATATACACACACACACACACATAGATATATATATTTGTGTGTGTTTATATATATATATATATATGTGTGTGTGTGTTTATATATATGTATATATATTTATATATGTGTGTGTGTTTATATATATGTATATATATTTATATATGTGTGTGTGTTTATATATATAATATATATATAGAGATATATATGTGTGTGTGTGTGTGTTTATATATATGTATATATATTTATATATGTGTGTGTGTTTATATATGTATATATATTTATATATGTGTGTGTGTTATATATATAATATATATATAGAGATATATATATATATATGTGTGTGTGTGTGTGTGTGTGTTTATATAGAGGATATATATATAGCGATATATCTATAATATGTGTGTGTGTGTTTGTTTATATATAATATATCTATAGAGATATATATATATATGTGTGTGTGTGTGTTTATATATGTATATATATTTATATATGTGTGTGTGTGTGTTTATATATATATATATGTGTGTGTGTGTGTGTGTGTGTGTGGAAGTTCTTATACTTCTATTATTCTATATAGAATATGTGCATATATATATATTCTACATATCGGTAATCGGTTGACCAATTAGATCGGGTTCAAAACTATGGTGAAATTGACTAAATTTTTAACCACACGCATAATTTATTGTAATAAACTCATCCAACGGTCGGTTTTTCCATTTTCTTTGAATTGATAGGGGTTGCTCTTTGGAGTGTATGATATATAATATAGGTTTATAAGAGTAACTAAGTTTGACCTAGTTGATCGAATTCGAAACAATAACGAAATTGGCTAGATTTTCTACAATCACCATAAAACATTACAATCTCTCCATCGAGCGGTTGGTTTCTCCGAATTCATTTTCTACTTCATGGTTGCTTTAGAATGAACCTAAACAATTTAAATGCAATGTATAAGTCATACAACTAAAGGAATAAAATTGGTATACACCAATGTGTTTGTAATTAAAATTAATTTTTTTTTATCTTATGTCCACGCACATCCATCGATAGAATATATACAAACGTGATGTGAAAAAATAAGCACGTTTCGCGGTTGCCACGCCATCGGTCAACCAAAAAATATAAGTGACTACGGTTGACCAATCCGATCGGATTCGAAAATATGGTGAAATTGGTTAAATTTTTTACCACACTCATAATTTATTGTAATAAACTCATCCAACGGTCGGTTTTTTCATTTTCTTTGAATTGATAGGGGTTGCTCTTTGGAGTGTATGATATATAAATATAGGTTTATAAGAGTAACTACGTTTGACCTAGTTGATCGAATTCGAAACAATAACGAAATTGGCTAGATTTTCTACAATCACCATAAAACATTACAATCTCTCCATCGAGCGGTTGGTTTCTCCGAATTCATTTTCTACTTCATGGTTGCTTTAGAATGAACCTAAACAATTTAAATGCAATGTATAAGTCATACAACTAAAGGAATAAAATTGGTATACACCAATGTGTTTGTAATTAAAATTAATTTTTTTTATCTTATGTCCACGCACATCCATCGATGGAATATATACAAACGTGATGTGAAAAAATAAGCACGTTTCGCGGTTGCCACGCCATCGGTCAACCAATAAAACATATAAGTGACTACGGTTGACTAATCCGATCGGATTCGAAAATATGGTGAAATTGGCTAAATTTTTTACCACACTCATAATTTATTGTAATAAACTCATCCAACGGTCGGTTTTTTCATTTTCTTTGAATTGATAGGGGTTGCTCTTTGGAGTGTATGATATATAAATATAGGTTTATAAGAGTAACTACGTTTGACCTAGTTGATCGAATTCGAAACAATAACGAAATTGGCTAGATTTTCTACAATCACCATAAAACATTACAATCTCTCCATCGAGCGGTTGGTTTATCCGAATTCATTTTCTACTTCATGGTTGCTTTAGAATGAACCTAAACAATTTAAATGCAATGTATAAGTCATACAACTAAAGGAATAAAATTGGTATACACCAATGTGTTTGTAATTAAAATTAATTTTTTTTATCTTATGTCCACGCACATCCATCGATGGAATATATACAAACGTGATGTGAAAAAATAAGCACGTTTCGCGGTTGCCACGCCATCGGTCAAACAATAAAACATATAAGTGACTACGGTTGACCAATCCGATCGGATTCTAAAATATGGTGAAATTGGCTAAATTTTTTACCATACTCATAATTTATTGTAATAAACCCATCCAACGGTCGGTTTTTCCATTTTCTTTGAATTGATAGGGGTTGCTCTTTGGAGTGTATGATATATAAATATAGGTTTATAAAAAATTAGTGTCTTTAAAAATTTATTTATCAATAAATTAGTATCTATATATAAATATAGATTTTTTTTGGTACAATATAGTTATATAGATCTATTATCTTTGGTTGTATTTGATCATTATCCATTGAATTTCCAAAGCTTGATTAAAAAAAAAAACTTGTGTCTTTAAATATTTATTTATAAATAAAGCCCGCAAGACCCGGCCCAAAAAAGCCCGCAAGGCCAAGCCCGGCCCGGCCCGAAAAAGCCCGCAAGGCCCGCTTTATATGGACGGGCTTGGATCCTTTGATTTTTAATAAAGCCCGGCCCGGCCCGGCCCGCAATTATTTAAAAATATGGCAAGGCCCGGCCCGGCCCGTTGACGACCCCTACTTGTATGAAACTAATTGAAGCTGGATTATTTGTGCTTTTAAATATTTATTGTTTATTATTATTATTTTTTAAAGATATTCATTGAAATATTTAACAATTACAATTGTTTTTCATTTCGGGAGCAATAGCAAACCAAGTCTGACTAATACTAGAAGTTAGAGCATGGTTTGCCAGTAAACAGAAAAACAAAATCAAATGCTTAAATATTGTTAGGTGCTTCTATGTTAAATTCTAAAAAATAAAATCTAAAAAAAAAAAAGAAAAGTCAAGTAATGTCATAAGAACCATTAAAAGGATGACCAGGTCCTATAATCCTCTTTGTTTCATCATTTTATATCAAATATGTATAGCTAGCTAGCCTTTCTTGTTAAGGTAACGATACTGATAAGAAATTGAGTTAGTCATATGTACGTGTATATGCTTCTCGCACAACTTGAGCTTGACCTAATCTTAAGGGAGACTTTTAAAAGTTAGAAGTCATCTCCACCCTTTCTCCCAACTTGGGTTAGGGTTTTCTTTGCTCTTCTTCTTCTTCAATGCAACCATAAGTTCTGTTAATGTCATAACTGCTACGTTAGCCTCATCTCTTGCTATCACTGAGGGAAAGAAACAGGTCGATCTCCGACCTACACAGGGATGAGGTTTGGGACAGTCGGAGCTTATCTTCATGATAGGGAAACTCCTTACCCGAGACTACAAGATTAGGTATTTTCTGGGGATGTTTTGCAATGCATGGCGGATCAATGGTTCTCTGTAGGTGATGGAAGCAGAGGGCCAACGAGTTCTGTTCACTTTGTCCAACCTTACAGATCGGATTCGCATTTGGAGAGGTGCACCATGGGGTTACAATCACACCCAGGTGGCGCTGGTTTGGTGTGATAAGGTGATACCGGTTGAAAAGGTTCATCTGATCATGACATCCTACAAGATCACACTTCAAGGAATTACTCCTGTTTTTAGGTCTGAAAGGGTGCCGGTTGAAAAGGTTCCTCTGATCATGACATCCTACTGGATCACTCTTCAGGGAATTCCTCCTATTTTTAGGTCTGAAAGGGTGATGACTACGATCAAGTATACTCTTGGAGATTTTTAGGAAATTGATAAGATCGGGAAGAAGGCCTGCAAGCTCCGAATCCGGGTTAGGATCCCTTTGTGCAGACCTCTGCTCTTCAAACATTGGTATTGGGTGGAAGATGATGTGGAGTTTCTGTGCAAATTTTGATACGATAAGCTCTTTAGGCATTGCTCCATCTGTGGCCTAGTGACGCATGTCGGGCTCCCATGTTTGGGGCAGGTATTAGAAGAGGACGGTGCTGGGATCACAGTCTGTAGCATATGCAGATCACACTGGAGGGTTGCAATTGAATGCAAGCTCGATGACTTTGAGTTCTAGTGTTTCTAATGGCGATAGCGCAGCCATGAGGGTTAGGGTTTTGGTCAATGGCCAAACCCTAGTTTTTCCAGATTCCCATTCCTAATCAAATGCCAGAATTGCCTTTGAGTTCTTTTCTGAACAAACATTGCCAACAAGTAGTGATCCGGGAGTTGCAGGAAACCGCCATGATGCCGGAACTTGTTACTGGCAAACACCAAAACCGGTCAGGAGATAGGGTGACTGTTTACCTAAAGAAATTGAAGCTAAGCCTGGCTGTTGGTAAACAAAACTTGAACCTTACACCTGAATGTCTTGGTTTAGTCTCAACAATGTAGGAGGAGGCTAGTTCTGGTAGTGGAAAGAGGGAAAAAAGCAGACATGTTGGCAGTAAAAATAAACTGCCGTATGGGGAGAAGAAGAAAACTGCATCGCCTTCTGAGGCCGGTCTCATGAAGAAGACCACCAAGAAGGATAAGTTGAAGATGTCTGCTACTGGTACGAGCTCCAACTTGAAAGGGAAGGAGATGGTTATTTATTAGTTTTATTTTAGTAGGGTTATGAGCCTATGTGACTTTGAATGAGCTTTTATGAGTCTTCTGTAAAGTTTCTAGTATCTAGCTTGTACCATAATTGCTTGATTGGCAAGTTAGGGCTAGTTAAATGATTTCCTTTTCTAGAAGGCGAGTTGGTTCCATTCTTGTATAGGCTCGCTAAATTGAGAGGGTGTCACGCCCCAGTTTTCAAGCACAAATTATAAACAAATAACAATCACAAATACTCCGGGCGTGATGGTTCAGACATCAATACAAAACACTAGGAATAAATTTTCTTTCAAGAACAGTAAGTAAAGATGTCCTGAACCCACAATGTCAATGCAGATTCATTCTTTAGAGTCTTATATTACATTACACCAAGTTTACAAACTAAACTAAAAAGTAATTCAGTAAGTAAACAACCCCACCCTACTCGCTACACAGCGGAAGACTAACAAGTGCATACAACAATTAAGTTCCTAAAATCATTACTGCAACGGCAAGGGACCACAGCTCCACCACGTTCACCCTAACCTGCAGGATAGACCCTGCACTATAGAATAGTGCACCGGGTTGAAATAACAAACCCGGTAAGTTTATGAAAGCTCGTGTGAATAAACTCAAAACAATAAAGAAAAAACACATGCTTAAACTATCTCAACCTAACAAAATCGTTATACAATTATCACAACAGAACAACAGGTTCATATCATATCATGCTCACGTATGTTAACTCAAAATCTAAAACCCACATGCTCTGACTCTCAACTGATGCAATTAATTTCATAAATGTACAACTAACAATCAAACTCCAGTAACGTTTTAAAACATTTAAACTCCAATAATCTAAAATCATGCTCCATTTATCTCAACCGAATAATTGTCACCACAATGACCTTTGAAAACAATGAAATCTCAATAGCCACTTCTCGAAAATGTAAAGCACTTATAAATCAAAAGCAAGTAAAAAGTAATCCCTGCATGTGAATTAGTTCAGGAGATCACATCAAAAGTACATCAAGCAAATCATAGTAATCCTTGCATATCGTTTAGTTCAGGAGATTACACTAAATTCAATCATTCCATAAAACAGTAATCCCTACAAATAATTTAGTTCAGGAGATTATGAAAGAAACAAGCTCAAAACAATATCGAAAATCTTTTCAAAATATTGTTTGCACACCTCAACATTTTCACAAACTGTACATATTCCTTTCAAAACATAAATCTAACAACACCGTCCTTTCCGTTTTCAAATTCACTTATTTTCTTCAAAATCACCTCTCAACTCAATAGTGATAAAATCATGTAAAACAATGTTTTTCAATTCACCAAACAATTCCAATTATAGTTCATAATCTACTCCAACCGAAAATCATTTGTAACAAATCCTTGTTTTTACTTACTCATGAATCGTTGACAATCAAGTTCATATATTTCAAAAACAAATATTTATTTTGCGACAGATATGATTTTACAGCTAACAATTTATTCTACTAACTATCTCTCAACGAATTTATCACCCAAAACAATGTGAGATTTACTCACCTCCATATCCTGCTCCGTCTTCACACAAAAACCAAGACAAGCACAAAATCATCCAAACTCCGCATCACACAATTCCGTCAATCACCTAATTACATCAAGATCACACACAATACAACACAAAACACACAATCATTTTAAAGTTCGAAACACGTGAACTATAAATCGAATAATACTTCAATCGAGGCAAAACTTCGTCTGAGACTACCAAAGTCTCTGAAACACTCATACAGTCAAAACAATCAAAACCACAAGTCGATCGTATGACCTAATCCTCACGGATCAAAAACCGAAACGAATCGAAGATGCTAAAACCCTAACATGCTCACACGATCTCCAAAAATTACAACATATATCAAAATGCTCGTATTGACAAGTAGATCGAAATTAGAAATAGAAACTGTCCCTAAGGTAGCCGGAAGCCGCCTGAAAAACGCCACTGTCAAACTCAAAATTTGGCCACAACTCCTAAACTAAAAATCTTCTTCACAACACGTACAACAACTTTCCCAACTATCACAAAGTCTAAATCGAAACCATATGATTGAATTTTACCTTGAAACAAAAGGGGCCGATTGAAACCCTAGAATTTCAATCCCAAAATTCAACCTCCACGCTTTGATTTGATGCATGTCATTTTACGGAAAAGCATCTACATCCTCTGGGCTCCAAAAGCCCTCAAGAATCACCACCTATGGTGGCCGGAATTGAGAGTTTTAATGCAGGTGATTTGCAGCTCCGCCGCTGCTTCTTCCAGTCGATGTAGCTCCTTCCACAACTCGAATCTTGCTTCAACTCTTCCATAAACTTCTAGAGGAGGATGAGATGAAGATAACCCAACTTGTTTCACATCAATTAGTGGTCGGAGGAAGAAGAAATGACCGGAAAACCAACAAAGGAGTCCGGGGGAAGAGAGAGAGAAACAGCGGCCGATTTCCAATTTTGGAAATTGTGTCCTTATTTGCAATTTTCGGATTTTTTTGGACTTTATACTAAAATGGAAAATTTTTCCGAAAGCCATAACTTCTTCATACGAATTCCGATTCTCACGTTCCACATGTCCACGAACTCATATCGACACGCTCTACAATATCTGGGAAGAAAGTTTTCACAGAATCCTAACGTATAAAAAGTCAACCCTTTGGCCCTTCGAAAATAAAGCATTTCGAGTAACTATTCGTGCGAAATTCTTTTACTTCACCCTCGAACCAACTAAGCGCACAACAATCAACAAAATAATTTCCGAAAGACACTCAAAAATTAATAACTAATTTCCGAGGTATTACAAAGGGTCCCAGAGATCTTTAACGGATTTTCTTGCCGGATTTCTTATATAAACATTGTAAACTAGACCTTTGGCTGTTGATCTAATGAATTCAACTTCCATTTCAAAAAAAAAAAAAAGGCTTTTCCCGCCGTTTAAACTTGAAGATGCTTAACTCTTGATCGCTAAATACTTTTTACCACAAACATGTACATCATTAAGTTTCATAAGATTTGCAGCAAATTATATATCATGACAAATAAGCACAAGGGTTATAAAACCAATGGTTTATGGGAATGTTCCTAGTATATAGGCAAACACTCTTTTTCCTCGCTCATACAAGAATGTACAAGAATGTACTCAAAGGTAAGAGATTTCCTAAATAGATGACATTTCAGTCTAACCAAACGAACTAAGAATCTCAGAGAGTCATCAATCAAATATTTGTATCATTATAAGTATAAATCAAGTTCTAATGGATCCCAGTGCTGTCCCACATCAAAAAGTTCTAGGATGCCATCAAGCATATTGGATATCCCTTGCTGCTACTCATTTGTGGTTCCATTGTTAACTTGCCTCTTGCTACCCCCAGAACTAGTTTCTTGTGTACATCTTTCTGCTACACCTTAGGGTTAGATATGTCAATTTCAAACAGACCAGATAGTCCTGCTAATTCCGCGTATTCTTATCTGACATTCCTCATAATGCGTTTCAATACTTCTGAAGATGAGAAAACTAAGATTACTAAGAAGGGTAATCTTCTATAGTATAAAATTTGCCATATTTATCAAAGCAGCAATAATGTCAGTTAAACATACCTCGTAAAGTATAAAATTCGCCACCTCAACCACTGATCGGAACTTCGCTCTTGATTGATGGTGACGAAAATACTGCATGAAATTAACATTTCTGGTTAGATTCTAAATTTTATTTATTTATTAATTTTACATTCCAAAGGAATAAGGTCTAAGAATTAGGAATTTTTTTTTTTTTTGAATAAAGGGCTGGTGCGGCTGCCCTCAAGCCTTGATTAATGAAACTATCGAATTAAGATTTTCCAATTTTTGATGCACCAAAAGACATTCAATATTTAGAATTTTAGGGTTTTAATGAAAGATCAAAAGGAACTAAAATTTCTATAACTTATATTTACCACATTGTAAACTACGAAAATATCATTAGGAACTATAACTTTGGAAACAGTTTAAGAAGTTGGGCAGTTGATTAATCAAATTATATACCGTGTCATGCTGCTTCGGGTTTTTAATTCTTATATAGCGTTCGATCTTCCATCCAGCAAGCCTCTCTGAGATGGTAAATTGTCGAATGCTTGGAGTATTGGTACTTGTACTTTCCAAGGGCTGCAACTGTAGTTATATCCACAAGAACAATACTAGCTATTAGTGTATATATGTGTGTATGTAAAACACTAAAACGAGACATCAAAGATATTATAGTATGATTTTAATTATTGAACAAGTAATCAATCATACATGAAATTATTGTTTAAGCTATACCTTCTCAAGATCTAACTCATGCAGTGCTAGATCTTCGGGTAAATGAAAAGAGACCTCAATTTCTCCCATGAGCAGCGTCGCAGCCTTTGGTGGCTTATAGTTGAGTAGTGTCTCTAAATCCTGGACAAAAATGAAGAGAAAAATATTAAATGTGAGATTAATTAATTCGAGAATAAAACAATAATATACATTGAGATATTTAATTTCAACCAAAAAAGAGAGAGAGTCAAATCGACCACCTTCTCACTACTTATGGGGATGACCTCGTCCTCTTCTTCGCGTTTGATTGAGAGGGGTAAAGCTGGAATTGGTTTTCCTTGCATTTGTTTTAGTTTTGATGTTGCAACCTCCATATGTTATATAAACATCGTTCAAAATCAATTGATCATAGCATGTTTTTTAATTAGTTCTTCATCAAAAAATGTTAATAATAATTATTTGAACAACATACACAATTATATAAATGCAGAATTACTTACAGAAACTATTTTTTTCATTCCTTCAAGTAGTAGGACATACAGATCCTGACTACTTTGAGTGTTACTACTTTGAAGATAGGCAAGAGTGTCTGCATTTTTAGGTGCGGAGGATTCACTGTTGTAAGCGAAAGACATGTTGGAATAGGGATATGGAATTGGTTTGCTAAGAGAGAAGTAGAGGATTATGCAATGCACAGAAGTGTGTTGAAGGTAAGAAACTATTGAGAATGATGGGAGAAATATGTAGAGAAAATCTCTGAATTTATAGGACAAAAAATGACATCTAGATAAGATATAAGGCAAACTGTGTGCGTGCATGCACCAACCAGCAGGTGAATCCAAATCTCTTAAATTTATATGAATGTTGGTATTAATGAATTAGAAGGGAAAGAGTCTTGGCAAAATCTGACCCAAAAGCTTCAAATGGTAATATATTTTTCTTTCCATTATGAAAATCTTCCATTATTACTAAATCTAGTCAAACCTTACTAGTATACCAACCTTGATGCAAATAATTTAAAAACACATTCAGAGGCCTCAAAACTGTCAAACTTATGTTTTCACATGTGCTATGCTCTTTATTTGAAACTTTGGTAGCTCATGATAAATTGCTTCTTCTTTTGTATTAATGATGAGGCATGTAATATCTACAAACTGGTTTTAATCATAAAAAGAAACTAACAGTTTCAAAAACTATTCAGTATCATCTTATCCTCTCTAAAAAATTAAAAGAAAAAAAAATTATATATAAAACAGCCACGTTAAAATTTACAAGTTTTGCGCTTAGGGGTCAGCCCAAATGGTGAGAGAGTTTGGAAAATTCAGATGGGATTACTCTCTGTAAGGGGTTTGATCCCATAAGGTTAAAAATGTTTATGTCTAGAATTCTTATCCAAACTTTCTATAGCTAGAATTTGTATCAAAACGGTTTTAACTGTAACTTAAATATATTACCATCAAGTAGTTAACGACTTATTGTTACTGGTTAAGAGTAAACTTCATTAGCAGCTTATGATTACGTTAATATACCTTTGCTTCCGTTCTAGTGACATTTTCTCTTTCAGATATTTGTTAGAAAAAAATAAGAAATAATTGATAGTTACAATTATAGGTTATGTATATGGAAAGTGCATCAGTATTTAAAGGGGCTAACCTTCTTTTTAGATCAAGAAAATGTTATTCTATAGTTGCAAAATGTAATGAACAACATGCAATGAAAAATTTATTTTGTACAATTGCAGGATTAATTGTTGGACTTGCGGCTTAAAAAATGAATTTGTTATATTGGGTGCTATGCAACTAATCCTCTGTTAATTAATTAATAGGATTAAATACATTTCATCTTCCCTTAACTTTACACCTGAAGTTGTTTGTGTCATTGGAGTTCTAATTTGATCACATACACCTATATACTCTTCAATTTGATCAATCATTGCAATTAATAAACTAAATCTTCAATTTTTCCATCAATTTTTTGTGTGGCGAGTTCACATGTGCCCGTTTCTAGCCTTTACATTGTAAATGGTGTGTTTCTTAGGTGTCGCAAAACCAAAACTAGGGTAAATGGGCTCGTCACGTCAAAATATGTTGAAGAAATTGATGAATTTATTAGATAAGAGTTTGCTTTGATTGATCAAATTGGAGAGTACGGGCCACGTGTGATCAAATCAGAAATCCAGAGACACAAACAATTGTGTATGTAATGTTCAATGAGATAAAATAAATTTAGCTATAATTATTATATCCTATTCACTAAATTTCTATAAAGTACATCATCTGAAAAATCGAGCTTTATTAATGTAGGCACCAAACCCAACATCTAATAATATAGGATCTACATCCAGCAATAGCTCTTGGGTAACGTACAAATACTTAATTGATTGGGCCCCAAATTAGTCATAAAATAATATAAGAGCACCACCTCGATCTATAAATGCCAATCTCTGTAAAACTTCATTTTGATGATTATTTTTATGCACACTCCACCCCTTTCCATATGTCAGTGAGTTTCAAATTCATGACCTATACAGTTTTGTGTATTGTTTATTTAAGACTTAAATTGTAATCTAAATGGTATAGTTTCAGATGTTTACCAATATAATTTAGTATCAATTGTAACCTAATTAGAGAGGATAGTACCTAAGAAATTTATGCTCATAAACTTACATACCAAATTATCTAACAAGTCAAAAAAAAAAATCTAAGCAATAACTAATAACTAAAATTTTTCAAAAGAGGCACATAGATTTATATAGAACCATGTGTCTGTGAAAACAAATGAAATTGAATAAAATCGAAACCATAATAGGACAAGAATTATATATATACCTCTAAATTTGGTAAATCGTTGATTCGATGATTGATCTTGAGTATCCAGTGTCTACCAACATCATCTTCATCTTTTTCGTTGTCTGTGTTTTCAGAGGGCTCACCATTTTTACGAGATGCCAAAAAACTAGATATGATTTATTTTGATTTGTGCACTAATGTTTTGTGCCCGTTTTATAGGTTGGATAGAGAGTTCTTGAACGGTGGATTTAAAAGAAAGAAACAATTTGCGCTTTTAAAATTGTGGGCGGTTAGCCAGTTTTTTCTTTTTCTTTTTTTGAAAATTGCGGTAGGTTTTAAAAGTTATGTTCACTTTCCATAAAAATAATAGTCGATCTCGAAAGTCTGAATTTTAATTTTAAAAAAATTAATATTTTAATTATTTAATAAATAGCTATGTTGTTGTGCCAAAAAAATAATATCTTCTAGTTATCAAATAATTTAGTTTCTTATACCCAGTATCATTTGGTCTAGTGACATAAGTCTCCCCTTTATGGGAGGTCATGAGTTCGACTCATAATTGACTAATTGTTGTGTATGTGTGATAGGACGTGGCATGCTAGCACCACCCATTAGACATCTAGTGCTCAATTATTCAAAAGTAAGCCTATAAGTATGGAAAAAAAAAAAAAAAAAAACTAGAACATTGTACATAGGCATAGTTAAACAAAAATAAAATTTGAAGGTTTGGCATAGTTCTCCTTGCCTTCCAAGCAAGGGCTAGAAGGTTTGGCTAGGCCCATCCTCTTGGATCCAAAATTTGAAACCACATAGATTCAGAGGCCAAAACTTGAAGTTCTGAAACAGGATTGAACTGGAGCACCTAACTTTGTTTGGACACCCAAGAAGGTTTGGTCACCCTAATAGAATTGGGCCTCCAACATGAATTGGCCCACAAAAATGATCTGGGCACCCAACTCAAATTGGGTTCGCTCTCTGCTGCACTGTTCACGACTGTAGTTACCAAACCCTGGTTTCAACTATTGACGTTCAACATCACCTTCCTCCAAACGTGCATTCACCTCTCCGGTTCATCGCCTTTCGCCATCGCAAGCCTCACCGCCGCCGTAGCGAGCATCGCCATATCCCTCTTCGACCAGCTATGACTTGTCAGACTAGTTTTGATCCACTCCAAGCCCAGGTCGTTGTCGGCCTTCAGCATGCAAGTCACTGCTACACCCGGTGCACCACCCACAAACCAGAATATTGCTCGGGGTGTAGATCGGTGCATAGAAAGTCAACGATGCTCCGGATTTCCTCTATTATAGGCCTAGGAATTCCTCCTTCACCTTAATTGATCCTTTTGTTCCGCCACAATCAAACTCTTAGTACCAATTACCATAGGCCACAATCAAACTCTTAGTATCAATTACCACAGGCCAATCTCTCCAATTGTCAACAGCCTTAAGTCGTGCTCTGCATGGCTTGACTCGGCCCCAATCAACTGAAAAAACTCTCGCTGCAACCTGACACGGAAAGTTATCAGAACTTCCCCATGATTTCTCACACCGGTTGCCGGCATACACACATTCAAGATCCTTTACTTCACTTGGCTCTGAAAGCAAAGGGACATCATTGTTTGGTGCAAGGAAGACCGGTTGAAAGCTCTTCAAAAACAATCGACGTTGGATAATCTCGAAAAAGCAACGAGAGGCAGAGAGAGAGCATCTGCTTGGTGTTGGCACCAACCACCGATGATAGAACCCCCAGCCACAGCGGCTAGGGTTTGAGAGAAGACAGAAGAGACTCCATCTAGTTCTTTTTTATCGTGCATTCTCGACTAGTTGTTGTATATGAGTTGTTTATTTGATCAAAAAAAAATAGTGGATATAAACATTTATATAATTAGTATTTGATTAAGTATTCTAAAGTTGAGAGAGATTCTAAAATAGTAAAATTTATATCAAATTTTATTTTTTATATAAAGGTCGCTCTGTTGGGATTTTATTATTGTTTTCATTTTCTTTTGTGTATTGGCATAACCTTCAATGTATATACATCACCCATATTATTTATAAATCGAGTAATTTATCATCCCAAGTACCACACGGCACAACAATCTATCATAAGAATAACACGTGGTAGTGTCATATGGTAATCCAAACCAATAAACTCAGCACATTTTAGTGGACCCCATTATATGGAGTTAAAAAAAAAATTAAAGAATTAATAAAAAAAATTTCGGTGTGGAATAATAACAATAACCCGAAAGAGAAAACTTAAAAAGATAAAGGGTTTTTGTCCATTTACCCTATTTTTAGAGATTTTTTTCCCACTTACCCCATTAAGTTTTTTTAATTCCCTTTTACCCAAAACACTTTAAGGAGATCTTCCCTAATACCCCATTAAGATTTTTTCGTTTTTGTTTTTATTTTCTTTTTAATACCATTTTACCCTCACCTTTGTTACCTAGAGAGAGAGAGAGAGAATGGAAGAGAGAGAAACCATAGGGGATTTCGCTGGAGCCCCGTCACCGGTCGCCGGATTTCAGTCGTCGGCTACCGGATTCTGGTCACCGGTCATCGGAATCGGGTCAACTTTCACCGGATTCTGGTCACCGGCCGCCTGAATCCAGTCACTGGTCACCGCCCACCAGAATTTTTGAAAACCTCACCGAAAAGGTTTATTGCCCCCAATGGACATCTATTACCCCCCAATAGAGGGGCAATATACCTCTATTGCCCCCCAATAGACATATATTACCTCTCAATAGACGTCTATTAGCCATGTATTGCTCCCTAATAGACGTCTATTGCCCTTCAATAGAACTTTCGTTTGCCGGAATGAAAACTCATATTCCTAAAATTAGACAAATAAAACTTTCATTAACCAAAAAAAAAAAAAAAAGATTACATCAATTTAAAACATCTATTGAATCTTACCATTGCTACCGCCAGCTCTGTCTTCCTACTTAAGGCATCCGCGACCTGACTTAAATGAATTCGCCCAGACCGAACCAATCTCATTCTTTTCTTATTACATAAATACCACTCAGCCAAAGAAAGATGATGGAGAGTTAACCGAAATGGGCACTAAATACTTTTTGAGAGATTTTCAATAAAACCTTTTTTTTCTTTCTTTCTGGGCTTCTGCCACATTTTACCACCTAAAAAAAAAAAAAAAACTCATCTTCGGCACCCAGAGAAAAGCTCTGGGCACCCAATCACCAATCTCAGAGGTCACAGCCTGAGTCGAGCACCGGCAGAGATACCAAGCCATGAGTGCGCCATCCGACCAAGAACACCTTCTCCTGGTCGCCGGCAACGGCGTCCAAGACCGTGATGAGAATGAAAATCAAAACCTCGAGACGCCGGTATCTGGACGAGGATGAAAATCAAAACCTCGAGATGTACGACTCCTGTATCGAGTCATCTCTCTCTTAGGAATCTGAACCGGAAGCCTCCGGTGTTGTGCTGGACGTCAAACTCAGTGGCCCCATTTTCGATCTTTAGCTGTTGAAGGTGAAACCATCTGAAACCAGAATCAGAATCTTCCAGTGAGAGATGTTGTGCTTCTACCCGTGTTTCGATGACTATCACTAGTCCACCACCGAACTTCCGACGACGTGGACCGGTCCTACTCATCTCCTCGACCTAAATCTTGTTTCGACCCCACGCTGGAGTTAGAGATCAGAGAGAGAGAGACCAAAGGTGGGGATCGGGGAAAGAGAGAGGAGAGAGAGAGATCTGAGGTAGAGATATGGGAAGAGAGAGGAGAGGAGGGAGAGGCATAAAATGTAATTCATTAATTAGATTGAGGGCAGAATAGTCATTTCTCTTTAAATTGGGTTAGTGGGAATAAAAATCTGTTGCTGGGGTAAGTGGGATAAACTTTGCTCATTTTGGGGCTTTTGGTCAAGGTCTCAAGGATCCAAAGATAAAAGACAAATTGTCTCTAAGTACAACGCTATTTCTTTCTCTCTAGGGTTCGGGTTTCACTCTTATCGACCTAGGGTTTTTGAGGTACAGCAAACAACAAGATCTATTCTTGCTATCATGCATGGAGGCAGTGTATAATATGGCAGCCCGGTTGGCACCCTCCATGGCCATCCTTGAAAGGAGGAGTTTTAAGGAGAGCGGTCGATCTCCGCCCATCGTAGGGTTCTAGGCTAAGGCAAGCAGAGGTCTTCTTGGTAGGAAAACTGCTTACTGCTCGAGAGTATAAGAAGCGATCATTCTTGGGCATGTTTCGTTCTACTTACAATGTGAATGGAAGGCTTTCGGTGGAGGAGACCAGCGGTAGTCAGGTGCTGTTCACCTTCTCCGACCCAGTGGACAAGGAGAGGGTCTCGAAAGGAGGACCTTTGGGCTTTAATTGTGCTCCAATTGCATTGGCTAATTATGACAGCGTAGTGCTGATGGAGACTGTTATGCTCAAGAAGTCATCGTACTAGATCTTGCTGCTGGGTGTTCCGCCGGCTTTTCAGTCGAAAAGGCTAATGAAGATGATTGGGAATACTCAGGGTGAGTTGAAGGAATGGGATCGTCCTGCTTTCAGGCATTGGGTTTTGAAAATTAGAGAATTTATTAACCACTTTTACACTATCTTTCTTACTTAATCGTGTTTAATTTGTCTCTAATTTCTCCCGTTTTTCATGGATAATATTATTAGGTTAGGAAAATGAGTTGTGTGTTTTTATTTTCGATTTTACACTCCTGTCCAACCAATGAAAAACCAACACTCCCTTGTGAAATGCCCTTGGCTAGGCCTTATCATTTAGCCCTTTGACCCTAAGCCCACCCTAAACCCGCCCGGCCCTTACATTAAGGGGGGCGGCCCTACCCTTTCTCAAATAGGGTAGGGTAAGGGTCATGCAAGTGAATCCCGGCCCTACCCTACGGCCCGACCCAATTGAGCCGGTAAGGGCCAAGCCCGGCCAGGCCCTAAAAGCCCTACTCGGCCCTACCCTAAAATTTATATAGTATTTTTATTATTTTCTATTACATAGGCTTTGTTTTCTTTAACTATTATTTTCCTTGTTACACAACAATTAATATTGATAGATTTAGAGAGATAGTTAATTGAATATAACCACCTTAACTAAATTAATAAATGTTATAAGTTAATTTCTATATATGTATGTGTGTGTGTGTGTGTTTGTATTAAATATGATCAACAAAAAACAATGAATCTTGTATTACCTATATAATCATTTAGCCACATTTTGAGGAAAAATACAATGTGTTCAAGTAAACCCTAATTTGTGTTTGGCCCAAACTCTAGGTTACTTGACCTAGTGGTAATAGGGTTTAATTAGAAGAATCTAGAGATTATATTTCCTTGTATGATTCAGATTTTATGCATTGTAATCCTCTATATAAAGAGACCCTTATTATCAATGAGAAGACACAACAAATTTCTCTTAATTTCTGATTCTCTAAAACATGTTATCAGCACGAAGCCCTAACCCTGAAACCTAATATCCGTAGCCTTCAAATCCCAGAAACCGCCGCCGCCCACCTTGAAGCTCTCAACTCCAGGAGTCCAGAACCGGCGGCGCCACCTTCAGAACCGGCCGGAACAACCCCGAACCGGCCCTCGGAAATACCAAAAGCTTTTCTGCTCGGTTCGAAGCCTTCCTCCCTGCCTCCTACTACCATACTCCACCAGAAGCTGCAGCCTGATCCCAGATCACGGGAGCCGAAAAATCATCACCGGAACCGGCCTCAAGATATTTGAACCGATGACCTGAAAATCCCTAGCCGTGAACTGCCATTTGCATCATCAACCAGATTCAGTCAACCTTGCTTCGGTCAACGTTGCAGCCCACAGCCTAGAAGAACCAGGACTCGGCCCAAAAGCAAATAACCAGGCCCAAAGCCCACTGACGTCAGCCCAGAACACGAGCCACGTCAACCTTCTAGTCAGCACCACGTCAGCATCCAGTCAGACTGCCACATCATCAGAGTGCCACGTCAGTCAACCCTCGAGTTAATGAATGGTCAACTCCGGTCAACCTTTTTTTTTGGCCACTTTCCGGCGACATTTTTCCAGTCAAGATTTCTGGCAATTTTTCAAGGTAAACTTTTCTAAAAGTTTCCGTTTTTGAAGTTTTTATTACTTTCTCTTCTTTTTCTCGGAGACTTCCAACATCCCTTCTTCTACCCCTCTTTCTTCTTCATAGGGGAGACCAAAAGGCCGAACTGTGGGGGTTCGTGCTCACTCCAAGCTTGGAGCTTATAGAGTCCTCCAAACTTAGAGTTTGTTGAGAAGAAAAATCGATCGACCACATACATCATTGTTTCGATCTAAATCCAAAACCCCTCTTGGACCCGGATTTTCTTGGAAGCGACTACGCTAAAAAAATCCCTAATTTCTTGGAAGCGACTACGCTCAGAAATTTTATAGTTTTTTGTGGTAGCCTTTTTTTGCTCCAAAAATAACCCTAATCTTGTGTTCTTTTTCAGGATGAGTTACCTGAACAAGTTGAACTTTGTTCCACTGGAGACAACTGGAGCAGGATACCATAGGTGGGTCCGAGATGTGCCCCAACATCTTAAGGCTGATGGACTTCTGGAAACCATCCAAGAGCCTAGTCAGAACGTGGTCTCTATTGAGCAAGCTACTGCTTTTGGAGTAAATCAAGCTAAAGCCATAATTCTCATGGCAAAGCACATGAATGACACGCTCCAAAGTGAATACCTCAATGAGGAAGACCCAAGAAAGCTATGGGTAGAACTTGAGCAGCGATTTGGCAACGTTCGTCCCTGCTTCCTGATTTAGAAGTGCGATGGCATAGCCTCTGCTTTTGTGATTTCAACTCTATGCTTGATTATAACTCAGAAGCTCTTCGTATCAAGTCTCTAATGGAGTTTTGTGGCCAAGCCATAACTAATACGATATTGATCGAGAAGACTCTCTCTACCTTCCCCGTCTCTGCCCTGATGATTTCAAAGAATTATCAGATTGATGTGAATGCAGGATATATCACAAGGTTTTATGAGCTCATTGGCGCCATGAACGTAGCTGAAAATCACGACAATATTCTTGTGAAGAACTATAATGCTAGACCCGTGGGAACTAAGTCTATTCCGGAGTCTAACTATAGTGCGCTCCCAAGGGAGGACGCAAGGAGCGAAACCCTAAGAGTAGGGACAATTCTGGTCCATATTCTTTCCCTAAAGAGGAAGGAAATGGCCTAGAGAGGCGTGCACGGAACCGTGAAGGTCAACGTGTGAAGAGAGAGAGAGAGAGGCGGAGCCTCCGACCATGGTGGTAACGCTACCAAGAACAATGGTCCTCCAAATCGCGCCCCAAAGGCGCCTCGATCAAGGGAGCCTGACCATAATGATGTTTGTTTTCGATGTGGATCAACTGAATATTAGGCCAAAGCATGTAAAGCACTCCAGAATATTGCAAACGCATACAAGACGTATCGTGAAGCGAGGGAGGCAAAGTACATGGAATAAGAAGATCAAGATGGCAATCTCAATCTACAAGGATCAAGACCTAGAAACTGGCGATTTTGATTAAGTCTTTTTATTTTTCAAGAGATGTAGGCAATCACTATATTTTTATAGTAGATGCCAATGGTATTAGTCTTTCTTCATAGAGGCGTACTCAATGTAAGTGTGATGTCTAGGAAGGTTTTGAGATTAGTGGTACTTAAGTGAGCTTTGCTCCACCGACATCTCTACCCTATTTGTCATCTCTACCTTAACCATGGTAATGTATAAGGGAGATTTGTCATTTAACTTGCAAAACTAACTGAACATGCTATTTCTCTGAATATGAAATCGATGACATTTTTTCTTTCCAATAAAACCCTATCTATTCTACTACAGAAGGGCGCTCCACATCTCTCTCTCCCCCTAAAAAAACATCCATTCTACCATTATCAATCTTTACACAACTAAACAGCAACTAGCTTAGAGTGCCTACAAATAATTGCAGTGCATAAAAGGCAATCATTTTCACATAACATACAGAAAAGGAAGAACAAAACTGAATATTTTTGTAAGAGAAAATGAAAGTGAAGCTGACCAGTAACAAGAAGCAAGCCAGATGAAAGTTGCTTAAGGAAAACAACTCTCTTTCAGTTAAACCTTCCGGCCAATATAACCAACACTGTCCCGAGTGTAATACTTGCCTCTTCTCCCTCGAAAAAACAAAACTCTTGACTGTTGAGTTCTAAAAAGTTGTGCTGAAAGTAAAGTTACTGACTTTCCAGTTCAATGCAAAAGTAAAACGTACATTTTCAATATCCAAATGATTACCAAACTAAAAGAAGCTAACTGAATGTAAAATAGTGTAATGCGGAACCTAGACAAAGAGTCCCAGATGACATGCAATAAGGAAACTAAAGAATTTTTGAACTATTTGACCAACTCACTGAAAATGCCCAAATGTCTATAAAATTTCCAACTAACAACACTCATGAGAGCCATTAAAATGTGAATAATGGTAGGAAAAAAAAAATTTCCCTCAAAGAATTCATTTTTATGTAAATTCCAAACTTGTGGGCTAGCAATTATTAAACAATACCGAAAGATAATCCAATTCCATCCACGAACAAAAACCCCAATTGAAGTTTGGGATACAAATCGGAGACCAAGCAAAATCCTAATTTTGATTACATTCGCTCGAGCTAACCCAATTTAGAAAATTAACAGAAGAAGAGTATAAGCTTCGGTATAGAAAATTAGAGCGATTAAAGATTGAACAGAGGACTGAGAAATGGGGAGGGAGGAGGATGATTACCTAAAGCGAAGAGTGGAGATGGTTCAGATAGCAGTGAAACGACGGCGTTTAAGGGACATTGAAACCCATCAAAACCACAGATTTGCTCTCCCTCTCTCAGTCAAAGTACAACAGAGTTACCACAAAGCAAGGATGCAGGCCAACTGTGAGATTGTGAGAGAGAAACTGGCAATAGCGATGGAGGAATCCTCTCATCACATAAAGCCCACAAGTTATAACAGATAAATCTTCACAATTAAAAAATTGAACCAAGTATTACTCTATTAGGGTTGCAAATCAAATCTCACAGGAGACTTACCACAGATTCAAAAGATGTGAGATCACAAAGCAACTATGATGGAGATTGGCGACGAGTGTGAGACGAGATTGATACTGTCAGCGGTTGGAGGCTTCTTGAGAAACTAGAGACGATGGTGGGGAGAGAGAGAGGGGTTGATGCGAAAACCAGAAGTGAAGCAAAATAGGCAAAGTCGATGAAAAGAAAATAAGACGACGTCATTAAAGGAAAAGAAATGCAGCGACGGAAACATGCATAATCGCAAACATAATCTACTTCTGCGACCGCATTTCTGTAGTCGAAGAAAGCACAACCTAATTTCGCGATGGCATTATTTGCCAAAGTAAATATCGGAGCAAAGGCGACGGCGATTCAGTGCCGATGCTGGCTATGTGTAGCCATTGTAATTCTTTTTTGTAGTGGGTTGTCCCTAATCGATGTGGTGGTTATGTCTGGTGGAACGATGGTGATAGACATGATTGTGGTGGGATACATCAGAGATGGTGGAGGTGGATGACTCTAGGTTCATGGAGGCTGAGCAGTGGAGGTGTTCTTGGGATGTTGGATGACGAGATCTGTGGCAATCTTGACTGGGTTCATGGTGCGTGGCTGTGTTTGGTGACTCTGTGGGCATGGGGTATGAAACTGGGTCATGGGTTTGGTTTTAGGATGATGTATGGAGATGGTGCTTGATTTGTCATCGACGCTTAGTTGGATACAAGGTGGCTAGGTCGAATAGGGCAGTCGCTATGCAGTGGGCTGGTAGCCGTCATTAGGGGGTTGGAGGTGGTGGCTCCTGAGCGGCTGATCGATCATGGTAGTTTTTATTATTATTTTTATTAGGATTTTATTTTCAGGTTTTTGGTTAGGTCAAATAAGTCCCTACTCATTTGAGATAGGGTTTGGAGGTTTTGGTCATGTTGTGGTGCCATCTCTATGGTGTTACTCCCCAGAACTATATGTTATAAGTTCGGTGCTTTTTGGTTATCAACAGAATGATGGATTTTCCTTGCACGTGGTCTGGCAGTATATGGACACGGTGTTGAAGAGGGTGAAGTGGTTCGTCTAGATGTTGGTGGCGAGGTCTACCACTCGGGGTTGGTTATTTTTCATTGTAGCCTAGGGTAATGGGCGAAAAAATTGGTTAGAGGTTGGACGTTTTCGGTTCATGGATGTTATTATGAGATTATATATCGATTTTTATTTATGTTAAAAATCAGGGGCGTGACATCTGGTTCCTTTTTTCTTGTCGATTGTTGGGGTCATATCTGCTATGAATGGTTCCCTGTTCAGGCATGGCTCGCCTTCATTCTTTGGTGGCTGCGCTACTACTATTGATAGTAGTCGTGTTGTGTAGATCTAGTGTGGGTTGGGTGGTTGTCCGAGTGTGGATACATGCCATGGATCGGGTCACTAAGATTTCGAATACGCGACTGACAACTTTAGGGCGGCGTGAGTTGGTTAGGGTTGTCCCTAATCGATGTGGTGGTTATGTCTGGTGGAACGGCGGTGATATACATGATTGTGGTGGGGTACGTCAGAGATGATGGAGGTGGATGACTCTAGGTTCATGGAGGCAGAGCAGTGGAGGTGTTCTTGGGATGTTGGATGACGAGATCTGTGGCAATCTCGACGGGGTTCATGGTGTGTGGCGGTGTTTGGTGACTCTATGGGCATGGGGTGTGAAATTGGGTCATGGGTTTGGTTTTAAGATGATGTATGGAGACGGTGCTTGGTCTATCATTGACAGCTGGTTGGATACAAGGTGGCTAAGTCGAATAAGGCAGTGGCTGTGCAGTGGGCTGGTAGCAGTCGTTAGGGGGTTGAAGGTGGTGGCGCTTGAGCAGTTGATCGATATGGCAGTTTTTTTTTCCAGTTTTTTTTATTAGGGTTTTATTTTCAGGTTTGTGGTTAGGTCAAATAAGTCTCTGCTCATTTGAGCTAGGGTTTGGAGGTTTTGGTCATATTGTGATGCCATTTCTATGGTGTTACTCCCTGGAACTATATGTTATAAGTTCGGTGCTTTTTGGTTATCAACGGAATGGTGGATTTTCCTTGCATGTGGTCTGGTAGTATATGGACACGGTGTTGAAGAGGGTGAAGTGGTTCATCTGGATGTTGGTGGCGAGGTCTACCACTCGGGGTTGGTTATTTTTCATTGTAGCCTGGGGTAATGGGTGAAAAAATTGGTTAGAGGTTGGACGTTTTCGGTTCATCGATGTTATTACTAGTGACGGACCCGTAACTATAGATCTTGGTAGGAATATGTGTCATGGTGTTGATACCACGATCGGTTATTCCAATGCGATGTAATTTTTTTAGTTATTAATGGATTCTACTTAGTCTGAAAAAAAAAAAAAAAAAAAGATTATTATCCCGGTTTATTAATGAAGATTGACTATCCGATTGACATTATTGAATACTAAAATCAAACGGTGATATGGTTTTGAGGTTTTCATGAGATTGAGCACTGATCAATGGATCCTGTGGATTAAGTTTGGAAATCCAGTAAAATCCGCCAAAATCATAAAAACGGAACAAATTAATAAAGGTTGGAAGTAATCTAGCCGTGAGAGATATTGTAAAGGGGATTTATTAGGCCAATAGGAAGCGAGAATTCATGTTTTAGGATCCGTAACACATAGGAAAGCTGACATCCGGACCGTTGATTACGGGTCAGAAAGAAACACAAGAGTTGAGCATCGTGACCGTCCAATAGGCACGGGTTCTCTGTATAAATAGACGGCAAGGCCTCTTCACTCTCATCACAAACAAACAAACAATCAAACAAAACCTCAGTTCTCAATTCTCTCTCTCGATCTCGCGTTTCTGCGATTTAGAAGAAGAAGAGAGCGATGGCCCGTACGAAGCAGACTGCTCGGAAGTCGACCGGCGGCAAGGCTCCGAGGAAGCAACTGGCGACGAAGGCTGCCCGGAAGTCGGCCCGACCACCGGAGGAGTGAAGAAGCCGCACAGGTACCGCCCTGGAACGGTGGCTCTACGTGAAATCCGAAAGTACCAGAAGAGCACGGAGCTGCTGATCAGGAAGCTTCCGTTCCAGAGGCTTGTTCGTGAAATCGCTCAGGACTTCAAGACGGACCTGCGTTTCCAGAGCCACGCGGTGTTGGCGCTGCAGGAGGCGGCGGAGGCCTACCTCGTTGGGCTCTTCGAGGATACCAATCTTTGCGCCATTCATGCCAAGCGTGTTACTATTATGCCCAAGGATATCCAGCTTGCAAGGAGAATCAGGGGTGAGAGGGCTTAAGCAGTTTAGGAATACAAGTTTGATTCGCCATCTCTGTAAAGGGGATCTAGGGTTTATTGGTGGAATCATGATTAAGGGAGTTTTAGTTTTTTTTTTTTTTTAATTTACTCCGGTTTATAATAATTCCTCAGACTTGAAGAGTTATTGCAATTATTTTGTGCTGAACCTATATTTTATACTGTTATGCATTTTATTTAGTTAGTAAAAAATTGAATTAGTATTTGCGATGCTAAGACACTGTACAAAATATGTTAACTTCCATAGACGTTTATTGGAAAATACTGTAAGGCTAACGATTTAGGTGGCATTCCTTATAGTTGCAGAGCTGAAATCCCCAACATATATGGATTTTAATTTCACAGCTCCAACTCAAATCTTAAAAAATCACTATCCCAACAATTCCCGCAACGATTATCAGCTCCATTATATGTTTATTACAAAACTGATGCCGATTCTATCACGAACTGTTCCTGGTGTAACTCAAATCTTGTTCGTATTCTTCTTGGATAAAATATCATGACGCAGACTTGCGTGAGGCATCCGCACCGGCAGACCGATCAGTGCTTAGCAGGGGTTTTTTTTGTTAGTATTGTACATTTAGAGAGCATGGCAGTTTCGAAAAAGAGAGTTTTTTTTTTTCTTCTGATTGGGAGGCATTAAAATTACGTGGTGGAAACTCCCACTTAAGAATTTCTCTTTAATGTTTTATGTGCCTGGACGCAGTTACCCTCGACAGCCTGCACAATCGCCATAAGCCTATCGTCAATGGGTGATATAAATTATAAACAACAATGCAAGCCCCATGGCCTCGACCCAGGATCAGGTTGTGGCAGACAACAATAGGCAAAGCATGGTGGCTGAGTTGAGCATCACCTTTCAAGTTTCAACAGAGTGAAAGTCTCTACCCTTCAACACAAGAATTCGTACCACGTCGACAGGCCAATTGTCACATCCCAGACAACAGTTGGGCACGATGAAAACTTGGGAGTTGTGGGTCTACAAGTGCAGCATCACACGTACTAAACTTGAGAGCATTAATAGTGCATCCCCTCCTCAGAGGAGCGGTGCCCTCCACTCTTTCACGACCTCCGTCATCTCCATTATTACCTCGCCATCGACATCGGTGTTCAAGAGTGTCTTGCCAAGTGTCCTCTGTTACCACATTCCCTCCATCGGAAGTAACATGAATGTAGCACAAGTTTTCGCTCTAAGGACTGAAGCTTTGTCAATTTCACCAGTCGCTTAACACTTGACCATATTCCCAAAAGCTAACTTAATCATATGGCGCCCTTTGGTAGACACCACATCGACTTTGAAGCTCTCTATTTTTATCTTTGCAAATTAAATTTATCAATTTTGTTGGGGAATATTTTTTTTTTGGCTACCACAACGCTTGTTCTTGTGAAAGTCATCACCAACGCTCCAATCCTATTCCTTCCTAACTTTCTTGTGTAAATTTTCTTTTACATACCTTAATCCATGCATCAACCATAAACCTGATTAGTGTCAAAATTCAAGAGCTAAACCCACTCAATGCAACCACAAAATCTTATCAATCAATGAATGCTTGACTACTTAAATAAATCTACTTATGCATCACTATTAGAAAATTTGTCTTTTACGACGTGTAAATTATGACACGTATATATATTTTGTCGCCATAAAAGACTGTCATTTACACTCCATTGTTGGCAGGTATAGACTTTAATCACATCACTGTTCATGTTGGAGTCTTCACTCTTCAGTACTATACTTAAATCATAATTATACTTAAAAAAACAAGGATTAATTTCAGTTTACCCTCCTGAGGTTTGGGGGTGTCATCATTTCACCCTAAACTTTCCAATTTCAATTAGCCGTGTCCAATTTCTACTATTTCGTCCAAATTAGACGTTAAGTTTGACTTTTGAGGGCTAAAATAGTCATTTCAACATAAAAAAAATTTTAAAAATAAAAAAAAATTATTTTTTTTCTGTTTTTTAGTTTTTTTTTTTTTTTCTGTTTCTTCGCTTTTTTATTTTTTTATTTTTGTTTCTTCGTTTTTTTTTTCTGTTTCTTCATTTTATTTATTTATTTATTTTATTTTGTCTTCAACCTATACACCACAAGTTATAATAGGTTTATGAAAACAAAAAAATACTCTAGGTAGTTGAAAGCCGCTCGCTGGTCTACGATATTTGTGACATATCTCCGATAAAGTGAAGAATTTATGATATATCCCCAATAAAGTGAAGAAATATCTATAAAAAATAATTTTACACTTTATCTGTAAATAAATTTCTGTAAAAAATGATTTTACACAGATATTTCTTCACTTTATTGGGGATATACAGATATTTATAGATAAAGTGTAAAATCATTTTTTACATGTATTTCTTCACTTTATTGGGGATATATCACAAAATTCTTCAATTTATTGGAGATATATCACAAATATCGTAGACCAAAAATGATTTTACACAGATATTTCTTCACTTTATTGGGAATATATCCTAAAATTCTTCACTTTATCAGAGATATATCACAAATATCATAGACCAGCGAGCGGCTTTCAACCACGTATAGTATTTTTTGTTTTTATAAACCTATTATAACTTGTGGTGTAGGTTGAAGACAAAATAAATAAATTAATTAAAAATAAAATAAATAAAAAAATAAAAATAAAATAAATAAATTATTTTTTAAATTTTTTATGTTGAAATGACCATTTTAACCTCAAAAGTCAAACTTAATGTCCAATTTGGACGGAATAGTAGAAATTGGACACGGTTGATTGAAATTTGAAAGTTTAGGGGGTAAAAATTCAAAATTGAAAGTACAGGGGGTGAAATGATGACACCCCCAAACCTCAGGGGGGTAAACTGAAATTAATCCAAAAAACAATTGAGTGCCTTGGTAATTATTAACTTGGTAACCAGTAGACTGATGAATTGCAATGTTGCATCATTGAGCCGGCCACAAGATTTGTTTCTCTACAAGTATGATGAAACATGTGGATGATAGGTTAATCTTGATTCTCCAATAATTCTCCCTTTTCTCCATTAATGCAGTAAATAGGAAAAATTATGAAGTTTGGAAATCCATGCAGTAAATCCGTCAAAATCATCATAACGGATCAAATGGAACCGGCCTAGCTCAAGGAGTCGAGGCCCAAACAAAGTCTATGAAGTATGTTAATCACAATCACTGCTAATCTCGGTGAGAGAAAGTAACGGGAATGGGAGCCAATTGGAAGCGAGTATTGAGGTTTCATGATCCGTGGCAAAGAGGAAATGTCATATCCTGACCGTTGATTAAGGGTCGTAAGAAACAGAAGAGGCCATCATTATGACCGTCCATTCAGGCACGGGGTTCACTATATAAAGCGGACAGAAGTTTTCATTCTCACCGCAAACCAACGCAGTTCTAAACGCTCTAAGATTTAGAAGAAGATCCATCCATGGCCCGTACGAAGCAGACTGCACGGAAGTCCACCGGCGGCAAGGCTCCGAGGAAGCAACTGGCGACGAAGGCTGCCCGGAAGTCGGCCCCGACGACCGGAGGAGTGAAGAAGCCGCACAGGTACCGCCCTGGAACGGTGGCTCTACGTGAAATCCGAAAGTATCAGAAGAGCACGGAGCTGCTGATCAGGAAGCTTCCGTTCCAGAGGCTTGTTCGTGAAATCGCTCAGGACTTCAAGACGGACCTGCGTTTCCAGAGCCACGCCGTGTTGGCGCTGCAGGAGGCGGCGGAGGCCTACCTTGTTGGGCTCTTTGAGGATACTAATCTGTGCGCCATTCATGCCAAGCGAGTCACAATTATGCCCAAGGATATTCAACTTGCTAGGAGAATCAGGGGTGAGAGGGCTTAATTAAGCATGCATCCTGGGGTTTAATTGTTTGAATCTGTCAATCGATCATGAATACATGATAAGGGGATTGCTTTTGTTTTGAGGGATTTCAATGAGAAAGACACTGGTTGCAATTAGGATTGTGTTCAACCTCCTTTATTTTCATTTTGTTTAATTATTTCCGAATTTCTCTTCCCCTAATTTTGTGTTCACAATAAGTCTAAAATCACATAAGTTAGTGTTATCGATCATTTGCTCGTAACTATTGTAATTACATGTATGATTTGTAAGCTAATGATATAGCTTATGTATAGAACTAGACATTGCACAAAGTTTTACTGATATGTAGATATATACAAATAATTATGAAAATTGATCAGAGTTTAAAATTACATGTGTACAAGCTAGTATTCAATTCTGGTTGTGGATAAGTTTGTATTTAGATTCAAAATCTGTGCAGTTGGTAAGCAGTTGATGGTTTGATAAAACAGTTAAGCAAATGACAGTTTCTTTATGGATGAAACTGTCATGCAAAGCCTCTATATGAATGTCAGACTTGTCCCTTCTGAAACACGAGTTCTTTCTCAAAAATTAGTCCCATTACTAAGAGAAAATCAAGGTGGATTCAGGAGAAGACTGTCATGGACAATGCGAGTGCATCATGTAAGTTTCTGAATTAGTGTTCTTATGTTCTTGTTTTCTGCAGATACAGGATTGATAGGATGTTTTCAATCCCGAGTTCAATTACACATTCTGGTAATCTGCAGTAGTTTATATACATGTTTTGATCTAGTATAGGTTCATATCATCTCTATTATGATTCGATATGTATTTTGGTTTTAACATGATTTGCACAGTAATAGGATACTACGACCAATGCGGCTTCTCTAGTAGGTATTTTTTTTCACAGCTGTCTCTTACCATTATATGTACACTCCTAGGTTCATACAATCCAGAAAACCATTGTCAGGATCTGCCAGAGGTGTGGTTCAAACAATCCAGAAAAACGATCATGAGGTAGTTGCGAACCCAAAGGAACACTTGCACCATATTCTGGAGCAATTTCAAACCATCTAAGAGACCCTTCTGAGTTCCGAGTATGTAGGCTCCCTACTTATAGCAGCAACAATATCAGAGGCATGGGTATTATCATTGATTCATTATACCACATTACCTTGTACACTGCAAGCATAGATGGCATCTAGAGCAATCCCGCTAGATCATGTTCCCTCACCATAATCGAAATTAGGAACATCTTGTACATAGTTGCCTGCGACAATAAAGGTCCCATGACCTAGAGTATCCCTAGCTGAATTATCATCTATTATCAGGGTTTTACTTGAAGCTAACAAACCTTTGTTGAAGTATTTCGCTCCAACAAGCTTGAAGTTATAGAGAGAAGAATTAAAATCTTCTCCGGTGTCTTTACACGAATATTTCCATTTACTTGGTATTTTCCGGGACATGCCGTGATCTTCAAAGCAAGGGTGTTCTGGGTGCCACACACCAGAATCAATGATTCCATTGACCATATCTTTACATTAATTCGAACTATGCCATAATGCAGTTGGGAATATCAGGGAAAGATGCTACAGGTGGTGGCAGAGGGGTGATTTTTCCTGGAGTTGATGAGATGAATCCTCGGTGCTTCTTCAAAATGTCCGACTGGTATAATGATAAAACAACACTAGATCCATGAAAGACATTTCTGTTAGGCCCCGTTTGGTTAGCAGGAATGTCAAAATAGGAAAATGATTTATTTTCCTTTCTAGATTGATATGGAATGGAATATGTTTGGAACATTATTGAAAATTAAATTTTAGAATTAATTTTTCATTCCTATTGTAGTGTTTGGTAAGTCATAAGAATTAAATATAAAACTATAATTTTCAATAACACCATTTTACTAAATAAAGTACATATATGACATCAACTTATAAGGAATATTAGTGGGGGAATATGAATTTTTTTAAAGGGATAATTAATGTAATTTTGTCTTTGATAGTGGGAAATGGAAATAGAATTCCACCTCGAACTAGGTAATTCTATTTAGGCTTTATGGGGGAGTCAATTTCCAGTCAGATCTCATTTTTTATTTCCTTTCCAATCTCTAATTACAGCCAAACGACACATCTGAATGGAAAATAAAATTAATTCCAATTCCATACCATGATTTTTTGCCATCCAAACAGGGCCTTAGTGTATAGAATGGACGGGAGCGATTGATTGTGAGTTGATGAAATAAAGTCTGCAAACTCGAAACAATTAATGATGGATGGGTACCCGTTCTCACAATTTGAAGAAAACAAGATAGAAATTTGTGAAGAGTTTTCTTGTATATTACTTCATAAAAGAGACAGAAAACAAGGATACAATATATAGGCATTTGGAAACAAACTTCCATAACCTTTTTAACAACACTCTAACAGCTAAACACGTCTAACTATGTATTAACAACTCTTTCTTAACAACTAAGGTAAGGTATAAACAGTAGGAGATAATGTAGAAACCAGTAAGCCATACTAGCACAAATCAGTAAGCCATATTGGCCATACTGTACTAGTAAGCAATACTAGCACAAATCAGTAAGCCATACTGTAGCCATACTAGTCATACTGCCAATACTCCCCCTCAACCTGGATAAAGGGGATTCATTGATCCAAGCTTGCCCAAAATCCTTTGAAAATGATTAGTAGGAAGAGACTTAGTGAAAATATCAGCCAACTAATCATAGCTTCAAGTATAGTGAGTATCAATTAGCTTGGATTGAACTTGAGCTCGAATGTAGTGACAATCGACTTCAATGTGTTTGGTTCTTTCATGAAAAACTGGATTAGAAGCAATGTGCATCGCTGCTTGATTATCACAAAAGAGAGACATTGGTTGACTACTCGGATACCCTAAATCAGAGAGAAGACCTTTCAACCAAATAAGCTCACAAGCAGTGGAGGCCATAACTTTATATTCAGCCTCTGCACTAGAGCGAGCAACAACAGTTTGCTTCTTGCTCTTCCAAGTAACTAAGTTACCACCAACAAATGTGCATAATCCAGTAGTGGATTTTTGACCAAGAGAATTGCCTGCCCAATCAGCATTACTGTACCCCATTATGTGAGTGTTGCCATTGTTATTCATCAAAATGCCTTTACCAGCTGAGCCTTTGAGATAACGAACAATTCGCTTTACAATATGAAGATGAGCCAAAGTTGAAGCATGCATGAATTGACTGACAATGCTTACAATATAAGAAATGTCAGGTCGAGTGATTGTGAGATAAATAAGTTTACCAACTAATCGTTGATAGACACTTAGATTGATAAGAGGCTCACTCAACACATCAAGTTGTAGCTTGCTGCCAAGGGGAGTTCGAGTTGGTTTGCAATTCTGCAAATCAGTATCTTGTAAGAGATCAAGAACATATTTTCTTTGGTTTAGAAAAATACCTTTCTGAGAAGTGGCCACTTCGATACCAAGAAAATATTTAAGATTTCCCAAATCTTTGATAGCAAACCTGCTTTGAAGAGATTGTTTGAGAGACTGAATCTCTTCAATATTGTCACCTGTTACCATCAAATCATCAACATAGATAAGCACTACAAGCTTACTAGTTGAAGCAATCCGAACAAACAAAGAGGAATCTGCATTGCTTTTGTGAAAACCAACTTCCTCAAGTACTGAATTAAGCTTGGCATGCCAAGCACGAGGAGATTTCTTTAAGCCATAAATAGACTTGTGAAGCTTGCATACTATCTCAGGATCATGAGATTGAGGATGACTTGGGGGCAGCTTCATGTAAACCTCTTCTTCAAGATCATCATGTAAAAACGCATTTTTTACATTCATTTGATATAGAGGCCAAGCATGATTTACTGCAACTGATAACAAAACTCTCACTGTACTCATTTTAGCAACAGGAGCAAAAGTCTCCTTGTAGTCTACTCCATATGTTTGAGTAAAACCACGAGCAACTAAACGAGACTTATGTCTCTCCACAGAACCATAAGAATGAAGCTTCGTTTTGTAAACCCAACGACTTCCTACAGCCTTCTTCCCTTTAGGAATTCAAACAATACTCCATGTATTATTGTCATGGAGAGCGTGAAGTTCATCTTCCATTGCTTGCTTCCATACATCAAGCTGATTAGCTTCCTCAAAACTTTGAGGTTCATGATTACAATCAAGAGCACTCAGAAAAGCAGAATGAGTAGAAGACAAGTTCTTATAAGATATGAAGTGTGTTAACGGATACCTTGCGGTGTAGGTTTTATAGTCATTGAGCTTTGATGGAGGACCTCTTTCTCGTGGAGGATTTCTACGAAGAACAACAGCAGGTGGAGATACCAGAGGGTTTCTACAGAGAACAACCACAGATGGAGAGATAGGCTCGACAACAGATTGCATGTCAATTTCTGAATAAGAGATTATAGCTGGAACTTCTTGAGCTGGAATATCAGGATTGATGGAGTTTCTATCTGATCTGTTTCCAAGTCCTAATCTGAAGTATTGAAAGGCAGAAAAATTGATTTGTCTCACTTGAAAGTCTTTGGTTGCACATGTTTTGTTCATATTCAAGCTAATCAACATGATAAACTTGATCCTAGAGCTGATAAGTGTGTTTTCCTAGGATATTCATCTACTCAAAAGGGGTATAAATGCTACAATTATGCTACTAGGAAGCTCATTGTTTCCAGGGACGTGAGGTTTGAAGAAGTTACTCCTTATTTCACTAGAAAATCATGTGAAATTGGTCAGGGGGAGTTTCTATCTGATCTGTTTCCAAGTCCTAATCTTCTTGTTAATGAGGATTGCAACTCATCCATCAATACTTCAGATTAGGACTTGGAAACAGATCAGATAGAAACTCCCCCTGACCAATTTCACATGATTTTCTAGTGAAATAAGGAGTAACTTCTTCAAACCTCACGTCCCTGGAAACAATGAGCTTCCTAGTAGCATAATTGTAGCATTTATACCCCTTTTGAGTAGATGAATATCCTAGGAAAACGCACTTATCAGCTCTAGGATCAAGTTTATCATGTTGATTATCTTGAATATGAACAAAACATGTGCAACCAAAGACTTTCAAGTGAGACAAATCAATTTTTCTGCCTTTCAATACTTCAAGAGGAGATTTGAAACCAAGCACTCTGCTAGGGAGCCTGTTGATGAGATATGTGCCAGTAAGAACACCTTGAGACCAATTTTTTTTTGGAACATTCATTTGGAACCTAAGTGATCTGGTTTTTTCAAGAAGGTCTTGATTTTTTTCTCTCAGCAATCCCATTTTGTTGAGGAGTACCAACACAGCTAGTTTGATGCATAATGCCTTGTGTGCTCAAGTAATGTGAGATGTTATTGGACATATAGTCAGAACCATTATCGGATCTTAAAACAAGAATAGATGATGAAAATTGAGTCATAACAAGTTTATGAAAATCCTTAAAAACATCCATAAGTTCACTTTTGAATTTTAATAAGTACAACCAAGTAATCCTCATAAAAAAAAAATACTTAAATCCATCATAGGATTCAAGAATTGGACCCCAAATGTCTGAATGAACAATTTCAAAGGGATTACTAGCTTTAGAAAGAGAAGAAGTAAAAGGCAACCTAGAAGATTTTGACAGATGACAGACATCACATTGATTGTCTGCTTTGCACATATTTGGAAACAAAAAGGACAACACTTTTTCTGAAGGATGAGCCAAGCGTTGATGCCATAGATGATAATCTTGAGCTGATCTTGAACTGACTTGGAAAACCTTGGAATAAAAAGAATTCTTGGATAGATAATAAAGACCATTAAAAAAGAAACCTTCACCAATCATCTTCTTGGTGATGAGATCCTGAAATATGACATTATTGGGAGAGAAGATGACAAGACATTTCAATGTGTTTGTAATTCTTCCAACAGACATAAGTTGAAAAGGAAAGGAAGGCACATAGAGAGCTATTGACTCAACAACATTAGAGAGTAGTTTGATTTTTCCTTTTCTAAAAACTGAGGCACCTTTGCCATTTGCTTCAGACACTTTAGAAGGAATAGACATTTTTTCAAAATCATGCAACTTTGTAAATTTATTTGTCATATGATCCGTAGCCCCAGATTCTATGATCCAATAATCATCCATAGCACAAACATTGAGAGCAGTAAAGAAGGACTTTAGAGTACCTTAAGCTTCTTCATGTGGAACATAATCAGTTTCTGCAAGGAAACCAACAAATTTTCCAAGAAGATCAGTGTGGCCTTCAATTCTAGGCATGGCTGTTTCTTCACCTCCACTCTGCATCTGCTTCTTGCTGAGATAGGCAGAAAATTCGTTGATTAAAGTGGTAGGATTGGAGGTGAACTTCAGCATACCTTTAGAAGGAGTAGAAGAATTATCTGCAAGGTTTGCTAATTCCAACCTTTTTGAGAACTTTTTCCTTCCTTTAGAAACTTTGGCTTCTGGATATAGAATCCAACATCTATGCTTGACATGTCTAACACCCTCACAGTAGCTGCACTTCAAGTCTGGTCTCCTGCCTTTGTACACTTTAGCTTCAGCTTGCCTGTGATTAGAGACATAAGCTCTAGTTTCAGATACACTTGTCTTGGTCTCCATATTCATCACCTTTTTTCGAACCTCTTCCCTTTGAATGGTAGGACACACATTGTTGAAAGATGGTAGCTTAGCATTCATAAGAATGTGACTCCTCAAGTCTTCATAATCTGAGCTTAAGCTTGCGAGGAGTTGAAAAATCTTGTCCTCCTCAGCTCTCTTTAACAAAACCCTAGCCTCGGTGGTATGAGGTCTATAAACATCCAGCTCATTCCACATGCTTGTAAGACTGCCGAGGTGTTGAACAAAAGGCTTACCTTCTTGTTGAAGATCAGCAATATCTCGTTTGAGTTGAAAAACTTGAGCAACATTATTCTGATTTCCATACATCTCCTTAACATGTTTCCAGAGATGCGTAGAAGACTCAGAAAAAACTGAAAATCTCTGCTATTCTACTCTCCTTAGAGTTGAGTAGTGACATAACAAGTTGATCCTTGCACAGACAAGAATCATATGTAGGGGAGTCATCTTTAGGCTTTTGTATAACTCCATTGACTTAGCCAAGCTTGAACCTTCCTCCAAGTGCAAGAGTAATAGCTCTAGCCCAAGAAAGATAGTTGAATTCATTCAGAAAAATAGGGCGAAGATGTTGGTTTGGATTAAACTCAACATCGGAAGAATTTGCAAGTGGTTCATCAGCTTTAGAACCAGATTTCCCAGCCATATTAAGCTGGTAAACTTAAAAACTATAAAAGAAGGAAAAACAAACACAGGCCTTGAATTCCTGCTCTGATACCATGAAGAGAATAAGATAGAAATTTGTGAAGAGTTTTCTTGTACATTACTTCATAAAAGAGACAGAAAACAAGGATAAAATATATAGGCATTTGGAAACAAACTTCCATAACCTTTTTAACAACTCTAACAACTAAACACGTCTAACTATGTATTAACAACTCTTTCTTAACAACCAAGGTAAGGTATAAACAGTAGGAGATAATGCAGAAACCAGTAAGCCATACTAGCACAAATTAGTAAGCCATACTAGTCATACTGTACTAGTAAGCAATACTAGTACAAATCAGTGAGCCATATTGGCCATACTGTAGCCATACTAGCCATACTGCCAATACAATTTATAAAAACTTTAGGCCTCAAAGAACTATCCATATAGATGATATATGTACTACTCTTCACTAATTTTGGTTGAGCGTGGTCAATCGACCAAAAAAAATGGTAAAAATAAGTAGAATTGAATAGGAATTCTAAATGCAAAATTTGGTGTCAAGACCATTTCTTAGTTTGCCTGGTATGTAAATTTGTAACTATAAATGAGGTACCTATTTTTGACTCGAAATCTTTGACATCTATATTAGGATACTTTGACTTTAGAAACTAACCTCCGGTTTTAGAAGAATACTCGACTAAAAGAATGAACTATGAAGGCTGACCTATGTTTTCATTCATCTGAGAAAAAAAAAATGTTAGAAGGTCAGACCTATTATAAATAAATATCTAATTAATTTTTAGATTCTATAATTTTGAGAAGCTAACTGAGGTCCAGTTAGAGTAATTCTATCATCTTTAAGCTATCAAACTAACTATTCAATATATTAAGCAATGCCACTACAATTAACTGACATGAGAAACCCTAGAACTAGCTACAACTAGGGCTACTCTTTCATAAGCTGCATTTGAAGATGACTAAAAGAGCTAGATCACTACAGCAAATGTGGGGATGAACATTTCAAATACGGAAAGGACAGCTCATAAATGAAGTTGAACATGCAACTATCTCTTCGATGAGAACAGGAAATAGTACATTAACTATGGATGCAATTTCTGGTGATTGAAGCTCATGTAGTGGTATGTGCAGGATGTTGTTCTAGATCTAGGCCGATAATGCAGGATGTTGTTCTAGATCTAGGCCGATAATGTATAGATTGAGAACGGAGCCGCAGTAGAGTTAGTTTCCGATCTTGATCCCACTTGTAATGAGTGACAAATCTGGATCAAAATAGTGGGCAGTAGGTTTCCCTTCCAAACTCACAGCCAGTACGTACACCAAAATTCTTCTCCTAATATGGTCTACTCACTATAGACTTCTCCACGATTGCCTGCCCTTTTGGATAACAGGGTACCTAAGTGCTAGATCCAAAATAGCTGAAGTCCCCTGTCAATTTGGCACAAAAAATATCAATGAACTATGAATTTCGTATGATGCTTAAATAATATAATCCTCATTATTTCATTCATAAGTATATGAATTCATAACATGCTAGTTCCTTGTTTATATGAGAGAAAATAATCACCATAGGTAATGCAATCCAGTAATGGCCTTCCCCATCATATCGTATATTATCCGGGCAGTCCGGCAAGTTGTCAATGAAGTTCTCTATGCTCCCTTTCTTCTTGCTTTGCAGGTAGTACTTTCTACATCTTCTCCTGCAATATATATTAATACAAAATCACAAATCCAACACTCTAACTATATCAAGGTTTCAAAGATATTTCATACATGAAAGTTTCGCAAAAGATCACATAATTCTGATCCGAAGAGAGTGCTACTCCATTAGCACAGTAGAGGTCGCAGACAAGCACTTTGGTCTCTTTGGTCGATGGATTGTAGCTCAGTAACCTACCATAGGGTCTGCCCTCTAGAAAGTCCCAGATGAAGTCTTTTAAGTCGTTTTTATATGAATCATCTGTGATGTAAATCGTACCATCTTTAGCTACATCTACACAATCTGTTAGCATAATTTTACACCCTCAGCCTCATCCGTTAGCAGCTCCACTAGTCCATCCTCAACTATTTTTAGTAGTCCCTGATTAGTATTTAGTATATCCCACATTTGGTTATAACCCATGTCTATGACCATAAACTTGAAGTAAACGATAGAATTTCCCCCAGGTCCTCTCTATGTATTTCTCTTTTCTTCTTAATACAAAATTTAAACTAGAGGAGTGGCCGTTAATAAATAATAGAACATGGCATACACTTCTCTAGCATTAAAGATGAAACTTGTCTAGCATTAAAGGCCAAGGCAATTCAAATCAAGGGTGGAGATCAAAAGAAAATGAAGGGCTAGATGTGATTGACAAATTTGTAAGCACAAAATGTGGATCTAGTGTTTAACTCCACATAGAAATGCCCTAGAAAGCCAATAGATATTTTGGTAAAGGAGAAAAAGTAAGGGTAGAAGTTTCATTGTGTAAGGGAACAAGGTAATAAATGGGAGATAAAGGTGTAAGGTGTAAGAATAAGACCACTTATCATCTTTCAAATTTTGAATTTCAAAATAACTTAGACCTAATGTCTTCCCACCTAATGTGTTTAAACCTAGTCAGCTCTTCCTTGTTTTCCACACATGTTCTAGTGTAGAAACTTGGATCGATCTTTTGAAGGTCTTCCATTCCGAACTAGCTCTTGTACTCTTAATAATAAATGATCCTTAGGATGTCTAGAATGGATCTTGGAATTTCAACTCATTTGGAGTTCAGTTGGTCAGTTTGCCGCTCCTCCTCCCTTGCCAAGCTTGGTTTCTCCTAGATGGAGTAGGAAAATGTGCTAAGATTGACTTTTTAGTGCATTTCCAAGCTTCTCCATAATTTCCTAGCATGATAAGGAAAATATAATAAATATATATAAATAAACACAAAGGTTAAGCAAAAGTGAAAGATTAGGGGAATAATTACTAGGTAATTATAGACCTAACAAACACTATTGATGTAATGTCCCGAACCTAAATTCACCTGTTTACTAGTCATTTGGACGGTAAACGACCTTTACTTTCACTTTTTACTTTGTTTCGATACTTTTAGTGGCCCTAAAAGTTGACTTTTTGTTCGGGTCAAAATTTGAGAAAATGTTCTTCATGGAAGTTGTAGAGGACGTTAAACCGAGCGCGTGCATATGTGGTACGTAAAAATCGGACTTCGTATCCGAGAGTTATGGCCAAAAATGTGAAGTTACTGTCCATGGTAATTTTTGATTAAATAGAAATTTACCCCGGGTAGGTTTCCATTTCCTGAAACCCACCCCAGCTCTTTCTCTCTCCTCTCCCCCGACCTCTCTCTCTCTCTCGGTTCGACCATTTTCCCTCTCCCTTCGATTTGCAGCTTTCCGGCCACCAACCGGCGTGACAGGTCATCAGAGGAGCGCCTCCTCCCTCTCATCACCCTAGTAACCTTGGTTTTCGACGATTTGACCGGAAAAGCTCGGATCGAAGCAAAATCCCCTCCGGCTGTAGTTTGAAGCTTTGCCGATTTCCGGCGATTCCGGCCACCTCCGGTCCCCATCTCGCCGTCGAAGGTTCGGTTTTCATCACTGATCATTTCCCCTATGGCCTTGTATCACGATTTGTTGTGTAGATGCCGAATCGACGAATTGAAATTCTAGGGTTCTTGAGGATTTCTGGGTTTATGTTCATTGATCGATTTCGGCCATTTTTAATTGTTATTTGGGAATGTTGTAGTTGAGAAGTTGAATCAGTGTGTTGAGAAGGTGCTACTGTCAAATTTTGGTGGCCATCGGAGATGGTGGCGGCGGCGCCGCCACTGTGGGCGGCGGTAGCGGCGGCTAGGGTAGTTTATAAATTTCAATTTTTAGCTAGTTAAATTCTATAATTATCATAGAGCTTATATATGAAGTTTGGTGAATTTTGGAGGAGTTTGGAATTGTTTGTGAATTTTCGAAGTTTAGAGTTTTGTGATGGAATTATGGGAAATCCGGCCGCCGGATTCTTCCCTCGTTTTCATTATGGAATATGTAAATTGAGGAATTAGAATTGTGGAAGAGATTTGGGTTGAATTTGAGAAGTATTGGAGATAGGGATTTCGGATTTCGTTTTAAGTTCGTAATTATTTTATCGGATTGCCATTTACGGAAATATAATTGTGTACAGGGCAATGTCGCGAGCCGGTTAGATGAAGGAACTCGTTTGCGTGGTTGCCAATAGTACTGTGAGTGGACGTTTGTTTTAAATAAGTGATGCATGCATATATTTATTAAAGCTTGTTCTATTTAATTAACATGTTATTTTCCGAGCATATAAGTTGATTGCAAATTATCTCATGGATTTGCTTTTAAATAATGATCCTCATGAAGTATTTATGATTTATACCGGATGTGAGTTTTGGATATTAAGTTGCTATGCTCGGATTCGAATTTATAATTGATGTTGATTTTCGACGAATTATTTCCGAGTGAGTGATTTCCGGAATTATGCTTTATATTATATTCCTATTCGTGGATTTGAGATTTTTGGAAAGATTTTCGAAATGGGATTTCGATGGATTATTTTCTTTGTTTATTTATTTATCGATTTTCGATTTTGTCATTGGGAATGCCTCATTGACAATCTACTTATTTCTTTAGCGTGTGGGACACGCTGTTAATGTATACGACTCTTTGAGTATTTCCGGGTACAGTTGGGAATCGTACCCGTGTTGCCTTTATACATGGGACATGGGGAAGCTTTATTGATTTATCGGTTTTTAACCACCATACCCAGGGTCGTTATATATATATATATTATATTACTGGCTAGCCTATTAGTACTCCTCCCTACTTACTATGTGTTCGTAGGTGAGTAGAGGAGAGCATGGGATGCTCTAGAGTGTGGGACACTCCGACCCGAGCCAATAAGGCTCCCTTCTTTTGTATGGTGAAACTTCTTCCCCATATTTTATCGTTGCTTGACTAGCGGGGCTAGTCCGATTTTCACTGTAGCCAGCGGGGCTGGTCTTATTTTATTGAGAAATGAGATTTCGGTTTTACGATATAGTTTTCAAATGGTGTAACGATAGCAATGTGGTGATAGCAAGGCTAGTCGATTATCGTTTTGGAATTCTTGGATTTAAAGCTAAATGTATTTTTCTAATTGTTGCATGGATCGGTTATTAAAGAGAATAAATGTGGGAAAGTATGAAATCCTTTTTCCTTTAAATTGTTTATTTTTGTCCACTCACGCTAACGTTTTTCGTCTACTTTCCCCTGGGCCTTTCGGTTTCTAATGCCCAGTTTGCAGGCGAATTAGTGGAGGTCGGGCGTACATGACATTTGAGGCATAGTTGTCACTACTTCCGCAGTGTAGGATCACTTGATCCTTTACTCTTCTGTTATATCCCTGTGTATAGTAGTATTGCTCTGCTTAATCTTTGGGATTAGTTTTTGAGTTTTGTGTTTTGTGAAAGGGGAGTGTTGGTAATTGGGAGCGGGTGGCTCCAGGAGTATAAGGTTGGTTTGCTTGTAGTGTTTTGTGTGTTTTACGGGTTTTGGGTAGTCCATTTTAGAGGTGACTCTGCCGAATTTTTGGTAGAGTTATCCCTAAGGTGGGCCCCACAGGGCCACCTCGGATTTCAGGGTGAAATTCGGGGCGGGTCCTGTCAATTGATAATTATGTTATTATACTACTAAACAGACGATCATATTATTTTTAAAAGAGTTTTGTCAATATTAAATGCACTCCAAGATAACTATTAAAAATTAGTCAGGGGACCTCTGAGTCTAAGAATCTATGTTTCTGCTCTTGTTTAGCCGATAGGTTGGCTGTGTTTGTAGTCTTAAGCTCCTTCCATGTCCAAGACTCAATCTTTATTCGTGAAATTGGTCATACATTTAATCGAGACAACCCACCTTTAATTTTGGTATCAGAGCCTAGTTTAGCATTATAATAGTATAATTATAGTAGCAAAATACCTTGAGGACAGACATCATGAATACAACTTATAGGAAAAACCGTAAGAACAACCAAAATTGTACTGTACGTCAGTAGTATTAGAATTAGAGAAACCCAATAGTATACTGAAGATTAGTAATATCACAAATATTTGTTACTACAAGTATCTGAGGGTCAGTAGGACTAATCCTTGTAAGCTTTTTATTGAGTTTAATCCTAAGATAAATTGATAAGATCCTACAGGTGATATAAATGTTAAAGATGAGGTGAATAATTGTTCTTCTATTCTTATAGATATGTTAGTTATACAATGTGTTAGTTATGCAATGTGATAAAACTTTAATTTTATGTGTATTAGTCAGGAAGCATAATACATTAAAACTATACACTCTTACACAATCATTCTACACACTACATGGCAAGCCATGATACACATTCCAAGACATGAAAAACCAAAAACAATGAGTATAAGACAAAACAAACTCTGCGCACATAAATACAAAAGGAAACCGGTTTGCACATAAAGATAAAACCAAGGGGTTTTATTTTGAGCTGCTGCAAAGGGATGATCCGGCTCACGTGATACCCATTTCGTCATTTTGGAAAAATATTGGCCGCACGGGAATTACCCCTTCTTCTCATGAGTTACTGTTAATTCCCTCTAAATTTAAATAGAATTGACTGCTTTTATCAAGGTCCAAACGACGATGGGCGTGGGTAACTTTTTATTTTGCATAAGACAACATGAATATATGAGTTGATGTTGAATGTAATAATTTTCATCTTTGATTCTTCATATAATATAAATTCCTATGTGCCTGGTCAAAATTGTTCATAGATAAGAAGAAATATACACATTCGAAAATTAATAATGAAGAAAAATAAATTGATCCGAAACTATTTGATAAGATTGTGAGGCAAAATGCTTATGCTAAAAGTATTAGCCACTTAATCCTTGTTTGGACCTCAATCAATCGTATTGCCCTAGTCAATAATTATCTCTACTACTAAAACAATCCAACCACAAGCTGGGTTGGGCTCAAGCCCTACGGGGAGTTTTGGGCTTAAAAAAAAATAATTAGGTATATAGTTTTTTTCTTTTTTTTACCTACTCTCCTCCCGAGTCCATTTCTAACTGATTTGATGGTTAAAATGGTCAAAATGTCAAATGAGCTAAATTTCCTTTTGATCTTGATGTTGATTACTTGATTTTAATTAAGGTAATGATACTGATTGGGTAGTTAGAAATGGGTTTGATAACTTGATTTCCATTTAATATTGATTTCTTCTTCAATTGCAGTTTGTAACTTTGTATGATTCATGATTGTATCAGTTGCAGTCGGTCACTAAGGTTAGTGAGGATAAGGCCTCAGAACTCAGAAGCAGAGGGCCACAATTCCTTTGAGAAAACTTGAAAAAAGAAAAGAAAAGGTAATACCGTCATTAAATATTTAAATTTGCTATTTTGATAAATGTTTTGGCATAATGACATTTCTCTCATAATTGTAATTTTAGGTGTTACATATATGTGAATTAAAATCGTATTGGCATAATGGCATTGCTCTCGCACCGTGATTCTTTACTATTTTTTTTTTCTTCACGTTGTTAAGAAGTTCAAGCCCCACTGAACTTAGAATCCTGGATTCGCCTATGTAAACAATGCAAGCCCCATGGCTTCGACCGAGGATCATGTTATGGCAAAGACTACATTCAGCAAAGCATGGTGCTCAGTAGAGCATGGAATGGTACACCTCTCAATAGAGTGAACATGAGTACCAGTTCTCACAACTTATGAAAGATTTAGGCATCAAGGAACTATCATATAGATTAATAGCACGATGATCAATCTATACCAACATGAACACATGACCAATGATGTAGATGCACACAAGGAAACAATCCCCAACATACAGCCAAGAATACCGATAAGAAAGTACAAGCATGCCTATCCTTCACATATGCCAAGAACATTGATCAAAAAGTATAAGCGTGCCTATCCTTCACATATGCTGCCAAAGACTCACATTGTATAGTACTATGCCTTCACAAGTGAAAGTACCTCAAAGGGTCTACAACAATCTAGAATTCTCTATAGCTTGTATAAATATATGTAACTATTCATTGTAATTTGAGCCAATTCAATACAATACAATTTCTCTATCAATTTACCTTTCCAGCTTTAACTCTGTTTCTTTATAGGTGATATATGTACGACTCTTCACAAATTTTGGTTGAGCACGGTGAACCGACCAGAAAAATGCTAAAAATAAGTAGAATTGAATAGGAATTCCAAATGCAAAATTTGGTGTCAAGAGCATTTCTTTGTTTGCCTGCTATATAAACTAATAAGTTGTAACTATGGAGTAGGTACCTATTTTTGACTCGATGTCTTTGACATCTATAGCTAGGATACTGTGACTTTAGAAATTAAGCTGTGGTTTTAGAAAAATACTCAACTGAAAGAATGAACTATGAAGGTCGACCTCTGTTTTCATTCTTCTTAGAAGGTCAGACCTATTATAAATAAATATGTAATTAATTTTCAGATTCTATAATTTTGAGAAGCTCGTTGAGGTCCAATTAGCGTTATTCTACGATCTTTGAGCCATCGTACCGACTACTCAATATATTAAGCTATGCCACTACAATTAACTGACAATGAGAAACCCAAAAACTACAACAAGGGCTATTCCTTAATAAGATGCATTTGAAGATGACTAAAAGATCTAGGTCACTATAGCCAATGTGGGGAACAACATTTCAAATACGGCAAGGACAGCTTATAGATGAAATTGAACATGCAAATTCTCTTCGAGGAGAACAGGAAATAGTACATTAACTATGGATGAAATTTCTGGTGACTGAAGCTCAAGTAGTGGCATGTGCAGGATGTTGTTCCAGATCTAGGCGGATAATGTATGGATTGAGAACGGAGCCACAGTAGAGGTAATTTCCGATCTTGATCCCACTTGTAATGAGTGACAAATTTGGATCAAAATAATGGGCAGTAGGTTCCCCTTCCAGGTTCACAGCAAGTACACCAGAATTCTTCTCCTTATATGGTTTGCTCACTATATACTTCTCCACGATTGCCAGCCCTTTTAGGATAAAAGGGTACCTAAGTGCTAGATCCAAAATAGTTGAAGTCCCCTGCCAATTTGGCAGAAAAAAAATGTCAATGAACTATGACTTTCATGTGATGATTAAATATTCCTCATTATTTTATTCCTACAATGAACAAAGTATATGAATTCATAACAATGTATGCTAGCTCCTTGTTTATATGAGAGAAAAAATAATCACCATAGGTATTGCGATCCAGTAATGGCCTTCCCCATCATATCGTATATTATCCGGAGAGCCTGGCAAGTTGTCAATGAAGTTCTCTATGCTCCCTTTCTTCTCGCCTTGTAGGTAGTACTTTCTACATCTTTTCCTGCAACATATGTATCAACTATTAATACAAAATCACAGATCCAACACTCTAGCTGTATGAGGGTTTAAGAGATATTTCATACATGAAAGTTTCGCAGAAGATCACATAATTCTGATCTGGAGAGAGTGCTACTCCATTAGCAAAGAAGAGGTTGCGAATGAGCACTTTGGTCTCTTTGGTAAATGGATTGTAGCTTAGTAACCTACCATGGGGTCTGCCCTCTAGAAAGTCCCAGATGAAGTCTTGTAAGCTGTATTTATATGAAGCATCTGTGAAGTAAATCATACCATCTTTCGCTACATCTACACAATTTGTTAGCTTGAATTTTACACCCTCAGCCTCATCCGTCAGCAGCTCCACTGCTCCATCCTCAGCTATTCTCAATAGTCCCTGATTAGTATTTAGTATATCCCACATTTGGTTAATAACCTATGTCTATGACCATAAACTTGAAGCAAACGATATTATTTCCCCCAGGTCCTGTCTTTGAATTTCTCTTTTCTTATTAATACAAAATTTAAACAAGAGGAGTGACCGTTAGTTTTAATAGAACATGGCAAACACTTCTCTAGCATTAAGGATGAAACTTGTTTCCTAAATAGTTTGACTATGAGGAACTAATAAACATGTCACACCTTATAAATGAACATTATTTTATTTTATTTTTTCAAAAATTATGAATTCACATGTCACACCATGTAAATAAGGAAATATGAATTAACATGTCATACCATGTAAATGAGTAAATCAGCATTTTTTTTTTCCCAACATATGTTCTTTTTTTTTCTTTCAGTTTAAGTAAATCCAAATTGTGTCTGGCCCAAACTCTAGGTTACTTGATTTAGTGGTAATAGGGTTTGAATTAGAGATAATCTTGGAGAATATCTTAGAGATATTCATTGATTGTATGATTACCTTTCCTTGTATAATTCAGATTCTATGTCTTGCAATCCTCTATATAAAGAGGCCCCTATTATCAATGAGAATACACAGCAATTTTTTCTCAAATATCGATTCCCTAAAACACGTTATCAGCACGAAGCCCTAACCTTGAAACCCTAAATTCGTAACCTTCAAATACCGAACAACACCACCTCCCACCTTGAAGCTCTCAACTCCAGGAGTCCAGAACCGGCGGCGCCACCCCCAGAACAGGTCGGAAAAGCACCGAACCAGCCTCCGGAAGTGACAGAAGTTTCCCTGCCCAGTTCAAAGTTTTCCCTCCGCCTCCGACCGCCATACTGCACCATCAGAAGAGTCCTAATTCCAAATTACCGGAACCGGAAAAATTATTCCCTGAACCGGCCAAAACATACCCAGACGGGCCACCAAAACCAGCTGCACCTTTGAACCTCCACCTGCTTTTCCAGCCACTGCTTTAAGCCCTGTGCAGCCCAGCCCAGAAGAAACAGAAGTAGTTTGCCCCAGTAGCAGAAGAAGATAGCTCGGCCCAGAAGAAAGAAACAGGCCTGAAGCCCAACCTCTCAGCCCAGAGTCACTGACACGTCAGCGTCCAGTCACACCTAGTTAGCTCAACCACGTCAGCGACAACAGCACCACGTCAGCACCGTCCTGCCGCTTCAGCAGCCGGTGCCACGTGAGCTCCAACCAACTTTTCCGGCCAACTCCAGAGACTTTTTCCGATGACCTATTTAAAGGTATTTTTTTCTAAAAGTTCCCGTTTTTTTTTTAGAGTTTTTTAATTCAATTTCTCTTTTTTTTTATCGGGGACTTGCAACCTCCCTTCTTCTACCCCCTTTTCTTCTTCATAGGGGAGACCAAAAGCCGAACTGTGGGGGGTTCGTGCTCACTCCAAGCTTAGACCTTGTAGAGTCCTCCAAACTTAAAGTTTGTTGAGATAAAACGATCGACCACCAACATCATTGTTTCGATCTAATCCAACCCCTCTTGGAATTGAATTTCTTGGAAGCGACTACGCTCAGAAATTTTTATTGTTTTCGTGGTAGACTTTTTCGCTCAAAAACTAACCCTATTTCCTTGTTGTTTTTCCAGGATGAGTAACCTGAACAAGTTGAGCTTCGCTCCACTAGAGACAACAGGCGCAGGATACCACAAGTGGGTCTGTGATGTGCGCTAGCATCTTAAGGCTGATGGGATCCTGAGTATGATCCAAGAGCCAAGTCAGGACGTGCTTACTCCTCAACAAGCTGTTGCTTTTGAAGCAAATAAAGCTAAGAGAGAGGCAAATGAAGCTAAAGCCATCATTCTCATAACAAGGCACATGAATGACGCTCTCCAGAATGAGTACCTCAATGAGGAAGACCCAAAAAAACTATGGGTAGAACTCGAGCTGCGTTTTGGCAACGTTCGTGACTCCCTGCTTCCAGACTTAGAAGTGAGATAGCATAGCCTCCACTTATGTGATTTCAAGTCTGTACTTGACTACAATTCGGAAGCACTTTGTATAAAGTCTTTGATGGAATTCTGTGGGCAGAAAATCACTGATATGATGTTGATCGAGAAGACGATCTCTACCTTCCCCTTCTCTACATTGATGGTAGCCAAGAACTATCGGATTGATGTCAATGCAGGATGCATCACAAGATTTCATGAGCTTATTGGTGCCATGAACATAGCTGAAAAACACAACAACATACTTGTGAAGAATTATAATTCTAGACCCGTGGGAGCCAAGCCAATTCCGGAGTCTAATTATAGTCGTGCCCCTAAGGGAGGGCGCAAGGAGCGAAACCGTAAGGAAAAGGATAATTTTGGATGTTCTGGTCCATATTCTCACCCTAAAAAGGAAGGAAACTGCCAAGATAGGCGTGCACTAAACCGTGGAGGTAAACATGTGAAGAGAGAGAGAGGCTAAGCCTCCAGCTATGGTGGTGACGCCACCAAAGAGAGAAGCAGTCCCCAAAGCGCTCCTAAAGCGCCCCGATCAAGGGAACCTGACCATAATGATGCTTGTCTTAGGTGTGGACGACCCGGACATTGAGCAAGGAAGTGTAAGACATCCCAAAATTTTGCAAATGCATACAAGATGTATCGTGAAGCAAGGGAGGCACATTACATGGAACAAGAAGATCAAGATGGCGATCTCGATCTAACGGTGGAAGACTTCAAAGATCAAGACCCAGAAACTAGCGATTTTGATTAAGTCTTTTTATTTTCCAAGAGATGTAGGCAATTGCCATATTATTTTTGTAATAAATGCCAATGGTTTAGTTTTTCTTCAAAGTAGGCTCACGCAAAGTAAGTGTGATGTCTAGGAAGGTTTTGAGATAAGTGGTACTTAAGCGAGCCGTACTCCACCGACATCTCTCTACTCACCTGGTCACATTTGCTTTGGAGCTACTGAAAGAAGTTAGACAACTACCATTGTTTTGCATTAGCTAGTTTTGTTTTTGGATTAGATTCTTTGTAGTGAAAGAGACAATGATGTAATTTTGTTAGCTTATTAATAAAAGTTGAGTTCTTTTCCTTATGACTCCTTTTTTTTATTACGAGATCTTTCTTTTAGGAATGGATTCTGGAGAACTGTAATGTCTTGCGGATAGTGCGACTACGCACACCATTCTCTGCCATAGGCAATTATTCTTGGAGATGTTGCCTACATATTCCTCTATGACTACGATGGCTGGGCCATCAGGATTAGTTCAAGGACATGGAATGGTCTAATTCCTTTTTCCAAATGGCACCTTGATTAATGTCGCAGAAGCTCTCTATGCTCTTAAGGCAAATCAAACCATCTTGAGTTTTAAAGATATCTGAGCCAACGGATTTCATGCGGAAACGCATACTGAGAATGGAAAAGAGTTCTTTTGCATTACCTTTCATGATGCGGATGAAAACGCATTTTAGAGAAGCTTATGTGTCAATCTAGTGGACTTTATGTCACTACCATTCAACGTATTGAATCCAATAACGTCATAAGAGAAGACCTCTTGGATTCTGACACATTTTGGCTTTGGCATGACCGACTAGGGCATCTTGGTCGTGACATGATGATCCATATACTAAAAACTTCACATGGATATCCATTCTTTTGAGCAAAAAGAAGCAAGAATCAAAGATTGATTCCTGGACTTAGTGTGACCACCTCTGCAGCCGCCTCTGGCTCTGCCAACGTACACCGCAGGCCTAGGGCCTCCCATGTCCCCCCAAACAATGCCAAACAGGGCGTCACCCATGATGGGTGATGTAGTCACAAATTTTTCTTCTAATAGCGACACAGACACTCAGACCCAACCAAAATCCTCATCGATTGCTTCTAAGGCCCCTTGCTCATTTTGCAAAGCCTGTTCCTTAGAGAAATTAAGACCGAGACAGTCCTACGCAAAAGATCCCAAAATACTCATTCCGTTCTTACAAAGAATTCAAGAGGATATCTGTGGACCAATTCAACCATTATGGGGACCTTTTAAATAATTTATGGTATTGGTTGATGCATCGACACGCTGGTCGCATGTCGCGCTGTTGTCCACTCAAAATGCTGCTTATGCTAAACTCCTAGCCCAGATTATCCGTCTACGGGCTCACTATCCAGACCACCCAATTAAGTCAATTCGACTTGATAATGCTGAGGAGTTTACATCGGAAACGTTCGATGACTATTGCATGTCACTGGGGATTGATGTAGAGTATCCAGTTCCCCATGTTCATACCCAAAATGGTCTCGCGGAAGCAACTATCAAACGACTACAAATGATAGCACAGACATTGGTTATGCGCACCAATCTCCTTGTTTACGCTTAGGGATATGCAATATTGCACGAAGCTATGCTAATTCGTCCACAACCCACTGCCACCCAACCTTATTCTGCATTACAGCTAGTGATTGGGTACAAGCCTGATATCTCGCACTTACACATTTTCGGGTGTGTCATTTATGTGCCTATTACGCCACCACAATGTACTAAGATGGGTCCACAGAGACGAATGAGCATCTACATTGGATATGAATCTCCAACTATCGTCCGTTACCTTGAACCCTTGACAAGCGATCTCTTTACCGCTAGATTTGCGGATTGTCATTTTGATGAGACAGTCTTCCTGTCGTTAGGGGGAGATAAGAACACAGATGTTCAACAGAAACGACAGGAATTGTCGTGATCTGTCCACACTATGTCTCATCTCGATCCCCGTACCGCATAGTCCGAACTTGAAGTGCGAAGAATAATCGAACTCCAGAACGTAGCAAACAGTCTGCCTGATTCATTTTCTGATGTTGCTAAAGTGACCAGATCACATATATCTGCTGCAAACATGTCTGCAAGGATTGATGTCTCAAATAATGGACGTAACGCCACTCCCGTGACACCAGGAGTTGGCACCACCGTCCAGAATGGCAGTGATGTGGCGTCTGGCCGAAGGTCCCGCAAGGAAGCGCGGTAGACCAATTGGTTCGAAAGATTCTCACCCTAGAAAGACAGCGAATGAGGCACAAACAAATCATTTGATCATCGATACTCAAAATCCGTCCCATGAGAATGTTCTGGATTATGGTTAAGTCTAAGAGACATTTTTGGGGGGACGCCTCAATGTTAGAACCTATCCATGAGAATGTAGAGATTTCTGTGAATTACACTAGTGTACATAGACATGGGAAAGAAAATCCATCATCATTGATGATGTATTCGCATATTCAGTAGCGCGTGAGATTATTGAGACTAATGACATCAAACCACGCTCTGTTGATGAATGTCAACGTAAAGCTGATTGGCCAAAATGGAAATATGCAATCCAGGCAGAACTTGATTCTCTAGCGAAGAGAAAGGTATTCGGGCCAGTTGTGCCAATACCACCTAACACCAAACCAGTTGGTCATAAATGGGTATTCGTTAGAAAGCGTAATGAGAGAAACGAGATTGTAAGATACAAAGGTCACCTTGTGGCGCAAGGCTTCTCACAACCCCCTGGAATCGACTACGAGGAGACCTACTCTCCCGTAATGGACGTTATCACGTTCCGCTACCTTGTCAGTTTGGTAGTTTCTGAAAAATTAAACATGCAGCTTATGGATGTGGTTACCGCGTATTTATATGGGGATCTAGATACAGAGATATACATGAAGGTCCCAGATGGACTTCAGTTACCAAAATCAAGTGGCACTAAACTACGGAGAGCGTTTGCAATAAGATTGAAATGCTCACTATATGGATTGAAGCAATCCGGACGGATGTGGTATAACTATCTAAGTGAATACTTGATTGGGAAGGGATATGTCAATAATGAACTATGCTCATGTGTGTTCATAAAAAGAACAAGTTCCGGATTTGCAATAGTAGTGGTTTATGTCGATGATATGAACATAACTGGCACCCTTAAAGAGTTGAGAGAAACCGCTGAACACTTGAAATCCAAGTTGGAGATGAAAGATCTTGGGAAAAGACGGTTTTGCCTCGGTTTGGAACTTGAGCACCGTGAAAATGGTATCCTGATTCATCAATCAGCTTATACCTAAAAGATGTTTAGGCGTTTCAATACTAACAAAGTTAAGCCTTCAAGCACCCCAATGGTCGTCCGTAGTCTTGATCCAAAGAAGGATCCATTCCGTCCAAAAGAAGACGACGAATTTGTGCTAGAGGTAGAAGTGTCATACCTGAGTGCAATAGTCGCATTATTGTACTTAGCACAATGCACAAGACCGGACATCTCATTTGCCGTGAACTTGTTAGCTAGATATAGCTCTGCGCCAACACGACGCCATTGGACTGGTGTTAAAGAAATCTTTCGATACCTAAGTGCTACGATCGATATTGGCTTATTCTATCCTTACAAAGAGATGATGGATTCAGACCCATCGTATGTCAAGAACACCACCAACAGTGGTCTGCGTTCTCTCTCCCTATCCCAAAACGACATAAGTTTTTTGAAAGGTTTTGTTGATGCTGGGTATCTCTCTAACCCTCACAAAAGTCGTTCCCAAACTGGTTATGTATTCACCATGGGTAAGACCGCGATATCTTGGAGGTATACTAAACAGACCTTAGTCGCTACTTCTTCGAACCATGCAGAGATTATTGCTCTTCACGAAGCAGTTCGTGAATGTATATTGCTTAGATCCATAATTACGCATATTCGAGGTAATTGTGGTTTGGAATCCACCACAGATGAGTCTACTAGCATTTATGAGGATAATACTGCTTGCATTGAGCAAATGAAGCAAGGCTACATCAAAGGCAACAACACCAAGCACATATCGCCTAAGTTCTTCTACAATCAGCAACAATAGAAGCTCCTCAAGATCAAAGTGAACCAGGTTCGATCTGAGGACAATGTGGCAGACTTATTCACTAAGTCATTGCCCAAATCCACATTCGAGAAACATGTTGCAAGCATTGGTTTGCGGAAGTTATCTGAGCTCCCATGATCGTAGTCATCAGGGGGAGATATCTACATGTTGATCTCAAAACGTGAAGGGTGTGTTGTGCTCTTTTTCTCTTTCGACCAATGTTATTTTTGTCCCACTGGATTTTTGTTACTCGACAAAGTTTTTGACGAGGCAATGAGAGATGCACCGCATTTGGGCGACACAAGGGGGAGTGTTTAAGTAAATCCAAATTGTGTCTGGCTCAAACTCTAGGTTACTTGACCTAGTGGTAATAGGGTTTTAATTAGAGATAATCTCAGAGAATATCTTAGAGATATTTATTGATTGTATGATTACGTTTCCTTGTACAATTCAGATTCTACGTCTTGTAATCCTCTATATAAAGAGGCCCTATTATTAATGAGAATACACAGCAATTTTCTCTCAAATATCGATTCCCTAAAATAGTTTCTACATTTTCTTCCAAACTAACTAAATGATTTAGCATGATCAAAATTTTTTTTATCCCCAACCTACGTACCCATTTCTGATATCAATGAGATTTGAATCCATAAGTTTTACAATATTAGCCGAGTCAGTTGACCAACAAGGCATGACTTGGCCACGTGATCGATATTTGATAAGTTTTAAATACGCATCCCTAATTACTTAATACACACTTCTTACTCAATACACCTATCATTTAATTTCTTATCCTAATATTTTACTAAATACACAACCCATATGACCTAAAATATCCTTAAACAAAAAAAACCATGAAATACACTATTATTTAGCTACATTAAGGCTACTATTTAATTTGATTAGTATATATTAACATATTAGTGTTTTATAATTGACCATATTAATTACTTGTGTTAGTTATTGGGAAATCCCAATGTTCTAAAAAAGGGCCACCCAAGTCGCCTAGGCGCTAGGCGGCAGCAGATTAATGGCTAAACGGAGGCCTTAGGCGGATATATAGGATTTAGGTGGCTGTCTAGGCAGCCTGGGCGTCTGTCTGGGTAGTTTGGGACTCTGGGTGATCTGGGCAGCATGGGCAGCTAGGTGGTCTGTGTTGCCGACGCCAGAGAGCTTGGTTTCTAAAATTGATCGAGTCAAAGAAAGACGATGCAAATTAGCATAAGGGAGCAAAAAAAAATAAAAATTTACAGAAGCGAAAGAGCTTGAAATACTTGTGAGGGGAAATCTAGGGTGTCTTTGGGGAATGGAGGTGGTCATGGTGGTCGCGGTGGTGTGACGAGGTGGCGATGGTGGCCAGAGAGTGAAGAGGTTGAGGACATCGAAGCAAAAGAGGAAGAGTGGTAACCCTAGAAGAATGATATGGGCGCGATCCATGGCCTTTACTTTAGAGAGAGAGAGAGAGAGAGAGAGAGAGAGAGAGAGAGAGAGAGAGAGAGAGAGAGAGAGAGAGAGAGAGAGAGAGAGAGAGAGAGAGAGAGAGAGAGAGAGAGAGAGAGAGAGAGAGAGAGAGAGAGAGAGAGAGAGAGAGAGAGTTGGAGACTACGAAGTGCCCTCTTCTTGACTAATGAGATGAAATTATTTGGACCTCATGACCATTTGGGCTCATGACTGATAAGAAATACAACTTGGGCTCATTCTATGAGCCGTTACCGAATCGATTTTTGTTTTCAGCCCAAATTAGCATTTTGTGTCATCGGTTCAAACTTTCGTCAAAAGAAAAATGGGTAAAAAAACTAAAAACTTTCGTAAATAAAAGCTATAAAATAAAAATAAAAATTAAGAAATACAAAACCGCTTAGGTGTCTGGGCGCTAGTCCCCTGGTCACCCTTCGACTAGCGCCTAGCGACTGTTCGAACCTTGGGAAATCCATAAGGATTCATTATTGTTTCCTTCAAATAGATGCTTAGAAATATGTTTTGTTTTATTTGAGTTCTCATCCACCAAATACCAAGGACCAAAATATCGAGTTTCGAGGAAATATCGATGGTCCTGAAAATGGAAATTTCGACGGAAATATCGAGGATATATCGATTTCGGTAAATAATCAAGAAAAATGATGGAAATTTGAAGAAAAACATGGAAATTTTATGTGAAACTTTTAGATATGTTTATTTTATCAATTGTCTACTATATATAGAAAGAAAACCTTGAATAAACCTTGTTATATACTAATTTGTAATAATTTAAGATGAAACGGCAAATGCTGAATCGCCGATAACTCTGAAATTTTTTGAAATAAACATCTAATTTTTTTTTTTTTTTATGGCTGGAAACTCAATGGGAGACTAGGCCATCACACCTTATATACATTTTTTGTACATATCATACATTACACCTTGAATTACATGAGTAACTTAGAATCACATAGAAGACCTATAAGGTACAAGGTATGAAGATTATTTGGTGCAAGGTATGAAGATTATTTTGACCTATTTATAGAAGTTATAATTTGAAATGTTGTTATAAATTTTTTGAACATTTAGTAAAAAAAATATCAATATAGTAATTAAGTGTTTCAAGTTAGTTATTGATTGGACGTGTATCTAAGTTTTCAGATTCTTAGGCAAATGAATATATATTAGAATGTTGTGATTAATACATACATGTATGTGTAGCAGAGTTAGCAAACCCTCTCAAAAGGTAGTGGGATGACTAAGGTTCGATTCTTGGTGTTGTTGTTGGTCTTTTGGATTGAATTTTATGCCAACTGGTGCTGGGCCCACAGAGATTGACTTTGCATGTGAGAATTGTTGGTGGAGATGAAATGTATGGGGAAATTTCAGGAAATATCGAAAATTTCGGGGAAATTTCGGGAAATATCCAAAATTTCGGGAAATATCGAAAATTTCGGGGAAATATCGGAAATATCGGCCGAAATTGTCATGGTATGCTACGGATATATCGGGCCTTCAAAAAAACGAAATTTTCGGCGAAATTTCGCCGATTTTTTCGATTTTTCAGTCCTTGCCAAATACCATATTAATCAAATATAAAATTTAGAGTCGAACATTCAACCAAAACTGTATCAGTAGTTTCTCCACAATGGCGGAACTACGAAACTGTCATTGGATGGTCAAACAAGTTAACAATTATAAAGTTTTATACTTGTGATGTTTTATGTTAGATAATAAATTGACTAATCAGAACTTTTAGAAAGAAAAAAATGAACTAAAAGTGGGAATAAAGCGATTTATTTTAAAAATATTTAATGTCACTGATTTTGAAATTCTAAATATATGGTTTCTCACCCCATTTAATTACAATTTATTTAAGAAAAATTTAAATTAGATGGTTTCTAACTTTATTCTTGTTTTAAATGAGAATACATGTATAAAAATTTATTGTGTTTATAATTATAGAATTATATATTATTTTTCTTCTAATACATATATGTGTATTTAAAATTTCTGTTGTTATTTTCATTTAAAAAAAAAAAAAAACACATGATTACATATAGACAAGCAACATACAAAGAAACATGTTAATGCTGAGGACAGCAAGTGACGCTGACCTTTTCCGCGTCAGCTACCAAAAGCTTTCCGCCATGTTCGTGAGCGAGTCCGAGTGGTCTCCCGCCGGTATTAACCCAGTTCTCCACCACCGAGTCATCAGCCGACTCGTTCAGTTTGACTCGCTTGATCCACCCGTCCGCACATCCCGTGTAAATGAGTCCCGACTTGGAATCATAAGCAACGTCTTCTGGCCCTGCTAAAGTTCCAACACCCAAAAACTCCGACTCTTTGAGCATGTGACCATTACGCCTCGGGGCAGCCGCGACTTGCTCACTCAACTCGTGAAGCGGCAGAGGAGCCGGGTCGAACGAGTCGAGCTGGTAGAGGAGCACAGCCGCCGCGACTGGAACCAGTATTGAGAAAAAGAGAGTGTTTAAGACGGCCCTGATGATCGATGACGATCTTCTGGTGGATTGAGTTGCAGAGGAAGGTGAGTCTTGGTTGCTTGACTTGTGGATTGGGTGGCGAGTTATGGAGGCAACTCGGAACAGAATGTTAAATGGATGGATTGTGCTTGGACAACGAGAGAGAGTCTGCGCATCATTGATATATTTTATGTTAATTAGGATATATTTTATGTTAAATAGTATAGAGTATCGATGCATGTCCTGCAGTAGATCCAAGAATATAATTTATATATGCGTTATTTTATTTAACTTTGATTTGGCTCTATAAGATGGAGATGTCATGAGTAGGGATGGGTTCGGTTCGGTACCGAAGCTTAAGGGTCGATACCATGTACCATACCAACTTATATTGGTATGCAAAAAACTATACCACTACCGGCCACAAAATCCGGTATACCGATTTAATCGGTCGGTTCGGTACGGTTGGGCTGGTAACCGAGTTTGACATTAGCCCACAAATCAGTCACCAATACATCACCGATCCCTTATTCTTCTGTTTTCTCCTGAGAACTTTTCGACCCACATGATTATGGGTCTCTCCAATCTCCATACCACACACAGTGATGGAAGAGTGATTGTGGTGAAGGAATAAGCAACCTCTGCAAAAATCAAACAAAAGTTTCAAACTTTATTCAACGCCAATTACACCCAAAACCAGATTTTTCTTCGCAGTAAATAAAATCAACAAAAGCAAGAAAAGAAACTTACTTGAAGTAAAAGAGAGATCCAAGGCCGAGTTTGATTCAGATTCTGGGAAGAGAGCAGGGAGAAGCACTTTATAGGTTGCTATTTTTCAAGAAGAAGAACAGAGACAGAAGAGACGAGGAAAGAAAGAAGAAGAAGTAAGAAGAAAGAAGAAGGAAGAAAGAGGAGAGAAGAATAAAAAAGAAGAAAGAGAAGAGAGAATTTTTCAAGAAGAAGAAGAGAGACAGAACAGACGGGGAAAGAAAGAAGAAAGAAGAAAAAAGAAAGAAGAAAGAGAAGAGAGAAGAATAAAAAAATAAAAAGGAGACAAGAAGAGACAGAAAGAGATGGCAAAAGAAAGAGAAAGAAGAAAGAGAAGAGTGAAGAGTGAAGACGCGTCAGAAAGAAGAGAAGAATAAAATATTTAAAAAATATGAGTATTATACATAAATTCGGTACGGTACGGTATACCATGTATATATGAAAATCAAAACCACTACCGTACCGTGTATGTGGAGTCGGTACGGTTGTACCGTACCAAGACTTCGGTTACCGAGTTTTCGGCTACCAATTCACTCGGTTCAGCTCGGATGCGGTTGGTACGGTTTGGTTCGGGAGAATTTCCCAGCCCTAGTCATGAGTGACGAAAAGCTAGCTGGATCGCTGCTGACCCACTCCGTATGAGACCCAAGATGATGAGGCCCAAAGACCCACCAAATCACTTCACCATCTCAATTCTCAACATATGAAGGGCAAGTAGATAAGACGATCCTTTCACTCAGTGCACCACACAAAGGCCAAGAGCCAGAAGCAATGTCTGAAAACCCAAAAATACGTTTCGGCATATTAGGATGTGCGGACATAGCTAGAAAGGTAGCTCGCGCCATAAACCTGGCACCCAATTCGACCCTGTACGCCATTGCGAGCCGCTCCATCGAGAAAGGCCACAAATTCGCAGCCAACAATGGACTGTCCACTCAGACCCTCAAAATCTACGGCAGCTATGATCAGCTGCTCGATGACCCATGTGTCGATGCTGTGTACATGCCTCTGCCCACTAGTCTTCACCTTCACTGGGCTGTCTTGGCTGCCCGCAAGAAGAAGCACTTGCTCTTGGAAAAACCAGCGGCTCTTGATGTGGGTGAGCTTGATCAGATACTCCAAGCTTGCCAATCCAACGGTGTACAGTTCATGAGTGGGAGTATGTGGCTGCATCACCCTAGGACTGCCAAATTGAAGGACTTGATCTCTGATTCCAAGCTCTTTGGTCAAATCAACTACGTAAGTAACCGACTCTCATTCTTACTGTAGTATACTATTGGATTTCTCTGTGTTGCACTCAATCTGATGGCTCACTCAACTATTTGCTTATTTAAGCTTGCAGTGTTGTGCCTTTCACAGTTTCACTTCTTTTGTCTCTACAATCTTGCAATTTAGACTTTTGATTTCTTCTTCTTCTTCGTCTGTTTTTTCTTTGGCTGGACTGGATATGCACCTCTTTAACTGTAATTGTATCATTATAACAACATAACTAAGAGTAGGGTTATTAGTGATTGAATTTCATTCATTTCTGCAGTTTCATGCTTAGCAATATCACTAAGAGTTGGTTAGTCTTTTTTTCTTTTTTTTGGGTTGGGGGAGGGGTGTTGTGTAGGAAGTTACTTATCTAGTGACTATGACCAAAGAGAAATGGATTTTGAGGAAGTTGTCATAATGAGATGGTTCCTGAATGCAGAGACTTTTTTTTTTTTTTTTTGGAGTCTGTTCAGTACTTGATGATAATGTTACTAGTTATAGGTTGACTCTTGACTCTTGATTGTCATAAATGTAAACTGTTGAGTATAGTTTGCTTGAGTTGCTTGTCAGCAATAAATGTGAAACTCTCAGTTTATAAATGCTATCAATTGACTCCTCTTCAAAAGTTTTCATAACTTGTATCTAACTATCATATGCTTTTACGCTTTTCAGATTCATAGCTCATCAACACTTCCAGGAACCAAGGAATTTTTGGAGAACAACATAAGAGTGAAACCAGATTTAGATGCTCTCGGTGCGCTTGGGGACCTAGGCTGGTACTGCATTGAAGCCATTTTGTGGGCTAAGGACTACCAACTACCAACTATAGTCACTGCTCTACCAGATGTCATAAAAAACTCTGCAGGGGTCATCTTGTCTTTCACTGCATCAATTCAATGGGAACCACTGGACCCAACTGTTGCAACAATTCACTGTTCTTTCCTCTCCCACACATCCATGGACTTGGCTATATCTGCTTCTAATGGTACAGTGCGTTGCAATGACTACATCATTCCATATGCTGAGAACTATTCTTCATTTGAATTCACAACCGGTGCAAAGTTTGCGGAACTCCACATTGGGTGGAGTGTAGTACCTGAAGAAGTTAGAGTGGTTTCTCAGCTGCCTCAAGAGGCGTTGATGGTTCAAGAGCTCTCAAGGCTTGCCAAGGGCATCAGGGAATTTGGGTGTAATCCGGACCAAAAATGGCCACAAATCAGCAGAAATACACAATTAGTATTGGATGCAGTGAAGAAATCCATTGATCTTGGTTTTGAACCTGTTAGGGTGTTATTTTGATGGATTTGATTACCTCATGCTCAACAAACAAGTACATACATTGAGCTGTAAATATGTCATATGTTACATTAGATAGAATTGATTAATCTTGAAGATTGTGAAATCTGGATGTTCCTCGAATAAATTAAGCAGATATAAATCTTCTTTGCAATATTTCTTGTATTGATGAATTCTACATTGATTAAAAAAAGAAGAGAAAAGAAAAGATAAAGGGGACTATACGTTGCACCTTCACTTAGAATTCTTGGTCTTTGGCGCACTTTTCTTCTCTCGTCTTAATTTCTTTAAATATTGTATCATATCTTCACGGAAAAAGGTGTCAGGGAACTGATCCTTTCTTGGTTTTTTTCCAGACTTGCTGCTATCTTCTTTCTTCTTATCTTCATCACTTTGTTTGAGTCTCGTGTATGAATCTATGCCAAGATTGCTGAAACCAAATTAATATCAAAATTAGTTTATGAGTAGAGCTTTTTTATTGTGATTTTAGAAGAATTCTTTAGATTTAGAAATTCATATGCATTCAAGCTATTGAATCTGTTGATAATTCAAGATTATATAAAGACTGATTTTAAAGCAAAAGCTAGTATTTTCCGGAAGAAAAATCTACAATTCAAAGTAGTATGTTTAGGATTTGGACACACCTTCGTAATGCTATGAACATTGTATGAGAATTAGGGCGCTGCACAATTTTAAGAATTATTGGATCTTTCACAATGATCGTCGATGAATAAATAAAACTACATAACAAGGAAAGATAAAGTTCCGATCAATCACGAAATCAATCCCCCAATGTACAAGGAAAGAATCAATCAGCCATTTAATTTATTTCCTCATCACTTCTACAATATAGAATCACATTTAATTTATTTACAATAAATTTTGTTTTAATTCTTATGGTTTTTTATCCCTACCCCAACCCCAACCTAGGGCAACTCGCGATGCCGCACCTATCCCATGCTAACCAGGATACAATTTTCATTGTACCCCTAACCTCCAGTGTGTTTGTTATAACAAAAACATAACAGCATTCTTCTGACAGAAGGGAAAAAAAAAAAAATGGCTACTGCAACCCTAAAAAATAAAAATTGAGGGGATTGTTTTAGGGAATCAGAAATTGAGAGGAACTTGTTGTGTGTTCTCATTGATAATAGGGGCCTTTTTATATAGAGGATTACAATGCATAGAATCTTAATCATACAAAGAAAGTAATCGTACATTGAATAGGAATCTAGATCCTTCTAATTTAATCCTATTACCACTAGAGCAAGTAACCTAGAGTTTGTGCTAAACACAAATTAGGGTTTACTTGAACACTCCCCCTTGTGTTGCCCAAACGCGGTGCTTCTCTCGTTGCCTCGTTAAAAAAACCTTACCGAGTAACAAAAACTCAGTGGGACAAAAACAACCTCGGTCGAAGGGGAAAATGAGCACAACACACCCTTCACGATTCGAGACGAACATGTAGACATCTCCCCCTTATGTCTGCGCCTCCCCCTGATGACTATGATCATGGGAGTTCAGATAATTTCCGCAAGCCAATTATTGCCACATGTTTCTCGAATGTGGATTTGGGCAATGACTTAGCAAACAAGTCTGCCACATTGTCCTCAGATCGAACCTGGTTTACTTTGATCTTGAGGAGCTTCTGTTGTTGCTGATTGTAGAAGAATTTAGGCAATATGTGTTGGTGTTGTCGCCTTTGATGTAGCCTTGCTTCATTTGTTCAATGAAAGCAGCATTATCCTCATAAATGCTTGTTGGCTCATCTGTGGTAGACTTCAGACCACAATTGCTTCGAACATGCGTAACTATGGACCTAAGCCATATACATTCACGAACTGCTTCGTGAAGAGCAATAATCTCTGCATGATTCGAAGAGGTAGCGACTAAGGTCTACTTTGTAGACCTCCAAGATATCGCGGTCTTTCCCATGGTGAAAACGTAACCAGTTTGGGAGCGACCTTTGTGTGGGTCAGAGAGGTACCCAGCATCAGCAAAACCTTCCAAAACACTTATATTGTTTTGGGATGGGGAGAGGGAACGCGGTCCACCATATGTGGCGTCCCTGACACTAGATGGGTCCGAATCCATCTTCTCTCTGTAGGGATAGAACAAGTCTATATCAATCGTACCACTTAGGTATAGAAAGATATTTTTAACACCAGTCCAATAGCATCGTGTTGGCGCAGAGCTACATCTAGCTAGCAAGTTCACAGCGAATGAGATATCTGGTCTTGTGCATTGTGCTAAGTACAATAATGCGCCTATTGCACTTAGGTAGGACACTTCTGTCCCTAGCACTTCTTCATCATCATTTTTTGGACGGAATGAATCCATATTTGGATCAAGACTATAGACGACCATTGGAGTGCTTGAATGCTTAATCTTGTCAGTGTTGAAACGCCTAAGCATCTTTTGAGTATAAGTTGATTGATGAATCAGGATACCATTTCTATAGTGCTTAAGTTCTAAACTGAGGCAAAACCGGGTTTTCCCAAGATCTTTCATCTCAAACTCGGATTTCAAGTGTTCAGCGGTTTCCCTTAACTCTTTAAGGGTGCCAATTATGTTCATGTCATCGACATAAACCGCTACTATTGCAAATCCGGAACTTGTCCTTTATATGAACACACATGGGCATAGTTCATTGTTGACATATCGCTTTCCAATCAAGTAATCACTTAAACGGTTATACCACATCCGTTCGGATTGTTTCAATCCATATAGTGAGCATTTCAATCTAATTGCAAACGCGCTCCGTGGTTTGGAGCCACTTGATTTGGGTAGTTGAATTCCATCTGGAACTTTCATGTATATTTCCGTATCTAGATCCCCATATAGATACGCTGTAACCACATCCATAAGCTGCATGTTCAGTTTTTCGGAAACTACCAAACTGACAAGGTAGCGGAATGTTATGACGTCCATTACAGGAGAATAAGTCTCCTCGTAGTCGATTCCAGGGCGTTGTGAGAAGCCTTGTACCTTACAATCTCTTCTTTCTCATTACGCTTTCTAACGAATACCCACTTGTGACCAACTGGTTTGGTGTTGGGCGATATTGGTACAACATTACCAAATACCTTTCTTTTCGCTAGAGAATCAAGTTCTGCCAAGATCGCATCTTTCCATTTTGGCCAGTCAACTCTACGTTGGCATTCATCAACGGAGCGTGGTTTGATGTCATCGGTCTCAATAATCTCACGCGCCACTGAATACGCGAATACATCATCAATGATCATCAATGATGATGGAGTTTCTTTCCCACGTCCCATGTACACTAGTGTAATTGACAGAGATCTCTACGTTCTGAGGGATAGGTTTTGACATTGAGGAGTCCCCCAATGATGTCTCTTGGACATAACCATAATCCGGAACATTCTCATGGGACGGATTTTGAGTATCGATGATCAAAGGATTTGTTTGTGCCTCATTCGCTCTCTTTCTAGGGCGAGTATCCTTTAAACCAATCGGTCTACCGCGCTTCCTTGCGGGACCTGCGACCATAGGCGCCACATCATTGCCATTCTGGGCAATGGTGCCATCTCCTGGTGTCACAGGAGTGGCGTTATGTCCATTATTTGGGACATCAATCCTTGCAGGCACGTTTGCAGCATGTATGTGTGATCTCGTCACTTTGGCAACATCAGAAAACGCATCAGGCAGAGTGTCTGCTACGTTCTGGAGTTCGATTATTCGTAGCACTTCAAGTTCGGACTGTGCGGTACGGGGATCCAGATGAGACATAGTGGGGACAGACCACGACAATTCCTGTCGTTTCCTGTTGAACATATGTGTTCTTATCTCCCCCTAACGATGGGAAGACTGTCTCATAAAAGTGACAATCCGCAAATCTAGCAGTAAAGAGATCGCCTGTCAAGGGTTCAAGATAGCGGACAATGGTTGGAGATTCATATCCAACGTAAATGCCCATTTGTCGTTGTGGACCCATCTTAGTATGCTGTGGCGGCATAATAGGCACATAAAAGGCACACCCAAAAATGCGTAAGTGGGAGACATCAGGCTCCTATCCAGTCACTAGCTGTAACGCAGAGTAAGATTGGGTTGCAGTGGGTCGTAGACTAATTAGCATCGCTGCATGCAATATTGCATATCCCCAAGCATAAACAGGGAGATTCGTGCACATAACCAATGTCCATGCTATCATCTGTAGTCGTTTGATAGCAGCTTCTGCGAGACCATTTTGGGTATGAACATGGGGAACTTGATGCTCTACATCAATCTCCAGTGACATGCAATAGTCATCGAACGTTTTCGATGTAAACTCCCTAGCATTATCAAGTCGAATTAACTTAATAGGATGATTTGGGTAGTGAGCCCGTAGAAGGATAATCTAGGCGAGGAGTTTAGCATAAGCAGCATTTCGAGTGGACAACAGCGCGACATGTGACCAGCGTGTCGACGCATCAACCAATACCATAAAGTATTTAAAAGGTTCGCTTGATGGTTGAATTGGTCCACAGATATCCCCTTGGATTCTCTGTAAGAACGGAATGAGTATTTTAGGATCCTTTGCGTAGGACGGTCTCAGTCCTAATTTCCCGAATGAACAGGCTTTGCAAATAGAGCGAGGGGCCTTAAAAGCAACCAATGATGATTTTGGTTGGGCCTGAGCGTCCGTAGCGCTATTAGAAGCAAAATGTGTGACTACATCTCTCATCGTGGCATTAGAGTCATGGAAATTGGTGTGTGTGGCGTCATGGCCACGAGGAGAGGCAACCATGGCGTCATGCTCATGGTTGGCGCCATTGATGGCGTCACCATATGGGACTTGGGCAGCCCTATGGTGCCCTAAGAAGGCTGCAGCGCTAGAAGCTGCAATTGTTGCAGTCTTGCTAAGTTTAGCAATCAATTTTCGATTCTTGCTTCTTCTCACTCTGAAGAATGGATGTCCCTGTGAAATCTTTAGTATACAAAGCATCATGTCCCAACCAGGGTGTCCTAGTCGATCATGCCAAAGCCAATATGTGTCTGAATCCAAGAGATCTTCTCTTATGACGTTATTGGATTGAATTGGTCGAATTGTTGTGACATAAAGTCCACTAGATTGACACATAAGCTTCTCTAAGATGCACTTTCATCCGCAATCATTAGAGGTAATGCAAAGAAACTCTTTTCCGTTCTCATTATGCGTTTTCGCATGGAATTCGTTGGCTCTTATATCTTTAAAACTCAGTAAGGTTCTATTTGCCTTAAGAGCGTAGAGAGCTTCAGTGACTTTAATCAAGGTGCCATTTGGCAATAGGAATTAGGTCATTCCATGTCCTTGAACTAAACCTGATGGCCCAGCCATCGTAGTTACAGAGGAATATGTAGGCAACATCTCTAAGAATAATTGCCTATGTCGTAAAATGGTGTGCGTAGTCGCACTATCCGCAAGACATTGTAGTTCATCCATTCCTAAAAGAAAAGCTCATAATTAAAAAAGGAGTCATAAACAAAAGCACTCAACTTTTATTAATAAGCCAAACGGAATTACATCATCGTTTCTTTAACCAAAAAGAATCTAATCCAATAAACTAACTAATGCAAAACAATGATAGTCGTCTAACTCCTTTTGGTAATTTCAATGCAAATGTGACTAGGTGAGTAGGGAGATGTCGGTGGAGCAAAGCTTGCTTAAGTACCACTTTTCTCAAAACCTTCCTAGACATCACATTTACATTGAGTACGCATCTTTGAAGAAAGACTAATACCATTGGCATGTACTATAATAACATGGCAATTGCCTACATCTCTTTGGAAAATAAAAAGTCTTAATCAAAATCGCCAGTTTCTGGGTCTTGATCCTTGCAGTCTTCCACCCTTAGATCGAGATCGCCATCTTGATCTTCTTGTTCCATGTAATTTGCCTCCCTTGCTTCACGATACACTTGTATGCGTTTGCAACGTTCTGGGATGCTTTACACGCCCTTACCCAATGTCCAGGTAGTCCACATCTGAGACAAGCATCATTATGGTCAGGTTCCCTTTATCGAGGCGCTTTGGGAGCGCTATGAAGACTGTTATTGCCTTTGGCGGCGTCACTACCATAACCAGAGGCTTGGCCTCTCTCTCTCTCTCTTTACACGTTTACCTCCACGGTTCCCTGCACGCCTATCTTTGCAGTTTCCTTCCTCTTTAGGGCGAGAATATGGACCAGAACGTCCAGGATTATCCCAACTTTTAGGGTTTCGCTCCTTGCGTCCTCCCTTGGAGGCGCGACTATAATTAGACTCTAGATTTGACTTGGTTCCCACGGGTTAAGAGTTATGGTTCTTCACAAGTATGTTGTGGTGCTTTTCAGCTACATTCATGGCACCAATTAGCTCATGAAATCTTGTGATATGTCTAGCATTGACATCAATCCGATAGTTCTTGGCTATCATCAATGCAGAGACGGGGAAGGTGGAGAGAGTCTTCTCGATCAACATTGTATCAGTGATTTTCTGTCCACAGAATTTCATCATAGACTTGATACGAAGTGCTTCAGAATTGTAGTCAAGTACAAACTTGAAATCACAGAAGCAGAGGCTATGCCATCTCACTTCTATGTCTGGAAGCAGGGAATCACGGACGTTGCCAAAACGCTGCTCGAGTTCTACCCATAGTTTTCGTGGGTCTTCCTCATTGAGGTACTCATTTTGGAGCGCGTCATTCATGTGCCTTGTCATGAGAATGATGGATTTAGCTTCATTCGCCTCTCTCTTAGCTCTATTTGCTTCAAAAGCAGCAGCTTGTTGAGGAGTAAGCACGTCCTGACTTGGCTCTTGGATAGTACTTAGGATCCCATCAACCTTAAGATGCTGGCACACATCACGGACCCACTTGTGGTATCCTGCGCTTGTTGTCTCAAGTGGAGCGAAGCTCCACTTGTTCAGGTTACTCATCCTGAAAAACAACAAGAAAATAGGGTTAGTTTCGGAGCGAAAAAGGCTACCACGAAAAACTAATAAATTTATGAGCGTAGTCGCTTCCAAGAAATTAGGGATTTTCTGAGCGTGGTCGCTTCCAAGAAAATCTGATTCCAAGAGGGGTTTTGGATTAGATCGAAACAATGATGTATGTGGTCGATTGTTTTTCTTCTCAACAAACTCTAAGTTTGGAGGACTCTATAAGCTCCAAGCTTGGAGTGAGCACGAACCCCCACAGTTCGGCTATTGGTCTCCCCTATGAAGAAGAAAGGGGGGTAGAAGAAGGGATGTTGGAAGTCCTCGAGAAAAAGAAGAGAAAAGTAATAAAAACTTCAAAAACGAAAACTTTTAGAAAAGTTTACCTTGAAAAATTGCTGGAAATCTTGACCGGAAAAGTTGGCAGGAAAAAGGTCCCCTAAAAGTGGCCGGAAGTAGCCAGAAAATGGTTGACCGGCGTTTACTAGTGCCGTCCGGCGTTGACTGGTTTAGACCGGAGGTGCTGACGTGCCGTCCGGTTGCTGACGTGGTACTCTGACGCTGACGTAGGCTGCTGACTGGGTGCTGATGTCAGAGGGCTGACTGGATGCTGGGCCTGCTTCTGGGCTTCTGGGCTTGGTGGATCCGCTTCTGCTTCTGGGCCTGGAGCTTAGTGGATCTGCTTTTGCTTCTGGGCTTTGCTGTACTTCTGGGCTGCGTTGACTGGAGCAGGGTTGAGGATGCAGGCGGCGATTCGGTGGTCACTTCAGACGGCCGGTTCATGTGGTTCTAGGCCCATTCCGGTGGCGATTTTTTGGCTCCGGTGAACTGGGATCAGATTGCAGCTTCTGGTGGAGTATGGCAGCAGTAGGCAGGGAGGAAGGCTTCGAACCGGACAGAAAGGTTTTCGGTATTTCTGGGGGCCGGTTCGGGTATTTTCCTGCCCGTTCTGGGGGCAGCGCCGCCGGTTCTGGGCTCCTGGAGGTGAAAACTTCAAGGTGGGCGGCGGTGGTTCCTGGGATTTGAAGGCTACGAATATATGGTTTCAGGGTTAGGGCTTCGTGCTGATAACGTGTTTTTGGGAATCAGAAATTGAGAGGAATTTGTTGTGTGTTCTCATTGATAATAGGGGCCTCTTTATATAGAATATTACAATGCATAGAATCTCAAACATACAAGGAAAGTAATCGTACATTGAATAGGAATCTAGATCCTTCTAATTTAATCATATTACCACTAGAGCAAGTAACCTAGAGTTTGGGCCAAACACAAATTAGGGTTTACTTGAATAGGGATATGTTTATCATTTTGCAATCCTTCGTTAAGGCTAGTCCATAAGGATTTATTTTAACAATTCAGTTTAACTATTAAAGGATTTATTCAAATAACTAACACATCACTAAGCTAACTCTCTCTATCCCAGTCCAGGGTTAGGGTTTTCTGCCAAATCAATCAATAGAACAAGCAATGACGTTAGTTGATGCAATGGCAACCCGCCTAGCCTCTTTCCTTGCCATCGCAGAAGGAAAATGGCTGATGGATTTGCGTCCGTCTCAGGGAAAAGGTTTTAGACAATTGGAAGTGTTCATGGTGCATGGCAAAACTCCTCATAGTGAGGGATTATAAGCAACGCTCCTTTTCTGACAATGTTTCGGAGTGCCTGGAGAATTAATGGCACTTGTAGGGTCGAGGAGGTTGAAGGGATCGATTGCTTTTCTCATTTTATGATCCTATTGACAGGCCAGGGTTTTGGAGAGGTGAGAGGTGATTCTTGGGGATTCAATGAGGATTTCCATATTGACAAATTATATATATATATATATATATATATATTAGTAAGCACAGGAAAACTAATGCACCAGAATCATTCCCTTCATTTCCTTTCTCATTCCAGGTTCAACTTAACTTTAACATTTTATAGTAGCGTGTTACATTTTGATGAGGAAAACTAGGTTTTATCCATTCTAATGTGAATACTTTTTCTCAAGAAAGGTTCAAACATGATGCAAAGAATGGTAGGTGTTGGAAGTTGTAGTTGCATTACTTAGGCTAAAAAACCAGGTTAGCATTTTTACTGACCCCCAATAAAAGACCATCTTTCATGTGGAAATGAATGAGTTCGAGTGGACAAGGGCCAACATTCACTAAACACAAAAACAAACTGAAAATACAAGGACAGAACGTGTTTTCTAGAAAATAGGGATTGATAGGCACATTGCAATCCTTACTGGGCAGAAACCAAAAATAACGCAGAACACACAACTTTTGGTTACGCAGTGAAAACCTCAAGTATGAGATTAAAAATACTGCGGGGCTCTTACTCTTGATAACCCAAAATAAAATCAATTCACTAATGATGAAGGATATGTTTATTTACAAACACAATTAGCACTAGCTCGGCTACAATCACTAGACTTAACTAATGAGGTGTTTGTCTTGAATCTTGATCACCTTCTTCACTTGAATGATCTGCAACTATCGCTCATCCTCCATTAACACCTTCTCTACTGATCTCGAGAGAAACAATGCATGTATGAATGATTAATGAACCACTTTTACAAGGAACAAGTGTTTCAAGGTTTTTCTATGCATCTCTTGCTAAGCCAAACGAGATGATCTCTTTGCTGCATCTAAGTCCCCTTATATTGAACGCCTTTTTTCACAAATCTCCATCAGAGCACAAATTCTCAATAACCACGACTTTTACCCTAGTTGGACTCCTAAAAGGAAAGGACTTTTAATAATAGACTAAATACTTGTTACTCCTCAAACTTTGCCCTGAAAAAACAGTTTAGTTCCTCGCCTTTTAAATTAAACTGGATAGTCCTTATTCTTTGCAAATCTCACACAACAGGTCCAAAATGACATTTATACCCCTCACTTCCTTTTTCTATATTATTTTTCTCTCTTATTTTATTTTATTTTACGTTTTCTGCTTAACTCTCTCTCTCTCTCCCTCCCTCCCTCCCTCTCCCTCTCCCTCTCCCTCTCTCCATCTCCCTCCGGAGGAGGCAGCTCTCTTCTACGACGGCGCTGCTAGGTCTCTCCGCGGCAACAAGGCCAAGACCAACTTTCTGGCGCCTTTGGACCAGAGGAGATCTCTCCCTCGACCTCAACACCTCCTCCGCCCACTTCGGCAGTCTGGTTGAGTTTCCCCACACCGGCGTCTTGAACGACGTAGTTTGCCCAGTGTAGGAGCGCGACAACCATGTGAGCATAACGTAGCAGCCAGGCAAGCATAGCAACCCTGCCCACAGCAGGCATGCGTGCACGCAACACAACCTCGTCACACCACTCTGCCCAACTCAACCAAACCTCAGAGACCAATTCCACCATCTCCACCCAGCTCCGATCCCATTTTACCAAAAAAAGAAAAAAGAATAAGAAAGAAAATAATTGCTTTGGGCACCCAGAGAAAAGCTCTGGGCACCCGGTTTATCATTCTCCTCTGCCATTGGCCTGAGTCAAGCGCCGAAGAGCTGGGTCAAGCACAGGAGGTCGAGCGCCGAAGGTCCTGGGTCGAGCTCCAATGTTGACTCGATGACGAATCGGGGACAGAGTTCTCGAGCATCTGCATCCGATCACCAAAATCATCTTCCGGAGATGTGGATCCTCTTCCTCTGTTGCTGGTCACCAAAATCTTCTTCGGGTCTGGAATCGAGGCTGGGTCTTGTCGATCAGAATTGGAGGGGTCGAGTTGAGAAGGATAAGAGAGAGAGGGAGAGAGAGAGAGAGAGAGAGAGAGAGAGAGAGATGGCGTTTGGAGAGAGTCGAGTTGCAGAAGAACGTTGATGTCGCCAGCGCGGAGTCTCAATCTCGTTTTGGGTGGAGTGGGGTCTGATGCCGAGGTTGGAGAGGAGTGCGGCGTAGTTTTGGGTGGAGTGGCCTATCGGAGAATGGGGCGGGGCCGTCGCTGTGGAAGAGAAGAGGAAGAAGAGGCGGGTCACAGAGAGAGAGAGAGAGAGAGAGAGAGTAAAAAAAAAATAGAGAAAAATAATATAGAAAAAGGAAGTGAGGGGTATAAATGTCATTTTGGACCTGTTGTGTGAGATTTGCAAAGAATAAGGACTATCCAGTTTAATTTAAAAGGCGAGGGACTAAACTGCTTTTCAGGACAAAGTTTAAGGAGTAACAAGTATTTAGTCTCTATATAATATGAGAGCCCTACTAAGAGATCCATTTTTTTGGTATTTTCTAGGGATAGGGCATTAGACTAACTTTTCGATCACATTTCGTCATCTCAACCATTCGGTTTTTAGGTCATAATGTGTAGATCATTTTTGCAAATTTTGAGCTAAATTGGTGATCGTTAAGGTATCAAACTAGATTAAATTAATGGACGAACCAAATCTATCAAACTTGAACCGTTCATACTTATAATATTAAATTGTCATTTTGAATGTCTTAACTATAATCTATTTTGCTTAAAATTTGCAGAAATGATCTACACATTATGACCTAAAAACTGAACGGTTGAGATGAGAAAATATGATCGAAAAGTTAGTCAAATGTTTTATCCTTATATATATATATATATATATATATATAGTTGTGCCGTAAATACTTATTAGTTATGCTCTTATGATATAACCTCTAACTCTTAAGGCGGAGCCTCATTAGGACCCAGTGGGCCCCGTGCCCAACTCACTTTATACTTTTTTTGAATTTCTGTATATGAAAACGTGCATAACTATCTTAGTGTTTTTTAACTAGTAGGGAATGCATGAATTTTGTAGTTGGTCCTAGATTAGAATCATGCATGTTGGGAATTAGTTTTTCATTTTTTTTTTCTTTTGGAGAACATTAACACAATATTTCCTTATAGTTTTAAAAGTTAAAAATAAATTATGTGTACATAATGAAAAATATAATTGTCTAATATCTAAAGCTATATTATTATAATTTCAAGATAAATATTAATCTTACTGTAATTTTATTATCTTTTATTAAAGTCTTTGTATATATTTTAAATACAAATTTTTTTTTCTTTCTAAAACTTCTGAGCGCCCCAGTTGATATGAAATTCTTGCTCCGCCACGCTGGCAAACTCCTATATAAAAGGGTCTAATGAGAATGAATCACATACTTCTATCTCCCTCATATATTATGTCCCTCTACTCTCTCTATTATTCTCTAGTTATAACAATGTTAAACTGTTTTTGTACTCTAGAAATTTATTTCTAAAATAAAAATGGGTGAGGCTATTGCCACCCTATAATTTTATTTGTTCACCCTACTTGCTCATTACACCCTACAATTTAATTTCAATTATTAGATTTACTTATCCAACCCATTTCTCATTCCAGGAATAGAGAAATTTTAAATACACACCCCAAAATACTTAATACACATCCCTTGTTAAAGTAAAATAATAATTGGAATGGTCTACTCATTTCATTTCATAGTCCCTTTATATAGGGATAGAGTTACAACGGAAATATTAATTACATTGAATGCTGATTGATCTATAATTGTGCTGATTGATGGTAATCACTAATTCCTTGATTCCCTCTCCGTCAGTTTCTTTGATGAAGGCACACAATATGTTTTTCCTTTAACACTCCCCCTTGTGCCAAGTCAAAGACGAAATGGTGCATGAGTTGTTGCCTCACTAAAAACCTTGCCAAGTAACAATAAAAACCCTGTGGGACAAAAATACACCTTGGTCGAAGGAAAAGAGCACAACGCACCTTCTACATTTGAGAATGACATGTATGTGTTAGACTCCCCCTGACGTCTACACCTCCCCCTGATCTTTACATTAATCAAGTGAGTTTGGAAAGTCTTCGCATTCCTATGCTTTTCACATGTTTCTCAACTGTGGCCTTAGGTAGTGATTTGGTGAACAAATCTGCCACATTCTCCTCAGACCTTACTTGATTCACTTGAATCTTGAGGAGGGTCTGTTGTTGCTGATTGTAGGAAAACTTTGGCGATATGTGTTTTGTATTATCCCCTTGATATATCTTAGTTTCATCTGTTCGGTGCAAGCTGCATTATCTTCATAAATGCAAGAAGGCTCTTCAGTGGTAGAACTCAAACCACTAGTCCCTCGAATATGTGTAATGATAGCTCTTAACCATATACACTCACGAACCATCTCAAGTAGAACAATGATCTCTGAGTGGTTCGAGGAGGTAGCCACAAGGGTTTGCTTGGTTGATCTCCAAGATATCGCCGTGTTCCCAATGGTGAGTACATAACCATTTTCGGAACGACCTTTATATGGGTCATAGAGGTATCCAGTATCAGCAAAACCAACCAAAAGTCATTTGGTGTTTAGTGTAGTGAGTGGCGCTTTCGCCATCAACATTTCCTTTAAGGATTGCAGTTCCATCTGCGGTCCCTCTTGTCTCTCTGTAGGGAAAGAACAGTCCCAAATCAATGGTTCCTTTTAGGTATCGAAAATGTTCTTGATACCATTCCAGTGACACTGCGTTGGCGCTGAGCTAAATCTAGCTAACAAGTTCACTGAGAATGCAATATCTGGTCGAGTAAATTGGACTAAGTAAAATAATGCGCCTATTGCACTTAGATAGGGAATTTCAGCTCCCAACACCTTTTCGTCATCTTCCTTTGGACGAAATGGATCTTTCCTTGCATCCAAACTTCGACCGATCATGGGAGTGCTAGCAGGATGTGCTTTGTCCATGTTATATAGCCTGACTTTTGGACATATGCAGACTGGTGGATTAATATTCCACAAACTCGGTGTTCTAGTTCAAGACCTAGATAGAATCGAGTTTTCCCAAGATCCTTCATCTCAAATTCGGATTTCAAGTAGCTCGCGGTTTCTCTTATTTCATCAAGAGTACCAGTTATGACATATACTACTACAATTTGCAAATCCGGAACTTGTTTTCTTTATGAATACGCAGGGGCATAATTCATCGTTCTTATATCCCTTCCCAATCAAGTAGTCACTTAGACGGGTATACCACATCCGTCTGGATTGTTTCAATCCGTAAAGTGAGCGTTTCGACTTAATTGCAAACGCACTCTGTGGTTTAGAGTCACTTGACTTGGGTAATGTAAGGCCATTAGGCACTTTTCATATATATCTCTGAATCTAGATCCCCATAGAGATATGCAGTAACCACATCCATGAGCTGCATTTCCAGTCCTTCGGAAATTACTAAGCTAACTAAGTAGCGGAACGTTATAACGTCCATTACGGGAGAGTATGTCTCCTCGTAGTCAATTCCAAGGCGTTGTGAGAAACTTTGCGCCACAAGGCGAGCCTTATACCTCAGGACTTCATTCTTCTCATTACGCTTTCTGACAAAGACTCATTTATGTCCTACAGGCTTTACACTTGGTGGGGTTAGCACTACCTGACCAAATACCTGTCTCTTTGTCAGAGAATCTAATTCTACCTGGATTGATTCTTTCCATTTAGGCCAATCTGCCCTTTGTTGACATTTTTCAACAGAGCGTGGTTCGATATCATCGTGCTCTATGATTCCTTGAGCAACAGTATATATCATCAATGTGTATGGAAGATCTTTCTATCAACTCATACGTACTCTCGTAATCCTTTGAGATTTCTTTGTTCTCTGGAATCATTTCAAACATCGGAGCGTCCTCCAGTATTGATTCATGGACATAACTATAATCAGAGATAATCTCATGAGAGGAATTCTATACATTGATGATTGGTTTGTGCCTTACTCACCCTCTTCTTCCTTGGGTGAGTGTCAATCGAACCAAGTGACCTCCCCCTCTTCCTTGGGGAGCCACGGCCTCAACCACACCTCCACTAAGTGCGATTGCAGTGCCTCTATCTGCGGCACCGTGCCCCTTGTTGGGGGACTTCTAACCTTGCAGGCACATTTGCAGCTGGTATATGTGATCTCGTCACTTTTGTGATATCAGTAAACGTATCAGGCATCGAATCTGCTACGTTCTGAAGATCGATTATTCTTTTCACTTCACTTTCACTTTATGAAGTGCGGGGATCAAGATGAGACAGAGTGGGGACAAACCACGACAATTCCTGTCGTTTCCTTGGAAAATCCTTTTTCCTATCTCCCCCTAACGACGGGAAGACTGTCTCATCAAAGTGACAATCCGCAAATCTAGCGGTAGAGAGATCGCCTGTCAAGGGTTCCAAATAGTGGATAATTGTTGGGGATTCGTATCCAACATAAATACTTAATCGTCTCTGAGGACCCATTTTGGTGCGCTGTGGGGGCGCAATAGGCACATATACTGCTCAACCAAATATGCGTGAGTGTGAAGTGTCAGGCTCATATCCAGTTACCAACTGGTACGCAGAAAATGGTTGGCTAGCTGTGGGTCTTAAACGAATAAGTAAAGCTGCGTGCAATATTGCATAACCCCATGCAGATATAGGCAGGTTGGTGCGCATAACCGATGCCCTAGCCACCATCTGTAGCCTTTTGATGGTGGCTTCTGCGAGACCATTTTGTGTATGCACATGGGGTACGGGATGCTCTACATCGATCCAAATAGATATGCAATAATCATCAAATGCTTTTGATGTAAACTCTCCAGCATTATCAAGCCTTATAGACTTGATAGGGTGATCAGGGTGGTGAGCCCTTAAACGTATAATCTATGCTGGGAGTATTGCAACATTTCTTGTGGACAATAAAACGACTTGTGACCAGATTGTCGAAGCATCCACCAGAACCATAAAGTACTTGAATGGTTCGCATTCTGGATGGATAGGTCCACAGACATCTCTTTGTATCCTTTGTAAGAATGGAATGTTTTGTTTTGTATCTTTTAGCATAGGAAGGTCTCGATCCTATTTTTGCTAAAGAGCAGGCTTTGCAAAACGAGTGATGTGCCTTTGAAATAGTCAATGAGGCATAATGGGAGGGAGGTATTGCTTCTGGTACTTCAGAAGGCAATGACTGCATTTGAGCAATACTAGAACCGACACCTTGCAGTGTGGCGGATTTTTCTCCCATTTTTCACTCGAAAGAAGGGATGTCCATGTGAGTTCTTTAAAAATACGGATCATCATGTCATGACCTCGGTGCCATAGGCGGTCATGCAAAAGCCTGTATGAGTCAGGGTCCCACATTTCATTGTTGGTGACAATATAGGATTCAATGATCCAAATCGTAGTGAGGTACAATCCACTAGATTGACTCATAAGTTTCTCTAAAATGCGTTTCCTTCCACATTCATTAGAGTTAATATCAAAGTATTTAGTTCCATTCTCACGGTGTGTTGTTACATGATAACCGTTGGCACAAATATCTTTGAAACTTAACAAGGTTCGATTAGCTCTTCGTGCATATAGAGCGTCTGTGACTTGAAATGTTGCGCCATTAGGCAGCAAAAATTTGGCAGTTCCTCGCCATTTTATTAGTTGTGATAATCCAATCATCGTAGTCACAGAATAGGCTATTAGTTCAATGAATAATTACCTATTTCTTAATATTGTGTGGGTAGTCCCACTATCATCTAAGCACTCAAGTTCTCCTCCATTCATTCCTATAAATAAATGGGAGGTATTTAGAAAATATAACTCATATTCTTTAGAGTATTTCTATTTGCGTAGAATGATATTCTTTTCATTTTAATAATTTTTCTCTAGATGTATTGCTTTACATCTTTATAGTGCTATGTCGAACCATGTAAATATGTGTATAGAAAATAAATTTGAATAAATTCAATACTTCAGAATAAAATTCAAAATTTATTAATAAGCCAACGATAATCAAATCAAGGTCTTGTTCAAAAATCTTATTCATCAATCCATGATTGAAAATAAACTTTAAGACTAAACAATAGTCTAATTAAAAATGAGGCATTATGCCTTCACAACTGTCTTTGGAAAATAAAATGAATAAAACAGATCAGTCAAGATTGAGAGCATCCATTGACTTAGCAAGTTCCTCTTTGCCATTGGAGTCTGCAACTGTAAGGTTGACGTCTAGGTCATGACCTCCTTCTTCCATATAGTGAGCCACTTGTTCTTTAGACTCTCTATACCTCTTGTAATCGGCTGCTACTCTGTTGTTTGCTTGGCAGTTCTTGTACCAATGCCCAATGAATCCACACCTATAGCATGGTTCATTGTCAACGTTTTCCTTTGGCATCTTGTTTCCATGATCCCCATGTCCCTGTCCACGTGGTGCATTGTTGCCACGTGGGTAGGGATCAGCACGTCTAAACCCCCTTGCATTGGAGTTATTTCCACCTTTCATTTTTCCATAATTAGCCTCGGGAATTTTCTTTGTCCCAGTGGGCCTGGCATTGTTATTCAAGAGAATCTTATTTTGTCTCTCAGCCACTTGCAGTAGGCTTATTAACTTGTTGAAGGTTGTGATTCTTTTGTTGTCATAATCCAACTGATATTGGTTCGCTAGTATAAAAGCTGAATTAGGAAAGGTGGTAAGAGTCTTGTATATCATATCATCCTCTGTGATTTCCCTTCCACAGAAATTGAGACGTGCCTTTAAGCGCAACATGTCCTTGTTGAAGTTATTGACATTTTTATAGTCAAGCAAGCGGATTCCATTCCACTGAACAGCCAGTCCTGGGAGCAAAGTATCGTGAATGTTCCCAAAACGTCCTTTAAGGGCATCCCACAGTGCTTTGGGTGTCTTCAACTGAAGGTACTCCCAGCGTAGGCTAGGATCAATATGTCGCCTCAGAAAAATTAAGGCATCTGCTTTCACCTTATTAGATAGTTCATCATCTTTGGGATCAGTAATGGTGGCAGTGTAGTCTTTTGCCACAAAGGCAGTTTCCATATCGGAAACCCAACGATGGTACTCACGGCTTCTCTTCTTCTTCTTTGGCCTTGCTTGAACTCGTGGAGATCGATGACTAGAGGATGGAGAAAGGAGAGAACAAACTCACGGCAGCACTAGGTATTTTCTGATTTTTTTTTTCAAGTGTCCAACGTAAAAGAGAGGAACCCCCAACGTCTTCATTAAGGGAGTATATATAGGAGCTCGGTCTCCTTGCTCTCCAAGCCGTGTAATCTTCTTTAATTCCCACGGAATTAACATGATAATTCCACATATTTTCCTCCAATGCAAGCTTGCCACATAAGCCCTATGAAGTGGTCCAACCAATCACGTAATTCTCAAGAATATCTCCCTATTATTTAGTTGCCGAAATACCTTGATAATATTCTGATTTTCTACTTCAATTTCGGCCAAACTTGCTTTTGAACTTCTAGGAATGAACCTAGACGTCTTTTGAGAGCTTTTTGTGTTCAACACATATTTTCTTTCCTTTTATTTCTCCCTTGAATCTCTCCTTGCGTTATCTTTGCTTGGTTGGCACGTTGCTTCCTCTTTTCTCTCTTAATTTCTCACGGCATAGTCACAAAATAACTCTCCAAGAATATTATCCTTCCATAAAAATCTCCCAAGAAAATCTCCACCGAAATCCTCTTTTACATTTCTGATTTTCCACGCCAACTCCTTGTTTATCTCTTAGTATTGGACGGCAACTCTCTCTCTTCAAACGGCACACTAGGGTTTAACTTCAACTCTATCTCTTTGACATCACAAAATACCCTAGTTTACATGGGCTTTATCCACTTTTGCCAAAAGTCCATCTTGCTTGATAATTCTTGGGCCTTCTTGTGTCCTCTTAAAGCCTTGATGTCTCCAACGTCATGTCCATCATAATTTTGGTCACACATCTCAATGGGCTTCAGAGTTTTGCTTCACACAGTTTCCTCTTTCGAACAGGATTTCCTGGTTGGACCAGCAAAGCTTCATTTCTTCATTTCTGCTCAATTGTGTGGTCCTTTGCATCTCATTTTTGCTCCCCTTAACGTTTGCAAGATCCTCTTCCATTCGTGAGTTCATTTCCACTTTTTAGCTCCGAGGTCCTGAAAATAGAAACTATCAATAAAAATAGAAACTTTCCTAAAATGAAAAATGGCAACTTTCCTAAACTGAAAAGGGGAAACTTTCTAAAAATGAAAAATAGAAACTACAAAAATGGAAACTTTGTACAAATAGGAACTTTCCCAATCGAATAATGGAAACTTTCCTAAATTGAGTTTTATTAAGGAAATGGCGCAGAAAATGTAGGGAAATGCAGTTAAAACGTCGCATTAAAATGCTCCTATCAGTATTTAAAACTTCTCCCAGGAATATCCTCCATCATATAACATATCAAATTAAAAAAGAAATTTTGTTAAACGAAAATTTCTCATTTAATTTATATCAATTAAAAACACGTCCTAAATTATATTAAAGTTTCGTAATAAAATCATAATTTGATTTACTTCCATTTTTTTATTTTTTCCATTCAGTTTCAATGTTCATTTATTTCAATCCATATTAAAAAAATTAGTAAGTGCTACTATGAGCAATGAAAAAAAGATTGATTTTTTTTTTCGTGTTTTAAATTTTTTACTTTCGATGTTTATAGAAGTATTATAAAGATTTTAATGAAGTTAACACTAATGGTTTTATGAATTGAATAACAAATCAATGATAAGAACCCAACAAAAAGATAAATATAAATTGAAATTTGGATGGAGAAGATGAAGATTAATGTTATCAGAAGAGAAATTAAGTAGTTTTGTAGTTTCTAAAATACTTATTCAGGTAAACAGTAATATTTGACCTAGCGCTCTACTAGGGTTTATCGTTGGCCTCCTCCTTCGACAAAATTCTCAAATCTTCCAGATCTCTTTGATCATGGCCATTGCTAGCCTTGTGGCTATCTCTCTATTTCTTTTTGCTGCTTTCGATCTGGCACTTAAGGTTCTGCCTTGGACGGGGCTGCCTGGCAGTGCTGTTTGGGTCATGGCTGAGATGAGGCCGAGCTCCAAGGGAGTGAAACTATTTTGGATTACGGCGGATCGACGAGTTCGGATTTTGGATCGCGGTCAACCGGTTGGCATCGGTGATGGGATTGATGGTGTCGAAGATATGGTGGCTAGGTCGATGGTTCTAGGATCTGGTGCGTCGAAGGATCGGCTTGATGAGATTGGATTGGGCGAACTGATCCTTGGACGATCCGATCTTCGATGGCGGCGGTTAGTGAAGATAGAATGGGTTTTGATTTTGACGGTGGTGATGTTATGCTTTTCACTCAAGTGACTAGTTATGGATGCTTGATCGCCAGTTGTACCTAGTGCGACAGCATTAATGGAAATTGGGGTGGCTGCAATGACTTTGGTGGCGACACCATTGACTGGTTGGTCTCTTCAGCAGCGATTCGTGGTAGCTGGGCCTGGTACGGGTTGGAGGGCCTGCTGCAAGACTGGATATGGGCAGGCTGGGGCTTAAGTTTTTTTAGGTCCTGGTCTGCTTTTAAAATGGGGGTTGGTGGTGACATGGGTTCCCCTTATGGATTGGGTCTCTATGGCCCATGGTATTGCTTAAATTTTGTTTGGGTCGCAAAAACCAGTGCCTTAGTTGGAACCTTTTTTTGTAAGTTTCGAGGTTTCTTGGTTTTTTTAGAATAAAGGTGCGTAAATTTACCAAAAGGTGGGTGTACTTGAGATTTTTGGGATTTTATTCTTCTAGAATAGGGTTTCCGGAGGTTCTAAGGAACAATTCTTTCTGTCGACCCCAAATGTGTGTTTCATTTTTGTACTGCTTGCTGAATTATAATGAAATGGTGACCTATTTCCATTAAAAAAAAAAAGTATTTTTATATTTAATTAGTTATGTATTTAGTTTTCCTTAAATATTTAAATTTTAGAAAATTAGTGTACTTATTAGTCATTTTGCATTTGGGTAATATAGTCTTTCAATAATTCAAATATTTGTAGGGTGAACAAAGAAAATGGTAAGATGACAATAGCCGCACCCAACAAAAATTAAACATGCTATAGTTCAAATGCATGATGTTGCAAAGAAACAAAAAATTACTTCTATATCACGTGAGTCCACATTTTAATTCTTCGCCTCAAGCTTCTAAAATCCCAAGGCTGGCCCTCCCTCGCTTTTAGACATTTTAATTGGCGTTGCTAAAATTACTAAAATCTCTTTTCTTTTGTAGTTTTAATAGTGTAACACGTTGCAGTAATATTGCTCGTCCATTTGGCAGTCAAAGATAAAACAGTAATCTATGATACTATTAACAACTCTACTACACGAAAAAAAAATACGGGGTCTTGACCTATAGCCCAAGTTTTATACAAAATATTCTCACTCACACCACCAGCATATTAAAATTCTCACGCGCTCCATTCAAGGATAAAATGTCACTTTTGGCCTCAGCTCTCCCTCCCTCCATCCCACTTTATCTCTATGTGATAAAGGGAGAGAGAGAGAAAATAGTCTCAAAAAATAATAATAATAATAATAATGAAATAGCTTAATTAGGTATTAAAGAACAAAATCAATAATCTAATAGATAATAAGAAAATCCATAAGTTTAGTGCGGTAAGAGGGGAATAATTTCCCTAAAATTATGTACAACATGGCAGGGCTTAATGAGCATAGGGTCAATCTTCATAGAGAGACCAAAAAAAACTTAATTGCTCTTAATCCACCAAATTCAATTAATACATATTGCTGAAAGGTTTTCTTACCCTATTGATAATCATCAGAGATGGTTATCCCCGATGATCATTAATTTCATGGTACTTACTATTAATTTATTAAATTTAAACTCCAAAATTGTAACTAAATGAGTATTTTTAAGCGTTTAATCTCAATTCTCAGCCACTGAATTCAAATCTCATTGACAATAAATGGATATTCTTGGTCACTAAAGTGATCACTGCTCTAATAACCATGGTACCATCTAGGGTCTTCCTGACAACAATCAATTTAATATCTACAGTATATCTCAAATCCCAAATATTTATCAATGGTTATTCCAGAGGATGACTTTGAAGAAAATGTGGTTAATCTTCTTCCCCTAAAACAGAACAAAAAGAAATTGTAGTAATGAGATTTCTGGCTACACTATTGCAGCGCGGAAGTTCTGACAAGAAGAGCAAATGCTTCTAAAAGCATTAAAGGCAAAATGCTAGTGGAAATGAGACTACTTTTAACTTTCGCATTCATACCCAGAAAACCAAGTTCTTCCCTCTAACCATTCACCTGTCAATCCAAGTGCTCTTGAACGAAACATCATAAAAGATGTTAAGCACATTGAGCACCGATACCTGTATCATTGCTTTCTTGGTTATAAAAAATGAAATTCATAATATTTGTTGAGCAGAGACGGATCCAAGAGACAAAACTAGGGCGGACTAAACCAATGCCGCTTCTAAGAATTTTGAGACTGAATTAAATATAGAGGAACTCTGCAAGAACTAACAGAACACAATGTTGAGTGGTTTTCCATAAGATTAATGTCTTACTTCTCCAACTTTTTCTTTTTTTACTTCATAACAACAAAATAGTTATTCGCAAGGCCAACCAAGGTTGTCTGATGAAGTAAAGACGCAGATCTGCACTGTATAACTAATGCAACTTTGAAACCACTTAAATTGGTTACAAAATATTTCCTACATTGATGCTACATAGCAAGATAATGTCAAGCCGTCTTCTTGATCAGAGCAGAAACGACCAAGAAGCTTCCACAGTTAGAAAGATCTCCCCCACCCCAAAAAAAAAAAAAAAAAAAAAATTGTGCGATATTTAGTTATCTACAGATTCAATGCCTGCTTCAGCTTCAGTCAAGCTTTCATCATTCTCAATCAGCATATAGTCACAGATCTCTAAAAGTTGATCTGCAAGGGGAGGGATACCTGGATTACGACCGTCATTATATAAGTGGGCATTGATGGTGATCTGAGCAACGTCATGCCTGAATTGCTCCCGGCTCTTGTACTCCATTTTCCTTACCTTCTCCCGAATTGTTGAGAGATCCATGGGGCGCTCTACAAAGTTCAGGTAATCTGGAGCTTCCTTTTTGGACACAGGTTTAAGAAAAAGATACGAAACTTCAATTCGATCTTTGAGGGTTTCTACAATATGCTCCAAGATGTTTGCCAATCCAACCTGTACAGAAATTAAGCAAACAGTTCTTACAATTTTGCAGATTTTAATTAATCTATAAGAGTTACTTTGGCAACCATGGGCATGCTACTACAGATTCTGTAGAAATTGCAGTTACTAATATTGCAGATATCAATAGAAACCTACCTCTCCTCCTCTACGACGCTTTGTACTTGGGGCAGATTCTCCACCATACCTTCCCAACTCAACAACTGGCCTCCTTTTGGTGCCTCGATCTCTTTCTGGCATTCTATTATCAAACCTTCTTGTCTGTGAGTCCTCTAAATAGTCCTCTCTTATCGCAGGCCGTTTCTTCGTCTTCTTGTTCCTTGCTTTCTGACGTTCTTCTTCCTCCCTCTCTTGTCTGATGGCTGCTTCATATCGCCTGAGCTCCACTACTCTTTCTTTCTCCTCCATCATCCTCATTTCCTCTTCATAAAGCCTTCTGTCCCTCTCTTCTCTCAATCTCACTTCATTTCTTCGTTTTTCCTGCTCCTCCCACAATCTCCTATCATCTCTAGCTTTCTTTTTTGCTGCTTCCTTTGCAAAATTTGTGTTATCCTGCTTCCTGTGCTTTCCAGAACTTGTCAATTCAACAATTCTTTTAGTTTTCCTGTGCTCATCACGAGTGCTCCCATCCTGACTGACTTGATCTAGATCAATAACTTCTTTGGGACGCTTAATTATGATTTTCTTATGCTGTTGCTCTTTATGTGCTTCCATTGATGACTGTTTACCAGTAGAGGGCCTTTCAGATTCCACCAGATCTCTCTCTGTATTTGCTGGTGGTCGTATAACAATGGTTGGCTTCTGTGGTTCAACATGACTCCTGACTATATCAGTCGGAGGCCGTATAACTATAGGGGGTTTATGTGGTTCAACTGGTACATTTTCAGGTTTTTTTGCCTTGGAAATTATTATTTTATTAACCTTAAGAGTAGACTTCCCAGTTTCAGGATCAGATGTGGCCGGCCGCTCAGAACTCTCAGTCTCTCCAGGAGCCTGTTTATCAGGAACCTTTTCTGTTGACCCATATTTGAATATCACTGGGAGAACCTTTGGGGTTTCAACTTCAGAAGCTTCAACCCTGGCAATTTTAGCTGCACTTTTATTCAGCTTCTTTGCAGTAGTTTTCTGCTGAGACTGATTAGATGAATTCAGGGTAGTGGACTTCCCAGCTGCTTTCTCCAGATCTGGAGCTTCCAGGTGTGTTTCGTGATCTTCTCCATACTTGGGGCAGTTCTTGTTTGTCCTCATGTGTCCAAGCTGGCCAATCAAAAGATAAATGACTATTTTACCTTATTTACAGATTATTACCAAATTCTGATCTGAGTTATGTACCTGACCACATGCTCCACAGACAAAACTGTCTCTTGCTGATTTCTTCTCCTTAAACACCTGAATTCAAAGAGCATGTTGAATTAACAATTATTTAAAATAAAAAAAGGTTAAGCGATTACATAACAAATTTAGAAAAATAAGTGGAAGAATAAAAATTCCACTTCATTACAGGTTCTTAACATATTTCAACCCCACCTCTCTAAAAAAAAAATTAAAAAAAAATCAACTCGAGCATAATAGATTATAGATATATGTCTCAAAGACTCGATCTCAAAAACATGTGATGCCAATGACGGGAACTTACCACATAGAACATCCATGTAACACAAATCTATAACAAAACTCTCTTTGACCACAAAAAAGAAAAGAAAAACTTGTCTTCAATTACAAAAACGTACAGCAAACAATATTGGAAAAGAAAGGAAAAAATAAAAAGCTAAGAAACCAGCAGTTAAGGGATATGCTTGCCTTGTTGACCCCATCTCCTGATATTTTCAGTTTTTTGTTCGTTAGACCCAAAGGCGCAGCATCATTCTGTTTTATTCCTTTGAGTTTTCCAGTCTTGTTTCTTTTAAGAAGATTTTCCATCTGCAATCAAATTAAGTACATTAATTGCAATTAAAAGAAGAAAGAATATCTTCATCACTGGACATACTGTGCTTTTTGCAAATTGAACAAAAGAGCTGAACTAAAAAAGCAACAGACAAAAAAAAATACAGCCAAAAGGTCTCTTTTTTACCACTTTCGCGTCTCCAATTGGATTCTCTTTTGAAGTATAGGAACCATCAGGTTGTCCTGCATCAATGATTTGCTTTACCCTATCTGCATTCTCAAACCCATAACCTGTTCGGGAGCCTGGACCCAAACGAGCTTCATCCCCCACAACTCTTGTTTTCTTTTTTCTCTTCCTCTCAGTTTCATCATCTGTGCAACAACTATATTGGTCAACTATATATCACAAAGCATATAATGTCATTAGATACCGCTAAAAAGTTACCAGAGTACAATGACCAATGTATCTGTTGATACATTCACAAAATATAAAGAATAACAGAAAACAAATAGCACATTAAGAGGATTGATGTGAGTTCAAGTTTTTGGCCATTGTCCATTTAACACAACCTACACACAGTATGGCTACCCAAGAGAGACAAAATATCCACAATCGAAAACTTTTAGCACCGCATAAACATATGAACAACAGCAAGTGCTAAAGACAACAATTCTACGGGACATAATGCCAAACAAAAGCACTTCATTTGGATTAATCATATTTTGTCTTAGGACGCTTACCATCCATAAGCAACCTGCATAATTCAGCTGCTTCAGCTGCTTCATCTTCATTCTCCTCTTCTGCCTGAGCCAAGGAGGGGCGCCTTCTCATTTTAAGCCCTTTAACACCATCTGCCTTATCATAGTTGGATTCATGTTTACCCCCTAGCCCTTCTTCACATTCTTCTGCATCAAGCAGGTTTTCTAAATCCCCAGCAAAGGAATCTAGGTCACTATTATTTCCTTCAGAATCGCTTTCATTTTCATCACCATCTACAGCTGAAAGACTCTGAACTTGTCGTTCCCAAATTTCTTGACACTTCTCACGGTTCTGCTGCTGCAGCTGAAGAAAGGACATACGCTGTCCACGTGCATATTTGCTGATAGTATTTGCATCGACTTTGACCCCAGATGCAGCTTGCTCACTTGATAGCTTACGTATCATTGCAATCCGATGCCATCTAGTCTGCCTCGCAATCAGTTCATCAGAAACGCCAAATTTAAGAAGAACCTGGAAAAAAATAGCTCAGTTTTGTTTACAAGAGTACAGCAAAATTAGAAAAATGGGAACAAAACAACTGTAGATATTATTAGGAGCCTACAATACAATACTATTGTACCAGAATGCAGATAATTTTAAATGCTTCTGAAATATTCAATGCATGTCAGGGGAGCGACCTATTATTTTAACCTGTTTGACTGTCTAGATAAAGAAATCCAGTTATATACAACCATAGGTTTCATCAATGATTTTGAACTGAGGTAGAAGGTCAAAGATGTAGGTTTCATCAACTCGTATATGCATGCCTCATGCTTCTTTGTATATATACATTCAGACTTGATTCTGGAGAAATGTTGAGAAGCCTCTGAAGCTCACCTCATAGCTACCGGAAAATGAAACCTATTCTTAACAACAAACTTTTATGGCCAGAGTTCTGTTTTGGTGACTGACAACTAGAATTGGTAGTTATTGATGAACCTGGATTTTATGTCTCGGTTTATCCAATTCTTCTTTTGCATACTTCTAGGAAAATACTCCTATACAAATTCGGTCGCCATCTTTTCATTAGGTAGTTTAGTGTATTGATTAGACCTGTTCTCAAACTAAACCACTCTTTATAGATGGTGACCACAAAAATCATCAATTTAGAGATGATTTAGTCATACAATTGCATCAAACAAGTGAACAATTCGTCATGAGATGTTCCCTTTTAACCAAACCATCTATTTGGTTCATAGAAATGGCAGGGTAAATAATCTCTGAATTTGTTTGAATTTCTGTACAGATAATAAAGGTTTAGAAAATGGAAGGCTCTTATTGTGAAAGACCATATGTATGCAAATATGAGAGTTTAGATCTGGGGTGTCAAATTCATTTGCACTTGAGTTTGGATTGAGTTTGAGAGATGCATAATTAGTACAAGAATAAAGAACAAAACGCTATTAACAGAGGAATGTTCGACTGACTAAGATGAACAGAACGTTGACATTGCAACTTTTATAACTTAATGTTTAACAGACAATCTATACTGCTAACATCATGTGTACTGTGTTGGATCTGTTTCATCCGTCACCAAAAAAAAAAAAAAAAAAAACCAACAACAACAACATTGACAAGACATTACTCAGAAAGAATGATTTTAGGGCAGATGAGTTCACCTCTCGTGCAGCTTCCATGCTTAATCTGCGTAAATCAGAATCTGTTCCGGTAACAGTGGAACCTCCTCGACCAGCAGCAGATTTCTTCTTCACAACAGCGCTTGACATTGATGCTTTCGGAGTAGCACGAACATAACTAAACCCTAGGCCCCTACCAGATGGATCACCCACACCAGATATTTCCAAACGCTCAATAGTTTCTTTTCCCTGAAAAGGGAACAGTCATATAAATAGATCATTAAAGAAAAGAAAAGGGTCTGATGATTAATAGGATTTTCAGCAATCCCAGAGATATTGCTATGGGAAAATATATCCTGAACCTTACAAACAGAAACAATATGTAAAAGTGCACATCCAAAAAAAAAAAAAAGGAGAAAAGAAAATAAATATAAAACTATCATATCCAAGAGATATATTTACCAGTGTACAGGCTACAAAATTGCTACTCAAGTTCCATGGAGTAATCTGTAGTTCCCTTTCAATGTGGGATGCAGCAGCCAGAGTAATTGCTTCATCAGGGAGACGACTCATTGCAGATGATATGGCTGAAGGATGTGTTTCAGTAATTCCTAAATGCTTGAGCCTATAAAGACCAGCTTGCATGCTTTCATAGGCACATACCTAAACCCCAATGATGAAAACAACAAAAAAAGAGGGTATGTAAACATCATAAGTTTTTGCAAATAAATACTATTTAAACTGCTGTGTTCAGAATTAAAGTGTCATGGATAAGCCAAATTAACTATTTCCCTCATTCATCATTACTAACAATAGGCTTGATGACAAATCAATAGTACCATGCATTCAGAGATTCCAACATCGTGACTGGATCCAGATAAAAGGAAAATAAGTATTTGTCGATTGTTCAAGACAAGACAACAGACGTGTAATAAACATATGCATGGCAACTGGCAAGTCATAGGATGGACAAAAAACTAACACTATGAAACTCCTCGGTTCATAGCTCTGTTTCTATTGATACCATTAACCCAAAGAAAGAAAGAAAAAATAGTAAAGTTGGAACAAGTTCTACAACTACTGGTGTGGAAGTCATCCAAATTGCATGTCACAGTTAAAATATTAGTATATGCCTAAAACTGAATTTAGTTATGTGCATTAAAGAAAACAAGATGATTGCATGTAACCCATTATAATCATGAAATAACCCTTCAGTACAGCTGGTTTCCAATCTAGCAAAATAGAAGAAAAACTGTAATCTTCAAAACCGAATTATAACAAAATGCAAAGTTTTCTGTCATCTACAGGAAGAAAAATAAAATAAAAAGCTTTTATTCATATTCATTTTTCTAATTGTTCATATAAATAATCCATAAAACCAATGAATTTGTCCACTTCTTCTCAGTGTGTGTATATTTTACAGCCAAACTAGAGAATTATACTTTACTTATAAACATGCAGCTATTAAAGTTGTGAATATGGTAAAATATGGAAGTTATTATTAACACCCTGTAAAAGACAATCTACACACCCTTTTTGTATTTTATTTAAATTATTCTAGCTTGAATGTATAAATTGTCCATTATACCCTCAACACAAGGAAACTTTACAAAACAATGGGACTGTATTGTCAACAAGTTATATAATGCAGTAAAATTGAAGGAACAGAAAAGTGAAGAGGGTGTTGATAGAATACCCTTTTAATATTCTTAATTCAATAAGTTGGAAAGAGTTCTAATTCAAACTAAAGTCAAATGACATTCCAAAGCCTAAAAGGTGACAGGAACCAAACTATTTAGTATCTATCACTATGATGCTCCTTTTTCTGTCCCGTACTATCTTGCTTGAGATTTCAGTTGTAATATTTACCCTTGTTCTCTTATAGAAAGAATTATTTCTATTTGTAATCTCATTTCTATTTAAATATAAAAAAGTGATATATATATATATATATATATATAAACACACACAAACACAAACGAGTAGAATGATGTGCAGCTAACCAAAATCAAATTGAACACAAAGGAAGAAGTTCCAGCAAAACTATCAAGTAGATTGTTATTGTCATTGTTTCTAGAATAATGCCAAGTGTACCACATTTAAACCACATAATGTGGCAGTTAAACATTGGATACTGCTAAAAAAGACTTTGATGCAAACTAATTCCTAACTGCCACAGTGGTTCATCTTCGTTTCGGTTGGTTTCTTCGGCTGTAGCTGTCTACGCTTAGTTATAGCTTGTCCACTCTTCATTAATGAACTGCTTAGTAGAAACAAAAAACAAAAAGCCTTCAAGTACAACTAACCTCTTCTGGCTTCACCATATTCCGTAATTCATCCTCTGAGAAAATCCGGAAATTGCGCTTCTTAACCCAAATCCATCTTCCATTTGATCCCTTCTGAATTGTCACATATCAATTTATGATGCTCAGTAGAATAGAGTTACGGACTTGCAGCTCTAGAGCTCTCAAACTAACATGTGCCATGAAAAAATTTAACAAATAGACATGTACCTGCAAATTCGCAAGTTCCTTCAGCTTCTTTTTAATAAAGGTATCAGTTAGGTAAGGAAATTGTGAAAGTAACTCTTCTGCACGGATGCAAGGAAGAAAATGGCGCTTTTCGGCAGCACGGAACTCACGGCAAATGTAGACTAGGAGCCTGCTAATCATGTAATTTTGAAGATTCTTGGTTCCAGGAGACATTACCTCCATGAGAGGTTCCTGCAAACAACAATTAAATCAGACTGCTCAATTTCCCCTTATAGTTGTGGAAAGGTGATTTCCTAATCAGCGAGATCTACTGAGAATGGTAGTTATTGGCCGTGCACAATTTGGAAATAAACACTATGCAACTCCTTATCCTACTCTGATAGGAAAAAGAAAACAAAATAATAAAATAAGAAAAATAAAAATTAACCGGCTGATGAATATCACAAAATCTGCATAATATTGTAAGGATATTCTGACCATGCAAATATGAGGATCCTCTGATCAAATCTTTTCAAATACAATGACTACACAGAAACGTATACAAACACAAAGATATAGTGACAGAGAGAAAGGGAGAGGGGGAGATATAGAAATAACAGTACACAGTGGCATGCCGCCACTATATATTGTCACTCTGGCTATGAACATTATGCATGTACCTTTGTATCTAATGTCACGCCACTATATATTGTCACTCTGGCTATGACCATTATGCATGTACCTTTGTATCTAATGTGCTCTCCATCTAGAACATCATCAATTTTTCTATTTTTTTATTTTACACTTTGCAAGATAAAAAAATCAATCCTTTGGTTCTTCTTAAGTAACAAAATACCAACAACAACAACAAAAATAATTGTAAAAGTAAAATAAAATTTATAAAAAAAAAACACTGAGATTCCACTTCGTCCATACTCAAAATGGGCATAGTTGATAGTATATTCCTTACGGTACTTGCTAGACTCTTATCAATAGTTGTCTGACTTGGCATTTTACCATGTCACTTCATCAGTGAGTGTGATTTTAGGTTAATAAATTTACCATTTTTTTTTTTTTTGCGTAAGAACCACAAATTCATCATCTAAGCACGGAAAAACAAAAAGCAGAAAGATAATACTATTTCTAACTGTGGTTTTAAAATTAAAAGAAAAAAAATTCTAAGAGCATGGTACGACAAACAAACTTCCATACCCACTAAGAACATAATAAAAAACAAAGGGGCTGTAACTTTTAATGCATGAGACTTGTGATAATCACCAACCAACAATTATTGCTTAAATCACTTCTTGATCACCACAAGAAAAGAAGAAAAATAAAAACTGTAAACAAAAGGGAAGGAAATCAAAATTAAAATATCGAGGCAGAAGTAAGAAGCGGAGGTTATTGAACAACACACCTGCTGTCCGACTACAGTTAGCCTGTCTATGCGTCTAATTGAAAGCTTTCCCTTTGCAGAGCGAACTAATAGATAATCAGTTGACGGCACCTTATGAGAAAATACAGGTGCTCTGTACATGTTTGTTTCCAGAGATGATTGACGACATCCAGCTTTCGTATCTCCCAGATAAGGTGATTTATCAGCAGGGTTTAGCGAAATCACATGTCCCAAGCTGCTGTTTTCATTCCGCAACAACGAACCAGCTTGATCATCTGGGGCTGATTTGTGATAATAAGTGCATAATCTTGCACCCATACCAACATTGCTCAAAAGTAAAGGTCTTTCCTCACAATACCTAGAAAGATGATAAATCAAATTAGTCTGGTAAGGGCACCTCTCTCTACATTTGAAAACATTCTAGCTAGGCATCAACGTAAAAGCATTAAACAAATATATTCTGATAGTTTTTATGCAAGAAGCCCTTTGCTGGGGGGAAAAAAAGTGCTTCTCAAAATAACTAATGAGAATTTGTATTTAGTGAGAGCAGAATAACACAACCCGAAGCAAAAAGTTGAGATACTTGGCACTAGAAGTTATGATTAAAATCTTATTCTAATTACATAGAATGTAAATTCAAATGACAGGTTGCTTCAAAATATCTTCAATAATATTAGTGTTTTCATATAGTGAAGCAGTTTACAAGGACCCTTGTAGGTGCCCCTAAGAGAAAACAGATATAACATCTAAAGTCTAAACTACAAAAGAGTTGCAGTTCTAAGAAACAACAAAGGAGAACCTTCAAAGCATTCCTACGAGGACTTCAGCCTCACAACAGACAACTCCAATTGTCAAATATGGGGTCTTTCATAATGCTTTCTTCTTCCTATCACTCTATCAGTGAATCTACTCGTTATCCAGCATCTGCAGCTTCCACAAGGCTTTTTGTTTGTTTTTTCTTTTTGATTATATTTTTTTTCCTGAGGAAGGTTCCGACAGTTTAAGTATGCCAAACTCGCATTCAAATGCTCCTTCATATATAACCTCCAACTCAATAGATGTGCTGCAAAAGGTAGCAACTATATGTCTACAGTCCAACATTGATAAAAGGTTTTCACCACCAAACAGGAAGCGGGAGAGGGTTTTTCTCAAAACTCCCTATAATGGTGCAATGAAAGACGTTCCGAAAATATTCAGACTGGTCTTTTAAATAAAAAAATTTAATGGCAAGATCCAAAGAGAAGCGTCAGCCAGAACCTCTTATTGTCAAAAATTAATAGCATTGGTTGAAGGATAAGGAAGTAACAATCTCATACAGAGGGCGAGGGTGCAGTGGCTTACTCAACCAGAAAGACATGTCCATCTTTCACTGAAAGGTCAGATTTCTTCTTAAATGCTCCAGGAGGCCGCAAAGATTTATTCTCACCAGGAAGCTTTTGTGCCCTTGGCAACAAACATATTTTTGTACGAACAAGATGAACCAAAGAGTTTGGTTGAACATTTTGAGCAGCAAGTGTTTTATCATCTTCAAGTTCCCTCCCCAAGTAAAACATCTTCACTGTTTCAGATGGCTTAAAGTCTACAAAAACAATTGTAGTGAGTGAGCTTTTATACTTCTCAAAAATATATACTGCAACTATGCGCATTAAAACTACGCATCTATTTCTAAAACATAAAACTAATATAAATGGAATATACATATTGAAAAGATTGGTTACAACCTAGCTTTTTTGAAGCTTTTGCTTTAACACAAGAAACAGTTTCCTCAGCACCTACATGAACCTTACTGCCTTTGCCACCCAAGCTCTTTATAATAATTCTCATTGGTCCTTGAGTGGACAGCTTCCCTTGTTCTTTTACAGCTATTTGAATATCATGGGGATACCACAAAGCTTTTGGTCGATGAAAATTAGCAAGATCCTTGCTGCAAAGGGGGCAAAAAAAAAAAAACCAGCACGTAAGAATAAGTCTAAGAGTAGGATGTGGGTGGCATTGGATGGCAGATTCACAGCACAAATTAAAACTAAAATTGTCATGATGAACTGAATACCCATGCATAAAATAAAACTAACGCAACCTAAATGCAGTCATCAATTCTAAGGCTTTTCTAACTAAATAAATTTTAGAAGGCACTTGGCTTAATTACACTTGAGCAACAAAAGCATCTATGCCAAGGACTTTTCTCCTGCTTTAAAACCTACAATGAATTTAGGCCATTGAAAACGATAAATACCGACTTCTTGGTGTGCAAGATGCTCGAGCCAAGCAGCATCTGTATGTGTGATGACAAGTGCCAACATGGATGGGCAATATTTACAATACACACAGAGCCACTATTTTCTGTTGGTCAATAAGTTCCTGGGTGGTGACCAACCTTTGAACTAATCTTTTCCTACAATCTACAGATTACTGAGAGGCCATAACCCGATAATGTAAGGCACTCTATCAAAACAAAACAAAATCTCACTATACTAGGAGTTCAAAAAGGAGATGTAAGGTGCCTTTGTTATCGATTATGATAATTCTATTTTGTTAGAGATAAGCTTAATATACATATCTAATTCAGATCTCTTAATCCATTAAATTGGCACTTAATATGCTAAAATCTTCTCATGGAGTATACATATTAAAACATTAGGTTTCTGTTAATCGTTTTAAAATATTGTTACTTCTTAAAAATTGAAATTAAGAAGCGTAAAGAAGTCAACAATACAACATCTACCCGAATAAAGCATGATAAATCAACTAAGCACGCAGCAATATAAAAAAATAGTATCCATCTTACTTGCTCAACTTCAACTTCATTGTCTGTAGCATCAGTGCAGGTTGTGAGTGATAGATCTTTATGCCTTGAGCAGTGCGTTTTTTAGAATTTGATTTTAGTTGCTGAGAAGTTTTCCTGTTTGAATAGTGTTTGTCATTAGCAACATACCGCCAACCAAATTGACCTCCATGATTTGGCAGCTCCAAAGAGTCCCCATTGCTTGACTTTAAAGGGCGAGTCACAATCATGGCCCCTGAATGAAGCTTAAGATGTTCAGAGTCTTTGTTATCCAAAATCTCAAAAAGCATTTGCTCATCTTCAAGATCAAGGATAAGCTTTGGCTTCCTAATGGGTATATCTGGGTCCCAAATTATTTGATCTAACCAAGATCCTTCCAGTATGTCTCTGTTTTTTGAGCTAAGTTTGCTGAAATGCCTCACAGCATGTCCCTTATGAAGCTTCTCACCAGAATTCTCCACTCTACCATCCTCAAGATCATCCACTTCATATCGAGATTCCAGCCTTAAAAGTTGGGGATGGTATCTGCTTTCTGATAAACTGGGACATGGCGGTCCTGACAGATTTCTTGAGCCGAAAGACTCCAACAGAGTAGAGTAGCTGTGTAGCATAAGACCAGGATCCTTCTCATCAAGTTCTTTTTGGGAGTATGTCTGAATCTTTTGTGACCCAGTATCAGGTTCAGTTTCACTATTAATTGAAGCTTCATCAGGTCCGGAAATTTCACAACTTTCAACAAACTTGTTACTCGTTACAGGAGAGTTTCCCCAAAGAATTTCCTCTTCCCAGTCGTGCTGATCAAGAGGGTAAAATGTAGAACACAAAGGTGATTTTGTTTCCATAGAAGGCTCCACAATGCTATCCTCTTTCATCGGTTCTGCGATGAGGCACATGCTCTTTCCTGGCCCATCCCACAAATCCACAGGGGCATCCTCTTTTACAAAGTCAAATTTTGCAATGTCAAAGTCATCGTTATTGAATTCTGAGATAGCATGTTTCACTGCACCTGCCTGTTTTAAAGATGGAACTCCGTCACCAGTTCCTTTTAGGAATGCCTCTTCATCGTCTTCAACAATATCAGAGATATCCATCGATTCATACCTATCTGGAAGGATATCCATTAATTAAACACTAAAACTATCGGAAGAAAACAATAGCGGAACAAATGCCCTGTTGTTCAGACTTAAAAAAAAAATAAAAAATAAAAATCTTTTTAAAGGAAAATTATGAGCTCTAGAAGAAAAAAAAAAGAAGCCAAAGAAAAATGCTACAGAAAGTCTCCCAGAAAAGAAAAGAAGATGTATAAAAAAATTTAATGATAGCATTCCTTCGACAGAGGAGTTTGAGGCCATCAAAAGATGTAATTTTTCACATGAATTAATTCATGGAGTCAAGCAACATTAAAGAATACCTTTAGCAACAGAGTACCTATGGTCTCTTTTTTCAGCCTTCTTTAAGGGTACATGAATGCCAAAGATTTCTGAAAACCGTAAGATCACCAATCCGTCTTCTATGCATAGAACAGGCAATGGTGTGGAACTTCTGTCTGAAAGTATGTCCTATAAGATCATGAGAGAGAGAAAGAGATGTAAACCTCAATGAAAAGTTACAGAAAAGTGACAGGCACTGTCAGTAACATGATCAGGAATGCATATACCCTCATACAAAGAAAATAATCACACTCATGTGCCCAATGTCTCCGACTACATTTACTATAGCATCTTAAAGAAATTAGAGCAAAAGAATAGCAAAACCCAACAGTACCAAAGCTAGTGAATGTCATTGCATGACTACTGTAGAGAAGCAATATTATCATTTCCACAATAGTGTCCCCAACTTGTCCAAAAGCACAAAAAACGGATCTTATTGATTAAATCACAAAAAACATAATCCAACAAACAGGATATATCTTGGTCTTGAGTATTGACTATGAGAAGATACCACCATTTTTATTTTGAGAAAAACAAAAGAAAGAACAACTCAATTTCATCCACCTTCTTAGTCCCCACACTGTCAAATATAAAACAAAATTTAGGCACTTAGTTCAGCCTAAGCCAGTCTAAGCTAGTCTAGGCGAGTCTGGGACAGTTCAGGGAAATAGGAAGGTCCAACATAGTCCAGTGTACCAAACGACCCCTTAACTTCTCTTCACACATAAACTGTATAAAATTTAGGTGTTATATGAAGAGGGTAACACCATAGTCAACCTAGCAAGCTAATACAGATACTATCCAAATCTCATTTGCACAAATCTTATATTTTCAGGCTTCGGTAAAATCTTCTTTAAGGAATCAGTTTTAGGTTGTTAGGTTGACTTGGGTGGAGAGGATAGAGACATTACTCAGGAAAACGTTTCTTAATGGTATTCTACCATCAGAAGTATATACAAACTGCGTGCAAATGGTTGGGATTCCACACAAATTTTAGGCTCAAGCCAAAGTCTATGGAAAGACATGGCAACGGTTTATTTTGCAAGAATTTTCAGCTTAGAATGCAGTTGTTTCTTGGTTTCACTGTACTGTGAAAATGCTGCATCTTTTAATATAGTTGGTATAATTCCAAGTGTAACTGAGTGTGGTTATAGAACTCAGTAGAAGTAATGTCCAGTGCAGACAACCACCTGATATATTTTAACGAATATGTTTCTGATGAAATAAGTACCAAATGCATGAAAAGATGTGCATCTTTCAGATATAATCAGAATCTGACCTGAAGCTCTTCTGCATGATCAACCAAATTTTCAGAATCTAACGAGCCAATTTCACAACCATTCTCCTCAGATGTTTGTCCTTTATGATCCGCTGCAATATGCACACCCTCATCACCTGAGCATGTAATGCAAAGTACGTCAAATATCAGAGCAGAAAACGATCCCCAAAAAAAATCAATAAAATAAACCAGGGAGAAACAGGATTATAATCCATATTAATCTCCTTTATACACATATAGGCTCTCTAATGTACAGTAGATTGTTTAAAAGAGCAAACAACTGCAAACACATTTCTACAAGAAAGAGTTGGCATTAACAAGTGCATATAATACATATGCCTAGATTGCTTATCAGATTCTCACATTTTCCATACACTTCTCATTTGAATGGAAATTGCACCTAGTAATGCACACAAAATATTATTTCGATATAATATAAACGAAAAAAATAATAATATATACAAAATCCTGAAAGGCAAGTACCATTTTGTACCATGACATCAGCACTAACAACTATAATCTTCATTACTCGTGTTCTTGGAATATCTAGCAGCTTCTAAGACATTCACATACTTTCCGCCTGAAAATTTTATTGTATTTCATAATCTATTTTAGCTATAGACCACACTTTAGACATTTTTTCCATGCCATAAATAATCATTAAAATGTTAAACCTATACGTGATCAAGTGACAGATTGATATAAATATGTGATGGAAATGAACAACTAGCAGAAAACTGCATTTAATGCATACATACCAGAGACAGAGATAGACTGAACATCAACATCATTTTCAACCACCTCCTGTTCCTCTTCCTGATAACTTTCCTCATCATAATTTTCCTCCTCCTCATCTCCTGCTTCACGTAATTTGGCCCATGAAACTTCTGCAGAAAGATATTCCTTTTTGGGCAAGAGATGGTCCTCCTCAGTAGCAGCTTGAATCTCTGGTCCCTCAAATTCCTCATCAATATCAAAATAATTAACTGCATTTTCAGCCTTCTCATCATAATCTGATATAATAAAACATACGAAAGCAGAGTCAGAACATTTGAAATGACAATATTCACAAAACTAAATCTTTATTTCTTACTGCTTCAAGGGAAGGGTTGGACAGCCTTTCCCAAACCCCCAAACAAGCAAATAAGGAAAGATTTTCACACAGGAAAAGAACAAAATAGAAAGGTCAATATGCATTATTTTTAACAAATGGTCCTTCCCAACGATGAATCAAATTATCCTCTGGCCCTGGTGATTAATTATCTATTAGGAAAGAAAACTTAGAGAGACAGAGACGGGGTAGCTATGGTCATAAACCAATTAGATGATATCAGTAATTGATCTTCCATCAGTCTCCAAGCAGCCTTTCTGTTCTTTTTGTTGATCATTTTCCTTCATCCAAATTTTCTTTTCTGAGTTTAATGAGTGAAACGACATCAAAAAGTAAAATAAAGTTACACAGGTATCGTATGGGCATGTATGTGTGTGCATATAGTAGCTAACTGGAAGAATATATGTTCAAATACGTAACTACAGATTCGTGGGAAGGCTCCTAGCAATTTGGGGACATAGGGTGGGCAATGGTTTGTCATAACAAATGTCTAGATTGCTTCACATATTCCCACCTTTCAATTTAATAGGAGATTTTTCGTGAGATTAGACAAACAAGTTATTGGCTTTCTATTAGTGTAGAGTACCATGCATATAAAGCCAATAATTCTCAACTTCATGGAAAAAGAAGTAGAAAGGCAGGATGGGGGAGAGGGGGGGGGGTTCATTTTTATGTACTCTAACCAAGCTGTACCGCCATAATCCCTAGTAACACAACCAAGAGAAGTCATTTCCACCAAACTATACTCTTTACATTAACTTGCAATCTCTCATATATTAGGTATGGCTGTGTTGGAAATTGTTAGATAGCTAGTAATGTTCACCTGAAGCGCATCATAGTGCATTACAAGATGGCTTTGTTCTTGAAGTGATATTACTTGATAGCCACAACTTGAAAAATGGTCTTATATAAAGATAAGGAAATAAATACGAACTAAGTTCAACTGAGGGAGATGGGAGGGAGTATGAAGAAACATCACAAAATTGCATGGGATCACTTTCCCCAGCTTACAACATTACCTTGTTCGACAGCATCAGCTGATTTTCGCTGTGATTTTACTGACAACTATAAATCAAACAAAAAAATTTGTGTCAGGAAACAAAAAGAGAAAGCACAGCTAAAGAAATGAGAGTGCCAAGGAATATAAGTGGCAGATATCATTACATATACTAAGAAGCAAGGAAAATAGGAAAGAAGATACATCTATATCTGTGAAAGAAGGATCCAGCTTGTCGGCAAGTGCAGCAAGATGTTCCTTCGCATCCTGAAAAACATAACTGTGAATTTAGCATGTAAATTACATTACAAAACTGAAGTCAATAACTAGCAACATAAAGCAACTTGTGAATATCTATTTTGACTGATTGCTGACAAATTTATTGCCCGAGGCCTCTTCGTTTCGAGAGGAAACAAACGTGTTGGTATCAGTTAGTTGTGTGAGCACAGGAATTAAGATGAAAAAGTAAGGTTTACCTCATCAAGATAATCGACATCAAGATGTCCCGAGTCATTGACATTGCCGAACATAAATCCGAGAAGTCGGCCACCCCTACCGGCCTGCTCCTCCTCCTCCTCCTCCTCTTCCTCCTCCTCATAATCTTTCTCCTCATCTGCCAAAACAGTCTCAGAGAGCCGTAAATATTGTTGTTATACAATTAAACCATAGGCAATTGGAGAATTCAAACAGCCAAATTGTGGCGTACCCAGCCAATTGTTCAAAAATAAATAAAGGAGCAGCAGCTTGGAAGAAGAAGATGTTGTTCGCTAAGATTTGAATTGAGAATCAAGAGAAAGAAGAGCATACCTGAAACAGCCATGGCTGAATGAATGAATCTTCGGTTGTGAAGAAGAAAACTACAATAGATTCCACTCTTCGACTTGTTTCAAGTCAAGAACGATCACTGTTGCATGAAACGAAAAGCCAACCGAGACAGGAAAGGCCCCGTAAGTAGTACTACCATGACCTAGGGCTGGATTCGGCTCAAATCTCCTACCGTAACCGGACGACCGAGATAAACGGTCGGTATCGGAGAAATAGATACGGGTCGATCTGGCAAGCAATGTTTGAAACGTAGCAAGAGATGAAGAAGAGACAGAGTAATAAAAGGTTATCCAAGTCTGCAGAAGCATGAGCATGTATAATTGTAAATTTTTATAGTCTTAATGTCATAATAAACTAGACACCAAACACACCCTATGGGTGTGGATAATTACTTGAGAAGTTATTCCACATAATGTGGAGAAAATTACTGCACATATTCATATTTTATTTTTTGATTTTTGAATTTTGTTTTTGTTAAATTTCTTTTGTTTTTCTTTTATTTGTGAATTGACCATTTTGTCTTTCTCAAATATTTCAATTCAAATGTTTTTTAATATTTAAGGGATATTTTGGTAAAAATTTTCTGTTTTGGTTGACAAACTCTCTTCTCTTAATAATAGTATAGATAATAAATGTGCCTACTACCTAGTCGTGAAGGCCAAACCTTTTGGTTTAGCTGCACTGAGGGAGAATATTTCAATTTATTTTGAATTAGTTTCTTTTCTCGGTTGGTATACGGTACATTTTACTTTTTTTCACCATGTGGGAGTTGGAATTAATTCTCGTTTATCTACTTCTATCCATTGGGAGTAGGACTGTCAATTTTGACACGACCCGATAACACGATTCTAAACCCGCATGAAATAAAGCGGGTCGGCAGCGGGTCAACTCATCATGACCCATTTAATACACGGGTCGGCCACGGGTCAACCCACCAACACGAAGTAAACCCATATAACCCGATTATGCTATACTTCTTCTTGAAATTTTGGACGTTGGGAGTATTTGATCCTAGGATTGGACAATTTGAAATATTTTGCTTCATCATTATTGGATTTAATTATTTATGAATTATATATAATTATTTATATTCTTTGTCTTATGAAATTTTTAGTGAATTTAATCAATTTATGCATGTTTTTAGTTAAATGAGTAACAGTGTTAACCCTTAAATGGGTCATTTTGTCCAACACAACACGACCTCTTTATTAAATGGGTTAAGCGGTTTGGAAATGGGTAAACCGTTTAATAAATAGGTTGGGTTTGAGTTTAAATTTTCTACACGATTAATAAATGGGTTGGGTTTGGGTTTGTCTCTTGTGACACGACATATATCTTGACCCGACACGAACCCAACCCGACACGACCCATTGACAGCCCTAATTTGGGGGAGGGGGGGGGGAACGTTTGTACCATCGATATACGAGATCTTGTACCGTAGCCGAGCCAAATACGTGTCTCGATACAGCTCAGTCGAGTCAAAACTTCGATAGGCCGAGAATTTGGCCCAATACTGTATGGTCCGGTTTGAAAACCGGTTGGTTCGGCCCAACCGGCCCTAGGAAGGAGGATGAATTTGCACTTATCAATGCCAGAAGTCAGGATTCCTCTCATTTTTCCCGTTTTTTTTTTTTTTTACATACTGCATATAAAGTGCCCATTATGGGATATATTTTTTTGTTCCCCTTCATTTTAAGGAATCCCTTGTGGGACATATTTTTCAATCACATTTTGATATCTTGACTTTCAGTTTGTAGATCTTAACGTGTGGATTATTTATGCAAATTTTCAGCTAAATTGATGACCACTCATATCGAATTAGATCAAATCAATTAACGAATCAAATATGTCCAACCTAAACCGTTCATGTTTATAATTGTAAATCGCAGCTATGACTGCCTTAATGATTATTAATTTGGCTGAAAATTTGCATAAGTGATCTCCTTATATAAATCTAAAAACTGAACGATCGATATGCCAATATGTGATCGAAAAGTTAGTCTAATAAATGATCTCTTAAAATGGCCAAACAAAATGATCCCTCAATAGAAGGGCCATACATATATAGGGCCTTCTAGTGTGGGATCTTTTTTAATTTTTTTTATTTTAAGAGATAGTTTGTGGGACTCACTTTTTTCTCTGATCCTCCTCTCCCTAGGAATCCCCTCCAAATATCCAAAATCGCAATTTTGGTCTTCCCAAACTTCTATTTTTGCTTTGCAATTCAGGAAAAAGCTTCAATGCAATGGATCGCCTTTAATTTTTTCTAAGCATGTGAGAAAAATTCAAAACCCTACAATGCATGTGTCAACTTGTCGCAATGTTATAGCCCTCTAGTTTTACCTAGATGCCATGTATACGAAATGCAAGTTCCAGAGCAGCATGATCCCCAATTCTATTTCAGACCTGCCCCTCTTCAAAGAGCTCATCTTTAAAGTAGACACTGTTATGGCATATTTGCTAGCCCAAGATTAAAAGTTGCAAGCCAATCAAGTTGATACAATGTTTTTTGTCAGATGCCACATCAACATGGCGACAGATTCAAACCCTCCAACGAGCTTGCAAGCCGCAAGACATCAAATGGGTCTGACCTGCTTGCCAGAGTATCGCGTCGCTTCATGGATAGTAATTGAGTCTTTCAATAAAATGACAATGTAAGACCTGGTTGAGGAGGCACTGCATCCATTTTCACATAAAACTCCACCAACTCAGGTGGAGGAGGCATTGCATCTGAATCATGACAATTGCTGAGCTCAATAGTATTCTTGGTTGGAAGGTTTGATTCAGAATATGCTACTTGGGTCGAAAAATTTCGATCTTTTGCTACTAGGTACACAAATTTGGACCCTTTGCTACCTGGGTTGGTGCTTTGTGGTCTAAAGATGAGTCATTTGCTATATGGGTCTGTAAATTTGACGAAGAAGGTACTAGGGTCTTGTGGTTTCTAAGACAAAGATGGGTCTTGGGGTTTTTGGGTTTGTGGGAATGAGGTAGAGTAAAATAGGTTTAGGGATTGGGACTCTAGGGTTTAGAGGCTTTAGAGTTTTGGAGGGAGGTGCAATGGGAATCGAGGTCAGACCACGTTAGAGAGAAGAGAGAGAGGATAATGAAGTGGGCCGGATTGAAGGAAGAAGAAGAAGATTTTTTTTGTCGTTAGTTTTTTTCCCCTTGAAATGACCATTTAGCCCTTAAAGTGGGCGCATCATCAGGGTTAATTAACGTCCAATTTGGATGAAGCGAGTGGAATTAGACATGGCTGATGAAATTAGAAAGTTTAAGGGTTACTGATTAAATTGAAACTACATGGACTAATATGATGTTGGACCCAAACCTCATGAGGATGATATGAATTTAGTCCAAAGTAGTATCATACCTCAACTTTTAGCATGGACGCACTAGCTAAAAGTTACTATTAAAAAAAAAAAGACATATGGTACTTCAACTATCAACGGTGCAATTTTTGTACCAACAGATTCTTTACTCCAACCACCGCCCAATCCACCTCCAAAAAAGCATTCTCATTCGATATACCAACGCTCTGCTCCAGCACTCAAACAACCGTCAAACACCTTCCTCAGCCTATATCCACCAGATCTTTAGGTTCTCTTATATGACACACCCCGGCTTTGTCAGCACAGCTAAAGACTGCTCAATCTGTCTATAGTAGTTTGAGCCCAAGCACTAGATCCACCTCCTCTCTTTCTGCCTCCACCTTCCATGTTGAGTACATTGACACATGGCTCACCACCCCGTCATAGATTTTTCTACTTTGCCGCACCAACTGTTGGGTTAAAAATTGCACAAAGTGTAAAATGTCACCCAACGTAATTTCACTCATATTCATTAACAAAACAGAGTTTTAATTATTTCGGGTTCAACTCATTCAAGACAGAATGTATCTCTTAATTACAATCCCCTGTTACAAGGGAAACACCCTTTGATTCCATTTATAAAGAAATCAATGTGTGGTTGTTTGTTTTCTCGGCTGCACCCGAACTTTGGAAAGGGATCAAGCCATTCATAGTTCAAGAGTTCCAATAGGTGAACGACCCATTGGAAGGCTTGGATTTTTGGGATAGGAAAAGTGTTTAGGATGCGGTTGCATCTAGATTATTTTATTCCAGATTGCCTACATACCCTTGCGGGATCAAACCACATGTAGTTCCAGGCATTTGAGAATTAAATGGGTAGATGACCCATTCATTTTTGAATTTGTGTTTGAGATATTTGTGAGGGTTTAAAGCCCTTGAACTTGTTTTTGGGTAATTTGGAAATGATTTGATTTTTCTGGTGTTTGGGTGAATTTGACTGATGGAGTCAGAGATTCGATTTGAATTTGTGGTTGCATCTCGTGGGTCGCTAGATTGCCTACATACCATGTGAAAGGATCAAACCACTGTAGTTCATACCCATTTGTGGATTTTGGGATTTTCCTTGGTTTTGTACCAAAATGATATTTTCAGGTTCCGAAGTATTTTTAACGAAACCAAATGTTCAAGTATCTTGAAAGGGAAACCCGTAGCCTCAAGGTTCGCCGATTTCCTCAAATGGGCCCAAATTTAGGTGTGGGCTTTGCTTGCGAGCTATGTTGCTTGGTCTACACCAATCGAGGCCTTTTTGGGCCCCAAATTTGATATGGGCACCCGTAAAGACCCAGCTGCCAAGGAGTTGTAACTTTTCCTTGTTTTATTTTTTATTTTTCACCCTCTCTCTCTCTCCTTCTTCTCTTTGCTGAGTCTAGACGAACCTCGAAGCATGGCAGAATGCTCCAAGAACAAGGCGTACCCCTGCCAATCGAAGATGACATTTAATTTGGAGATCGGAACGTGCTTGGGTCTTTGACAAAACAGAATTTCTCAGCCTTTGAATCTTGCAATTGTCTTGATTGCTTCTCTTTGTGGAGAATTGGGTAAGTACCTTCTCTATTTTGATTCTTGCTTCTAACTCTGTAGCTCAGGAAACCAAGTGCCGACAACACTTTTATTGTACTCTACAGTCATTTTGAAGAAGTACCCACTGTTTAGGAGCTTGTTTCTTCGCCTTTGGCTATTTGATTTGGCTGCTGGAATGCCACACTCAAAACTCGGCTCTTCTTTTTTCTTTACAGGTACCCCTGAAGGGAAAGCACCTAATGGTCTGGTAATCAAAGCCTCTAGACTCATGTATTGTTTTTGCTTTGATGTTTTTGGTTGAATGTAGAAGCCTTCTCTTTTATTTATAAAGAAACAAAACTAATTTTTATTAATTTTGCCTCTTTTGACTTTTCTTCTTTGTGGTATGATCACACTCCAGCACACTTTGCACAAAGGGAAGGCATGATTAATTAAACATTCATAGAAGACCACAAACCAAGTTCTTTCTTATTTTAGCTTTCTTACGTCGGCACCTCTTCAAAATTTTTACTTTTGTTTTCTTCTGTAGGCCACTCTCTGATACCAAGCACATATTCATTAAAAATCCCTTCAATCTTCAACACTAGCACCGCATTTATTCTTTTCTTTTTGTGCTTTTTGATTCTTTGTGAGCATGAAAACATTGTATCCCATTCTTCGTGAACATGACACTATTGCATCCAACTTATATTGCTTACTGCTGCAACTTCAAGGACTCTTTATTGATTTGTGCAGGTACAAAGCAAGGACATCAGCTGCAGTCAAAGTTCCAGAGTTTCAAATTGAAGGTGAGCCTCTGTCTATTTAGACTCTGTTTATTTTTTGTGTTATTTGAGTTGGTGCTTTTGGGAAGAAGACATGGAATTTGAGATAGGCCATTTGGCCTTGGTGGTTGACAAGGATCGGGGATGGTTATGGCCTTATTGTTGTTTGCCTGCAGATTTGGTGAAGCCCCGTAGCTAGTCAAGGTGCATTATAATCGTTATCATGCACAGTTTTAATCACTTGGAAAATTTTCTTGTGAAGACGTGAAGACTTGGAAAGGTGGCTTTTTCATATGCTTCTTTGTCCTCTTCCTTGTTGAACCTTCGTAATTAATAGCACCGCCAAGCTGTTTTTTCTTTAGCTTTTCGATGGAGGCAAGTTGAAGCCTTTATCATCTTTGTCATGTGCACATATTAATATAATTTCCAAGTGTGGTCTGCAATACCATGACTGCAAAGTAAGCAAACAAAAGCTTTAATCTTTCAACATATTATTTAGCAAGACAAACTTTTGTTTGTCGTCCATCAATTGTTCTCAGTTTCTTTACTCTCTGTTTCATCTTTGCAGCAACACCTCTTGTTGGTTCTCGACAACTTCTAATTTTTTTTAATTCATTTGTTGCACTTTGTTTGGAATCAGGTATATGAGGCTGGAGCAAATTTGGAGCCAAGCATCTTTGACGCGTTGCTGGAAACTTGAGAGTAAGCATCATGCTATTGGAACTTGAGAGAGAGCAAGAACGCCGCTGGGATTTTGAGAGAATAAGGACTGCGTCGGTGGTATTTGGAGGGCTAACAAGAGAACATGGATTTGAAAGGGCAAGCCTGCATCACTGGGATTGATTTAAGAGAGCAAAGCCTTCTGCCTGGATTTGAGTTCATCGGGACGCTGCCCGGCATGAGTTCATCGGGACGCTGCCTGGCATGGTCATCGGGACGCTGCCCGGCATGGTTCATCATTGACACCTGAAAGTGTCGTTGTGGGAGGGCCTGCAACAGAAAAGAAGAGGTGGTGGAGATCGATGGAAGGAGGTCTGAACCTTTTGTCTTCCGAGCTGCTTTCCCCTTCTGCTTTTCCACATTGCTGTGCTCCGTTGTCCCCTCTGTTGCAGCCTTCCAAGCTCGTTTTATATGAGACCCAATAGTTGTTGAGGTTGAACTGTTCTCACCTTTTTTAATTGTACTTGGACTCGTCCTCTTCTCAAATTACATCTGCCTTGAAGTCTTTTTTCATTACTTTGTTGTAGAGTTTTAGTAAAGGTAGAAGTAACTCGGCAGATAAATTGTAGAATCCTAGAAGTACCATGCCTTTTTTTCTTGTTATTCTTTTCATGTTTTGGTTTTGCCGAAAACACTCATATTGTTGAAGAGTCCTCATTCAAGATGAACTTGTGATTTTTTTTCATTTCAACACCAACATCTTCCAATCGGACTCGGAGATCCTCCAAACAGCCTTTGTTAGGTCCATACCTAGTAATTATTCCCCTAATCTTGCACTTTTGCTTAACCTTTGTGTGTATTTATATTTATTTATTATGTTTTCCTTATCATGCTAGGAAATAATGGAAAAGCTTGGAAATGCCCCAAAAACTCAACTTTAGCACATTTTCCTACTTCGGCTAGGAGAAACCGAGCTAGGCAAGGAAGGAGGAGCTGCAGACTGACCAAATGAACTTTAAATGAGTTGAAACTTTCTAGATTTATTCTAGACATCCTAAGTATCATTTCTTATGAAAAGTTAAAGAGCTAGTTCGGAGTGGAAGGCCTTCAAAAGACCGGCACAAATTTCTGACTAAAAGATGAAAACTGCAAAACCAGACCTGTACGCATTCCGGCAGCATTTCCGGCCAAACCACGGTGAACTAAGATATGAAATTTTACCTGGATGATATACACTCATGAAGAAACATTTGGTATGAAGAAATCAAAGGCCAATTCCGAACTCTCGGTGGAGATTCAATTGAAGGAAGAAAGGAGAAGAAAGTGCGCAAACAGACAAAAAATGGGTCAATGGTGGTCAACGCCGGATTCTGGACATTTCCGGTCAAGTTGGCTGGCCGAGAATATGTGTGGAGGACAAGAAAGTTGATTAGGGTTAGAAACTTTAGGTGGGAAGACTTTAGGTCTAGGTTATTTTGAAATTCAAAAGTTGAAAGATGACAAATGGTTCAATTCTTACACCTTACACATTTGTCTCCCATTTATTACCTTGTTTCCTACACAATGACCCCTCTACCCTTACTTTTTCTCCTCCACTAAAATATCTATGGGCTTTCTAGGTCATTTCTATGTGGAGTTAAAAACTAAATCCACATTTTGTGCTTACACATTTGTCAATCACATCTAGCCCTTCATTCGTTTTGCTCTCCACCCTTGATTTAAATTGCATTGGCCTTTAAATAGTCTTTCCTCTCTCCCAAAACCGTGCACCCCCTTGACTCTCCCATTTTGGAGCATCAAAATCTCATTTTCTTTAGTTTTAGGTTAGTTTTTCATACCTTGTATATAGTTCTTTTAGTTTGTGTGAGAAATAGGTGTGTAGGCACTTGGGTTTCACCAAAACCGAAGTTACTACACACTCTAAATCAATCACAACACTTGCTTTCACACATCCAAGCCTTTGTTCTTGAGTTTTGTGGATGTGTATGGTGTTTTGGGTTGTAAAACCAAAAATCCCATACCTTGAAGCAATTCTCGCATCATTTGACATCTTTGAGAGCTAGGTGGGAGGTTGGGTAGTTCTTCTCTTTTCTCTTCCTTCTCTCTTTAATTTGATGTTCATGGCTTATATTTGTAATAACATGTGTTGTGAGTAGTTGGATTTGAGGCTTGGGCAATCTCTAGCCAAACTTATGTGCAAATAATGTAAATTTCCATGTGTTTTGATGTTTATGCATGTTTTGAATCTTTTGGCTACTATATTTTCATGTACCCTAAGTGTGTTAATAGATTTATCACCTAGAAGCATGCTTTAGGAAATTAATGAATCGGAAACATGAACTTGATAAACTCTTGATTCCGTGAGCATGTGTAGCTAAATAGGTAGTGGCCTAGCTTATTCTTACGGGAAGAACTAAGTTACTTGAATTTCTTACCTTGAAATTAAAGCATGATGTTGTGAGTTTAGGTTTCGGAAGAATTTAGGCTCACGGCACCATAGGCCATTTAGGATCCGGAAAATTTGAATGGTATAAAAGTTGTGTAATTTAGCTTTACTTCGGAAGAGATTGTTAAATTGCATGACTAGTTAGTTTCTTGGTAGCTTCATCAAAGCACTAAGGGGAAATTTATCAAATTAAGCATGTTGTTACATTAATCATGGGTTACATTTTGTGCATGAGTAATGTTAGGTGCGATGCCTAAGTCTCTATTCTTCTAATTGATTTAGTCTCTACATTTTTATTTATTTATTTTATTTTATACAGTTAATTTTCCTTATCCAAATTAAAATCAACCGAGCTGCTTACTACCACAATTGTTAATACCATCCTCATGATCTTTAGCTTCCAAAGGGCTAAGGTTGTGAACTTGTAAAAATGTAGACTTTACATGTGTTTTCTAAGTTAATTTTGAAGTTATCTAGTTACGGTAGAGTTACTCAATCCCTTGGGTACAATACTCTTACTTTTCCCCTTTACTAAAACTTGACCTCCTAATCTTGGGAGTAGGATAATACACTAAATTTGCACTTATTTTATACTTGAGGATGTCCCCAACAACCTTTGACATCAAAAGCTCCCGATTACCTATCAATAATGTTAGCCGCAACTAGCATCAGGATAGGGTGGCGCGAGCTCAATTGAAGTTTGCCCAATAGCCGAGCTGAACCCTATTGGACAAAGGGTTGAGAAAGTCACAGTAAGAAAAAAAATTTAATGCCTGATTTCCTATTAAGAAAGTAAATAACCATAACTTGGCTTTGATTGGCTAAAGAATAAGAGAATAAAGAAATAAGAATTTCCCCTACTGCAGGGTCGCCCCAAAAGCACATTCCCTGGAAACACCATTTCTACACATCATGTGGAAATGGTATAAACCATATGGAAAGGAAATCAATCCATTGTCATCTTCTAAATTCATTGATTACTTTTGTCAATAACTATACCTAGCCGTACCCTTCTATCATGCTCTCATATGTCTGGAATAGGGTTTTGGTTCTTTAGCAGTTTTTCCAATGGCTTCACTTGCTACCATGATGGCATGGTCGGATTCAACCCGTTCATTGAAGGATAGTGACAACAATGTTGATCTTAGCAATCTTTGATAAAAAGTCTTGGAGTCATCTCCTCCAATCACTTACATGGTTTTCAATCACGACTCCTTCAAAAGAGCTTTTCAGGTGATTCAGCGGACGCCCGATCAATGGTCTTCCCAAAAGACCATCTGTGGTTGTGAATATGATGTTCGCTCTCCCATTAATAAAGTCCCCTTTGATCTTCGTCTAGATTCGGGTTCAAATTGAAAGCATTCCTTCGGTATATATCTGGAATGGCATAATTCAACTCATATGTGATGCGGTTTAAATAGCCTCACAATTTAACCCTGTAAAATGTAGTTGTCAGTATAGGATAAGCAGGGATCGTTCAGTCCGGGGATTGTAGGGTACACCTACACAAAAATGTCAATTAACAAATAAAAAAATAAAATGGGGGTTTTTGAATTTGGTTTATAATCTACTTAAAATAAAAACAAAACAAATAAACCTATATACAATAATCGACTTCCCTAACCTAGACCAATACCACTCGGAAATTACTAAGTGTAAAAACAGAAAATCCATTTCAACATGCTACAAAAATGTGCCCATCTTTAATGCCTAGATAAGAGCTCAAATGAAAAGCCTCAGCGGATCAATCCACTTATCTGTGATTTAAGATGTGTTAATTTTGTTACTTCAGATTGTTAGATCGCTATGATTTTGTGTGTTTGATGATGGAATGCAATGTTGTTTGATGGGGTTCTGTTGGGACTGTAGTAGTTGATATGCATGATCAAAGCAGTCAACTTTATATGATGTTGGGAAGTAGCTTGACTGGTATAAGATCAAAAGAGGAAGATTAGAAAATTCAAGGAATCAGCTTATCCTACTGCATGTTCCTTGACTATTTGTGTTGGCTAGGTCTGCAATGGAGTCACTTATGTTAATATCGACATGACAAGAAATAAAAAAGATGGTAATCTAATGCTTTGAGGTGGAAGGTATGCGGCTACATCTTCTGTCACTTTGTTGTGTTGAACTGGTTGTAGGATAAGCCTAGTCAAGGAACATGCAGTAGGATTAATTAATGGAACAAGGTTTGTCTTACGCCTAGTCTATCTTTATAAAACCATCACTTGAAAAATCTGAAATTTTGCATGATTGTTAATTGTACACTTAATAAGGCCACTTGCTGAAATAGTAGAGACTTTGTTCTTGCTTTTTTACTTTACGTTCTGCTGCTTTGTGTTTGTTTAGTTGCAAACATGAAAAGTAACCAACTCATTCTTTTTTTCTTAGCCCAACACAGACCATTGGATTGCTATCTTACTCTTTTCTGAGGGGTACTAGAAAGGAAGATATAGTTGTTCCCATGGTAAGAAGTGTTCTGGTAAATAGTGAATTTTTACTGGCTGTGATTCTGGACTGCTCTCAAATTGGAGATATACTAGTTAGTTTGAGCGTTCTCAACTTAAGGACTTTCTTGCTATGATCTGCTGTTATTTCTAGAACAAAAGTTAAAACACAGGACTCCTTTTCTTATCTAGCCCATAATCACTGTAATTAATTAGCGAGCGATATTCTTATGAGAAAGCTTATTGACAGTAACTTTGGAGAATAATATAAATCGTTTTCTCACATAAATTTGTGTGAATTTTTCTTGTATGTTTATGACTTCTATTTATTTCTTATTTTTTATTGTAAGATTGACTATGAGAAAAGTGGTCGAGGTTGGAACAAGATGATGCGGGCTTCTCCAGATGATTGGACAAGAAATTTAGCAACCATTGTGCAGTGATCTCCTTATTCAAGTGAAGATCTTCAGCAAGTAATTAGCTCTCTTAGTTTTCCTTTTAGATATATCTTTATATGACAGACAATGGATTTTTCATTATATTACAGCTGAGTACCTTTATACGACAGCCAGTATATATTTGTTTCTTTTACTTTTGCAAAATTTACTTTTACTTCTGCAAAAGCATTGTAAATGTGATTACTTGAAGTAGTTCTCTATTAATATATTGTAATTTCATTTCAATTTCCTGAATTGATGCATTAGATCATGGTTGAAAAAATCGTCGTCTCTCTAGCTAGTAGACAATGGATTTATCCTAGAAATTAATTTAATTTACTATCTTTATCATCACTTACAACGTTGTCAATTTAGAAACCGATGCAATAGTTCCTCAAAACCAACGTTTTTGATGAGAAACTATTGTGTAATGAAGTTGGAAAATATTTTTTAACTAAAAACCGATGTATATAATCTTTCAAGCCAACATTTTTTTGGGTTAAGAACCATTGTGTTTTAAAGTTGTTGAAGGCCAAAAATAATGTGTAAATTATATTACCACATCGATTTCTAAGTAAAAACAGTTATTGAATAGTTATATACACAATAGTGTATTTAGTGCTAACGGTATGTGCTGTCTATAGCTACAACGATTTCTAACTAAAACTGTTGTGCTTTATTATGTTAGACATCTGTTAGGCACCGTTGTGGAGTGAAACTTAAAAAGACAACACTCACCTAGACAACGAAAATATATTTTTGCAGACAACGGTGCGGAACCGTTATCTATTTTTGATTTTGTACTAGTGCCTCAATCTATGATGCACGGAAACGCGAAAATGGTCGCGTTTCCTGTATCTAAACGGGAAACGGGTCGGAAACGCGTATCCAAATTTGGAAACGATTTAGATACGTCCGTATCCAATGCGGAAACGTAAGAATGTAAATAAATCGGAAACGGTTTGTAGAGTCGAGTCGTTTGAATTGGCGATCTGGGAAGGGGTTCGGGAGCAGAGACTTCGGTGACGCTGTGAAGATCAGCAGCGGTGAAAGCTTGACTAATGATGGTGGTGTCGCTGGTGGCCAGGTCGTAGGTCCAAGGAGGAGGGGCTTTCTTAGTTTTTCCCCTCAACTTGAAGGAAAGGCTTGGTGAGGTCCGTGGAGCATGTTGATGACAGCGTCGTAGCCGAACACCTTGAAGGCTTTGAGGAGGTTAATGGCGTTGTTGTGGGGAGAGGTCAGATTGTCAGAGTTGCCCATTGTTTTTGCAGATAAGAATGAAATTCAGAGAAAAGATCTGAGTCGGTGGAGACTGGAGAGAAGGAAAAAAATTCAAAAATGTTTCTCTGAGGATCGGGGCAGGTGGAATGAATGGTAATTAAAGAAAAGGATGAATGGTCTAGGGGCATGGTCTATCTGTCAAGATTGTCTGGGGCACGTGGGAAGATGGGATAAAGTCATGCAGTAGCATGGGCTATATATTCTTTACGTTTCAGATTTTTTTTCTTCTGATTATATATATATATATATATAATTGACGTTTCCTTCATGTACCATTTTCCTATTATATTTAAGATTTCCGTTTCCACGTTTCCGATCGTATCGTATCCAGAAACTCGTACCCGTTTCGGTGCTTCTTAGCCTCCAATGTATCTTCTGTTTCTCTTCCGAGTCCCCCCACCAGAAACCGGCCGGCACACAATTGCTGTAAATCTTCACATAGACCCAAAGGCAGCATATAGCAATTCATGACATAATTAGGTACTTTTGAGCAACTGCTTTAATCAAAATTTCTTTACCTGCTCCACTAAGTAACTTGGCACGCCAACTGATCACTTTCTTAGTAAGTTTTTCTTTCAGGTAGCTAAAAGCCGCAGTCTTACTCCTCCTCACATATGTAGGGAGGCCCAAATATCGTTCATGTTTGTCAACCTGTTGAACACCCAACAGACTGGCCAAATAGTCCTGCTTCCTCATGACAACATTTTTACTGAAAGTGACCTCACTCTTCTGCAAATTAAGGGGAAATTATAAACCCACCTATTATTTTTTTTTCAATCTACACCCAATTATTGCCAACTAGGATAAAATATTATCTTTCTTTTTCCTAAAAATTACACATATTGCCACTATTTAAATCTGATAAATATTAGTCAATTAGCAAAATTAACGTCCTCTTTACCTTAATTATAGATTTTTTATTGGTCCCATTATTCTAGCAATTTTCCTTCTACTCAACATTATTGCTAGAATTATCGATCTTTTCTTACATATTTATGTTTTTTGAATTCAAAGATTTTATAGATTTAAATGAATGTGGAATTTAAACTTTCTATTTTAAAGGCAAATTTTGTGTTTTCTATTTCTGTTTTCCATCTATTTACTTGCAACTTGACTTAAAGGTATATGTTTAAGTTTTTAACCTAGCTAGCTAATAGGTTTTTTTTATTTTTTAACCTAGCTAATAGATTTTGAGATTTTGTGTTTTCTATTTCTGTCTTCCATTAGTTCCATCCATTTACATGCAACCTGACTTAAAGGTAGAGGTTTAAATTTTTAACCTAACTAATAGGTTTTTTTTTATTACAACCTAAAGATTAGACGCGTGTGTTTAGTTAACCTCACTTCTAGGAATTTTCATTTCAACCTACTTATTCAAATCATTTTTCACATCAGCCTCTTTCTTAGGTATTCTATCATTGCGAGTTGACCATATTTCATAGGTTGAAAATATCTAACTTATCCCATGCATATTCCTATCTATTAGGCAACAATTAAGAATGAACAAATAATCATCAAATTAATATGACAATATGCAAAAGGAAAAGTATCTTGTTCTAGGTATGACAATATACCTAGAACAAGATACTTTACCATAAGAAAATTTAGGGCACAATGATGACAAATGAAAAGATTTGAAAACTAAATCTCATGAATAACATACCTTATGAGTAGATACCATACTTTCGAAAGCCAAAGATTAGAAAGATAATATGGTCACGAATGCATAGGTGATAGGTGATACACAAGTTCACAACAACAAATTTGAACTTCTTTCTTATGATCTAAAGAACTGAACTAGTATCTGTATTGCTTTTTTTTTTTTTAACCCGAAATTTTATTAATAACCAAAAATAAAGTACAAAGCAAGGGGGTTCGACCAAAACCTTGCCTAGAGAGTACAAATAAAAAAGCACAAAACAAAAGAACTCAAGCCTTTGAATGACATAACAAAACAAAGAAAAGTACTAAAACCAAACTAGGAACACCGATAATAAACTGTAGAAACGACGTCTCTGCCAAATGGCCCAGAGATGAAATCAGGAACCTCATCCCACCAATGAGTCATCATTCGCTGCACCAAATCTTGCAAGACAATCTGCCACTGTATTTCCCTCTCGATAGACATGAGAAACTTTGTATTGCTTGAAATCATGGTGTTATATATATATATATACATACACACACACACTAGCCTCTTAACACACGCTAACGCGTGTGTCAATTTGCCTTTTCTTTTTGTTATATATTTATGTAATATTAATCTGATTTTTTTTTTGTTTTCAAATAAGAATACTCTTTTCAAATTGCAATTGCAATTCTAAATTCTAATGCAGTTGGGAAACAACTGTTCTCAGCCTCTCAAGTTGTGTTTTTTTTTTTCATTTTCTATTTTTTTATACTTATCAAGTTACTATTATAACCTATATACATTAAACTACAGATTTTAAAATTTAATAGAAGAAGGGCAATTTCAGGTATTTTGAAAATTTAACCTTAAGGGTTGTTTGCTTAATTAATACTGATATATCATCAATGAAAATTTGAAATTAAAACATGCATGATTTAAGCCATAATGTCATATGCTATAATTATACATCAACACTATACAAGGAAGGTTGCCCAACCTTTCAAAAAAAAAAAGCTGTCAAAGGGTAAATCAGGCATATAAAAAAACACAAAAAAATATTGATTATATATCAACACTATACAAGGAAAGTTGCCTACTGATACGCTAAAAGTAAGCGCACAATTTAACCCTGAAAAATGTCATCGTTAGTATATGATAAATAGGGATCGTTCAAACAGGGGATTGATGGTACACCTGTCATTATAAAACAAATAAAGAATTAATAAAAGTATAGAGTATTATTTACAAAAATAAAACAAAGAATAAAAGTATATACTGTTCAAGGAAAACCTAATTTGTGTTTAGCCCAAACTCTAGGTTATTTGACCTAGTGGTAATAGGATTTAATTAGAAGGATCTAAAATCCTAATCAATGTAGAATTACTTTCCTTGTATGATTGAGATTCTATGCATTGTAATCCTCTATATAAAGAGGCCCCTATTATAAATGAGAATACACAGCGATTATCTCTCAATTTCTGATTCCCTAAAACACGTTATCAGCACGAGCCCTAACCCTAGCCCTAAAAACCAAAACTCTTCTCACCAAAACAGCCGCAAGCTCCTAGCCCTTGCTAACCATGCCATAAGCTGCCCCTGCAGCCCTTGCACACCCATGTGCCACCTACTGCCCATGCAGCATTGCGGCACTCCTACTGTCCCTGCAGCATAGCCGCTCGCTAGTTCTTGTGCAGATCAGCCTGCTTGCACGCCCCGAAACGTCTTGTTCGGGACCTCTGATCAAAATACTTTCTTCAACAAAGTTGTTCATCTATATCTCCTCTATCTGACGTAAAAATTTCAACCCTATTGGAGTCTTTTTGAGACCTGTACAGTATTCAAGGTGGGAGCTGTTCAGCATGCTCGTTCCTGTGCATATCAGTCAGTTTGCAAGCCCCGAAACTTCTATTTCGGATTTTCAGATCAAAATTATTCCTTCATCAAAGTTGTTCGCCTCGGTCTCTTATTTATGACTTCAAAATTTCATTCCTATTGGAGACGTTTTGAGACCTGTACAGTATTCAAGGTGGGAGCTGTTCAGCATGCTCCTTCCTGTACATATCAGTCAGTTTGCAAGCCCCGAAACTTCTATTTCGGATTTTCAGATCAAAATTATTCCTTCATCAAAGTTGTTTTTCTCGGTCTCTTCTTTCTGACTTCCAAATTTCAGCCCTATTGGAGACATTTTGTGACCTGTACACCAATCGAAGTGGGAGCTGTTTAGAAGCGAATCTGCTCCGAATTTCAACAAGTTTGATTCGCCTAGAACTGAAGCTTGTTTGCAATCCTACAATGAGGATCGAATGCGATCCGCAATCCTAAGAGGTATGGTTTACTAAAAGTTCCGGTTTTTGAGTTTGTATTTCAATTTCTCTTCTTTTTCTCGGGGACTTGCAACCTCCCTTCTTCTACCCCCCTTTCTTCATTATAGGGGAGACCAAATTAAGCCGAACTGTGGGGGTTCATGCTCACTCCAAGCTTAGAGCTTGTTGAGATCTTCAAACTTAGAGTTTGTAGAGAATTTATGATTGACCACTTACATCATTGTTTCGATCTAATCCAATATCTCTTGGAATCGAATTTCTTGGAAGCGATTACGCTTAGAAATTTCATATGTTTTCGTGGTAGCCTACTTCGCTCCGAAACTAACCATAATTTCTTGTTCTCTTTCAGGATGAGTAGCTTGAAAAAATTGGAATTTGCTTCATTGGGAACAACTAGCTCTGAATATCACAGGTGGGTTCGTGATATCCGCCAGCATTTCAAGGCCGATGGAATCTTGGATATGATTCTCGAGCCTAGCCAGGACGTGATAACTGTTGAGCAAGCTCAAGATTTGGAAGTAAATAGAGCAGCCTTAGAGGCAAATAAGGCGAAAGCCATCATCCTAATGACTCGTCATATGGATGATTCGCTCCAGTACGAGTATATGAATGAAGAAGACCCCAGAAGGCTGTGGGTCTCACTCGAAGAAAGATTTGGCAACGTCCGTGACTCCTTGCTTCCTGACCTAGAAGTGAGATGGCATAGCCTCCGCTTCTGTGATTTCAAGATAGTTCTTGACTATAACTCGGAAGCATTTCGCATTAAATCCTTAATGGAATCCTGTGGTAAAAAGATCACAGATGCGATGTTGATTGAGAAGACTCTCTCTACCTTCCCTGTCTATGCATTGATGGTTGCTAAGAACTATCGAATCGATGTAAATGCAAGACGGATCACAAGGTTTCATGAGCTCATTGGAGCTATGAATGTCGCTGAAAAGCATGATAATATCCTTGTGAAGAACTATAATTCGAGATCCGTGGAAACAGAACATATTCCGGAATCCAATTATAGTCGCACCTCTAAGAGAGGGCGCCAAGAGCGAAACCCTAATCTTAGGTATACTTCTGGACATTCTGATCCATATAATCGCTCTACTTGGGAAGGTAACCGCCAAAATAGGCGAACACGGAACCGAAGAGGTAAACGTGGAAAGAGAGAGGGAGGCAACGCCTCTGGCCATGTTAGTGGTGCCACCAACACTAAGAGCCATCTAAATGACGCTTTCAAAGTGCCTCAATCAATGGAGTTCGAGCAAAGAGATGTATGTTCTCGATGTGGAGTGTCTGATCATTGGGCACACATTTGTAGAGCTCGTGAAGAACTTGTCACCGCCTACAAAGCATATTGTGAAGCAAGAGAAGCTCACTATGTGGAACAAGAAGATCAAGAAGATGATCTAGAGTGAAGGGTTGAAGACTACAAATCTGGCTGGGATCAATAGATCGCCAATTCTGTTTAAGTCTTTATTTTCCAAGAGATGTAGGCGATTGCCATATTACTTTTTATTGGATTAGATTTTCTTTGATCAAAGAAACAATGATGTACTCCGTTGGCTTATGAATAAAATTTTGAGTTCTTTTCGTTATGACTCAATTTTGATTCTGAGCATATTACTTTGTGACTACGATGGCTGGGCCATCAATATTAATTCAAGGACATGGAATAGCCCAAGTTCCACTTGCCAAATGGCACCTTGATTACTGCTGTCACGGAAACTCTCTACGCTCTTAGGGTAAATCGTACCCTATGAATAGCCAACGAATTCCATGCGAACATGCATGTAGAGAACGGAAATGAGTTCCTTTGCATTACCTCTAATGATTACGAACACAGACGCATCTTAGAGAAGTTTATGTATCTCTCTAGTGGATTCTATGTCACTATTCGAGCTATTAATCCAATAAAGTTATGAGAGAAGATCTCTTGGATTTAGACACATATTGGCTTTGTCACGACAGGATAGATCATCCTAGTCATGATATGATGATCCGTCTACAAAAGACTTCACATGGACATCATTTCTTTCGAGCGAAATGAAGCATGAATCAAAAGTTGATTCCTAGACTAAGTGTGACCGACGCTGTTGCCTAGGGCACCGCCTCCGTCCACCATCAGCCTAAGGCTGGCGTAGTCCATATCCATCACACCATAGATAGCGTCCATCATGGTGATGGCGCCCCAGGTGATGTTGCAATCACCAACTTGCTTCACATAGCGTTTCGAACGCTCAAGCCTAACCAAAATACTTAATGGTTGCTTCTAAGGCCTCTCGCTCGTTTTACAAACCCCGTTCCTTAGGGAAACTAGGACTGAGACCGTCCTATGCAAAGGATATGACAATGCTCATTCTGTTCTTACCAAGAATCCGTAGGGATTTTGTGGATTAATTCAACCAACTTGCGGACGCTTAAATATTTTATGATGTTGGTTGACACGCAAACACGCCGGTCACGTGTTGTGCCATTGTCCACCTATAAATGATGCTTATGCTACACTCCTAGCACATATCATCTGTCAACGGGCTCACTCCCCAGATCATCCTATTCAGTCAATTGGATTTGACTACACTAGAGAGTTTACATCGAAAGACTTTCGATGGATATTGCAATGGGCTTGATGTTGGACATCACATTTCCATGTACACACCCAATTGGTCTAGCGGAAACGACTACGATGGTAGTCCGAACATTGGTAATGCGCACCAATCTTCTTCCATCTGCTTGGGGTGATGCAATATCGCATGCAGCTATGCTAATTCGTCTACGTCCTACCGCCACTCAATGTACTTATGCGTTACAGCTAGTGACTGGGTACACATCTTTTGTACTTACGCACATTTGAGTGAGCCATTTATGTGCCAATTGCGCCGCCACAGCGCTCTATGATGGGTCTTTACAGACGAATAGGCAACTACGTTGGATTTGAGACTCCAACAATCGTCCGCCACTTAATGCCCTTGCAAGGCGATCTCATTACGGCTAGATTTGCGGGTTGTCACTTTGATGAGACAGTCTTCCCGTCGTTAGGGGGAGATAAGAACACAGATGTTCAACAGGAACGACAGGATTTGTCGTGGTCTGTCCCCACTATGTCTCATCTTGATCCCTATTAAAGTGACGAGATCACACAAATATGCTGCAAACATGCCTGCAAGGAATGACGTCCCTACGAGAGGACGTAGCGCCACCCTACACGGAGGTAGGCATGGCGCCAATGCCAAAGAGAGTGGCACTCTGGCGTTACAGGCCATGGCCCCAGCTAGGATGCGTGGGAGGCCCGTGGGTTCGAAGGATACTTTGGCACATTCCAATCCTTTGATCATCAAGACTCAAAATCCGTCTCATGAGTATCTTCCGGGTTATGGTTACCGTTGGGGGACGCCTCAACATCAGAACCTATTCCTGAGAATATAGAGCTCTATGAAACTTACACTAGTGTACATGAGACGTGGGATAGAAACTCCATCATAATTGATGATGTTGTTGCGCATTTAGTTGCGCATGAGTTTGTTGAGTCAGATGATATCGAACCACGCTCCGTTGATGAATGAATACCAACGTAGAGAGTTTTTGGCCTAAATGGAAAGATGCGATCCAGGTTAAGATGGATTCTCTAACGAAGAGGAAGGTTTTCGAGCTAGAGATGCCAACACCTCCTAACATAAAACCTGTTGACTAATGGGTCTTCGTTAGAAAGCGTGATGAGAAAAAGAGATGGCAATCTCGCCTTATGGCGCAAGGCTTCTCACAAAACGCCCTGGAATCGACTACGATGAGACATATTCTCTCGTAATGGATGTCATTGCACTCCACTACCCTGTCAGTTTGGTAGATTCCGAATAACTGAACATGCAACTTACAAATATGGTCACTACGTATCTCTATAGGGATCTAGATACGGAATATATATGAAGGTTCATGGCGAACTTCATTTACCCAAGTCAAGTGGCTCTAGACCATGGAGCGCGTTTACAATAAGGTTGAAACGCTCACTAAAGTGACTACTTGATTGGGAAGGGATATGCCCACGCGTTTCTATGGAAAGTTTTGGATTCTATCGCGGTTCATGTTGGACATGATCTTCATTAGAAGCCCTTAAAGAGTTAAAGGAAACCGCTGAACACTTGAAATCCGGGTTTGAGATGAAGGATTTTGGGAAAACAAGATTATGTCTCGGTTTGGAACTTGAGCATCGTGTCGATAGATGCTTAGGCATTTTGACAAGGTCAAGCCTTCAAGCACCCCCATGATCATCCATAGTCTTGATCCTGAAAAGGATCCTCTTCGTCGAAAGGATGATGACGAAGATGTGCTAGAGGCAGAAGTGCCTTACTTAGTACAATAGGCGCATTATTGTACTTATCCCAATGCACAAGACCAGACATCTCATATGTTGTGAACTTGTTAGCTAGATATAGCTCTACGCCAACGCGACGCCATTGGATTGGTGTAAAAGATTTCTTTCGATACTTGAGATGTATGAGTGATATGGGCTTGTTCTATCCCTACGAAGAGATAATGGATTCGGACCCATCACACACCAGGTAGGCCGCCAACCCTGGCTTGCGTCCACTATCCCCATCCCAAAACGACATGTGTTTTGGAAGGTTTTGCTGATGTTGGGTATCTCTCTGACCCACACAAATGTCATTCCCAATCCGGTTAAGTGTTCACCATGGGAAAAAAACGTTACATCTTGGAGGTCTACAGAATAGACCCTAGTCGCTATATCTTCGAATAATGCAGAGATCATTGCTCTTCATGAAGTGGTTCGTGAATGAATATGGATTGGATTCATAATTACGCATGTTCGAACAATTGTGGTTTGAAGTCTACCACAGATGAGCCTACGAGCATTTAGGATAATGCTGCTTGTTTTGAACAAATGAGGTAAGGCTACATCAAAAGTGATAACACCAAGCACAATCAGCAACAACAGACTCTCCTCGAGATCAAAGTGAACTAGATTCAATCTGAGGACAGTGAGGCAGACTTGTTTACTAAGTCATTGCCCAAATCCACGTTCGAGAAACATGTGGCAAGAATTGGTTTGCGGAAATTATCTGAACTCCCATGATCGTAGTCATCAGGGGGAGACGCAGACATCAAGGAGAGATGTCTACATGTTCACCTCGAAACGTGAAGGGTGTGTTGTGCTCTTTTTCCCCTTTGACCGAGGTTATTTTTTTCCCACTGGTTTTTTGTTACTCGGCAAGGTTTTTAACGAGGCAACGAGAGAAGCAACGCGTTTGGGCAACACAAGGGGGAGTGTTCAAGGAAAACCTAATTTGTGTTTAGCCCAAACTCTAGGTTACTTGACCTAGTGGTAATAGGATTTAATTAGAAGGATCTAAAATCCTAATCAATGTAGAATTACTTTCCTTATATGATTGAGATTCTATGCATTGTAATCCTCTATATGAAGAGGCCCCTATTATCAATGAGAATACACAGCGATTATCTGTCAATTTCTGATTCCCTAAAACATATACAAATTAACATAAAAAGGGGGGATTTTAGGTTTTAAAATTACAAAAAATTAAAAGAAAAAAAAATGTAAAATACATATACAGGGGTGAAACGCAAGGAACAAAGATCAAAATCACAATCATATGCAAGAAATCCAATCACAATTCCTATAGTTGATTTTCTCTGTTATGAGAAAGAAGTTGACCATGTGAAACGTTAATAAGCAAACAATTTCTCATATTTTACTTTCCTTGAATAATTAATCTAAGTGAAGTTAATCCTATTGAACATGCAATCATAGTCTAGAAAGCTAGCTACTCAAGAACACATTCAATGCATGAAGAACAAAGAAAGGATGTCAACCAAAGTGCACAACTTAGTATGAAAAAGTTTATCTGTTTGCAATCCTCCTTAATTGATTTCGACCTTTATCCAAATCCTTTACTACTTTTGATTTAGAGTCACAAAACTATTAGGTGAATTGTTAACATCTAGCTCCAATTACATGTAGGAAAATTCTACAATATGTTAACGTATGCCATACATACAATTGTCTTAAAAGTGGTAAAATGAGTCCTCAAAATAGTAATATTAGTCCTCAAAGTAGTAACATGAGTCCTTAAAGTGGTAAATTTTCTTAGTTACCACATGAGTCCTCAAAATAATAATATTAGTCCTCAACGTGGTAACATGAGTCCTTAAAGTGGTAAATTTTCTTAGTTTACCATATGAGTCCTCAAAATAGTAATATTAGTCCTCAAAGTGATAATATGAGTCCTTAGTGGGGTAAAAATAGTTGATGTATGAGAAATGTTAACATACCATAGTTTTACCCTTACATGTATATATCCTAAGTTGGCCACCAAAGAACATAAACATGCAAAAGTTTTATGTAATCCGAAATCAATTAAGCAATCTCACATGAGCAACATAGAAATCAACACAAAGAAATTGCAAAAATTTATTTCAAAACATATAAACAGGCTTTAAACTTTTCCCTTAACGTCATGTTAACTAGAATCCATAACTCTACGAATCAAATAAAGGAAAACAAAAGAAAATATGAAATACACCTTGAAAAATGAGTGACAAAGCCTTGAGACAATGAACTTGAAGATCCTTGAAAGCAAGCAATCTTCTAGGGACGACAGAAGGGTGGATGGCGGCTATGATCTTGATGTATTGCATGACTTCCTCTCCTCCTTGGTTGAGACGCAGAGCTTCTGAAGACTAGAGAATGGAGAGAAGTGTTGGTGTGTAGAATTATGGGAGAAGTGGTGTGGTGAAGAATGGCTGCTAGTTATAGAGGAATCCCGCTCTCTTGTGATGCAATCATGACCAATCTTCTAGAGGTGATTTTTTCTCCAAATTTCATTGATTTTCTCATGACAGAGTCTTGAATTTTCTGATCTCTTTTTCCCTTAATGACTCATGGTATATTCCTTGATTAGTGACCAGATACATCCCTTATTCCTCTCTTTGAATTGCATTAATTTCTTCTTGCAAGATTTGTGCTCACAACGAACTCCTTTAATCAAGAAAAATCAGAAATTAATTGGAGTCTATAATCAATAAGAAATAAGATAATTAGGAATAAATATTGACTATGAACACTCCCCTTTTGTCTCCACGAAATAAGAAGAATTTATATGAATAAAAACTCCTTGATTTCCTCCTTATTTTTGTGCTTCTTCTTACCTTTCATGTTTTCTTGATTTCATCACTCAAGAGTTCTCAATGGGATGGACTCTCTTTAATTTAAAACAAGAAAATCAGAAATAGGAAAGTTCAAATGAAGAAAGTTCCCTAAAACAAAATAGGAAATATTTCCTAAAATCAAAGAGGAAAGTTTCTAAAATGACTTATCCTTCATTTACGCTCATTTCTGCTCTTTTTTTTGCCTCTTTTCTCCGATGTACCTAGAAAATAGAAACTAAATTAAAAATAATTAAGTAAAAGAAATAACTAAGCAAAATATGAGGAGTTAACTATTAAAACATCGCATTAATATGCTCCTATCACCTACGTGGATTGGGTGTAGATTGATAGAAAAATATGTGTGGGTTTTTCCCAATATCTCTTCAGAAAATTGGGTTTATATCTAATTTTTTCTCAAATTAACCTTCTGCCCCGATGCTATCTCATAAGTATGTAGTATATTTCGGAACTGCTGACATTCCTCTTCATTAGCTGTGCCAAATAAAAAATTATCATATGCAAAAAGCAAGTGATGAAGGTCACCTTGCCTAATACCCCTAGTAGGTCTGATGTAACCACGAACTTCTCCATTTAGTAGAAAAGAATAACTAACTATATATCTGAATACTCGCCATAATCAGATCAACCCATTCTTCGGCAAACCCCATTTTTAGCAAGATCGCTTGTAAAAACGGCCACTCCAAGCGATCATAGTCTTTACTAATGTCTAGTTTTAGTGAGAAATGGCCATCATCCCCCTTCTGTTATTACATAGGGACAAAAACACTCTGTAGCGGCGAGATATCCCCCATAACTGCTTCAATCTGTTTGCCAAAACTTTTGAACATATCCTATAAAGGACATTACACAATGCTATTGGCCTGAGGTCAGTCATATGCTTCGGGTCTTTCACCTTTGGAATAAGTGTGATGTGAGTAAAATTAACTTCCTTGAGCAGCACTCCGGATGAGAGAAAGTAACGCACTGCTGTACACACATCATGCCCAACTGTGTTCCAATACTTTTGGAAGAAAAAAGGTGACATATCGTCGGGTCTTGGTAACTTTGATGGATGCATGTGGAACAAGGCTTTCTTTATTTCGTCATCCGAGTATGGTGCCAACAGGATTTGATTCATAGATGGAGTGACCTTAGGTTGCACGGTATTCAAAATCAGGTTTAAAGCTTGCATGTTAACCCCCTTTGTATGAAACAGATGTTGATAGTACGTGCTCACCACTTTTTCAATTTCCTGTGGCTCATTCACTCACTGATTGTTGGTATCGAACAAACCCAAAATTCTATTCCTTTGCTTCCTGTTTGAGGCTCTTCTATGAAAATAGGCTGTATTTCGGTCCCCGCCCCCCTTTCAATTCCATAACGCCCGAGATCGTTGAACCCAAACAGTCTCCTCTTGGGTCAATAGTTCCTGAAATTTGGCTGCAATGTCTGTTTCTCAGCATGGTCAGCTACATCATAAGGCTTTAGCAACAACTCATCAAGCCTGGTTCTCACTGCCTTCATCTCTATCTGATGGAATAAAAAAGTTTGTTTCTGCCAGCATGTTAATTCACGTCTTGTCTGCTTGATACGCTGACAGACCTGACTCATTGGATCCCCTGCAGAGATACACTGCCAACCTTGTTTAACCACTTCTTCACATTCTTGGTGTGTTGCCCAATATTGTTCAAACCGGAACAACGACTTTCTTCTCCCAGTCTGTAAGATAGGAGTTTCACTCACCTCGACCAACAAAGGACTATGGTCGGAAGAACTCGGCGGCAAATGAGTTGTAAGTGAAGATGGAAACAAATTCCTTAATTCCACCATCCACAGACTCCTGTCTAATCTCTCCTTCGTCTGGTGATCAGACCACGTGTAAGGGCTCCCAAAAAAATCAATTAAAGAACAATCCATCATCACCTCACGAAAAGCTTGCATCTGTACATGTCTTCGAGCAACTCCTCCCGTTTTCTCAGAGTTATCGACAATCTCATTGAAGTCCCCTACTATAAGCCACGGCAGGGAAGACTGAGCTGCCATTGCGCATCAAATTCCATGTTTCATGCCGATCAGCAGTCTGTGCATATCCATAGATGCCCATCAATCGCCATTCATCCGGCGCTCCTCTTGCCCCAATAGCAACGTCGACATGCTTTGCAGAATAATTTGGGATTCTTACCGGTATTTCGTTCAACCATAGAAAAGCTACTCCTCATGAATTCTCATCATCTTTTGGCCTCCCCAAACAATTATCAAACCCTAACTTGATCCGTAGAGTATCCAACTGTTTTGTATCACAAAGAGTATCAGAGAGAAAGAGAATCTTTGGTTTCTCTTGGCGGATCAAATCGATCAAAGCTCGCCGCTGTGAGTTGCTGACAATCCCTCTGCAATTCCAATCAAGTATTCTGAACGCCATCCACTAGGGGTGGGCAAAAATGACCGAAAGACCGAAAGGCCGAAAGGGACCGATCCGGACCGGCCGGTTCGGTCCGGGTTTTAGAAGGAAAATTAGTGTTTTCGGGCCAGTTCGGTCCCTATACACTTGGTGGCGGTCCGGTCCCGGTTCATGAAAATAAATATGTTATGGCCAGTTCGGTCCCTAAATGAATTTGGCGGTCCGGGTTCGGTTCTTGGCGGTTCTTGACTGCGTGGACCGGAAAACCGAGTGTATGTACGTGTCGTCCAATTATAGGTTTATTTTCGAAGTATATTGTGTTAGTGTGGACGCCATCACATGTGATTACTGATTCGTTAATAGACCTAAACGGCTAAACTCAAATACTCAATCTCTAACTCGGCCGACTCCGCCTCCAAGGCTCCAACTCTCTCTCTCTCCGTCTCTCACTCTCGCCTCACAAATCACAATCGATCCGGACTGCTCCTCGGCCGACTCCGCCTCCAACTCTCTCAGTCACAATCGATCCGGACTGCTCAATCTTCCTCAGCCCTCAGTCACTCACTCACTCAGCCCCCAGAAATCGCCAAATTGGTATTCCTCACCTCTGGTCTTCTCCTCAACGTCGCCTCCGACGGTCCGGCCTCTCATTCTTGGTCTTTTCAGTCTCTCTCTCTCATTCTTTGCCTTTTTTCTGCAGGGAAGAGAAAGATCCTGCTGCACAGAGAAAGAGAGAGAGAAAGATCCGGCTGCACAGAGAAAGAGAGAGAGAGAGAAAGATACGCCTCCGAGCAAGCCTGGGCCGAACAAGAACAAGAGCGATCCCGAAAAGATGAAGGTAATCGAATGGGAGGAATTCGAGCAGGAGGTTGCCAGGTTGTGGAGTCTGTCTTCTGCGCGAAGTACCGCTGAGGAGAAGAAGCAGAGTCTTCAGCAGAAGCTCGAGTCTCTCATTGAGGTACGGTTTTAGTGGAGACATTCAAATGTAGGGGCTCCACTATTTGTTCATCGCTGGAGTTAGGGTTTATTAGAAATTGGAGTTATGAACACTATTTGTCAATTCTTTATTTTGATGTTATGGAATCCTTAGTCCTTACATAGATGAAGAAATTATGGGTCATGCTTGGAAACTTATACACTGAAATGTTATCGGAATCTGAGCGGCGACGTTAATTTACTAGAAGTTCTTACTGTAATCTCATGATCTGACAGTTATCATTTGTAGCTAACAGATTCTGTAGACTAACCAAACAGCTATCAGGGATTCTTTGTATTATTATTAAATAATTCTTTACATCTAGGCCATTTGTATTTACAAGTCATTAACATTTAACCATCCCAGAGTTTGGTGGTTTGCTTCAAGTTTTAAAGTTATGAAAAATAGGACCAGCTGCAAGGAGGTCTTCTGTCAGGTTATTGTCGTTGCCAATCTTGCAGTCTGTGAAAGTCTCAAAGTTGGTCTTGAAATAGGCTAGCCAGCTTCAGTAGTCCTCATATGCATTCTTGTTTGACCACTGTAAGCCCCAAATTACAATTGGAGATCATATCAGAAGTTGGACCAAGACTAATCTGTAATAGATAAGAGAAATAGAGGATCTCAAGTCTGAATATTCAGTTTTCTTTATTTTGATGTTATGGAATTTACACTGGTTCTTTTTTTCTAAGATCATAAGATTATATGTAGTTTTTATCCGCTACTGTCAAGGCTTTGAGTTGATGGAATCTGTAGGAACCGGAAACCCGAAAAACGGACCGGTTTTGTCCCGGTCCGAGTTTATCCCGGTCCTTGTTATATGCAACTACGGTCCCGGACTGAAGTAATATTTTCGGTCCCGGTTCCGGTCCCGGTCCCTATAAAACAATTACCGGTCCGGGCTTATCCCGGTCCCTATTTTGTGCAACTGCAAAACCGGCCCGAAGTGGAATTACCGGTCCCGGTCCCTGTAAAACCGGTGCCGGTCTGGGACCGTGCCCACCCCTACCATCTACCACTGCTATTCTCGCCGCTGTCAAAAGAGCCGGCCTTAAGCAATCAAAGTTGTCGTTCTGCTAGAGCGCTGCTCTCTAAGGTTTTTTCCAATCTACGTATTTATTACCTTAAAACAACAACTAATTTCATTCCTTTTTTTTTTTTTTTGATTTGTCAACTAATTTCATTCCATGTTTTACCCTTATTTATATTTGATCTTTTTTTTTTTTTGAGAGAAATAGGTCAACCCTTTCATTATAATTCAGCAAGCAGTACAAGAACGAAACACCACTATAGGTTCGTCTTTCATCGCCCCTTAGAATCTCATGAAAACCTATTCTAGAAGAATAAAATCCCACAAAATCCCGATTACACCCACCTTTTGGTAAATTCACGTACCTTTATTTTAACAAAAACCAAGAAACCTCGAAGCAAGACTTAAAAGTAACCAACTAAGGCACTGGTTTTTGCGATCCAAAACTGAAAATTAAGCAATACTATGGGCCATAGAGACCCAATTCATCCAACCCCAAAGTAACAGGGTAATCCGGCCCATAAGGGCCCCTAGACCAGTGAACCAAAAATTGAGGCCCACAAGCCAGATTAATGCCCAAGAGGCCCAGCCACTACCAACGTTGGCCCAGACAGTAGGGTAAGCCAAAACCCTAGCCCAATGAGCCCACAGGTACCTTTCCAACCCAAAGCCACCAGTCACACCGCCGCGGATACCTGCCATCGGTGCCACCGATCCAACTCTTTTGACCTCCCACCCATGGCGTCGAGTGAACACTGCGTGTTCGCAAATGCTCCCTGACGAGATCCAGATCCCAAGTTTGATTCCATATCGTCGACGACCCACAACCGCCGCAGTCACAACCATCTCCTCCATCTCGAAGAGCTTGACCAGTAAGGACGTCAGACCCATCAACAGCCAAGCCACCATCGTCCTCACCCTCACCGTCGTGCTCCACCCTACTATCACCGACGGGAAGAGAACCTAGTCTGTGGTCCTTAGATCCTTGATGCCCTTCCTCCCTGGCGCCGCCAACAGCGCCAGCTGCATAAACAGCCCTCCAAAAGCCCTCACCGGCCTTGCATTCAAGCATCCGCTCCGGTAAAAAGGGATCCCAGATCCGACACCCCAACAGCAGCCAACGTTCTACCATTCCCCACCGACTCCGGCCAACTCCTTGAAACATCGATCCGGCTTAGACCACCTCTGATCCGGTGTCCACCAACCACCACGAGAAGTTGCAGACGAAGCCCAACCTTCCCCCATAGCAAAACGAGGGCTCCCTAACCCAGAAAGCAACACACCACAACCATCACCAAGCGCGACGCTCACAGAGATTAGGAGCAGGCCAATGATGGCAAACCCCATAAGTTTTGGAAATTTTTTCGAGGAGGAGACGTCAACGAGAAACCCTAGCAGAGACTAGGCCAAAGAAAGAGCCATGATTATCTAGTTTTTATATTTGACCTTATTAAATGTTCTCTATTAATATGATTAAAAACAAAACTCTTGACTCTACTTTTTTTCTAACGTTTTTTTTCCATTTTTTATATTTCCTCAGTTTTTCAACAGAAATTTTTCTTTCATTTATTTGGTCATGTTCAGACTGAGTCTTTTTTTTTTACATTTATTTATACTAGCAACATGCCCTCGTTTCTCGCGGGTGACATTGTGTTAAGGGAAAATGGTCAACTAAAAGGAATATATATATATATATTGAATATAGAATAGTGGTGATTTGGCTATTTTTAATTTCAATTTACACTTTTATCTATTTATATTTTATTGACTTAATTTAATAATTATGTTATGAAAGGGTATTATAGACACTTCAAAATTTGGTGAAGCCCTTTGACACCAAAAGAGGGCCTCCATTTATAGTAGTAAAGATAAAACCCACAATAAACAAAAACAAAAAACAAAATGGTAAAGCTCATTGACATAGCAGCTTCAAACGTTTTGTTTTTCTTTTCGTTAGAACACGTACATGTGATATTAGATGAGTATATAAATTTTCTCTCTGTTTTTTTTTTTTAACATTCTCTTTGATATATCATATATGTATATAAAGGAAATGTTTGGCCATTTTCTTGGATTCAATTCTGTTTTTTTTTTTTTGGGACAATATTTGAAATATGTTCTTAAATATATTTGTACGTCTTTCTTATGTAAATATGCATGTAAGCCCACAAGAGTAATATAAATTGCAAATAAAAAGGATTCACAAAAGAAAAAAAAAAAGTTGAGAAAGTAAAATTAATTACTTAATTAAATGCATGTGAAATTAAATAAGGGTAAAGAGGGGAAGTGAAAACTTGTCTTTTAATTGTATTAATTATTTCAATTTTTGAGTTAGTAGAATACACATGGCATGCAATGAATAAGGAAGGTAGAAAGGGAAATGTTGGAGGGGAAGATTGCTAGCATTCCTCAAGCTGCATAGTTAGGATATACGACCTTTATCCGAGAGGGAGAGAATCATACACTTAAGGAAAACTATGGTCTAGTGTACCTGAGAAGGACTTAGATACGAGAATTATCATCTAGAGAAACAAAAGAATCTGTTAATTGCATCAAAACATAAATAGGATTGTTAGTGGTTTATTCTGATACCCTAGGTTTTATCATCTTTGCTTTTCAACTTATACTTTGTTTGTATGTTTCTTTCTTTAATTTTCACATTATATATTTATTTGAAAACCTCAAAACAATACTTTCTTTATCTTATTATTCAAGGTGATTCTATGTTTGAATTAATTGAGTTAGGATTTAAATCGATTATCAATCCTCAGTTGGAACAACCTCGTACTTGAACACTATATTAACGACGATTCGTGCGCTTGCGAGTTTTAATTAAATTTCACAACATTAGGCACTATTGTTTTTTATATTGTTTGAATAATGCAATGTGCTTCTTGGGTTATGGTTTATATAGTTGTAATAGTTAGGTGTGTAGATATGATTCCACATAGGATAAGGATTTGTTAATCTTTGATCAAAGAGGAGTTTTGATTGTTTCCTACCTGCTACATAATCCTACTTGGTAATGGTTTCTATGTCTATTGGGAATAGGTTTCCAATGTCTTATAGGTTCGGGTTAGATATCTATAAATAGGGGCATAGGTTGTAGTAGTAGATCAAGTCTTGAAGCATTAAATAGAGAGAGCAAGTGAGGTCTTGAGAAGTTGGTGAGAACTTGTTGTGAGAGATTCTTGAATTCTTGTTTGTGTATTCTTCTTCTTCTATAGTGAAACCCAAGCAGCCCGAGAACCAAGGCAAAGTTCTTTGCTGAACCTCGTTAACAAGTTTGTGTGTTCGTATTTGTTTTCTCGATCGTTTATCTATATTGTTTTGCACTTGTCTGCTTCCACAAGAGGAATTCTAGGTCGAATTCCTATCAGTAATAAGTGGTCTGTTTGTTCATGATCTGCAGATATCAGGAAAAGTGTGCTATCAAAATTTGCAAGTATTTTGAATTCAGGTACAAATGTTTAGCTGATGTTGTTAATGAAATTTAAAGAGTGGTGCTGAGTATTATTGAATGAGTTTGTTCACAGAATTGCAAGTATTAATCTTTATGTAAATAAACACTAGTTTTATGTGAAGTTCAGATCATTCTTAATAGTATTCAGTTTATTGTTGATTTGTACAAAAGTCGAAATTATTGCATTGTTAGGTTGGAGAAGGGGTTAATTAACAAGTTATTTTTAGTCTGTTTCTTCATATCTCAAATTGAACTAATGCAATGAGTTGCTAAGGATTTTGTGATTGAAGTTTTTTTATTTTTTTTCTCTTCTTGATTTATTTTTCTGTCTTTGCTAATGGAATAAGTGTTTTTTTTCAGTTTAAATTTGATAATTGTTTTTCAGTGAAGCTGAATAGATGTTATGCTTGATTGTAAATAGATGCTTTATTTAGGCACTGTTGTTTTTCATATTGATTGGATAATGCAATGTGTTTGGCATCAAGTTGATTTACAGATTATCATTATCAAGGATAATTAATGATCTAAAATTTTTAACTGGATTATATATTTGAATACAGTGATGGCACCAAAAACTATGACGAGAGGAACAAAAAGATTGTTAAAACAGTGTGCTGCTGAAAGTCATGAAAGTGAAGAGAGAATTGAGCAAAGAAGAACTAAATCTAATCGTGTTTTTTTTTTGTGTGGAGATGAATATGATCAAGTTAAAATGTTAAATCAGAGAGATGGAAAACAAGTGGGTATATTTATGTGCTCTGAAACGTTGATCTATGTAAATAGTCTTGCTTACAAATATAAACTAATTGATATTGTTTGATTTTTGGTTATAGTGTCTCATCCACAAATCGCTGAAGCATCAAATCAATGTCAGAATGTCAATGGATTTGAACAAGAAACGATTTGGAGGCGACAACCAAAATACTGCTCCTTACAACTGATCCCTTTTTTTTTTTTTTTTTTTTTCAAAAGGGGCAATTAGCCCAGGAAGAAAACAACAAAAAGGAAACTAGCTCTAAGAGCTCCAACAATATCATCAAGGAGAGCTTCATTGACTAAAGCAGGAGGATCATGGAGGGTGCAGACTCCTTTAGCATGAAGAGTGTTGTTCTTAGCTAAGAGATTAGCAACTAAATTGCGCTCACAATGGATATGCTTGACCTGAATTTAGACAAATTCATTCATTAGATTCCTACAGTTCATGATTAGGGTCCCCAGAGGATGTAAATCAACGTTGTCCTTTTGAATGAGGTTGATCAAAATTGCAGAGTCCGATTCGACTTCCAACTTGGATATTTTTAAGCTCAAAGCAAGATGTAGACCATGGAATAGACCCCAGGCTTCAGCTTGGAGAACTTCACCAATACCAATATTAATCATAAAACCACCACACCAGCAACCAGTATTGTCCCTTATAACACCCCCTGCTCCAATAGAACCATTGGTTGTTCTTGACCCATCAATATTGAGTTTATGGACTCCAACCGCAGGCTTAAACCAAGAAAGCAGCTCAACATGGCTTCTTTTCTTCAAACTAGCCTTATCACTGGCCCTAGTCCACTTATCCGCATAGTTAAACACTACATCAGTAGGATTGTGAGGATAGCGGAAGTTAGGATCAAAGACGCATTTACATCTCCATTTCCATAAGAACCAACAGCAAAAGATAAAGAAGATGTTCCAGTTTAGGTTCCTCATATAATAGCCTTTCTATAGGAGATTGGCCAAAATCCAATCATTCCAGCATAAACTAAATGTAGTCAACATATTTGGAGGGATATTAAAACATTGCCACACCTGTTTTGCTTTAGGGTAGCCCTAAACATCAGACCCTTTCTTAGCAGATTAGCACCATACACAACACCAGTTCAAGTACTAGAACAATTAGGAGGTTTCCTATAGTTCTCATGGAGCAAGGATTCCGAGTGAAGATATTTTGCCTTATAAATTTTGCTCCACAATCCCTGGTCATTCTGAGACATTCTCCAACCAGCCTTGGCAAGCATTGCTTTATTCATATTAGTTGTCTTTTTAATCCCCATACCACCATTACATTTAGGTCTGCAAACAAGATCCCAGCTAGAAAGATGGACCTTCCTCTTCTGTTCAGTATCACCCCATAAGAAATCCCTGTTTAATTTGTCAAGCTTGTCACATAATTGCATAGGAAGCTTAGCAGTCTGCATAGCATATATAGGAATAGAAGAATTTACAAATTGAATGAGGGTCAACATCCAGCCATGTTTAAAGCCTTTACTTTCCAGCTAGCCAGTCTAGAATGAACTTTATCAACAAGGCCAGCATAGGTATTTTTTGTAACTCTAGAGTGAATCAAAGGCATACCAAGATAGACACCCAAGTCCTCAATGAGGGGAGAGCCACAGATCATGCTGATTGCTTTCGCATGATCCCTTTACGATTACAGAAAGAAGATTTTTTTAATTAATTTAATATACAAACTTAATTTTACCAATAGTTTTGTTATATTGTATCTGAGATCAATATTGGCTGTTCTTGCCCTTCACTTTCGCTATATTAATAGGTTTATATTTACTTCAATTTTGTTCTCAAATCAATCAAGTAACTAACTATTTATTGACTCCATCCCTTGGGTACTCTGCTTTCTAATTGTAAGATTATGCTTACCTCTTTTAAATCTAATTCTATTCAGCATATTCATCGTGAGCGAAATATGGTTGCGGATAGTTTAGCCAAGAGAAGTACTGATGAGGAGTTGGGGCTTTGCAGATGTCCTTCCATTCCTCCCTTTGTCTATCAAGTTGTGATTGATGATATTGATGGCATTCCCAGGCCTAAAACCTTTAGAGCATCTTTAGCAGACACTCTATTTTAACTTCTTAGCTATTTTAGAGAGTATGTTTAGCTTTTTATCTATTTTAATAGCTGCACCAGACTCCTAAGTGGCTTTCTATTATAACTTTTAGCTATCTCGCTCCTAAATATAGAGAGCGAGATGAGATTCTCTATAATTTAAGACATTCATTTTAAGTTATTTTATGTCATTTACAAATACATTTAAACTATTTAATATTCATTTTAAAAATAATATAAATTCAAAACTAACTAAAATAAAGAGCACTAACACAGAGACGTATTTCTAAAGTAGCTAGCTAAAATGACTTTTTAACTATTTTAGCTAAAATTTAACTCAACAATAACTAGCATTGCTAAAGATGCTCTTATGTCTTCTAAGATAAACTAGTTTTTTTTTTTTTTTTTTTTTTCTGTTTTCTGTTTTCTTCCTTGCTTCTGGGCCTAGTGCCCCCATTGTACCCAAAAAAAAAAAAAAACTAGATGACGCAAATGAGGAAGGAAGATGAATGGTACTGCAAAATATGCTGCTTTTGGGACTCCAAAATTTTTTGAGGACAAATGCCAAAGCAGTTGAGAAAAAAGCTAAAATCTGAGGAACCGCAAAACCAATCTCAATGAGTAACAAAAATCACTTCTCAGAAAATAATGACTTTGAAATGAGTTCCAACATGATTAACAAAAACTACAATCCTCAAATTGGAAGAGTATTCCAAGTAACCATTCAACTCATTCTCCCCCTTTTAGCTGTTTCTTCCTCTTTCTGCGGTCATCTCTCAACCCTGGCAGGAATAACAATATCAACAACTATGCACTTCTCCAAAACAATTCATAGGAAGCATAACACCCCCACCCCAAAGAGAAATAAAGATAAATAAAAACAAAGGAATGAAAAGCATACGTTTTTTCTCCTCTTTTCTTTTCCTCCTTAGGTTCTCCATATTCCTTCGTTTTTGTGCCGCCTCTTTCACATCTATGTGCACCTGCAAGAGAGAGTATGAAATATGAGAACTTCAAGAGACATCATACAATGAAAACAATCAACAAGATAAGTTCTTCTAAAAAGGAAGTAAGATTCTCTCGGTTTCATGGTTTTTAACATCGCAATTGAGAAAAAGATGAGTTGTTCAGCAGTACCATTCTACTATTATTGTCAGAAAAAGACAAGTTGTACAGCACTACCATTCTACAATATTTCACCAAATACAAACCGTTTTACTATTATGAAAAATCTCTGAAACACTTGAAGAATAGGATTATCTGAATGGTTATATAAAGATACTTGCAAGTTTAACCATACAGCACAAAAGTATCAGGATCTTGATTCATGCATTCTTCTTGTTTTAGGTGTTGCTTGCTGAGAAGTGTGAAGTTGAGACTGAAAACATAGGGAAAGGGTAGAGAGCTTAATACTACCTCATGCCCAGAACTCCTAAGTGCTTGGAGTGGTTCCACACAATTCTGACCAATAACTAACAATTTACTTCTTTTTCCTGAGTTGCTGCTATCGCCTAGTTTTTGCTTAGCCAATTCTTCAAATTGATGTTGCACCAGAGGTGTGATACCAGACTGAAAAAAACAGTAACAGAAATGAGTCACGCAGTAATGTCAGTAATGTGATTAGGGCATATAACATGCCTAACATTGCTGGAGCCTCTTACAAAGTAACATTTCCATCAAATGAAATAAAAGGAAAAATAAAAAAATAAAGAGTGAAACATTATTCTACCATGAAATACCGAACAAAACATGCTCCAAAGTATCCAACTTACAAGCCATAGTTCTTTATTATTTGTTGAAAACTTATAAGCATGATACCTATTGAAATTGTTTTCCTCTAAGTTAACAATACTAATGTGGCTTCTAGAAAGAATGTCAATGAGAAGAAGACTGTGAAATGATTACCCCAGTCAAGTAACGATGTGAAAATGACTTTGGTTGTAATGGACGTGAAAGCAACATCTTCAGTTCCTGGTTTTCAACACAAAGTTAGATCAACTCATAAATGCATATCTGCCAATCATAAGATGCACTTCACCATTAAGAGAGAATATCCAACCTGCTGCAAGCTTTTTAAATTCATGGAGCTGGCTTTCTTTTGCTTATAATTTTTAACTCTATCCTCTTCATCCTCATCACTGTCCACAACCAATTCAACCAATTCTGCATTTCTTTCATACCAGCTTTTCTTTGCTTTGTCCTGCAAAAGGAAAGAAAACCATCTATACTTCTACAGTAAAAAAATATATATGCAAGTTTACAAAAGGAAAGTGAAATATACTCCAGCTCATCATTTGAAAACCTTATAAGACACAAGTGAGGAATCAATGAATCACCACAACAAACCTACTAATATATGCATGTCTTATACACTAGTAAGGTGTAAATCAAGTATAATTTTTAGGAGGCAAAAAGAGACTTGTAATATGAAACACCGTAATTTTATTTCATATACAAAGATATAAGAAAATATAAGAAGAGATTAAGAACTTCCCATTGAAGTTAGAATTATAGAAAAAGAAATAAAAACAACACACATATAGCAAACTCTAATGAGTTACAATGAAACTCAAGACTTTCTGCCATTAACACAACTAATGAGCAAGATCTAACATTTTAGAAGGGGTAACTCAAGAGCCCACAGAGTTCATTTGGATAGAGCAATCGGTGCACTTGATTTGCATAAATAAGAAGGTCTATTTGCGGAAGGCCCCCAAATAGACCTATCCCAAGGCACAGACTCATATCTATATAATGTAGAATATTCAATTATATAACTGAATAATATGATGAATAACTAAGTACATTTAGTTATATTTTATAATGAAGAGAGGGCCAAGCTAGGTCAATTCCAGGCCTAGGGCTCATTTCAATTCTTTGGGCCCTATCTGGATGAGGCAATCTGAACAACCAAAATGAAATCGAGCCTAATTGGGCCTCAGCTGGTCTGGTCTAGCCTTCCAAACATCAGGTGAGGTAAGCTCTGGTCCTTTTCATTTCACAGCCCTATGGTTTACCCACTTTATGCACCACTAGCATTGCACTCTAATATTCTAAATTGATTGAATACCTGGGAATCCTTCCGCAGAATCTTGTCTATTTGGCGCGCAAGAGATAATCGTCTCATAACCTCTGGGAAGTATGAGTTCTCCAAAGGAAATCGTTGAAAACTTACCTAAAATACGAAAGCAAGAGAAATTATTAAGGACAAAGTGTGAGCACAGAACTGAAAATATTTTAAGTTCTGCAGTTGAAATATTCAAAGTATGACCACAATCTCAAAGTAGCGTTTAAAAGAAAGCTTTTTTATGACTGACCTTAGAAAATGATTTGCACAAAGAAGCAAATTTGGATGTCTCATTTGGTGCAATTAGTGCAATGCTACACCCATCAGCAGTGGCTCTAGCAGTTCTACCACTTCTGTGAACATAAACCTAGTAAAAAGAGATGAAACACGTTAGGTCGGAAAAGGTCATGGCCTCAGAACAAAACATGATAATAGAATCCAAATGTTTACTTCTGCTGAATGGGGAAGCTGGTAGTGAATAACTGTTCGAACACCAGGAATATCCAGGCCTCTTGCTGCAACATCAGTAGCCACAAGTTTACCATGTTCACTCCCCCTAAAACGGTCAATTGCCTATACAGTACAATGAAGATGGTAAGGATAATAAAAAAGCAATTAAAACATATGTATAACATATACATACACAAACACACACAAATACAACCAAAAGTTGAAAGGACTTTTTTTTTCTAGGACGAAAACTTCCAAAGGAATAACAAATAGATTGTGGAGAAGAAGTGCTCTATTACCCATCTAATACATCCAAGTTAACAACCAGGGATCTGGAGGTAGTAACTGTTACAATAACATAACCATATCTGCACCTCTCTGGGACCGCAAGCACAGTACACAAATAGAAAGCTGCGCAATCCTAAGCCTATCAGAATTTCATTCTCTTAATCAAACCTTTCCATCAAGATAGGCCAATACATTCAAGCCAACACACACTCAGACAGAACTTGTGGTTCCAAGTCATGTTAGGGTACCATTCTATAAAAATTTCAGACTGAACTTAAGGCACAAACTTTAAAGAGCTTGCAAAAAGAGAAAGTGCTACTAAAAAGAAAAAGAAAACAGCAAGAGACACCTTTTCATTCCACATCATTGGTATCATAATTCTCTTGAAATACATATTTCTTCTTTTTTTTTACTTCAACTGCTCTCTTATATGATACACTTGCTCCCTTCAGGTCAACCAAATTTTAATCGAAAGGTGGATTTTAACTCTTCTTTGCGAATAACCTTTCCACTATTACTGAATAAAAATTCACCTCAGCAAAATATTACACTTCAAATCTCATTGCGTCAATGCTTAATATAAAATGAATTAGGTATAACAGAATTTATGAGGTTTAGTCATAACTGACTTCTGTAGGCATGCAATCCAATTACAACTTATAGATTGTTTGCTTTAATAGGAAAATGAAAACCAAACCTTCAAACGAGCTCGCTGATGCATCTGAGCATGAAGTGTCAAAACATCTGTGCCAAGGATGCGCAAGAGCGATGTTATATGTCGCAAAGCTGCAATGGATGTACAGAATATGATTGTGCGACCTTGCCCATGAACACTTAATATATAATACAAATAGGCATCTTTGTCTTCTTCCCTGCATCTGCAAACCTACCATGATTAAGCATTTCATTGGAAAGAGCATTACCGTAATATGAGTTGTGTACAGCGAGATGACTCAACAACATTAGAGTACAAGTAATTTGGAATGATTCATACAGCTGAACGCAATTTATGTTTTCAGTTACACAACTTGAAAGGGTTGACTGTAGTAAAAAGGAAAAAAGAAAAAATACAGACTAACAGACAGTTCACTCTAACTTCAATTCAAAGCAGATTGACCTTCTCATGAATCCTACCAGTCACTGAACAAAAAGATATTACTTATGTAAGGCCTAATAAGTGACCCTTGAGTAAGAGAGTTGGGATCTCAAGCATCAGGCCAGCCAAGGAAAAGTATTACTTGGGCATGTTTCAAACTTCAAAATTGCATGCTTAAAGAAGATGAGGACACAACCAAAATATAGATCCAGATAACTCAAAGTTTTCAGATGCACAGTGGGATAAGTATGTAACATCTATACTGAATCTATATGTATGTCAGGTTATTCCTGCATACACTCAAAACACCTAAAACTAATACATATGTCAGGTTATTTCATGTGATCTAAGTCTAAATAGCCACTATTCCTTAACTTGGTTTCTTATTAAATAGCCATTAAACGTATCTATGTCTGTCTGACACACACAGAGAGTTCGGTACTCGCAACTAAATGGGGAATTTTAAAATTCAAGACGGGTCAAGTTGGTAAAGTGAATTGAATCCTCATGCAAAAAGAAAAAAAAAATTCAGATGCCAGATAATAGATTAATAGAGGAAAAGCACATACTCAATAAATGACTCTTCGAGCTTATTCGCCAAAATGGATGTATTTGTCAGATCAATGATGGCAACATTGTCTCTCATCCCTGCTCGCTCAGAGAGAGCTTCTATAGAATTCACCCCATCAGACGTTGATTGCTTTGGTTTTAGGGAACTACGCTTCAGCTTTTTCCGGAAATCAGCAGAAAGTGCTATTGTTGCAGATAAAACAAATGTTTGTCTCTTCTTCCTCTGGAAGTTGGTCATGGTAACAGAATCTTGTGCATTCCCGGAATGTACGGAAGAACTATTCCTTGAAGGAAGCATGTCAATAATAGATTGCAATTCATGGAAATGGCCGTTTTCTATCATTCGATCAGCCTCATCCAGCACAAAGAAAGACAATGAATGCAACTGTAAAAGCAGAAAGGGAGTCCAAGAATAAAGGTCAAGCTCTACACCTTGCATAGTATTTGTTGCATGTGAAAATAAGCCTAAAATCTCACACTTAGGACCAAGATCACCACCATATTTCTTATGTTTGGCCCACTTACACGGGAATAACAGGGACACCCTCTGCCAATGAAGACAACTACTTTCATACATATAAGAATACATATATGGCATGCCCTGTTAGCATCGCAAAATGAAACAAATGACAGTTCAAGTTGTGCAGGATCTGATCGAGTTAGTATTCCATTCTGATTATTGGCTTGTCTCTAATTAACTTTCCTCCGAATCTTTGGTAGTGACAAAATTATAAGCACATAAACTCTGGTCTAGACCTTATCATATGCAGAATAAAATAAGCATGCACATGTGAACTTAGCTAGCTAACTAGGAACTACTACATCTAACATTTAAGAGTCCAACTCATAATGAAAAGCCATCTACTAATCCACCATAAAAAGGCAGTTACTCCACAGGCATCATTATACAACAACAGCAAAGATGAATATAAAGTGCACTGCACAAAATCTACATCAATGAAAGCAAATCTAATGGCATGCATATAGAAATGGAGAGAAAACAATATCAAAAAGCCAAATTTCTTATTATAAGTAGTCTCAGGTTATCCAATCTCCATCTACTAGTACTGAGTACTGACCTCAACTAGATGCTTTTCTCCTCCAGACATAAGTTCCCATAATCTCCCTGGGGTTCCAACAACAATCTCAGGTCTTGATCTAAGAAGTCTCTCCTGCTTGTCCGTTGACATGCCTCCAACTATAGGAACCACTCTAATATCAGTATCTTTAGCAACTGCCTTAAGATGATCAGAGACCTGAAAAAGGAAAAATTGAAATCCCGACAAGATCTGGAATCAGACAAGTGTTACAAAAGAAGTGTAGAATCCACATGCCCTCCTTATTCAAAAAGAAGTTCTGCCATTTATGTTGAGATACATGGCAAGAAATCAGTAAACTGTTGATTCATGATAAATGCAATAGTATAGATGAGAAATTTCTTGAGATCTTTTAGAAACTCATTGGAACCTGATAATACTGCCCTAACCATGCACAGCTGTAATTATATTGCGTTCAAGCTCATATAATAAATGTACACATGTGGCGAACATATGCAACTGAGAACTGCCTGAATAGAAGCAACTCAGAATGCTATTACATTACCTGAAGTGAAAGTTCTCTCGTAGGAGTAATAACAAGGGCCCGTAAAAAGCCTTTTGAAGTGACTTTTTCTGCTTCCTCTCCCTTTTCTTCAAACATCTTCACAGCCTTTTCTCTTTCGTCCAACAGGCGTTGCAAAATCGGCAGACCAAAAGCTAACGTTTTGCCAGATCCTGTTTCCGCAGCACCAACAACATCCTGTCACGTAAATGAATTAATTAACAATCAAACAGAATATTTGTCACCTGTCCAATACTTTATACAATAACCTTAACCAACCTTCCCTTGATGAGCAGCAGCAGGAATACAAGCCTTCTGGATGGCAGTTGGTTCTTTGAACCCAAGCCTGTATATCGATCTCATAATCAGGGGATGAAGTCTCAACTCATTCCATGCATAGTATTCATCCTCATCAACTTGCTCTTCTACTTCATCCTTCTCATCTATAATAATATGCACCCATGCAGAAAGTTACATTAATTTTTTGATATATGATCCTAGATATATGTATTGGAATGAGTTCACTCTAACACAAGTCCAGAGAACTAAGAGAAATATGCATATGATAAGCATCACCGGTAGTAAGAGTGTAACCTACTTGACTACACCAGTGCAGAAACAAAATTGAGATAAATCAGGGACTAAAACTGAAAATAAAATACTAACCAGCTGTGGATTCCTCATTTTTCTGGCTTTCCTCGGCCGCCTTCTTCTTCTTCTTCTTCTTCGTTTTCTTCTTTGAACCGACATCCCCATCATTGTCTTTCTCTTCAGCTTCACTGCCACCATTATCATCACTGTCCTCAATTTTCTGAGCTTCCTCCAGCTTCTTCTTCTTCTTCTTCGTTTTCTCCTTCTTAGTCATGTGTTTCTCATCCTTGTCCAATCTCTCTTCAGCAATAACCTCCTCAACCAAGGTATCACTTGCATCAAGTTGGTCATGCTTTCGTTTCTTGGACTTTTTAGTTGGCTTAGACTTATCGTTTCGATTTCTATTTTCTACTTCTAGTGCAGGAATTTCTAAGCCATAATCAGCCTCATCAATCTCTTCAAGCATAAGAAAACCTGCAGTGATTGAAACTAAAATCAACTCTTATAGCAAAACTACAAACCCTAAGAGCATGCACTGAAAATTCATCATATTAATTTCAAAGTAGAAGAAATAAGAGACAAAAATGAATGGAAGAGAGTTAGGAACCTCCTTCGAGGCCATTGACATGGGAGAAAGGGTCAGCATCGTCATTGTCATTAGGGAGAGGGACAGAGGAGGGGTTCCATGGGAGAGAATCCAAACGCTCCAGCTCTGCGTGTTGCTGTTGAATTTGTTTCTTCTTCGCTTTCCTCGTCGCTCCACGTGACAGAGGCGGTGGCAACGGCGTCGCCGTCATTGCGATTTCCGGCGGGCACCTGATTTGAGTTGCAACTTGTTTCTGGGCTTAGCTACACTAGAACCAAGGATGAAACCGAAAACGTATATTTGAGAGAGAGGGAGAGAGGGAGAGAGAGGGAGAGAGGGAGGCGCGCCGCTGGTAAAGACGCTTCTCCTTTTTTTTTTTTTTTTGGTGTAAAAAACCCAAGGAGCGTCTCGTAAGCGAAAATTGATAACTCATTCGCCCGCTTACAATTTTTTTTTTTTTTTGGATTTTTGTCCATTTACACCATTTTTAGAGATTTTTTTCCCACTTACCCCACTAAGTTTTTTTAATTTTCTCTTACCCAAAACACTCTGGAGGTCTTCCCTAATACCCCATTAAGATTTTTTTTTTTTTTAATTATTTTTTTAATACCATTTTACCCTCACCTTTGTTACTTAGAGATAGAGAGAGAGAGAGAGAGAATGGAAGAGAGAGAAACCATAGGGGACTTCGCCGGAGTCCGATCACCGGCCGTCGGAATCCAGTCACCGGCCGCCAGATTCCGATCACCGGCTACCACCCACCGGAAAGTTTTTTTGCCCCCAATAGACGTCTATTGCCCCCTATCAGCCATGTATTGCCCCCCAATAGACGACTATCAGCCATGTATTGCCCCCCAATAGACGTCTATTGCCCCCCAATAAAGGGGCAATAGACGACTATCAACCATGTATTGCCTCCCAATAGACGTCTATTAACCATGTATTGCCCTCCCAATAGACGTCTATCAGCCATGTATTGCCCCCAATAGACGTCTATTGCCCCCCAATAGACGATTATCAGCCATATATTGCCTCCTAATAGACGCATATTGGGGGGCAATAGAGGTTTATGAAACCTCGCCGGAAGTCTCCAAAGAGGTTCTTGTAGATCTCATATGGGGTCGGAGAGGTTATTGCCCCCTGAATAAACCTGTATTGCCTCCCAATAGACGTCTGTTGCCCCCCAATAGATGTCTATTGCCTCCTAATACCCATTTATTTCTTAAAATTAGACAAATAAAACTTTGATTAAAAAAAAAAAACGAGGAGATTACATCAATTCAAAACGTCTACTGCCCCCCAATAATTTTTTTTTTCTTTGTTCTTTCCTTCTGGGCCTTTTGCTCTCCAATATAACTTTTTTTTCTTTCTTTTTTCTTTCCTAGGCTCTAGACCCATTGTAGATAAACTTATATAGTTGGGAGCAATAAATCATACAATTCCAAAACTTTATAAGAACAGTGTTTGCAACATGAAAATGTCCCAATTGACAACAAGTGGAGTTGTAGTAGAGCTCTTCATAATAATTTCCCAGAAAACATAAAAATGATAGAGAAATATAGTGATTTACCCACAAACCATTTTTCCCAGAAAGCATTTACCCACAGACCATCTTCCTTATCCAAAAGCCGTCTCCCAATTTCAAAAAAAAAAAAAGATGGCTTCCCTTATCCAAAAGTATCTACGTCGAAGCTCTCTCTTCAGCTTCTTCACTTTCACTTTCATATCAATCTCACTGTATATACAGTTATACTACAAGTCCCCAATCTTGTAAAGCAAAGACCCCAAATCAAAAAGAAAAAAAGAATGAAAGAATCGAGCTCGGAAATCGTCTCTGATTCGGCTCACCTTAGTCATCTAGCTTCTCTATCATCATCATCATCCCTTTTACCCCTCCCCGAGTTCTGGACTCACCAAACTCGTCGGAGACGCTATCTCTCCTGCTCCGCTTCACCGGATACGACTCTCTATCGCCGCGTCTCTCTTACAGCCGCGCGAGAATGTGGAGCCCGACCCGGAAATTTCCAAATAATCAACGAAACCTAATATGGGAAATTAGATGTGACGGCAGCAGTGTTTGCGTTGTCTCTGGCAGAGGTCTGAGGGGGAGAGGGGTTTGCGTTGTCGCCTGACGGAGGTCGAAGTCGAAAGGAATGAGAGAGAGAATCTGAGAGTGGCAGTGGCTATAATTTATAATTAAGTTGTATCTAAAAGTGACTTTTTGCACTAAAATGGGGTGAGTGGGAACAAAATTCTCTTTGTGATGTAAGTGGGCTAATTTTAGTCTATTTTGGTGCTATGGGTCAAGGACCCTTTTTTTTTCTTTCTTTTCTTTCTAAGATCGCATACAAACTTAATTTTTTGGTTGAATATTAAAAAAAAAATTGAGTTAAAATCATTTTACCACCCTGAACTTTACACTTGAAATCGCTCATGTGGAGTCATTTTTGTTGGGTTATTTGTTGAAAAACTTTTTATCTGAAATCGCTCTTCAAATACGACCCGGAGTTTATCGATTTCGTTTCAGGGCGAGTCGTACTCACTCCAAGTGAGTAAAGCGAAGCGAATGCCGTCTCTGACTACGAGGCAAGGCACGCTAGAGCCAAGGTAGGCTTCGACGCCGGCAAGGCCGGATCAAAGCAAGAATTCCAGGCCGATGGAGCAGTACCGGTGGCCGGAGAGGTTGAGATCGGACACTTGTATGAGCAGGAGCTTGGATTGTACGATGGAGAGGAAGAAAGTGAATGGATCTAGCTCCAATGTGGTTAGGGAATTTCCGACAACAGAAGGGAGATGAAGGTGGAGATTGTGGCCGTGTGGGAAGAAATGGATGCCCAGAACATTTTTTGGGTGCCAGATCAATTTTTTTAAGTAATGGGACATAAGGAAAGAAAAAAAAATTAATGTCTATTGGGGGGCAGTACAGGTTTATTGGAGAGCAATAGACGTTTTAAAATTGATATAATCTCTTCATTTTTTTATTTAATCAAAGTTTTATTTGTCTCGAAACGTCTATTGTCCTTCTATTGGGGGGCAATAGACGTTTATTAGAGCGTCTCCAACCATTGAGCTATAACTCATTTTGACTTTGGCTTTTTGGTAGAGGGATATTGGGGGGCAATAGACGTCTATTAAGAGCATCTCCAACCATTGAGCTATAAGTCATTTTGACTTTGGCTTTTTGGTAGAGGGATCTCCAACCATTCTTAATGTTTAGCTATTTTGACTCTTGAGCCAAAACCCGAGTCAAAATGACTCAAGTTTGTAGAACGAAAGCCAAATCTCTTTGGCTATAAAAATGGTGGGCCCTAGCTGCATGTGCTGCAATTGCAGTTGAAGAGGTTGATGCACCAGAGGTAGAAGACAGAAGGCAATCGCGCAAGAAGATAAAATAACTGGAAGAAGCAAGCGAACGCCTGAGACACGCGTTGATGGAGTGGCCAACACATAGGGCCCGCTTGGGCAGAACGGCCTGTGGTCTTCCAAGAGTAAGAAATCGAACGGCCCAGATTCATATTGTAGTTAATTAATTCTCTCAAATGATTAATTTATTAAATGACTTTGGCTTTTGACTAAAGATGTTAGAGATGCAAAAATTGAATGAATAGTGATTACACTAGGGGGGTCAAATTTTGCATAAGGCTTTGGCTTTTGACTACATTGTTGGAGATGCTCTTAGAGGACAATAAATGTCTATTGGGGGGAAATAGACGTCTATTGCCCCTTTATTAGGGGAAATAGACCTCTATTGCCCATTTATTGGGGGCAATAGACGTCTATTGCCCTTCAATTGGGGGCAACAGAGGTTTTTAGAAAAATCTAGTGGGCGGCAGCCGGTGACTGGATTTCGACGAAAGTGGGCCGGAATCCGGTGACCGGTGACAAGCTCTGGCGAAGTCTCTTATGGTTTCTCTCTCTATCTCTAAGGAACAAAGGAGTGAGGGTAAAATAGTATTAAAAAAAATATAAAATAAAAAACTTAATGGGGTATTAGGAAAGACTTCCTTATAGTGTTTTGGGTAATAGAGAATTAAAAAAACTTAGTGGGGTAAGTGGGAAAAAAAAAACCCTAAAAATTGGGCAAATAGACAAAAACCCTTTTAATTGATAGATTTCTAAAAGTGGGACTCACTCCTAAATTGACTATATGTGTCACCTTTACACGACATCATAAAACATAAGCTTATATGAGTCACATCAGCAAGTTAACAGACTCACTTAACGGAAAACTAACTAATTGGACCTATTAGATCAAAATTAAGAATGCAGGAATGTTTTTGATGAAATTAGAAGTTCAGGGACTGAACTAATTTTGGACTCAAACTACATGGTAGTAATCAGTATTTAGCCGTTTGATTTATCTTATTGATTACCAGTTCCAGAAAAATTGTTTTTCATGAATTTTTTATTAAAATATTTTATACTAAATTGATTTGCATGCCTCATTTTTAACGAAAGAACAATTTGGGAAAGCATTAAGTTTCATTTTTATTTTCTCTTAATGCATTTTTTTTGTGCAGGTTGCAAATTATTTGACGTCAAGACTCAAGCGTTCCAGGAGTCGACTCATAGTCGTCTTTATCTCTTTGTCTTTTAATTGTACGGATTTCTAGTTATCTTACTGTTGTACTATTTGTATAACTTCAGTTGAACTACTACATTTGCTTTGATAACCAACCTTTTCTTTATTCTATTTCTTTAAAGGGAACATGATTCATACGGTACTTGACATTTTGCTCCTTATAAATTTCGGTACCTTGATACGTGCAAAAGCATTCGCCAATTTAACCCTGCAAAATGTAGTTGTCAGTATAGGATAAGCAGGGATCGTTCAGTCCGGGGATTGTAGGGTACACCTACACAAAAAGGTCAATTAACAAATAAAAGAATAAAATGGGGGGTTTTGAATTTTGGTTCCTAATCTACTTAAAATAAAAACAAAACAAATAAAACTATATACAATGATCGACTTCCCTAACCTAGACCAATACCACTCGGAAATTACTAAGTGTAAAAACAGAAAATCCATTTCAACATGCTACAAAAATGTGCCCATCTTAAATGCCTAGATAAGAGCTCAAATGAAAAGCCTCAGCGGATCAATCCATTTATCTGATTCGTTCTAATGTAGGCATGGATCGGAAAAGTCCTTACCAAGCCTAATACTACTAATTTTCGAAAACACTCAGCGTAATTCTCTTAAGTAGTAGTATTATCTAACCCTCGAATCAACTCACACGTGCAAATTAACCATTAGACATAGAATTTAACACGTAATTTCCAGAATCGTTTAACCATTGAACATAGTTTTTACCACTTTTTAGAACTAATTGCTACTTGTTTAACTCAGCGCCTTAACAAATAACAATTACTCTTGGCAAATTAAGCAAACACACAAGAACTCTCACCGTTATTCTAGCATGCAAACTTATAAACCTAACTCTGAAAATTACCTAAACACGTAAAAGGGCACAAGATTGTAACATGCATCATAAAAGAATTCTCGAAATTAACTCAATAATAAACTGAAAATCTCAAAAATATTAATAAAAATATTCTGAAAATTCCGTGTCCCCAATTACACAACTCACAAATTGAAACACACAAAACCGAAACAAAAATTATAAGTAGAGTCATAGTTACACTTTGAAGCTTTCCTCAGCGGCTTAGCAACAAGGTGATGAACTTGTCTCTGCTATGGTGGTGGAGCGTCCTTGACTCAGCGCCTAAGAGCTTCGTAGATTGATGGATGGATGGTGGTCACAGTCTTGTAGGAGATGGAGGTTTGAGGAGTGAATTGGGCAGTCTTGGAATGGTTTTTGGCCAGGAAGTGATAGGCAATGAATTATCTTGGCTGGGAAGTGATCTTGGCTGGGAAGTGATAGGCAATGAATTATCTTGGCTGGGAAGTGATCTTGGCTGGGAAGTGATAGGCAATGAATTATCTTGGCTGGGAAGTGATCTTGGCTGGGAAGTGATGCAAATTATGTTCTGGATGTTGCCTATTTATAGGGGAGCATTGGTTGGCTTTTCCAGCTGAAACGTCTCCTTTATGGCCTTAAATCCTCTCATAATGGGGCAATTCTTTTAATTTCCAAGCTGAAACGTCTTTCTCTTATTTATTTTTCAGCTGAAACATCTTTCTTTTTTATTCCTCAACTGAAAACGTCTTTCTCCATTATTCTTCAGCTGAAAACTTCTTTTCTCCTTTATTTATTTTCCAGCTGAAACGTCTTTCTCTTTTATTCCTCAACTGAAAACTTCTTTTCTCCTTTATTTCCCTTCTTCATTGCTTGGTCAAATATCTTAATGCTTTATTTTATGACTCCATCATTGCTGTTTCCAAGAGTTCCACCAGGCAACGTTTCCTACAACAAACAGGAGAATATCAGAATTTTCTAGAGAAAATAAAGGAAATTAAAATGTAAAGACCGCAGAAACAGTTGACAGTTAGGAATCCTGATCCAGCTAGGATTTTTCATGAATTTTACTTTTTTCGCCTATTTCACTCCAAACACTCAACAAGACTCTGAAAACGACTCACTGACTCAAAACACGAAACTTAAGGGAGAAACAATGCTAAAATGGGGCACATATTCAATAATATCGTCACACTTTTTGGTCATATCATACCTCACTTTTTGAAAATATCAATACTACCTAGAACCGTTAGCTCCGTTAAGGAGGCTGCCAGCTGACATATTCTGATAATAAAATGACCAATTTACCCTCTCTCTTTTTTACCTCAGTTCTTCTTCCTTAGTTCCTCTGTTGAGGCTTTGATTAATCTGAGAATCTAAGATGAGATTGACAAGAATGAGCTCACATCTCTTGACAAATTTCTAACAGAGATGGTCCTTCAAACCAAACCTCCTTGTGATGTAATTAAGAAATGAGATTGGGCATACTGGATTCATCTATCCTCCACCTAATCGAATCGGGAAACAAACCCAACTTGATTTAGCAACCACAGCAGGAGGCTCTCTGGTTGTTTAGAGAACAATAACAGTTTCAACACCATTGATGAAATCCCCAAGATTGTTGAGGTTGATACCCGAATTAAATGGTGAGCACTAAGTCTTTCAAGGCCAAGTTTAGGTCTCACAGTGCTCCAAGACAGAGGCCGGAGCCGGGGACGAAGAAGAGGAGAGTTGAGAATGGAAGTGAGGAAAATGCCAACACAAATCACAGAAAGTCATTCTCTGTGGCATTCAACAACACTCAATGTGTTCCTCAACAACTTCATTTGTTTCTTCTTCTTCATCTTCTTCCTTTTCATTTAGTTCAAGTGGGTTCTCACAGTCACAATTTCTCAAGAGGAGTATCAGTGCATATGAGCCATTGCTCACTGTAAATAGTTACAGCAGATTGTGGGTGTGAAGAGACTGTTTGTGTGTGTGGGGGGGGGGGGGGGGTCAAGAGACACCAGAATTTGCCCGATGCCACATCTAAAGCCATGCGGGAAACACACATAATTGCACTATAGGATTGAGGACTTGGGATGGTTCCCACTACCATGTTTCATATTTAATTTTTGAATTTGGGCTTCATTTAATGAAATATGATGTACATGCAGTACTCTTAACTAAAATCTTCAATCATTAGAGGATTTACGGTTCAAAATAAAGAATCTAAACCCACTTTCTCTGGTTTTAGATTTTGTAGCTATTTGAGTTTCAATCAAGTTCTTCTCCCCATAAGCATCTTGTAATACCCCGGATATTCATTATTATTTTTTGAGGATTTTTCGGAATTAATTCAGTGATTGTTGGCACAAGTACATAGTTTGAGGATGAGGTGGAACTACTTCGGATGAATAATTACTCAAAATGTTTTATTTTCGGGGGGTCAAAGGGTTGACTTTTATTCATTGAGTTTCTCCAAAAACTTCCCTCATGAAAGTCATAGAGCGCATTGAAATGAGTTCGTGCATATGCGGAACACAAAAATCAGAGTTCGTATGAAAAAGTTACGGCTTTCGGAAAAAGTTTCTATTTTTGAATAAGGACGGAATTTTGCAAAAATTGCAAAGGAAAAATTTCCAAAATTGGAAACCCGTCCCTCTTTCTCTCTGCCTGATCCAGAATCGGCCCCCTCCCTTCATCAGGCGATTTCTTCACCGTCCAGCCACCGTTGGCCATGCCACCAGTCGCAATCTCTTCGTCTCTCCTCCCTCAACAAGTCTGTGGTAAGATTGTAGCACGAATTAAGCTGTGGAGGGTGCAGCAAGGTTGGGAAGCTCCATGACGATGCTGCCACCATAGGCAACGATTCTTGAGGGCTTTTGGAGCCTGGAGGATCTAGATGTTTTTCCTCAAAGTGGCTTAAAATGATTCAAAGCATGAATATCGAATTTTGGAATTGAAATTCTAGTGTTTCAATCGACCCACTTCCTTCTAAGGTAAATTCCGACCAATTGGCTTACAATTTGACTTTAGTGTAGTTGTGAAAGTTGTTGTACATGTTGTGAGGAAAATTTGGCATAGGTATCGTGGCCCAATTTTGAAGTTGGCCAGCGGCAGTGCCGCTGACTGTGGTTGTGCTTAGCAGCTGTTCCGGACATGTCAGGGGCAGTTTCTATTTCTGTATATGATTTACTTGTCGATACGAGCATTTCGATATACAATACATAATTTTTGGAGATCGTATGAATTTGTTAGGATTTTTACCATTTTCGATTGTCTCGATTTTCAATCCGTGAGGATCCGGCAGTCCGATCGACTTGTAGTTTTGATATATGGAGCGTAGAAGTATTCTGGAGACTTTGGGTGGTCTCAGATGAATTTCCGCCTCGATTGGCGTTACTTTCAGGGTTTTAGTTCAAACAGGGGTTCAAACTTTAATCGCTTTGTGTTTCGTGTACTGAGTTGGGATCGTATGTGATTAGGTATCTGACGAAGTTGTCTTGGACGGGTATTTTGTGATTGTGTTATCTCGGTTCTATATAGAAGATGCAACAAGATTCTAAGGTGAGTAAATCTCACGTGGTTCATTTACATTTACGAACGGAGCTACTTTATTTATTCGGAAGTAATTGATAAATTGTGAAATCGTTTTCGGAAATGAATATTTCTTTTAAATTATATGAACTTGATCGACTACGGTTCATGGGTAAGTAAAATGAGATTTTAAGTATAAAATGATTGTCTTGAATTTTGCGACTGTGAACTATAGTTTGTATTAGTGGCATTCCTGAGTGGATAACTGCGTGCGTGTATATATTTACGTGAAATATATATCTGGATGGTGTGGCATTGGGTAAAGTAATAATTGTGATATTATGTGGATTATTATTTCGAGCATTCACTCTTTGCGGGAATACAATATGTCATGTAATTGTTGTTGTTATTGTGTGAAAGAGTATTTGAGTTTTTGGTAACATTTGGAGTCATGTGTGACTTCTAAATGTTTCGATCTAGTGTCACAGTAATGACAGAGGCAAGTATATCGGATGCCATAACCCTAGTTGGGTGACAGGCTACGACTGAAGCAAGGATATCGGATGCCATAAACTTGGTCGGGTGATCGACGGGCTACGATTCAATTAGAGCTCTAGTCTGTCTGTCAACATGTCCAGGTTGGACCGGATTTTCATATTGATTTGTTATGTTAACATTTCCTATGATTTTGTCATGGGGTGACTTGTAATTGTCCATTTGGAAAAAGGTGTTGAGTTCTGGAAGGATTTATTAGTGTGAGTTGTTGATTTCTTTAATTAATTTCCTTTTTCATTTATATTATATGATTTCCTATTTATCTTTCATTTTCATTTCTATTGTTTGATTTCTTTATTTATCTTTCTTTTTCCACTTCTATTGTTGATTTTTAAGTAATCTTCTTAACTAAGCTATATGCAGAGATTATTATAATTTCTATTTATTGATTTTAATATAGTCTCATGAACTAAACTATATGCAGGGGTTACTGTGATTTCTATTTTGAATTGTGTGCTTTTGGGGTGATCTCCTGAACTAAATTTCTATGCCGGGATAACTGGTATTTATTTGGATTGATTTGTAAGTGCAGTTGTGGTTGAGACTCTAGTGGGTTGAGTAATGTTTTATCATGTCGTTGTGGTGATAAATGCTTCATTCGAGAGGAAAGAAAAGTGATTTCTTGGTTTGTTGTTGAGATTTCAAATGATTTGATTTGTCGCATTGGTGACATGTGTTTTCCTTAATAAGAAAAGGATTTGATGTTAGAATTAATTATTATGTTGATTTATTGTCCTTGGGTTGGAAAGATGTTTTAGTGGTTTTCTAGGTTTACTCATACGAGCTTGCAAAAGCTTACCAGGTTTGTTGGTTCAACCTGGTGCACTATTCCATGGTGTAGGAGTTATTGTGCAGGTTAGAATATCGAGTGATCGCCGTCGAAGTTGAGGTGTACATTCGGTAGTGTAGACGTCGAAGGGTACTCTTAGTTTTGATCTTCCGCTGTGTAGTGAGAGTGGTGGTTGTGTTTACTTATTAAATTGTTGTTCAGTTTAATTTGTAAACTCTTTGTAATGTAATATGTGACTTTAAAGAATAAGTCGGTATTGACATTGGTGAGCTTGGTTTATGTGTTGCTTAGTTTAAATGAAAAATCTTCTAAGTGTTTTTTTTGTGTTTGTTAAGTTTTCACTTTTCGGACTTGAATTTATTTATTCAAAATTCCGGTCGTGACACATCTTCACACAACCACAGACATACAAAACAAACAGAGAAAGAGAGATGCTTAGAGAAAGAAAAAAAAATTTTAAAATATGAAAGGATGAAAATACCCTTAAAATTGTTAGATGGAAACTTCCTTAATAGAGCTACCGGTTCTAGGTACCGAAATTTATAAGGAGCATTAGAAACATCACCTTATGGGTTAGAGATCATCTTATTATTGAAGATTTGTGGTGGTACCTAATTTTGTAGATTTGCTTGCGGTTTATTTATATGGACCATTTGAAGTTGAAATTCATGATGTTAGAGATGAATTGGAAGTGAAATTTGGAAAAGGAAGAAGAATAAGGGAAGAGGTCTGGAATTACTAAGTTTCTCATATTTGGGTTTGGGTATGGGCACAGATAAGAGAATTGCTACTATGGGCTAGAAGTTCGGGTCCAACAGGATTTTTATTTATTTTTTAAATCCAGAACTGAGATCAAATCGGTATGAGCCTGTTTGAACCCCAACCAAGCCGTTTTGATTAAAAAAAAAAAGAAGTAAAAGAAACCCATACCAAATCGATCGGTCTGGGCAGGTTTTGGGCTCCCCCCCCCCCTGTTTTCTCTTCCAAACACACCGTTATCATTCATAAAATCAAAAGGATATTTACTATTCCCAATAGAGCAACGCCTCCAAAAGCATATATAAATGTGACTTAATTATCTTAGTTTCTTATATTTATTTTTAGTTTTTTATTTTCCGAGTAGTTTACTTGATTTTATATTTGATAGGTTTTGCGGGGCAAAGAAGAGAAAAAGATATAAGATTGAGAAAAAATGCGCAGTTTTCGAGAAATTTTCAGAACATAAGGATTGCCACACAACTAGCAATCCCAAATGCGAAATCTTGAAGTGTCATGAGTAGGAAACCTTAATAGTCAGTTCGATTCCAATTCTTTTATGTTTTCTTGTTTTCCCAAATTCAGGAAGACTTGCTTTTCAATCATGATGATGTGTAACCAAATTCTATAGTTATTATTACTTTTTCTTAATGACACATTTACTTACTTGGAATAAAAAAAGTCATCAATCGGAGACAACTAGAAAGGATTAAGTCATGAATTGGAGACAACTAAAATGGGAGAAGAAAAGAATTGGTATGTGAATGATTCCTATACCCATGTCCCCCCTTGGTTATCAAACTCTCCCATATTTAAAAATCGATTCCTGATAATGAAGTGGGTCGACCCACACCCATTCTAATACCTATATATGTTAGTAAATGTAGGGATTCATATATTGGAATCATTCTCAGACTTATATATATTAGTAAACGCATGAAATTATCTCATGCACCGAAATTATTTCCTTCATTTTCATTCCCATTATAGGTAAGTAAACGTTCCATATTTCATTTGTTTTGACGAAAGTTTGGTTTACTTTTTCTTTTATATGATTTCTATGAGTGCATGCATAAGGGCATGTATTAGGCTTTAACGTCTTAAATAAGTAGATGACCACCTAATCATTGCATGTTTTAGAAAGGCAACCAAATAATGTGAAGGTTACTTGTGTCAACCAACTTTTAGATGACATAGTATAGACACCCGTATTTTTTCTTGTTTATTTTATTTTGTCGTACAACGTATGGGACTACGTATTCAAAAGGTACAAAAGTATTCGCGCTTAGGTAAGACTATGAGGCTATTTTAAAGGATTAAGAATTTAGAGAAAATCCTATTTGAGTCTAGGAAACTTTTCTTGAAGTACCCAGGCTTAGGAAAAGCCAGGAAAATTTTCCGGAAAAGATTCGGTGAAGTGTAAGAGAAATAAGGATGTTTGGAGTGGTATTTTTGAAGTGGGCTTAAGAGAAATTAAGAGAAAAAGAAAATGGGAGCAGCCAAGCCCACTTGGCCCAGAAGGATGCTAGACTTTTTACACTAATAAAAGAGGGAAGTATTTAAGGCCTCATATCCCCAAACCCTAGCCTCCAAACCTCATTTTCCTCACTTCACTCTCTCTCTCTCTCTCTCTGTTTACATCATCGGCCGTCACGCCGCCGCAGCATCACCGCCATCGCCGGTACTCCACTCAACACCAAAATTTCTAGATTTTCTCCTCATTATTCCCTCTATCCATTTCTCAAACCAAAATCGTGAGATTTAGCCATTCAATCATCCAAAAACCCTAGAACCCAAAATCAATTTTGGGGTTTTGTGATTTCTTCATTCTAAGTTCAAATCAAGGTAATCTCCCTCCTAATCTAACCTCTATTCATCCGATCTATACTTATTTTGTGATTTTTGGTGCATGAACCCGATTTTCCCTTAAACCATGAGGCTAGGCTACGGGTTTGGCAAGGATTTGTGGTAAGGATTTATCCCATGCAACCTTATTTCAAGTTTTTGGTTGTGGTGTTGATTTTGGACAGATTTGTAGGTGAAGAAGGCTAGCTAAGGAGGAGGATAGGCCGTGAGTTTTTGGAGAAGAAAGGGTTAGGATTGGGTTTTGGACCCCCTTGAATTTTTGGAGTTTGTTTTGTTGATTTTGAATTTTATTGAGTTATTTTATTAGTGGAAAATTGTGAAAAATGGGATCTTTGAGGAGGATTTATTAGTCTAGTTTTCAAAGTGTTGGGAAATTGTGTTGAAGATTTTGGTGGTTTTTGATGTGTAATTTTGACCAAAAGAAAAAGAAGGGAAGAAGAAAAGAAAAGTCTTTATTTTTTTGGAAGAAAAAAAATAAAGAAATGAGTAAAAGTTGAATAAAAGGGGTTTTACTATAATAAAGTGGTAAAAAGTGAAAAGAGTGAAAGTAAAGATAAAATCGGTGAAAGGAGATAAAAAGTAAAAGTGAAAGTAAAAATGTGAAAGTCACGGTAAAAGTAAAAAGATGAAAAAGGAGGAGTAAAATGGTAGGAATAGAAGTAAAACTTTATATATAATTATTTACTTATTTATTTTTAAAATAAATAAGAAATAATGGTAAATAAAGGGGTATTTGGTCAAAAGTCAGAAGTCAAAGTCAATTGTCGAAAGTCAACTCTGAGGGTTGACAAAGGTTGACCGACCTCATAAAACGCGAGGATCGACTGGACTTTGATCGCTCGGATTGGCGATAGTCTAATGGAGTGATAAAGATATTTTCCTTTTTAAGAAAGAAGTTAGTTTCCTAAATTGGTAAAAGTTGAAAGAAATAATAAATAGCCTCATTAAAATAAAAAGGATTTAGTATGCGTGATTATTTAAAGTTAGTCACGATGTTTACCCGGATAATTACTGACAAACTAAGAATGGTTTAGGAAACATAATCGTTAAGGAAGTTTAGACGAAAAACACCAGAGTGTGGAATACGCGGACATTCCCAGGTAGGGTGAGCTATCCCTTCCTTGTTGAAGACTTTTCTATATATGTGGAATGCTCTAGTATAATAGTTTATTGCCTGTAAGTACGTTTTTGGTTGTTCATTAGTCGATGTCTCGTGATATCTGTGTTTTCATAACTGATAATTATTGACTGCGAAAACCGAGGTTAGACATGCGTGTTGAGATACTGTACCCCACTGTATGTTTGTACTTGTGACCTGAAAGTGAATAAGACCTAAATGCATTGATTCCTGGTCATCCCATTGTGTCGATAACCGTGAACCTCCAGAGGGGGTTGTGCACCTATGTGAGTCGAGGAAAGGTAAGTACCGACAGTGAACCGGCCATACAACACTCAGGGCAGAGAAATAGACATTTTCGCTACTTATAGTCACAAGGACTACAGAGTAGTTGGCCAGTTCTCGAAGGATGACGAACTGGTCGATCACTGATTGTTTTAGATTAACCGGCAGGTAAGTATCTTAGAGCTCCAAGTTGTGTGAAGCATGATACATATGATTTCTTGAAAAAGACAACGACGATTGTTTTTGTTTGCATTTGTTTTACTCGACTTTACAAATGCGCACAGTTTATATCTTAATAGCTATGTTTTACTTATTAGTTTTCAAACCTAACTAAGGTTGGGTCGGCCCCTATTGGGCTAGTGAGGACGAAATGCTCACTCTTACACTTCAGGTTACAATGAGGTCACTCCGGACGATCTAGATTAGAAGTGGATCGTTGGTCGAGTCTGTGTGTTGTTGTCTTGAAGTCCTTCCCTTTGGGTACTCTATCAATTTACTTGCTTTCCTTTCAAAGTTGAACTTAGTTGAATTCTGTGAGGTCCGCCTACCTGGGAGTGCGCCTCACTCTATGTTTTATTATTGCTGTTGAACTCCTTTTATTTCGGTTATGATGTAAGCCCTAAGGAGTCACAGTGCACTGCCCTATCTTATTTTAAAGTATTTCCAGACTTGTTAATTTGAATATTGGGTTGTTGATTGAAAGTCATTTCTTAAAAGTATTATTTGTTTCTTATTTTCTAAAACTCATATTTCAAATGGAATAGTTAACCTAGCTGCGAGAGCTCATCTAGAGAATTAGAGAGCGAAGAAATGATATCAATGATCTCGTCTGATGGTGAGCGACGGTGGCGATGGTGCTTGCCTAGCTATCGTTGTTTGCTGCCAAATAGGAATTGTGATTTTGCTCCTGTCTTGTTGGGATAGATAGACTTGGAGGCAACAGTGAATGGCCTAGGTCGGGTTCTTGTTCGAAACTTCTAGGAGGCAAGGCTTTTGTGGTGTCGGTGCAAGGGACGACGACTGGGGTTGGTTTCCAGTTTTTCCAGGTGGCGGCGGCAGCGATAATGGTATCATGGAAATAGTTGGAGGTCCGATGATTAGGCATATTTGTTTGGTTTTTGGAATTGTTGCACAGGTTCTATCACTGTTTCTGGGCGGTGCCGTCGAGGTGGCATCTTCTTATGTAGTCATGGCAGCGGTGGAGTCCTGACGATAGCAGTGCATGTGGTGACTCTTGGCACAGGGGAATGGAGGCTGGGATTGGATTAAACTAGATCTGTTGGGCTTGGGGCTCTATCTTTCCCATTGGGCTTTGTGGCTATTGTTTATTTTACCCCTAGTTTGCTTTTGTTTCGATAATCCCATTTTTTGGGAGGTAGTGAGCTCCGGCTCAGCCTAGGCAATTTATTATGTTTGTTTCTTTTTCTAGTTGTTAGTTAGGTGATAAATCACGTTCAGCTCGATCGGGTTGTCTTGTCTATGCTAGTTGAAGCTCATTTAGAAGTACGTAGTTTCAACGTACCACAATGATGTGCTTGGTGTTTGAAGTCAGGTAGAATAGATTGTCTACGAGATGAGGAGATTTTGTTAGCACAGATTACTCTGCTACCAATGTCTTAAAAAAATAGTCTTCTTTGTAGTATTCTTTGCCCATGAACTAGAATGATGTTAATGTATGAGCGCTTTACATCAAAAAAATCAAATCAGATTTCTGTTTTTTTTTTTTTAATTTCTGTTTTCGTTTTTGTTAATTTTTATTAAAATACTAATTCACCTAAAAAAAATCTCAAATTTTACGTGCTAGGTCCTTTGTGGTCTAGTACATCTGTGTATATTTCATACTTTTTTTAGTAGTTTAAATCAAATAAATAGAATTTTATTTCACAAAGACTTTTTGTTACATCTAACTAATTTTCTACGGGAATACCCTTATTTCCTTGTGCAACAAACGACATTCTTAAGAGTGAATAAAGAAATGAGCCTTTGCCATGTAGCTCTTTTTTTCTGTTTTTTATTTTATTTTTTTATTTTTTATTTTTTATATAATTTTTTTATGTGATGAGTGCCATGACACGCTCTTTGAGAAAAAGTTTGAAGTCACTCTAAATTGGAATTTTGACGGGCATCGAACTTTTTAGCTCTACAGTGCAAATATTTAAGGACTTCCAACTCTTTCCTTGCTTCTCAAGGATTCAAGCGGTAAACCACAAAAACTTTTAAGTTCAGGAAATCCACAAAACACCAGTCAAGTTTAACTTGCTGGACTCTCGTAAGAAATACCAACGAAGATGTCAAAAGGAAAGGACATTTTGCTTCTCGAGAATTGAGAACCTATTCCTATTTGATACAAACCTCTAAAACAAGTGATAAATATCCGAAAACATCGAGGGGCTATTAAGGCTAAAACACGGCAGTTTGAACAAATTGTACACAGAAACAGTACAAGCAACCAGAATGAACATACCAAATCACCATTACAATCATTTACAGCTACTTCTTATCTACCTCCCATCTGCAGATGTGAAAGACTCGGCAAAGCCATAGGGGCGAGTGGGGATGCTAGTCTGGGTATTGTCCAAGCTTGGAAGAAGTGATGACGAAGAGGATTCCATATTGCTCCTACCTTCATAAGCCTGCCATTTCTTAAGTGCTTGTGGCAATGACATTTCAAGATCGATACCATATATGTCTTCAGAGCTTTGATCACTTGGTTTCCAAAGCTCCACCAGAGAAGATAGAACATTAACAGCATGGCTCATGTCAGGCCTTTGATAGGGCTCTCTTGCAGAGCAGTGACCTGCTAGCTCTGCAACAGTGCTCACACTGGCAAGTGTTCCCTCGTCAAGATCAATTGTTGGATCAATGGCCTTGCGGAACGAGTCCTTATTAATAAAAATCCTCCGAAACCATGTGACAAGGTGCATGCTCTCCTCAGGCTGGCTCTCGTCAAGTGCTTTTCTCCCTGTGATTAGCTCCATCAAAATCACCCCGAAGCTGAATACATCTACTTTAGTTGTCACACGACCAGTAACTGTGAAAGAAATGTTTTATGATCAATATCAATATCGTTTAACAAGACCAAATGGAAGTTGAATCTATTTTCTGAAATAATTATATGAATTATAAATGGAAGCAGACATATTCTGCTCTACAGATGGGTAAAGTTATGAGAGGCAGAGGGAACAGAAACAGCAGGACCGCAAGGAAAAAGGCATAAATAGCTTTGTCGTCAATTTGCATAATCTAGTATTTAAGTTCCAAAAGGCTGAAACCAGCTGGCAACAACTGATATATGGGACAGTTTCAATGAGAACAATCCAATATAAGCACAATATTCTCCCATTGTATCATATTAAAAAGTAAGGACAAACAGAAAATAGCTCAGAAAACCTAGCACTGATGTCCCAAAAGGCCATAATCATAGCTGGCAGAGAACATAATTCAGCTCTTTTAGATTATTATTGAAACATGCAATTTGGTGAACTCTAGATTATGCCCATCATCATTCATATAATGGGCCTCTTGTCTCTGTACCTAACACACAAATTCGAAAGGAAAAGTGATGACTTCAAGTTTTCCCAATCTGCTTTCTTAACAATGCCAGTAACCCCATCCAACATAAACCCTACCAGATTGCAATTGATTGCTCCAGAGTCATAACATTGCAGAAAATTGACTGGCAATTTCACCAGTTTCTTATGAATCAGTTAACAAAACATATCCAAGCCAAACAATTTGAAAGATTCAGTTTTGCATCTTTTCTTTTTCTTTGTGGAAAATAAGTTTCTGTGGCCTAGATAAAGCACTATCCTCATTCACATAATGTTTAAGTGGATGAGCTAGCTAGTGGCAGAAAAGGGATGAATAGTGAGATCCTAAGTTGAATTCATGTTTAAGCCAAAAAAACAAAAATTGTAAAAAAGAGAGGAAAAAACAGAAAAGATTAGATATATGTGGTATGGCATTTCTTTTGGTGAGCAATTCAGAAAATGGAGTCAAAGAACTAAAATTTTTTTGTAGTTCTTGCCTATTATGCAAGCATTGCCATTGAAAAACGTAGCGATAATGTCTCAACTTTATTTTCTTCAATAGCTGGTATACCACTCCCATAGCTTTCTTATTTACTTTTTTTTTTTTAAATACCTTTCTATCACGTACTTTGAAGTAAATACAGTTATTAACATCTTAGAACAAATGAAGTGATAAATAAACAAGAACAAGAATTACCTGCATATTCTGGTGCCAAGTATCCAAAAGTCCCTGCAATTCTTGTTTCAATTGAACCTTTACCCTCTGGAGCAAGCCGCACAAGACCAAAATCTGCAACCTTAGCCCTCATATCATCTCCAAGGAGAATGTTTGAAGGCTTTAGGTCTCTATGTATAAAACTCTGATGGGCTAAACCATGAAGATACTCAACTCCCCTTGCTACATCTAACGCAATGGTCAACCTTTTTGTCCATTCAAGTGGCTTCAGTCCTTCTTCAGGCCAGTTGAAGATGAACCTACTGAGTGTCCCTTGAGGCATATACTCATATACAAGAAGCCTTTCATTGCCATCCAAACAATACCCCAGAAGAGCAACTAGATGCCTGTGCCGAACCTTGGTCAAAACTGCAATCTCAGACTTAAATTCTGCAAGCCCCTTTCCGGCTATTACCCCAGCCTCCATTCTCTTAACAGCAATCTTTGTTCCATCATGAAGTTCTCCTTTATACACTGTCCCGAACCCTCCTCTTCCCAATATATTTTCTTCACTGAAATTGTTGGTCACACTCCGTAGCACTTGAATAGATATCACCATGTTTCCTGCTTCAACCATTTGGATGTCGCTTGGCTCACTACTAGGAAGAGTATGAGCTTCACTAATTGCACCAACGCTAACACTAGAGCCTGCAACTGTTATCTTCATGCTCTCATTATCAGATCCAGAATGGCGAGGATGGATTACCATTGCATTTGGGCTCTGAACTCTGGTCAATCGCTTTTGTTTTGTTCTATACAAACAGATGACCAACAGTGCAATTAAGAACATCACAAAAACACCACCGATAACAGAGAACACAATAACTCCTACTAAATTTGAAGATTTCTTCCCATGAGGTCCAGAACTGTTACCATTTCCAGAAATACTTGTAGAAGGGTTAGTTGAATTCTGAGACGGCCCATTGGTACTCTTTTCCTTCCCTATATCAGGGTTGCCATCAGTGTTTACAATCACATTAGCCTTGGTAAAAGCTGGGATTTTTCCATAAAGCAGATTGTTTGACACATCTAATTGAGTAAGTGCAGGCAGAGTGGCTAGCCCCTCTGGAATAGATCCTGTCAAATTGTTATCAGCAAGAACCAGTCTTTGGAGCGACTTAAGTGAGGCAAAAGCCGGAGAAATGGTTCCGGTGAGACCCATTTTCTGAAAATTGATGACTGTAATGTTGCCATTTCTACAAGTGACTCCGATCCAATCTGCACAGGGATCATTCCCCTTCCAATTCTCTGCAAACTTTTGAGGATAAGACATTGAGCTAACAATCAAAAGCAAAGTATCCACTCGAGGATCGCATGGGCCGGGACTTGGCAGGCAAAAGTTATTTGAATCCTTAGTCATATCTACTGAAACCCCCTTGGGAAATTCTGGCATTGGTCCTTGGAGCAAGTTGTTTGTCAAATTCAGAGACTCTAATGACTTGAGGTTCAACAATGACACCGGAACAGGTCCGGTGAACAAATTATCTCTTAAACTTAAGCTCCTCAAATCTGTCAACCCCGAAAAGTCGGGCAATGGACCCGAAAACCCATTTGAATGCAACCAAACCTCAGTCAGCGTAGTCATGTTGCGTAAAACATCAATGCTGCCAACAAGCTTACCTACACTTTGCTGCCCATTAAGCCAAAGAGACTGCATTTCTGACCCCGAAAAGCTCTCCGGCAATTGACCCTCCAGGTAATTGAAAGCCAAGTGCAAGTTAACCAGCCCGGGAAACGCATCGGCGTTGAAAAAACCCGGTATCTTTCCGGTAATGTTGGCAGAATTGGCTGAGAAATTTTGAAGTGACGATGCGTTCTGGAGGGTTTGGGGGATTTCCCAAGCCGTAAATGGGTTGTTGTCAATCTCAACAGACTGAAGTGAAGTCATGCCAGCAAAGAAATCACTAGGAACTGAAGTAAACAAGTTGTTACCAAGTAACAACACTTGTAACGAGCCCAACCCACTTAGGCTTGGAAGAGGCCCGGAAATCTTGTTCCACTGAACCTCTAATCGCTGTAGCTGAGTGAGGTTTTGGAGGCTTGTAGGGAGCGTACCTTGAAGGTTTTGGTGACCAATCTGGATCCGGGTCACCCTATTGTCACCTGAGCAGCCTACATAGCTCCACTTGCACGGGTCCGGGTCGGACCATCCGAATGAACTAGACGGGTTGAGGCTCTTCTTGAGGGCTAGCATTACTGCAGCGTCGTTGCTTGCGCTTGGTTGAGAGTTGGCACAGAGCAACAAGGAAGAAAACCCAGCAACCAGAAAAGCCAAGAGCTTGTAGCAGTACCCAACATGTTGGGGTTTCTTCTTCTCCATGTTTGATAAACACACCAGTGTTAGGTTTGTTGTTTTCTACAAAATATTGCAGAGAGTTAGAAAGAAGTTGGTTTTGCATGCACTATGCATCAATAAGCTGCTATGCTATACTGGAAGTCAATGGGGCAGTTATCACATTGAAGAAAGCTGGAAGCTTTAGGTAAAAAGGAGCAGAGGAGAGAAAAGGGTATCAACTCCAACCCAATGATTCAATGAACAGAGAGACAGAGAGAGAGAGAGGAGGGTTTTTGTTTGTTTCTTTTTTGGAGAAGTAATGTTATTTTTGGGTTGGGAGGTGAGAGATGAAGCACATGGGGGGGCGTGGTTTGGAAGAGTGGGCCACAGATCTGGTTTGACAGTGCTAAAAAAGCTGGAAATGAGTCATAAGTGGTTTTTGATTCCTGGTCCATCACCCTCAAGTTGCCTCATGTACTCTCAACTTTTTTAATGTTTGAAGCATATCTTTGTATTTTGTTATTTGGTTTTGGTTCTGCGGGAGCATAGTTGCATGTCTCCGGAAGCTAAGAGCGTAAGAGCAAGTTGATCTGTTAGGTTATCAAATCACTCATTATTTATTATTTTTTAATATTATTTTCACTTTCAGAGTTACGGATACAGTTTTCAAACTGACCTGGATTACCAAAATTACTTTTTAGGTCACTTGCGTGACTTGCAAACTGACTTGAGTGATCCGATAACTCAAATCAGTTTGAAAATTGTGTCGATAACGTAAAGGATATAAATAAACACTAAAAAAGTACAAAGCAGTAAATAGTGGGAGATGAACTTACTCTAAGTTTCTGTACACCCCCCACCCCAAAAAAAAAAAATAATAAAGTGTGGGGACTGGGGAAGTAGCTAGCTTGGTTAAGCAAAAATAGAATAGGGAGAGTATGAAGACGCAGCACGTGTTGAGGGCCACAATGATTTGTCACCAGATGCTTGTGGAAATGAACAATCGAGAAACTTGCACATGGCGTGTTTTCTGTGGCCACTATCTTTTATAAAAAAAATAACAAAAAAATTTTTTCTTTTTTTTTTAAAGAATAGTTATATTCAAACCTCTAATACACCCTGATAAATAAGAAGAGTGATTCTAATTGGATCTCCAAATTTACTATTTGGACCTCCTATACTTAGTACATCTCTAATTTACTTTTTAGAATACTTGAAAAGCTAAGTAGACCTCCCTAGTTTTACCAAAACACCCTTGAACATCAGATACAACAATTTGTTACTTTACCTTATCAAAAAAAAAAAAAAAACAATATATATGTAACGTTACTTTTTATTTGTATCTTCAACCACGTGAAGAAAAACGAATCAAAATCACATGTATCTTATGAGTAGGTCTCTCCTCCACCAAAATTAATCAAGGGTTGGTTCTCAATCTTGATGTTGCTAGAATTCTTTTTAATTTGCTAAAAGAAGGAATTCGAGGATTTTGGGTTAGAAGACCAAATATCATAATATTCAATTAAGTTAGTTTAAGGAAATTCCAAATCAAATTATTTGGAATTTAATTTTGTATTAAATTCTAATTATTATTTTTACTTAATTATTTTAGGTAAATTATAAAACTATATAAGCATTATAAGAAAATTCCGGAAAAAAAAAATTAATTGAAGGTTATATTTGAGGAGGTAAGAAGAGTTTTTTTTTTTTTGCCATTTTAGATTTTTATCTTTTTGTTCTTATTTGTCTTTTTATATGACTTGAAAAAGTCTATTAATAATTGAAAAAAATTAGAGGTCCAAATATCAAATTTGGAGGTCCAACTAGAACCTCTCAAATAAGAAAGCCTCTAATTTAACGTCCCCTTTGGGTTTCTCAAAAAAAACCTCTAATTTAACATCTCAACTGGTATATATAATTGTAGAGACTAAAATATCAGATTTTGAGAATATATAGATGATTTAAAAAAATAGAAATTTTAATAAAAATATCGGAAAAATTTCAATATCGGTAAATATTTGAAAGAAGCAACATAAATCTATATAAAATTATAGAAATTTGAAAGGAAGCTTTAAGAAATGCTTATTTGATCAATTATCTCTTGTATTCATATCAATAAAATGTTGATTAAACTCATTACATATGGATTTTTAGTGAAATAAGATAACTTCATATGCGCTGACAAAATAATATATTCTTGACATTTAACTTAATACATCTACACTTTTGATGTTGTATGGATTGGAACACAATTTGAGTTGAAAATAATTTGCCTTTTATTACGTCTATTTACTGAAACATCTACTTAAATTTACAATACTTAATGGATATGTATAAAACCCTAAGGCCCCGTTTGGTTAACAGGAATATCAAAATAGGAAAATGATTTATTTTCCTTTCCTGACCAATATGGAACGGAATATATTTTGCTATTTCCATTTCGGTGTTTGGAACATTACTAAAAATTAAATTCTGGAATTAATTTTGCATTCCTATTATAGTATTTGGTAAGTCATAAGAATGAAATATAGAATTAAAATTTTCAATAACGCCCTTTTACTAATTAAAGTACATATATGACATCAATTTATAAGGAATATTGGTGAGGGAATATAAATTTTTTAGATGGATAATTAATGTAATTTTTCCTTTGACAGTAGGAAATGGAAATAGAATACCACCCCTGATTGGCTTTATGAGGGAGTCAATTTCCAGTCAAATCTTTTTTTTTTATTATCTTTCCTATATCTAATTACAATCAAACGAAACATTTAATTGGAAAATGAAATTAATTCATATTCCATACCATGATTTCCTGTCATCCAAACAGGGACTAAGCGTGCTCTCTATACCGCGCCTCCAAGCTTCTAAAGCCACCATGACAATGCCTTGTGCACCACCCCACAGCCATCTCACAGCCCTTCTCCTCATCTCCTTCATCTTTGTTCCAAAATGGCTTCTTTTGAGGAAGTTACTGCAAGCTTCCAAGCGTCTCTTGCACTTGCAGGAGATGATGTGATTGATATCACGATGCTGTCACGTGGGAAAACTCGACGAAATTCTCAAGCTTACTTGTTGGGAAGATCCCTCTCACCCAAGCCAGTGGAGATCATTGACCTTTGTCGTCACTTTCATAGGATTTGGGTGATGGAAAAAAACTTCAAAATCCAGGAAAGAACAAACTCCCTTTTCCTCTTCTCTTTTGATCACCGTGGCGACCTGCTCAAAGTGATTAGAGGAGGGCCTTGGAATTATGCTCGAACTCCAATGGTGTTGATGGAGTATGATGGTGTGACACCAATTGAAAAGATCCCTCTGAACCTACTATACTATTGGGTACGTATCACTCATATCCCTCCTGCTTATGAGAAACAAAAAACTATCATGGATATTGCTACTGTGATTGGCCATCCCCTTGAACTGGATGAAAAGCTCTTTAACAGCAAAGGGGAGATTAAGGGTTAGCCATGATATCCTGAAACCAATTTTTTTTTGGAAAAAAAAAAAAGTGAAAATTGATGATGGGGTTGAAGAGGTAATTCACTACCGCTTTGACAACCTCTTTGGACGTTGTGAGGATTGCTTGTTGGTCTTCCATCTAGGTTTGTGTACTGCTGCCGGAAAAAATAAAAACAAGACTGTGGTGCAAACTCATGTATCAAAAATTGAATATGAATTTTTTGGTTGATGGTATGCCATTTACTTTTAAATCCTCTATTTCCAACTGCTGTTACTGTATCACCCTTTGTGAATCTGAAAGACATAGGGGTTCGTAAGGCCAAAAAGTCTATTGTGCTTCGTGAACCTGAAGAAAGAAAAGATAATGGTTTGGTTATTGTGCCTGTTGAAGAACAGATGTGCAGCAAGAGAGGTAGACGCACTCCTACCCCTTCACCTCAGAAAGTCCAAACCCCAATTATGATTGATGAAAACATAGGACAAATGGCTAAACCAAAGTAGCTCAAGATACCTGAATTCACCACCAAATTTATTGCAAAGTCTTTAGGGCTTTAGGAAACTCCAGGTGGTATAATGGTGCCAGTTGTAGCTACAGAGACAAGAAGAAAGGGGGGAGTCCTCTTAGAGCCCGAAATAAAAATCCACCAAAAACCAAGAATGACAAGGGGAAATTGCTTAAAAAAAATGCTGATATCAAATAAACTGAAATCCTTTGCCAATGCAACCAAATTGACTCTCAGTACAAGCTTGGATTATATTTAAACTCTATCAAAGCAAAATTAAATTAGTTAAAGCTTCTAACAATAAACAAAACCCAAGTTTCTTGATCAAATTTTGACCAAAGAATAACAACCATATTAGCCAAACAATAATTTCTCTCTGTAAACTCAATGAAGATGTGTGATTAAACTTGCCTTTCATTCTAATTAGAATGGTTTTACATTAAGATGTTTTGGTAATTTTTTTTTTTTTTTGAGTTCAAATAAATTCCATTGATAGAACGGCTAGAACGACACATACAAACGGTCCATAGAGACACCCGGTACCATTCACTGTTTCAAATCTTACTCAATTATTCAAAGAGCTTGCCAAAACTAAACATAAAAACTAGGCTTACAAAAACTACTTTTGACTTGAGCCTCCCTTTGCAATGCACGCAATTGTGGTGCGCTAGGAGGTTCAAATATTTAGTCCAAAAACATAGCAAAGTTTAGTGTGCAAGCCAAAACCCAACTTACAAATTACTCAATCTCTTTCCCCTTCTCCTTGCCCTTACCTGAAGGGCTAGAGGAACATCGTGAATAGGTGAGACTCAATATTGGAGAAGCAGTTTTCTTGTCATTCTTGGTCTTTGATGGATTTTTATTTCAGGCTCCAAGAGGACTCCCCCTTTTCTTCTTGTCTCTGTAGCTACAACTGGCACCATTATAGGTTACAGAGGACATCCCTGCTTTACGTTTTGATTTTTTAATTTTAGGTTTGTTTTAGAGGGTTTTTTTTGTAATCTTCAAGAATTAAAATATCTGTGATATTTCCGATATATTCTCTCATATCTTACTTTATGGAGGGATTGATATTTCATAGGGGAATATTCCATCGTTTCTGCCAAATTTCTCTGATATCGTCAAATATCCTCGATATATAAGATATTTAAGATATATATCCCAATAAAATAAAGAAATATATGTAAAATCTAATATAAAAAATAGAACATAGAAAAAAAAACTTAGTTATTCACAGAGAAATATACATTATGGAATATGGAGGTTATGTTAGGGTGTAAAATTTTAATAACGGTTTCTAGTCAGGATATGGCCTAATAAAAAGGCAAATTTACTTGTTTGGGAAAAGCACCTTGAAGTTCAACCTCTGAAGGCAGGATTAAGTGAAGCGAAATCCCCTCACGGCGAATCTGGTTAAGGAGAAATTCTCTCAAGGTAAATCCAGGTGTTTCCCTAAATGCAAATATGTGTGAGGAGAGATCTTCTCAAGATGAGAATATGGGTGAGGAGAAATCTCCTCAAAGCAAATCTGGGTGAGCAGTATTCCATTTGAGGGAAATCCAAGTAAAGACTAGAATCCAAGTGAGAAAAAATTCCCTCAAGACAAATCTGGGTGAGGACAATTCATGATGGAGCAATTTCAGCAAAAGAAAACAAACTTGATGGGTGCTTAGCATCATCAATATTTGATGGGATAAAACATTAAGTCAACCATTGCATGCAACATGTATTATTTCTCTATCTCGAAATACGTTTATATCTTGATAATTGCTTAGTTAAATTTATACTAGATAACTTTTTGTTTCCGTATTTGTAGCACATTTCTTGAACCTAAATTTTCAATATCAACCTGGGGTTGGTCATAGCAAACATTTCTCAATATCGCTTGGGAAATTTTTCAAACACTTGAACACAAATAGAGATATCGCTGTGGAAAAGTTTGTGGATGAGGTAACATCTTATTGATGACAATCTTGAAAAAATATGGGAGTACAAATGACCAATTTTTAAATAGTTAATGCAGACTGTATGCTTTAGAGATACAAAGGAATCATTAGCTCAACCATAACAATTAAAACACGAGAAATTAGAAAATCAGGTTTGTGGTTTATATATATATATATATATATATATATATATATATATAGAAGTAACTCATTGTAGTTCATTTATAGCTGATTGGTAGGCACAGTATGGGTATCCGCACCAAACATACAGAGAATTGCAATGCGTATTTTAGCACAAACAACTTCTTCTTCTGCATGTGAGAGAAATTGGAGCACATTTGCTCTTATTCATACCAAGCAAAGGAACCATTAGGCATACCAGAAGTTGAAAAAGCTTGCATACTACTATTACAATATGAAGCTGCGGTTGCGCGATAGACATGTAATGAAAAATATAATGAAAAATATGGTCAATACAACTATATCAATCTTCATGTTGCAAGTGAACCGCTTAATAATGGCATTATCTACTTCATGATTGGATTATGCCTGCACACCTCAATGATGAAGTTTGGCAACCCTCATCCACAAGTTGTAGAAACTGCAACTAGTGATGGAATCAATGTAGAGAGGGCTTTATTGAAGAAATTGTCAAATACCTAGGAGATAATTCAGATAGTGATAATGCGTGGGTGGTACAACAACTCCAGATAGTTCTAATGATGATGAAGATGGTGGAAGTGGAACAGGTGATGGAAGTAAAAAAATATGAAGATGGACAATCTTCTATGGGTGGAGGATTGATCAATTTACCTGTGAAGGTAATTTTGATCATGCCACCCAAGATGAAGACAATGGAGCTAGAACAGCTAGTCATGGTGCTCAAAAGAAGATTGTTTATGGGAGGAGGACTAGAGTTGCAACTAATGATATTCAAATTACCCCATCTGATGTTTCTTCAGTTGCCTTAAGTTTTGACTCTATCAGTTTAGGCAGGCATAGAGCGTAGTGAGACCTCAAATGAATCTCATGAAAGCAACAATCAATTTGACTATGATGCTTATGCATATAATTGATATGGAGACGCACATGACTAGTCATCCAGTTGGATTCATGTTTATTATCCCCTTATAAGGGAAACAGTAGGCAGCTCCAAAGAAATCTATAATTATCATGTTAATCACTACAATTCGTACTATATGAATCATATGTCTTGGTTTGATTATTATATATTCGTAGACTAGCGTGCAACTTTTCAACCACCTAGAGTTTTGTTTGGATGTAGATGAGGTTGACATTCACATATATATATATATATATATATATATACATATTGAATAAAATCAAGACGATTTCTCATTAGAAACTCAAGCTAGAGCAGTACATTACATACATTTCTGCTGCCTTGAATACAGAGGGCGAATAAGAAAAAGTGGTATATATATCTAGTACTATTTAAGGAAAACTGATATTGGGAGAGAATTGAGTCGTACTTTCATTGAAAATAGGGGCCTCTTTATATAGAGAATTACAAGACATAGAATCAAAGTTGAACAAGGAAACATAATATTACATTGATTGGATATCTCTAAGATTCTCCGATATTATCTCTAATTCCAACCCTATTATCACTAGGTCAAGTAACCTAGAGTTTGGTCTAGACACATATTCTAGATTTACTTGAATACTCCCCCTTGCGTTGCCCAAACGTGGTGCTCCTCTTGTTGCTTCATTAAAAACTTTGCCAAGTAACAAAAATCCAGTGAGACAAAAATAACCTCTGTCGAAGGGGAAAAAGAGCACAACACACCCTTCACGTTTTGAGATTATACATGTAGACATTTCCCCCTGATGTCTACATCTCCCCCTAATGATTACTGTCATGGGAGTTTGGATAACTTCCGCAAACGATGTTACCTACACATTTCTCGAAAGTAGAATTTAGGCAATGACTTAGTGAGCAAGTCTGCCACACTGTCCTTAGATCCGAACCTAGTTCATTTTGATCTTGAGGAGAGTCTGTTCTTGCTGATTATGCTTGGTGCTGTCACATTTGTTGTAGCCTTGCTTCATTCGTTCAAAACAGGCAGCATTATCCTAAATGCTCATAGGCTCATCTGTGGTAGACTACAAACCACAATTGTTTGAACATGTGTAATTATGGATCCAATCCATATACATTCATGAACCACTTCGTGAAGAGCAATAATCTCTACATGGTTCGAAGATATAGCGACTAGGGTCTATTCTGTAGACTTCCAAGATATTGCGGTCTTACCCATGGTAAACACTTAACCAATTTAGGAATGACCTTTGTGTGGGTCAAAGAGATACCCAACATCAGTAAAACCTTCCAAAACACTTGTGTCATTTTGGGATGCGGAGAGGGAACATAAACCACTATTGGTGGCGTTCTTGACATATGATGGGTCTGAATCCAACGTCTCTCTATATGGATAGAATAAGCCCATATCAATCGTACATCTCAACTATCGAAAGATATCTTCTACACCAATCCAATGGCGTCACGTTGGCACAAAGCTATATCTAGCTAACAAGTTCATGGAAAATGAGATGTCTGGTCTTGTGCATTGAGCTAAGTACAATAATGCGCCTATTGTACTTAAGTAAGGCACTTCTGCCTCTAGCACATCCTCACCATCCTCCTTTGGACGAAGAGGATCATTTTCAGGATCAAGACTATAGACGATCATGGGGGTGCTTAAAGCCTTGACCTTGTAAACATCTATCACCACGATGCTCAAGTTCCAAACCGAGACATAATCGTGTTCTCCCAGAATCTTTCATCTCAAACTCAGATTTCAAGTGTTCAACGGTTTCCCTCGACTCTTTAAGAGCTTCCAATGAAGATCATGTCCAACATGAACAGTGATAGAGTCAAAAATTTGTTATGGAAACGCACGGGCATATCCCTTCCCAATCAAGTAGTCGCTTTAGTGAGCGTTTCAACCTCATTGTAAACTCGCTTTGTAGTCTAGAGCCACTTGACTTGGGTAAATGAAGTTCATCATGAACCTTCATGTATATTCCGTACCTAGATCCCCATTGAGATACGTAGTGACCACATTTGTAAGCTGCATGTTCAGTTATTTGGAAACTACCAAACTGACAAGACAATGGAGTGCAATGACATCCATTACGAGAGAATATGTCTCATCATAGTTGATTCCAAGACATTTTGTGAGAAGCCTTGCACCATAAGGCGAGATTCCATCTCTTTTTCTCATCATGCTTTCTAACGAAGGCCCATTAGTCAACAGGTTTTATGTTTAGGAGGTGTTGGCATCATTGGCTCTAAGACCTTCCTCTTCGTTAGAGAATCCAACTTATCTTGGATCACATCTTTTCATTAGGCCAATTTTATCTAAGTTGGCATTCATTCATCAACGGAGCGTGGTTCGATATCATCTAACTCAATAAACTCATGTGCTATGAAATGCGCGAATACATCATCAATCATGATGGAGTTTCTATCCCACATCTCATGTACACTAGTGTAATTTTCATAGAGCTCTGTATTCTCAAAAATAGGTTCCGACATTGTGGCGTCCCCTAACGATAACCATAATCCAAAAAATTCTCATGAGACTGATTTTGAGTGTCGATGATCCAAGGATTGGTTTGTGCCAAAGTATCCTTCGAACCCACAGACTTCCCACGCATCCTAACTGGGGCCATGGCCTGTAATTCCAGAATGCCACTCTCTATGGCGTTGGCGCCATGCCTACCTCCGTGTAGGGTGCTGCTTACGTCCTCTCGTAGGGGCGTTCATCCTTGCAGGCATATTTGCAGCATATATGTGTGATCTCGTCACTTTAATAGGAATCGAGATGAGACATAGTGGGGACAGACTATGACAATTCCTGTCATTCCTGTTGAACATTTGTGTTCTTATCTCCCCTAATGACTGGAAGACTGTCTCAAATCTAGCAGTAAGGAGATCGCTTTGTAAGGGTGTTAAGTGGCGGACAGTTGTTGGAGTCTCAAATCCAACATAGTTGCTCATTCATCTGTAAGGACCCATCATACTGCGCCGAGATGAGACATAGTGGGGACAGACTATGACAATTCCTGTCATTCCTGTTGAACATTTGTGTTCTTATCTCCCCTAATGACTGGAAGACTGTCTCAAATCTAGCAGTAAGGAGATCGCTTTGTAAGGGTGTTAAGTGGCGGACAGTTGTTGGAGTCTCAAATCCAACATAGTTGCTCATTCATCTGTAAGGACCCATCATACTGCGCTGTGGAGTGACCGGAAATGCTGCTGGAATCATTACAAGTCCGGTTTTGCAATTTTTGTCTTTTAGTCATAATATTGGACCGATCTTTTGATGGCCTTCCACTCCGAACTAGCCTTTACACTCTTCATATAAAATGATCCTTAGGATATATAGAATATATCTGGAAAGTTTCAACTCATTTGGAGTTCAATCAGTCTGCCGCTCTTCCTTCCTTACTTAGCTCGGTTTCTCCTAGCCAGAGTAGGAAAATGTGCTAAAGTTGAGTTTTTAGTGCATTTCCATGCTTCTCCATCATTTCCTAGCATCATAAGGACAACATAATAAATATATATAAATAAACACAAAGGTTAAGCAAAAGTGCAAGATTAGGGGAATAATTACTAGGTAATTTTGGACCTAACACCGAGAATGATGGTGTCGGTGCCTCGAATGTCGACGACTGTGTTACCCTATGCGTCAGACCCGTGCCGGAGAGGACGTGCTGGCACTTAAAGAAAATGGTGTCGTTAATTCAATTGGAATCTCAGAAAGCTCTTCTCTGTCGTTGATCCTCCCCGGGGTCTCCCACCGCCAGCCGTTCAATGTAGCAACTTTCGACTTTGAGTTCTCTGCCAATGGCTAGCTGGAGCAGTTGGGTCGACCAGCAGATTTCGCGATTTAGGTCTGCCGGACCCTCAAACTAGGGGGGGTTCTTCGTGGCCCAGATCTTCGCTAAAGACAATTACAACTTCAATTCCTTTGTGATTTCTTCAATTGCTGCAGACTCATCCGCACCCATGACGTCGACAGGGTCGATATAATGTCTGTTCATGAGGTCGTGCTGAGAAAATAAATGCAATTTCTCAACCCCGTCCAGCTATGGAGGACGACTCTTGATATGGAGGTGCAATAGAGGTAGGACCATTTTTGGAATTTCATTTTTGCGTGGGCCCCACCTGAGCTGAGTTGGTAGGCCAGGTCAATGGTTTAACGGTGCCATTTAACGAAAGCGTAACGGAATGACCTATTAGACGAGATTTGATAACGCATGGGTGTTTTTGATGAAATTGAAAGTGCAGAGACTGAATTGATTTTGGACTCAAATCACAGGGTACTAAGCAGTATTTAGCCCAAAATATATTTTTCAACATATCCTGAATATTTTCAATATCTCATTTTTTTCAAAATTTCAATAAACATGTAAAAATCAATAATTTAATCCTTGTAATCTCTCTATTTTTCTATCGAACAAACCTCGGAGTCTTCCATAAAACTTCATATCACATGCTTGAATAGGACTTGACTTCCGTTAGGGCAACTCCAACAATAGGTTCTATTTGGGGGTGCTATTCTCATTTTGGCACCCCTTATTGCACTATTCATATATGACTTAATTCTCATCTCCAACAATGAGGTGCTATTTCACTATTCTTGATTAAAATATAATATGAGTATAATGTTGATGAATATTATATTAAAAGTATGTTAATATAGTTAAATAATGTAAAAAATTTAATTTTAATTTTATCATATATTTAAAAATTATTCTTTTCATTTAATTAATTTTTTATTAAATGAATGGAGGATATTTGGTGTGAAGGAGATGGGTGAATGAATGAAAAATTGTGAAGGAGATGGAGGATATTTGGTGTGAGGAAATAGAAAAGAATGGGTTGATATTTATAGAATTTCCCACAATTTACTATTCCAACGGGTATATTTTTTTTCCCTCAATTTTCTGGTAATTTTTAATTTTTTTTTTGGAATAAAGTAGAAATAATAGTCCTTGATTTAATAAGAGCCATTGATCACATTTTTTCCTTCAAATCTAAGCCGTCAGATTAAATAGGGCCAATTTGAGTAAAAGCAAATAATAATCTATTTGCTGGGTCGCATGAAGTCATAAACAGTATCCGAGTCTTCGTTTTGGAAAAGTCTCAAATATGAGATTTGCGTTCATCCCAAGTCCTATAATTTTAGGACTAACTCTTACGAGTGGGCTCGGTGCGGGTCGGACAGGTTTGAGGCCCAAACCGTATCCGAACCGATTTTTGCGGATTGGCTATTTTCGGAACCGCAATCGGATTTTTACTGTGCCGGGCCGAATTGTTCGGTTTGACCGAAATGCGGTTCGGTAACCGATTTATTTAGGCCCAGTAATAGACCTTCTTTAATCACCATTTGAGGCCCTAAAGACCAGGCCCAATACATTCATGAAAGTGCAAAATCCTAACATTCATATTCTTCAGTTCAAGTGTTCAACAGTTCAGCGCTGCAATTGAAACTCCAAGTGAAACTGCAGTTGAAAACATTCATCATAAAATCCAAACTGCAAGTGAACAATCAAGAATTCAACGCTTCATGAAAGTATCAAACTGCTTCGGCCTCCATTCTTCAATCTTCATCATCAGAATTCCCTTCGGCTGGATCTATCCAAGTATTCAAGTATTCAACAATCCCAACAGAAAGCAACAAAACAGAAAATCAAATCGAAAGTTAGAATTCGAAACAATGTTTAACAAAATGCAAGAAATTTGAAAGTTGTTCCAGTTTTTCAACTTACCAATTTCAAGTTGTTCCAGTTGATAAACCTAAGTAAGACTATAAGAATATCGAAACCTCAGCTATTGAGTAAGAATATCGATACCCGAGTTTTAATAAAAAGCCCCAAATTAGTTTTTGAAACTACGAAACCACTCCGACCCGCACTGAGCCCACTCTGATTCTAAACAATCTTCAAGCAGATATGACAAGAGAACAATCTAAACATCTAAACATTTGATGTTTAGATTCTAGAAGAACAATCTAAACATCTTAAAGCAGAAATATCAAAAGAATAGTAAATCAATCTAAAGTCTAAAGATTTAGAGAGCTTACCCTCGCAGGCTCTCGGCCGAGAGAGAAGCTGGGATCAGAGCAGAGTATTAGCTGGGTCAAGAGAGATTGAGAGAGTTGGGAGAGGTCAAGAGAGATCGTGAGATTTGGGAGAGCTGGAGAGATCGAGAGAGTTTGGCAAATGAGGTCGTGCGGCCAGGTTGTGAGAGACTGAGAGTATTAGCCTATTATGGTTTCTATAGAGATCGGGTGCATGCAAGCTCACATAAGCTTGGTTTGTGACCAATCATAATTAGACAAGTATTAAAATTAATTCAAAAATAAATAAAATAAAAATTCGGTTCGGACAGTTTAACTCGGTCGGTTCACCACCTGGAACCAATTCTGAACCGTTAAGAACCGATTCGTTCGATTAGACTCCAAAACGGCGCCTTTTTTTTTCGGTTCGGACGGTTCGGTAACCGGATTTCCGGTGTGTTATGCCCACTCCTACTAACTCCCCCTAAAAAACAGAAAAAGTCCTATAATTCAACAAAATCTAGGATCGTTGGAGTTGCTCTTACGTATCTGTCCCTGATATACTTGAGCCTCTGAAGAGGACGACTGTAGCCCATAGGAACCAAAATAGGGACACAGCAGACGTCTCCGTCCTAGACTAAATCAAGTAAAAGGGCCAATCTGGATGTGGGTGTTCTAGGGCCTTAAAATGATAGAATCCCAAGTTTCCAACTTTGAATTGAAAATTTTAAAGTCGTTTACTAGGGCCTTTTGACTTCCGGGTTGTGCTTTCAGCTCCAGAAGAACATTGGCAGGTTAGTGATAATACCCATTTGTGAATTTTGTTAATTACTCTCTGTTCAGATAGCTACTTTTGACTTTCAACCGAGTAGACTGCTTTGGGCAGCTGAGAGTGTGATTGTTTTTTCTTGTAAGAGGGAGGTTGACGAAATTTGACAGATTGTGATGCTGGTTTTGGATTTGGTCGTCATTATCTGTGTGTAATTTTATTTGACTTTGTTTTTTCCTATTCAGAATTTACTCTTGTTTTGACAGAATAGAAAAGGAATAACCATAATAAATAAATTTAATAATCCGAACCCTAAAAGAAATGCTACTTATAGTTAAGCTTTTAATTGAATGAGTTTTCGATGTTCATCACTGTTTCACAGTGTTGCTATTATGATTTTCCTTACTCAAGTGGTTGCAGAAAAGTGGCAAAGCACCAACCTTATGTTGTTCTTTTTCTCCTAATACTTATGTTTATCTCCAACAGGGGTGTTGTATAATTAAAGTTGTGGGTTCAGGTAAATTAGTAGGAGAGGGTCCTGTCTTTTTGCAGACACACTTGTGGTGTGATTAGCTTACTTCAATTAAAACCTTAGGAATTGAAATGGTGTTTTCATTTTCGGTGCATGGCTTCTCACACACTTAGCATGTGAATGGTGGGCTGCTGTTTCATGATATATATGATTCCTCTCCATGCATACTTTAAGATAGAAAAGAAATGTAGTTGATTAAGTCACTGAGTCGGGAGATAATTATATACGCATACTTATGGAATCAGAAGTTTACCATCGGTGATTTTTAGCATTTTCAGTTTTGAGTGTGAGTCTTTTTATTCTGGAATTTTGTGGGGTTTGATTTTATCTTTTCTGATTGGCATATTGTCTACCTGTGTTTTAATGTCCAAACAATGCCTCCCCGGAAAGTAAATTAAGGTTTCTTGTGCCTCTATCTCCTGAAACTTTCTACCATTTGATTTTGCCAGTTTAATCGGAAATTTGGAACATTGTGCGCACAACTGTTCAATACAATGCCCCTGAGAAAGTCGGAAACACTTCTACAGAAATTTAGGATCTCCAGTAGTTCCCTGAAGTGTATCCATTGTAAAACACCTCTTCCACTTATATTATCATCGTTCCATTTACTTCCATGAGTATTCAATTTCACACTGCCACTAGCAGGAGGAATCCAATCAATCTATCATAAGGAAGTAGGCTCACAAGAGACTTTAGATTGGGTAACAGAGTTGGCAGAAGGCCAACAATTAGCAAAATCACTAGGTGGCCAAACTGGGGATTACATATCAGTATCAAGAACAACTTTGCACCATCACTTTCCAGATAAACCACAAAGAAACAGTTTATATTAGGGACCAAGGAGTGACAGAATGATCTTGGACTCTATTTTCAAGTTGACAGCTATCCAGTCCTCAAAGCAAAGAGAGATACAGCTAGAGAAGGAAGAGTTATACCCCAAACTATCCCAGACTTTCAAGGAAAAATTAACATCTTCTAAAAAGTTCTGAGGATGCAATGCGAAACTTAAACTGGGGACAAATGTGATCACCGAAAGAGCTTCTTTTGATATTAGTTAATATTTTTCCATGAAGGACAGTCCAGAAAATAGTTAGCAGTTTAGGAGATGGTTTGAAACTTCACCTCCAGGATAGTTTGAAACTTCACCGCCAGGTACTCTCATCTTAAACAAAGAACATGAGCTGGAGCTGCTGGACTGACTGAAAACTTACCATTGGAACAAGGCCTCTAAAGTCCAAATACATCTATCTTGTCACTTCTAGGGAATGGTGCATGAGTACGGACTATCTATATTTTCAGGAAGCAAAGAGAGAATTCAGAAATATCCCATCTAGATATGAAGGAAAGCTTGGACTTGTAGATAATCATCGGACAAAGACACCTTAATAAAATCCCCAAAAGGGCCACCAGAGAAAGACATTGACCCCTGGGCCAATCCTCCATGGTAATCCCTTAAATTGAGCACCATATGTAGAGCAAGTGAATGAATCATTCTTAACTCGCAGGATACTCTTATTCTTTAAGTACTAAGCAGAGAGAACTTGGTCATCTTATTGTAGTATCCTACATCCATTTTAGAAAGAAGTGCTTAATTCCTAGAAGAGTCTTTTTAATCCTAACCTGCTTTGTGTAGGTATGGATAGATGAGGTTAAGTCCAAGGCATCTTGCACCTCTTCAGGGAACAGAGTCAAATCATGAGCAAAGAAAAGATGAGAACCATAGGACCATCCTGAGTAGTCTTCACAGGTTTCTAAACCTCAGCTACTCCAACTGACAAATTATGGGAGCAGTGAGAGTTCTCACAATATATTTCAATTGAAGAACGCTGAAGAATACTTTGTATTAAGCTGTGAGCTAGGAACAATCTGAAGTGTCAACACAGAGCCTTTCGGACTTTAGGACACCTCCAAGTCTCTAGCCAGAATATTCCTCTTTTTCTGAGTCCAGAATATTTCTCTTTTTCTGAGTGACATCAGTGAAACTGGGAAGCTTAGATAAGATAGAACTACCACTTGTGAAAGTAAAAGTAGGACCTCTTGTGCCACTAATATCATCTAGGATCAAAGGGATCACATGAGGATGGGATTTGATCAGTCAGAGAAATTTTATCTAAAATCCAAACTCCTTTTGGTTAAAGGGTATGTAATATGTTACAGTGATGTTTGTACATGTGGGCTGCAGGACTTTTGTAAAGCACCTAGAGAGTACATCAGAAGAATCAGACTCCAGAGCTTTCTTAATGCGCAGGGTAGCTGATTTTCATAACATGGATTATTCCCCGAGCCTCTATGTCAATAGGTTGGCAACAGCTAAGATTGGCGATGAAGCCATGCGGTTATAAATTTTTTTAGTTCTTTTACTCAACATTAATTGCTGCAGTTGAAATTCCTATTACCAATAGTAATTCTTTGTTTTAGGTATCACATCGTTGGTAATGTTTTGGTAATCAAGTGGAATGTATCCTTCTACGATTGATCATTTGTAAGGATACTCTCATATGATGTAATTATTAGTACTGTCTTATTATAGTCCATGGTTAATTAGCACACCAACTACAACATGTCATAATATGATCAAAAATATGTCCAACATTGTTGATCGGATATTTAACTTCTTGATACTAGCTACGATGAATACAGACTTAACATCTAACTTAGCTACACAGCTGCCTTTTGTTAACTTCTTCTGTGTTTCTGCTGATGAAGGTGGCCTATTACATCTTTGAACAATAATAGTTTGCATGTTTTTGTACTTTTGAATCATCACTGTATACATTGCTGTATCACTGATCTTTAATTATGTGGAATCATCTCTTAACCCTGAAGCCTCCTAAATTAACCATGTATTTATGATTTCAACACTTTCTTCCACATGCTACATTCCACAATCTTGTTAATACAGCCCAGGGTACGGTAATCAAGTTTCTGGTTCAGCTAGTCACCAATTTCTTACACTGGTTCTTTTCAAGCTCTTGCTAAATCTTGGAATGTATCTGTATTTGGTGATATTTGATTATTTTTCCATAGAATTCTATTGTTTCATGATCAGTTAGAAAAATGTCATCATTACATCTCTTGAAATCCCTACTAGGCTACTATTGTTCACACGCAAACTGAAACTATTGAATCCCTCAAGAACTTGATATTGTTTATCAAGCTGAGGAAGTAGTGGCCAGAGAGCTTGCTACTGTCTTAGGAGTTAAAAGAATCAAGTATTTCCAATTCGAATAAAAAGAAATCAAGTTTTGAAAGTTGGATAACACTTGGGATTATGGCACACTTCAGATATTTCTGTTGTTCACATTTCTGTGTCTACTTTCTAGAGGAGAATGATTTTTGAGAAAGAACAGTAGTATATTTCACTATAAAGTGGAGTTTGGAAATAATTTCCAGCACACAAAGAATCAATAGGAAAGGCACAAATCAGTCCCGAAATCAATTACTCATACTCATACAAGTGGTAACACAACTGTTAAGCTTCTAAGGCCTTCTCCAATCCATGGGGGGAAAGGGCTAAAAGGGCCAAAAAATAAACCAAATAGTGTCCAACCTATGAGGGGGAGGGCTAAGGTCTTCTCCAACCCATGAGGGGAAAGGGCTAAGGTCTTCTTCAATCCATGAGGGGAAAGGGCTAAAGGGCAAAAAAATAACCCAAATGGTGTCCAACCCATGAGGGGGAGGGCTAAAGGGCCAAATTTGAAGGGCAAAGGCCAAAGGGCAACCCAAAGGAGCAAAAATTGCCCTTTGGTTAGCCTTTTAGCCTTATAAAGAAATGGATCAGGGGTGAAGCTAAGTGTCGTCGGATTTATCATCTGGCGACAACATAGTAGGAAAGCTGTGCTAAAGCTGGCAATTATGCCACGTTGTAATCGTGTTACATATCGAGTTATCTTTCCGTTATGTCACTGCTATTTCAAAGCAAATGGAGCAGCCAGTAGAGTGCTCTTTGCTAGTTGGTGCTTGTTAGAATACAAGTATTGTGTAGAGATTCCTGATATTATTTCGGGACATACTCTAGTTGCTTATTGTAATATGGGATTTACGCTCAATGTCCCCCCTTGTATTCAACAGTTTCATTAATCAAGGCTTGAGGGCAGCTGCACCAGCCCTTCATTCAAAAAAAAGAAAAAAGAAATGGATCAAAAAGCTACAATGGCCCACGTTTGGGATCAGCTTGACCAATGCATGATGTCAAAAACAAGCATGCATGTTGCTGACGTCATGTAGCCGTTGGTTTTTTTTTTTTTTTTTTTTTTTATAATATTTTTATACACATATGGTTTTAAAAAATTTATATATAAATACATATCACCTCAACCTTATTTTTCACATCATTCTTCTACTACCATGTCATATTTTCAATATTTATTTTATTCATGACCTATGCCACATATATGAAATCGTATAAGAATTCTACAACACTGCTTGTGAAGCAACACATGGAATTTGAAAAGTACAACCAGAAAAATATTTTTTTATCATAAAAATGATTTCAATTACTATAAGTAAGAATCTGATAAAAAAAAAAATATATATATATATATATATATAACACATTCAAATGTTTAAAATATATTTTAGGGCTATAATTTAGCCTTAATGGGTTGGAGACGGCTGATGTCACATTGATGAATAGTAAAGATTTTAGGGCAAAAATTTAGCCCCAGGGCTATTTTTAGCCATTTCGGTTGAAGATGGCATAATGTTGTCAAATTATTTTGGGCTAAATATTGATTACTACCCTATAGTTTGGGTCCAAAATCAATTCAGTCCCTAGACTTCTATTTTCATCAAAAACACCCATGTACTTTCAATTTTAATCTAATAGGTCCAATTCGTTAATTTTCTGTTGTGTGTTCCAGTTATAGTTGAGTTATTTGTTTAAAAACTTTTTATTTGATAGATTTCTAATAGTGAGACCCACTCCTAAACTGACTATGCATACCACCTCAACACCACATCATAAAACATAGGCCTCATATGAACCACGTCAACAAGTTAACAAACTCAATTAATGGAAAACTAACAGACTGGACCTATTAGATTAAAATTGAAAATGCATGGGTGTTTTTGATGAAATTAAAAGTTTAAGGACTGAATTGATTTTGGACCCAAACTACATGATAGTAATCAATAGGGAAAAAAATATAAATAGTACTCCAACTAAGGCCCGTTCTAAATTTTTATACCTAACTTTTGGAAACTATCACATTAGTACCTGGAGTATCCAATCCAACCCAATTTTCGTACACGCCGTCATGGCTATTGTGACAGCTGGGCATAGATTAAGGGATATTTTGGTCACTTCTCGTCTTAACTCAAATATTGTTTTAAATTTTTTTTCCTCTCTCTACTTTTTAAACTCGGCAGGTTTTATTCTCCAAAAAAAAAAAAAAAAAAACCTTCCTCTCTATCTCTTCTTCTTCCCCGAATCCCATATAAAGGGCAATCTTCAATCTTCTTCGAGTCTGATGGGTAAATTGAAAAGGCTTTAATTCATATTCAAACCCAGAATCGCAGTTGATTGGATTACCCATCCCAAACAAAACCCTTCATCTTCACATCCTCAATTAATTACTTTGTAGAGACACCAAACCTAGAACAAAAAAGCTTCAGTTCATATTCAAACCAAGATTGTAATTTATTATGCAGATGAGATGCAGCTTTTTCTTGTCGATAGGGATGAAAAAGACCTTTGGCATGTGTGAATCCGATTGAACTTTTCTAGTGCCCAAAGAAATCTTGTGTGTATGTTTCAAATGGAGAATCAAGAGGAAAAGATTCTATGTTCAATGTGTGAGAGAGAGAGAGAGTGAGTGTGTGTGTGTGTGTGTGAGTTTAGAGGACTCGGCGGCGGAATAGGTGGTTGTTGGCGCCAATGGCATTCCTAGAGAGGGCTGCATCGGGCGGTGATGGCGGAGATTGAGAGTGAGATTTGGCGTTGTGGTGGTGAAGAGAGTGTGAAAGAGATGGAAGGAAGAAGCTTGTAAAGGAAGATTTTTTTGGGCTAAAAAAAAGAAGAGGGACTGCTTCGAGAAGGAGAAAGGCAGAGAAAGGGAGAAGGAGAAGGAGAAAGAAGAGGGACTGCTTCGAGCCTTCGATGGAGAAGACAAACAAGGGCTGGGTAAGAAAATTACCCAAATACCCATCTAATTTTGGCGCGTAGCATGCGGGTTAACGCCATCATGGACGGCAGATACGAATATTGGGTCGGGCTAACTATTTTGGGTACCATTGTGATAGTTTCGAAAACTTAGGTATAAAAATTTAGAATGGGCATTATCTCAGGTATTGTTTATATATTTTTTTCCCTAATCAATATTTAGCCCAATTATTTTATAATGTCATAGCCTGTAGCCATGAAAGAGTTGTAGTCACTCTTTGATTAAAACCCAATTGGTTTTGGCCAACTACAAACTGCACACGGGCCCTGTGAAGAAAATTACCCTCTAATTCACACCAAGCAAGTAGTGGTCCTTAACTCCCTCCTAGTTTGCTTTACACACACACACACACATTCATCAACAGAGAAATAAGGATGATGACCAAGAAAATATTTCGACCGAGAACATAGCCGTTGGACTTATATCTATGACTAATATGAATGAATAGTACAGTTACAGCAATATGACAATGAAAACAGAACGCGTACTTCAAGCAAAGTGAAAGACTTAACTTTGAATTCCAATACAAGCTTGCAAATTCTATTAGACAGAACATCGCCCCTACTCATGGTTTTTGAGAAAATTGCACCAATTCTTCAGCTTTCCAAGGCGTAAAATTCTATCTCTATCCTCATATAGGGTCAGTTTATTACTTTTATATCAAATTGGTTTATTTGCCTGACGTATTTAATGTACCTAATCTTCATATCTTTACAGCGATGAACTAAATTGTAGGTACCACGAGCCTCTCACCAAAATATAAAACGAAAATGTCCATTGGGACAACATAGGCAGTCACCAACTGTTAAGCCCACGAAACCAACTAATCAATTTGACTACAGCCATCGTTATCAAAAAAAAATTTGACTACAGCGAAGGACAGCTGGTCAATCTTCTGCCGACTCCGAAGTAAATACAAGTTAGAGGGGTTAAGACGTCGACCATGCATGTTCAAAATTTGAAACTTTCAACGGTCAACATTCACATACCAGCTTTGACCCGCGTACGAGTTGCACACGTCCAACTCCAACATATATATACACCTTCACATCCCACAACTCTTAACAGATATCATAACCAAAACAAACACATAAGCTAAATCAATATCAATCTCTCTCTGTTCTTCGTAAGCAACGATGATTTTGTCGTGGAGGAGAAGAAGGGCCAGCAAGCATGCCAACAGGAAGGAGTTTTCCGGCGAGACTCTAGACATGGGGATGGAGGAGATCGTGATTCCATCCCACTTCCGGTGCCCTATTACTCTGGACCTCATGAAAGATCCGGTCACCTTGTCGACGGGGATGACCTACGACAGGTCCAGCATCGACGCCTGGATGGAGAAAGGGAATAAGACCTGCCCGGTAACCAATCAAGTTCTGGCAACGTTCGACCAAATCCCCAACCACGCGCTACGTAAGATGATCCAAGACTGGTGCGTCGAAAATCGCTCTCACGGCGTGGAACGCATCCCCACGCCTCGGATTCCTGTGTCTGCGTACGAGGTTACTAGGGTTTGTCAGAGAATCATGGCCGCGACTCAACGCGGCGATTACAACAAGTGTTTAGAGTTGGTGGCCAAGGTCAGAGCTTGGGGAAAAGACAGCGAGCGTAACAAGAAGTGTGTCGTGGAGAACAGAATGGGCTGCTGCTTGTCGGCCACTTTCGAGTTCTTCGCCGGAAATGAGGAAACAATGTTGTTGGAGGAGATCTTGGCCGTGCTGACATGGATGTTTCCGATTGGTGACGAAGGCCAATCAAAGCTTGGATCTGCAAAATCGTTGAGATGTTTGGTGTGGTTTTTGGAGGGAAAAGATCTCTCTTCAAGGCAAAACGCAGTTTCGGTACTGAGAAAGTTGGTTTCTTTGGATCAAAAACATGTGGATGCGATTCTGGAGATTGAAGGAGCCATTGAAGCATTGATGAAGATAATTAGGGAGGGCCCTACTGTCTGTCCTACAGCAACTAAAGCTTCTCTATCCTGTGTCTTCAAGATGATTTCAGGAGCAAGTGATGAAATCAAATCAAGATTTGTGGAATTGGGTTTGGTTTCTTTGTTGCTAGAGATGCTTGTTGATGCAGAGAAGAGCCTATGTGAGAGGGCTTTGGTGGTTTTGGAAGGTCTTTGTGATTGCAAGCAAGGGAGAGAAAAGGCCTATGAGAATGCTCTAACCATGCCTCTTTTGGTTAAGAAGATGCTAAGGGTATCAGCCTTGGCGAATGAGGTTTCGGTTTCTATAATTTGGAAGCTCTGCAGGAACCAAAATGGTGATGGTGATGGTGATGACGAGGAAGAAATTAAGATTTTGATGGAGGCACTTCAAGTGGGCGCATTTCAGAAGTTCTTGGTTCTGTTGCAGGTGGGGTGTGGTGATGGAATCAAGGACAAGGTTATTGAGTTGTTGAAGTTGTTCAATCTTCACATCAGTAAAGTAGACTGTGTTGATTCATCCATGGATTTTAAGTATCTGAAGAATGGCCAATTTTGATTAATTAGGGGACAAATACCACAATTACAAATTTTTTTCCTTAGATTGAGAAATTAGAAAGAGAGTTGTACAGAATACAGAGATTTGTAAAGAGACTACCATTCAATTATTCAATTATAGTTGGAAGAAGGAACATTCATTTCATGACTTGTGAATGACTTAGATCTATCTGCTACTGTATGCCTTATCAACATCTGTAATAGCCTTTTGAATACACACATAACCTCTAGGAATTAGTCATTGTAATTTTAGGTTCAGAGAGCAAAACAGAAAAAAAATGCTAGAAAAATAAAATTGACTGAAAGAAGAAAGACTTGCAAAGTGAATTGCACATTCTTTCTCCAAAGCAGATGAATATATGGGCAAGTGAGAACTGATGATCTCATATTCATGGAGTGTCTCCATCAGTTGGTTGTAAATGTCATGAATTAAAGGAGTTGTTTCATTTTGTGTTTCTTTATCAGACCAATTTTCATGAGCATGTGATACCAGGAAACTCTGTGCATTTGATTGTATTCTTGTATGCTACTAATTAAAAAGAAACATCTATGAGAGGAAGTTGGGTGATCACTTGTGCGATGCTGTATAGACCATATCTTGTTTGCACCTGTCAAGCAAAGTACAATGCTTGTTTCGAATCCATGAAGTGATGAAACTATAAGCAAGTGAAACCATTCTTTAGCATTAACTCCACCAACTACAGGACTGTAAACAGAGTTTCCAATGAGAACAGATACAAAAGGCAATGTAATAAAAGACTAAGATTCCAAAAAAAAAAAAAAAATGTACTTGATATTCCACAAGGAAAGATCTCTTTGAAATTCGACTGTTGAGAGGAGTATACAACCCTCAAGTTTTAACATATATGTACCTTAAGATGATGATTTTCATCTGGATTTGTGGAATACTCCATGCAAAACTGAATTCTGCCAACAGGTTCAAGCTCTAGATCGGCATATAGGCCACCGTCGAAACTTGTCACCCTGGATTTAACATAAAGATTAAATCTCTTCAGCATAATTACTGTCAACCATAGTTATCAATGAAACGGAAATTACTGTATTCTGAAAATCATACTGGCTTATAAGCAATAGCAGACACTTGAGCTCGGGCATGACCACAATGCTGTCCTTTTGAATCTTTAACAGAAGTCCTCAAGTTCACCACCATCAGAGTGTATTAAAACATTTAGAGAGCAAAGTAGTTCATGATCACCTTGCAATTTTATTTTCCAGAAGCTTTCACAGGATTTGGAGCAGCTGATTCACTTGAGAGCTTCCAAGACCATTTTGCCAAAAGTTCTGCTTCTGATTGTAATAATACATTCTGTAGACTGAAATTTTAGGTGCAAGCTGAGGAATATCATCTGTACATTTCACAACATTTCTTTGGCATGCTCTAAGTAAGTCACAAAAGTTTACTTCCTGCTTTACTAGAACCATAAACTTTTCTATTCAGAGAAGTAGGAACTCATTCTGTACAGAAAACTGTAACCTTAACTATAATCAGGTTCCCTAGTTTTTTTTCTTTCTTTTTTTCGTTTTTTCTGTTTTTCAATGATCCAATTTTCTTGATCAATTAAAATCACAAACTTGGAAACTTAGCTTATTTCTAGACCAAGAAAACAATGGATTCTCAGAATTTGCAACATTTTTTCTAGCTTACTACAAAATTCTGCCAGCAAAATTATTACACTAGTTACATATATACATACAAAATGACCATTCAAATCCACTACTTCTAAACTGGGAGAGCTTTACGGAAGGCCTCATGACCGGAAACAGAGATGGTCTGTAACTTGCAGTCAGTTGTAATTAACTGAGCAGCAGCATTCTGTTCAATGGCGATTGTGTTGATCAAATTGAGCAAAATGTGCTCAAACTCTTCTCCATCAGTCCACTCATGAATCTCAGCCTTCAGAGCCAGAGGGTTCTGGCAAATCTTATCAAAAAGCGGGAAATTCTTCCTTGGCATCACAAAATCTCCTTCCCTCAGCTTCAAGCTTGGGCAATAATCACCGACTCCATCACCCAAGTATATCATTCTTTTCCTTGCTTCAATTGAAGCTTGGATTCTCTCAATTATCACACTCTTGCACATGTTAGGAGGGCAGAGGCTACACCCATGAGGGGAACTGGTGAAGTCACAGAAAGGTGAAATCCTAACCCTTCCTTCTTCATCAACGTAACCTGGGTTAGTGTTGATTTCTGAGAAACATTCCTCCAGACCAAGATGCTTCAAAATCGTCTCGATGAAAAACACATTCGCATCACTCACAATCCTCAAATCACATCCTAAAGCATGAGCTGCTTTAATGGCTGCCACAATTCTGTGATGAATAGGAGTCGTTCTGAGCACCTCCACAATGTCCTCGATTGTTTTTCCTCGTGAATGAAGCTCCTTCATCATCCTAGCCATGAGTGAGTTCCATGGCATGGTGGGGAGGAGCTCATTGAACAAGTCGGTGGCACCCAACCCGTCGACGACAAAGTTGTCGCTGTCGCAGTCGATGATGGTATTGTCGAAGTCGAAAACTACCACAATTCCGGCCATTTTTCAAGAACAAGCACTCTTGGTACTCTGTTTAATATATGAAGTGCTAGAGACCAATGCAAAAAGATCAAGGTTGGTTGGTTGCTGTTTTCGTCAATGCAAATGGAGGAAGAACAGGGCAGTATTTATGGGAGGCGAAAGCAAGTCCAAGTCTATAGGGATTAGGATTCAAATGGAGGAATATTACGTGAATAAACGAGGGTTTATGAACAGTATTGTCTAATTTTCCGGTGCATTGGATGACTCTGATTAGAAGAAACGGCGGGAATAAGGAATATTCGAGAGGAATTGAATAAGCAATGTACCTCTGGCTTTAATTTCTTTTTCTTTTAATTTTATGAGTTTTGATTTTATCATTTTGGGATATAATTTGAATTTATTTAAAGAAGATCAAAACATTTTACTCTTAACGCTATAGTAACTCAAACCCATGACTTTGATCTTAAATAAAAAAATATAATGATTGGGGATTTAAATATAAAAAAAGTAATACAATCTACACGCCTAATTTTGAATTGAATTCATCACAACTGTCCATTTTTGGACCTTTGCAATGCTCAAACGTCAGAAACAAACAACAGTTGCTGCAACAGGGCCCACATGTACTGAGTACTGACTTCCCCTGGGTCTGTTCCTAACGCTTTTGAGGGTGGTCTTAAAATTAGATCAAATTTGACAATGATGAGAATTCCAAGACAAACTCCCCTTAAAAAACTTTGTTGGAGAGCTCACTAAACACAAATAGGACCAGCCTCCTTGTTGGAGTTTTACTTAAGAAAGGAAGACTATCACTTTGTCTGAAATTTCTAGGACCAACTAGCCCTAAAAACCTTGTTGAAGAGGCCGTGGGCTATTTGGGTCTCAAAATAAGACCAGCAGCCCATGTTTGAGTTGCCTGGACTAGTGTCCTCTATTTTGGACTAAGAAAATGATCATTTACCCAATTTTGAGGTTAATTAACCCCACTTACCCAAATACTCTAAGAAATTTGCCCACTTATCCAAACACTCTAAGAGATTATTTCTCTAAGGGAAAATTTCGCAAACAGTACACCAAGTAAAGACCACTAATAATTCTTATACACAAAGTTTCAAACCAAACATTTCGGTACACGAAATCTGAAACTCGACCCACTATCAGTACACGACGTCAATTTTTGACACCAAAATGTCCATTATGCCCTCACTTCTTTTTTTTTAATAATTTTTTTTTCTGTTCCTTTTTTTCCTTCGTTTTTATCTCTTCCTTCTTCCGAGCTCACTCCTTCACTCGATCTTTCGCCGTCAAGGACGGCTCTGTTCCCGGCAAGGCCTTCGGCTCCGGGACCTCAATCTGGCTGAGCGGGGCCCACGAGCTTCAGTTCAACAACTGCGAGAGAGCCAAAGAGGTCCAAATCCATGGGATCGAGACCTTGATTCGCATCCCAACTTCCGACGGTGTTCTTGAAATGGGTTCCTCCGGTTTGATAAGAGAGAACTGGGGGTTGATCCAGCAAGCCAAGTCGTTGTTCGGGTCGGATCAGCCCGACTCGGAAACAAGAACGCTCGAGTTCATCAACCGGAACTTCTCCATTTTTGACATCGGCATCATTGCCGGCGTGCAGGAAGAGGATCACAGCTCGTACAATGACGACAAGAAACATGTTTTTGGTTCTAGCAAGAAGAAGAACGGAGCTCCGAACCCAAACCCGGACTTCACAGATTCCGACTGCCAGATTAAAAGAGTGCCGAAGAAACGGGGCAGGAAACCCGGGCTGGGCTGAGACACGCTGCTCAACCACGTGGAGGCGGAACGGCAGCGGTGGGAGAAGCTCACCAGGCAAGGGCGGCGTTGGAAGTGAGGGAGTGAGCCCGGAAGAAGGAAGAAGAAAGACATTAAAACAAAGGAAAAAAATAACAAAAAAAAAATTATTAAAAAAAAGAAAAGAATTGAGGGCATAATGGATATTTTGGTGTCAAAAATTGACGTCGTGTACTGATAGTGGGTCGAGTTTCAGATTTCGTGTACTGAAATGTTTGGTTTGAAACTTTGTGTATAAGAATTATTAGTAGCCTTTACTTGGTGTACTGTTTGCGAAATTTTCCCTTTCCCTAATACCTAATTAAGTATTTTTTTATATATTCCTTTTTATTTATTCTTGGGACAATTTTGCCCTCTCCTTCTTTGTCACTTAGAGAGAGAAATCATCGGAGACCTTGCCGGATTCTGGTGACCAGTGGCAGGCCGCGGACTTCGTTGACAGACTGCGGCGACCTATGACAAGTGACCGGAATCCCGAATCCGGCTACCGGACTGGTGACCTGATTCAGGCGTCTTAATTTATTGCCCCCTAATAATACCCAGTAATCATATTATTGCCTCCCAATAATCATATTATTGCCTCCTAATAATCATATTATTACCCTCCAATAAATCATATTATTTCCCTCAAGTGAATTGCATAAACTCCCAAAACCAAAATGAATACACTACAGACATAATTGATCAATTTATATGTTCAATTGTACACGTTCACTTTTTTTTTTCCTTCCCCATTCTCGGAGCTCACAGTTTACCCAAAAAAAAAAAAGGTGCTCTGGGCACCAGATCGGATCGACCAGGGACGAAGACATCGGTGATTGGCGCGTCTGGTGGCCGGTGGTCTATACAGATCGGCGACAAGATGTAGGTCTAGCTAGTTGCTGTCTAGGTCAAGGAACGCTGGAGGTCATGGTTTGATGAGGAACGCTGGAGATCATGGCTTGTCGGTGCCGGTCTCAGAGAAGGTGTTGAAGGCGTCGTCGCTCGGCATCTGGTTGGAGAGAGAGAGAGAGAGAGAGAGAGAGAGAGAGGAGTGTAGTTTGTTAATTAAAATGGGGGCAAAACTGTCAATAAATGTTAGATTGGGTAAATGGGAGCAAAAAACTCTTAATGGAGTAAGTGGCTAATTTTTAGGCTGAAATTGGGTAAGTGGTCACGGCCCCATTTTGGACTCATCTTCAATCTTCTTAGGAAAACAATTCCATTTGAGTTTGGGAAGCTACTCTTTTGTCTCTGTATCAAGAGTACGAGTCAGATTGGCTTTATTTTTGATATCCTTGTGCTTGCCTAGTTTTTTTCTTCTAAGGGGAAATGGTAAGCCTCCCCTGCTTTTGCTTCATTATCAAGGACATATCCTTATTCACGTTTAATGATGAAGCTGGCAAAGCAAGAAGTTACTTGTCGGGACGGATCAAATCCAAGTCTTTTTTTTACCACTCAGAGTCACAATATCCTTAACAACTGGTTCTTCCACCATAGAAGCAGTTGCCTCTACACAAATTGGAAACTGTAGTTTATCCACCGATATCCCTCCTACCGTGATAAGATGAAGCTGCCCATGCCTTGAATAGCCCAGCAGCTCAAGCCCATACTAAAATTGGTTTGACAAAATGGGGTGCTAGGAAGCCTATGACGCATGGCCTTCCTTCACTTGTTGGCTCCCCCTCTAGAAACCCGAGACCTAAACAGCAAAAAAATCTATAATCCAACCATGGCAGCTGACGACGGCTGTTTCCTAAATTCCTCTATTTCCTTCATCAGCAACTTATAACAACAAGAAGCCTTATGCTCAAATAATCAAGTAATCAACAGTCTCGACAAATGTAACGTCCCGTATCTTAATTTACCCGTTTACTAGTCAGTGGGACGGTAAATGACAACTATTTTCACTTTTTACTTTGTTTCGATACTTTTAGTGACCCTAAAAGATGACTTTTTGTTCGGGTCAAAATTTGAGAAAATGTTATGCATAAAAGTTGTAGAGGACATTAAACCGAGCGCGTGCATATGTGGTACGTAAAAATCGGAGTTCATATGCAACAGTTATGGCCAAAATACGAAAGTTACTGTTCATGGTAGTTAGTATATATTTGATTTTTTTTTTGCTGTGGCCGGTAACTCTTTTCTCTCTCCCCCTTTCCCCCCCATTTTCTTCTTCCTCTCCCCGAGCTGTCGCTCTCTCTCCCTCTCGCCTGCAACTCTGGTTCTCTCCCTCCTTCGGCCACCTGACGACGCAAAGCAAGCATCTTTGGACTCGTCTCCCTTCCCTCTAGACGCTGGCGGTAGTGGCTCACGGCGGCTTGGCTGGAAAACGACGCATTGAGCCTTAGAAGTTTGCTGTAGCAGTTTGAGTCAACGCCAATTTCTTCCTATTCCGGCCATCCCAGACAACCAAGTTAGGTTCTTGGGAGCGCCTTGGGACGTAAATGATGCTCCCCGAAGCTTTTGCCGAGATTTGAAGCGTGGAGGAAGAATCGACGGTTTGAAGTTTGAGGTTACTATTCATGATTCGGGTTCAACCTTCCGCTTAATTGTTGAGGTACTTCCGCTCATTTTCTAACTTGGTCACAGTTGAAAGAATTAATGGGTGTGTTGAGAATGTGCTACTGCCAAATTTTGGTGGCCATTGGAGTTGGTGGCAGTGACGGCTAGGGTAGCTTTTTAATTTCAATCTCTGGCTAGTTGAATTCTATAATTATCATAGAGCTTATATATGAAGTTTGGTGAGGATTGGTGGAGTTTTGAATCGGTTATAATTTTCTGAAGATTTGGATTTCGGTTAATATTAATCGTGAATTCGATTGTCGGATTTCCTCTATAATTGTTATATAGTCTGAAATCGATGAGTGGGCAGTGTTGGTGAAGTTTGGTTGGATGTGGAAGAGGATTGGAGAAGTTGAGGTTATGGGTTTTGAGATTTAATTATTGATTATCGTAAAATTATTTTCCGACCGGTAATTATTTATGTACGAATAATTGTGTACAGGACGAGGTACCGAGCTTTTGCTCGATGAAGGAACTCGTATATGTTATTGTCGGAATAGAACTGTGAGTGGACTTTTGTTTTTAAATAATGATGCATGCATTTATTTCTTAAAGTAATGCTCTAGTTATTTATAGTATTACATTTTGAGCATATAATTGTTTTCGGATTTTGATTACGATTTATCTCGAGGAATTACTTTCATTGATGAGTTTCATGAAGTGATTATGAATTATTCCGGTTGTGATTTTACGGATATTAATTTTGTTATGCTCGGATTCGAAATTATGATTTATGTTGTTTTTCAACAAAGTATTTTCCATGGTATTTATTTTAAAGTGGAATATTAGTTCATTATTGAACTTCCTTGCTTATTAATCATTGACCTGAGAATATTTTTACGTGTGGGACACGCCGTTGATTTATTGATTTTTCTTATTTATTTATTGACTTTCGGATTTGGCATTGGGAATGCCTTGATGATGATTTTGGAATTGGTTTTGTTTCGAATTATGGAGAATATGATTTATTATTTATTTCTCGCATTTTTGCTATTGATTTGAGATACTCTTGGCGTGTGGGACACGTCGTTGGAAATTCATTTGCTAGAGTTGGGGAAGCTTTATGGATTTATGTGGTTTCCGGATTTTCTTTCGCCATACTTTGGGTGACTATTATCATTGCTAGCATTGATTCGTCCGCCTTTGTGGCGAGGTGATTGGATCACCGAAACTCGTCTGCCTTTGTGGCGCTGGTTGCTGTCTTTGTGGCAGTAATGTTGAAGCCCAGTATCCTAATCGCTACACATAGTGGCGTGTGGGTATATAACGGGAGTATATGGGAGTACTTTAGCATGGGAGGCTATCACCCGAGCCTGGGAGGCTCATTCGTATGGCTATCTTCTTCCCCTACTTTTATATTACTTCTGGGCTAGCGGGGTCTAGTCCGATGATACGTTACTCAGCAGGTTTGAATTACAGTTTCCAGTTTCCTGGTTTAAAGAAATATGATTTATAAACGTTGCATGCATCGAGGTTTTATAAATCTAAATAAATGCGGGAAAGTATTACAACTTTACTTCTTTTAAATTATTTATCTAGTTGTTTATTTTTGTCCACTCACACTAACGTGTTTTCAATACTTTTCCCCTGGGCCCTTCGGTTTCAAATGCCCAGTTTGCAGGCTAGGTACATTGAGGTAGAGCGTACATGGAGTTGAGGCATAGCCAACAACATTGCTTCCGCGTACTCATTTTATTTTTGTTTTCGTTGTTACCTAGTGGGTTAGTATTGCTCTGATAATCTGTGGGATCAATATTGTATTGGGGTTGAGACCATTATATGTGAAATTGGAGTTGTGATTTGGGGAGCAGGTGGCTCCAGGAGAATAAGGATGGATGATTTAGAAGTGTAAATGTTTTCCTACAGGTTTTGGGTAGCCTACTTTTAGGGGAAGTTCCGCCAAATTTTTGGTAGAATTTCTTCTAAGGTGGGCCCCGCAGGGCCACTTCGGATTTCGGGGTGAAATCCGGGGCGGGTCCTGTCAAAAAAAACCCTTGACTCATTCAAAAAGGAATTTCAACATGGGTTCAACAAAGGGTGGGAGAATGAAAAATGCTTCCAAACCCTAATCCTCCAGGGCGTATCCAACTCTAGTCTAATACATTGCTCTTTCTCTTAACTGTGTAGCACTACTTGATCAAACCCAATTACCCAACCCATTGAAGAACCAACCAAGGACATAGTGACCAGATTGCGAAGGGTCGACAATAGTCCCTCCACTGACACCCACATTTCCAGATGACCCAATGGAATAGTCTCCACCACAGCAATACCATCATACTTCCCTAAGATCACCATTGTATTATGATAAAACCACAGTCCTCCATGCCAGATTCTATTGCGCTCAGTCTCCCAATCAACTGGAATATGAATCTATCCCCAACATCACCGATACTCACACTATGTCAAAAAATGCTTCATACCATACCCCTCAGACTACAGAAGACGTTTTTTTTTTTTTTTTTTTTTTTTTTTCTGTTGTCTGATTTTTTGAACGTCTTCAGATAACAGTTTTAACTATTTATGTTGTCTAAATGGTATTAAAATCAACACCAATTTAACTTTTTCAAGTTTGTTATAATTTAGAAAATTCAGACAACAGATTCTGTTGTCTGAGTAAATGGAAAAATTATTTACCCTTATCTGGACAAAAATTTTTTTTGGCTGAACTAAAACTTAATTTGAACTAGATGCCTATACCCCGAGTTTTCTCAACACTTGGTCAAAAAAACATAAACCTTCTTTCCTTCTCCCTGAGCTAAACCCTGAGCAACTGCAGCTCCCCATTTTGGTTCTTCTCCCCTGATCAGAGACATTCTTTCCCTTTCCTAATTATGGTTATTCTCTCCCTGATCTAGGTTTTCTACACAGAAGAGTCTCATGAACCTCTCCCCGATCTAGGTCAAGAAGACACTGTTGGTGGAGTTCTTTGATTTCACAAATGATTTCACGGTAAGTCTTATTCTTCGTCTTAGGGTTTCGACCTTGATTTGTGTTGGGTTTTAGGGCTTCCTTGGGATATCAATTTGGGGTTTTAGGGTTTCTTTGGCATATCGAATTGGGAGTTTCCTTTGAAATTAGATTTGGGATAACGATTTAGAGATGGGGTGATTGAAATAGAATTGGGTTTTATTCTGGTTTATGGATTTGGGGATGGTTTATGATTCATTTCGATTTGGGATGGTTTATGGTTATTCAGAATCTAGGGCTCTGACTCCTCTCCAATAGTGCTCCTCCCTCTCAATCTTCAGCCTCCATGACTCTATATCTGATGCCTGAGATTCAGTTCCTCATTTTTTCTGTTGGGTTTTCTAAAATTTTCACTTCTTATTGATTGGGACATTGGGTATATGAAATCTATGTTTGAGTATATGAAATCCATGTTTGGGTTTATTGATTGGATGGTTGCTGGCTTGCTACAATTGCTTATTGTTTGGAATTGATGCTTTGTTAATGGAGTGATGGTTGTTTGACGTTTATTTAAACAATTGCTAAATGTTTGATTGTTTGGATTATATATGCGAGTCTGTGAGCTTGTTTATTTAGTTTGATTGTCTGGGATTATACCTGCAAGTTTGGTTTATATGAATCTCATTTTGTTTAGCTTTGTATGTTTAGTCGTAGCTGGTGGGACAATTACTTAGACTCCTTGCTTCTCAATTGTAATTTGAGGTTATGCTTGTCCCCACATTAATTTTTCATTCTATTAACTTTGTTAGCTAGACTTTATTACCTGCAGTTGATTTTCATGAATGGAACATTACGTCTTTCTTAATTTCTTGGATTCTAGGCTCATATTCTCTTTCTTTTGCTTTTCTCAAGTGCTTAGTCTTGGATTCTTATTTTGTTGCTGAGAAATTTAATTGTCGAGACTCAATCATCTATATAAGTCGTGGTAGTTGTGTTTGTGTAAATCATGGAAACTGGAATAAGATTAACGTACTTCATTTGGATTTGGTTTTGTGTTATTTGTAAAACTTGGATTCTTCTCATTTATTCCTTGGTGACAAGTGAAAACAGATCATTAAGGAATCAATTTCTCATCACTTTGAGCTATAGCTCAGACCTTTCTCTGGTATGTGTCTTGATTTGGGTAAAACAACTTGTTTGCTTAATGTAAGAGGCATGAACACTTCCTTGCCTTACAACTAGAACTGAAACCTGGACAAAAGGTTTTCCTTCTCAAGACTTAATGTAACACATATTATTAAGCTGGAGAGAAACTTTAGTATTTGGTTCAATATGTTGACTTGGTTTTTTTGTATCTTTTGGTATAGGTTTTGGATGTACGTTGTGGAATTGGAGGACTGCCACTTAGAGAAATAGCACGCTTCATGTGAATGCCATTTAATTATTTTTACTTTTATTGATGTGGCCTGCCTTGTTATGGCTATGATATTTTAATTATGAAATTGCACATGTTTAGAGGCCAGACTATGCTATCAAATGTGCTTTTAGCTCCCTTATCTGCATTGTTTCTTTATAAATTTTGAATCTGTACTACTATTGCCTAATAATACTACGTACATTTAACATTGATTATTAGGCCATTTGCAATATTCTGATTTAGTAGAAGATAATTTAATTATTCAAGAAGAAAGGTTGGTGCATATTGATAGCATATTAACATTCCAGACTATGGTGGTTTATGCAGCTCAACGTCATTTGCTGGGTTGAACAACAATGAATATCAAATAACAAGAGGAAAGCTTGGTGCATATTGAACAACTCACTTTGATATATTTTCAATAGCTAGTCTGGAATGTTTCTCAATTTTATTCAATGGAAGTATAAAATCTAGTATATGTTTTTTTTCATCAGAGAAATTACCACTCGGATGATTCCGTTTCAAAGTGGCCTAATTTTCAATCTTTTTTTTTTTTTTTTTTTGCCCCATAAGAACTGAACTGCATTGGTTTTGATTCTTCTTTTATTGTCATGTTAGATGGGTAAGAGATGATCAGTCTTCAGTAATAGTCAAATTGTATTACCTGCAATTCGGAACTGCAAGACTTGGTGTTTCATAAGCAGTTTTAGGTTTAACTCCACAACTGAATTTTGGTTTGTATTTTTGAGACTTAACTAGTAATATATGTGTGTGTATATATATATATATATATATATATATTACATGATTTCGCAGGATATAGGGGAAGGAGTTCTTGCTTCATGTGGGTCTTATTTTAAGGTGCTTTTGATGCTTGTTTAATATATGTATATATCTACTTTTACGTTACTATACACTAGACTGGAGTCTATTAATCATGGTCAAAGGTCTATGTTTAAAATTTCTAGTTCGCTCTCCCTTTCATACGGATATCCAAATAGAAATATATCTTTCCCTTAAGCTATTCTGTTACATCTATCATTTTTTGTTCTGTTCTATTTGTGCAATCTGAACTTGTTATATACTACATACTGCTGATTATGTTTTTTTTTTTGCTGTTGGTGCTATGTAGTGAAAGCTTGGAGTTAGGCTCATTAGGCTAGCATTGGAAGCAGATGATTGGCTTAGCTCTGACTTAAATAAATTGAGGTAAGTATTTATAATCATCACAAAGTTCATTCTTTATTTTATTTTTGTGAACTTTCTTTTCTAGAAGCACATTAATTATTGGAATTTTATAGTTTTGGTTTAGCATGTTTCATTTTGTGTTATAGAATTGGATGTGGTTGGCTTTATCGACCCTACACATGCACACCAATATAATTGGATGTGGAAATACCCCTGAACGGGCACGGTCTATGTCAAATCAGTACATGTTAGGGAAATCGGGGCAAATATTTTTGGTTCCATATAACTCAGGGTATGTAATCAGTATTACTACAATAATGTTAGGCATGTTATATTGCTTGTTGATAGCTTCTATGTATAGATTTAATGGACTTATTCAAAAAAATTTTTTTACATCTTTTCCTATAGTGCTCATTGGATGTTGTTGGTGGTGAACCCGGATGAAGAAGTCGTGCATTTCATGGATCCGCTAAAAAGGCAACTGTGCTGGTGAATGGAAAACTATTGTAGACAGTAAGTCTGCTTCCCTTTTTTTTTTTTTTTTTACTGTATTGATCAGTTGATGTTGTTTCTTCATGTACTGAACTTGCTACTTACTAATTATAATTTTTGTGATCATCATTTTCAAGCTCCATTAAAATCTTCAATGCCCAAAAAGGTAGGAAAGGAAGGAAAATAATCCAATGGAAGAATCTTGCTGTAAGTTGGTTGGAATTTTTGTAGTCTCCATTAAGTCGTACTTCCTCATATGGTATGGTATATTTCCTGATGGTTAATATTAATTTATTATTTTCAGGGTATTCCGGAGCAAACTGATTCTAGGACTTGTGGTTATTTCATCATGTGTTATATGAAAGAAATTGTGGAGGACAAGAACTTGGAGTTTGCTACCAAGGTAAGAATGATCAACTGCATAACTTGCTACTTTTAGAGGTATTTCATCATAGGTACTTCCATATAATGGACTTGCTGCATTTGCTTCTCAAATTTAATGAACTTTATTATGTCCAAATCTGAAATATGCCTATAATATGAAATTTGATTGCATCATAATAACTTGTTGCATTTGCTTGTTTCAGTGGGAAAGGAAATCAAATCTTGCTTACACACAAAAGGATATTGATGTGGTTCTAGCTGAATGGGCAAATCATGTTATGAAGTTCTAATTTTGGTTCTGTTTAAGGTAGATGAGTAGCACTTGGAACTGTTTTTGTGCATTTATATATAACTGATGGAAAGTGTTGATGAACCTAAATTATGCATGCAGTTGCTCTGCCTAGCTACTCTTTCTTTACCTTATAGGTTTTTGACTTAGTGCATTAGGTAAATGATCGAGATAAGATGGTTTTTTGGTTCTCTCGATCATTATGTAACTCTTGGCTAGGTTTAGAGTTGGAACGATGGATTGTATTTTGGATGATGTTGATGCAATGAAACGTAGGCATCATTTTGAATGCCGATTTTAGTCTGATTTTATGGTTTTGATGATTGTAAATGAATGATGTTGAAATGGTTGAAATGCAACATATATATGCAGGTTTCATAATTTATGTTGTATCAAGAAAATAGAAATATCATAAACAAATAGATCATCTATTGTTTTTACCAACTTCAAACAACACAAAACTAGAGTTCAAACAGCTCTCAGACAACAGAAGTAGGTGGTTGATATGTTGTTTCTACCTACTTCAAACAACATAAAAGTAGAGGTTAAACAACTCCCAGACAACATAATTAGGTGGTTAATCTATTATTTCAAACTACTTCAAACAACATAAAAGTATACTTCTAATCACTCTCAAACAACATAATTAAATGGCTCCTGTATTTCTATTAACACTCAAACAACAGAACATAACTAAAACAATGGTTTAAAGTTCAAATAAACGACAGAAAAATGAGATTGAATACTACTTCAGACAACAGAAATTTGAGTAAGACTATACTCCAAGTGAGATTTAGACAACATAAAAAAGCTAAAACTGTAGTTGGAAATCAAATCTAACCACAAGAATCACAATTATCTGTAGTCCAAACAAATCTCAAATAACATAACTCACGGTATAAATGTTGTTGCATACGAAATCAGTCGACATATAACTGTCATTGTGTTTTTAATCAGACGACAGAAGCATCAACTAAGCTTCAATATTGGTTCAATCAAATGACAAAAACAACAAAAACTCCGTTATGTTACATTAACTATATCGACAGTTATTTTTTGAATCCGTCGATGAATTTTCAACGACATTAATATGTAGTGGTAAGATGTTTCAGATGACAGATAGACCCCGTTTCTTCAATATTAGGTACTTCAAACGATAGTACCTTAAACTAAATCTGTTGTCTGAGTGCATTATCAACGACGGAGAATTTCTGTCATCTGAGTGACTTAGAGATGGCAACCACCTAGACAACAGATTTTTACTTCATCAGACGACAGATCTGTCGTATGATCTGTCGTCTGAAGGCTTTTTTGGCATAGTGTCAGCCCTGATCGAATTCTCCAAAACGTCGGGATCGTGCCTGTTTGGCTCGACTAAGAGGCTAGCAAACAGTCTATTTTGCTGTAGTGCGTGGCGTGCTAACACCGGGGGGTGCGATCGTCTCAGATGTGCTTGAGTGAACTGAACACTCTTAAGGATCCAGTCAAAATTACTTTTGGGATCAAACAGTGCCTTTGAAGTTTGACTGGTTGACTTTTGGGGCAAAAAGACGGCCAACCAAATAGAAATGGTCGTCTTAAATAACAACAACTCCAGCCTGCCCGAGATCCATCATGGAGGAATCAGACAATTTAATAGCTGCCGTAAGGCTAGCGATGGCCTTGGCCATTAGGTTTGAAAATTTTTATCGTAGATTAGAAATCTTTGTATAAACCCTAACAAAACGGCTAGATGAGTCTTGTAAGCGTAGACTTGAGTCTTTATGTAATCACATACAAATATGCCTCTATTTTGTGGTTTCAAATAATATGGTATGACAGTATGTTTTATGATCCATCATCCATGTATATTATCTTTTTAAGGGCCCTTCTAATGAGGACCATTAAAATAAGGATTAGTTGAGGATTTGTTTGTGAGACCTACTTTTCAATAACATTTATGCAAATCAACCGTTAGATGTTTAGATATTTATGTGTATATCATTTATGGAAATTTTCAACCAAATTGAAAATCATTATTGTCACGTCTAGAATTTAGAATAAACAAATTCAAATCCGAAACGCGAGAACAAACACAAGAAAACACACATAGAAAATTTTTCATTTAAATTAATCAACAAAACAAACTGAGCTCACAATGTCAATACCGACTTATTCTTTGGAGTCACATATTACATTACAGATAGTTTACAAATCAAACTAAATGACAATTCAATAAGTAAACACACCCACCACAACTCACTACACAGTGGAAGACTTAAAACTAAGAGCACCCTTCCACGTCCACACTATCGAACATACACCTCAGCTTTGATAACGATCACTCAATATTCTAACCTGCACAATAACCCTACACCATAGAAATAGTGCACCGGGATTGCAAACCACAAACCCGGTAAGCTTTCAAGCCCGTATCAGTAAACCCAATTAAAGTGACTCACGTCACGCATGCTTATAATTCCTCAATTCGGGAGACAATTAAAGCATTAACATTTAATTCCACAACGACATGCTTTCACTATCTCAGTCTAACAAAATCAATATGCAATTATCACAACAAAAATGTCAAGTTCATACCAATCAATATCATGCTCAATAATTTCAAACCAACTAAAACCCACATGCTCTGTCTCTCAAATTCATTTTATCTCTTTTCCCACAAACTCAAATTACACAATTAACTCCAAATATGTTAAACACTCTACATCCCCACAATCTATCAGATCATCAATCATTTGCCTCAACAGAACAACCACGAAATCACACTCACTCCCCTCAACATAAAGCGTTTGCCAAAATCATGATATCTCAACTAATTTCACGATCGCTAAGGATCACAACCCACAACCGTACACATAATAAGAATTAAACAAAATCAGTAATCCCTGCATAGAACTTAGTTCAGGAGATCACATTCAAACAATCAATAAAAATCATAGTAATCCCTGCATAGAAACTTAGTTCAGGAGATCACATTAAACTCAAACAAAAGAAATGAAAAATAAAGTAGATAAAGAAATCACACGATATAAATGAAAAAGAAAATATATATATATATATAAATAAATCAACCAAAGAAAAGAAAATGGAAAATAAATAAATAAATCAAACACTCACGCTAAAACCAAGAATTCACCCTTCGATTCTGAATACGCAATCTCACAAAATAACTCATTTCAATAGTAGCCCGTCACCGCGTAGGGTTATGGCATCCAATACTCTCCTCAATCGTAGCTCGTCAACCGCCTAGGGTTATGGCGTCCGACTTACTCAATTGTAGCCCGTCACCGCGTAGGGTTATGGCATCCAATGCTCTCCTCAATCGTAACCCGTCACCCACCTAGGGTTATGGAGTCTGATTTACTTACTCAATCGTAGCCAGTCATCCACATAGGATTATGGCGTCCGATCACATACCCTCACACTAGTCACCACACAGGTATTCACACATGTACTCACACAGATCGTCACATAATATTATTTCCTCATCTCCCACAACCTCAACAAATAGCAAAACCAATTCCAAATAATATGTTCTCGTCTCCTAGCCATCATCAAAATCGAATCCCACATGCTTAATAAATTCCCCAAATCATGAATCAATCAAGTCATACAAATCAACACCACAATCAATAATGATTCAAGTCTCTCATGGACAATAAATGAAAGGATCACACTTTCCTCAATTACTCTTTATCAACATCAACTCAACAATATATGATAATTTATATCTTCAAGAGAATTGCTCGGAATGATAAATCAATCAATCAAATCAATACTTCTGTCACGCCCCTGATTTTACACACATGAAAATCGATATATATAACCCCATAATTATATATGCGTGAACGTCCAGTCATCAATACAAAATACCTGAAATCTTTTTCCCTTAAACTTACACACATATTGATGCCCTGAACCCTCAAAGTTAATATACACTCGCTCCAAAGAGTTATATATTACACAAGCCTACGAATTAAATTGTCAACAACAAGATAAACGTAAATGCTCCTCAGAGCTCACTACAACGGAAGTCCAAATAACGGTAAAGTCACAAAATTTGCTTCCTACCGTAAAGCTGCAAAGGCGCTACTTCAGCTTCAGCACGATTATCCTAACCTGCAGGATTAACCCTTACACCGTTTGAATGGTGCACCGGGTTGCCACACAACAAGCCCGGTAAGCTTTTGCAAGCTCGTATGAGTAACTCAAAACCACACATGCACAACTCGCCTAACGAGGAAAACCATCAACTCGTAAAAGAAACACACACCATGTTTTCCCAAAACAGTACATTCTTTTCCCAAAAGAAACGAATACAAGTCACCCCGTGACAAAGCCATATTAATTGAAAACTCTGACAATTCAATATGCATTTCCCAAAAATCACAATAAAGGTCACACCGTGACCAAATCATATAAATTGAAACTCTGACAATTAAATATGATACACAAGTCCTCCCAGGACAATTAAAAGAAAGAATCCCCGAAACTCCCTTTTAAAAACACATTTCCAAATCAACACAAATCACCCCGTGACAAAATCATAATAATTGAAACTTTGACAATTAAATATGATAAACAAGTCCTCCCAGGACATTTAAAAGAAAGAATTCCCGAAACTCCCTTTTAAAACACATTCTCAAATCAACACAAGTCACCCCGTGACAAAATCATAATAATTGAAACTCTGACAATTAAATATGATAAACAAGTCCTCCCAGGACATTTAAAAGAAAGAATCCCCAAAACTCCCTTTTAAAACACGTACTCATGAGCATCAGATAGCTCCCTGCTACCCCCTATGATGTACTATGGCAACAGACTAGAGCTCTAACTGATCGCATCCACAAACCCGGCCAAAGGCGTGAAGTCCCGATATATATGCCTGAGGTTACTCCCAGCAACCCCAAATCCTCAGACCTCCCCGGTCGTCAGATCAAAACCTTTCAAAATGGTCACTCAGGACCCAAAATTTACTCAACTCACACAAAAGGAGATGTCACCCCGTGACCTCCAATCATCAGACCTCCCCGGTCATCAGATCAAAACATTAACTCAAACCAAAAGGAGAAATCACAACCTGTGACTCTCAGATCTTCTGACCCCCGATCGTTAGATCAAAACATTCAAATCACATCAAAGCAACTCACGCCAAATCTTGATACTTTTCAAAACAATAGAAATTCCCAATTCCTACAAAATGTTTCCTGAAAAGTCAAGCCCCAAAACAATAGAATGAAACCCATCAATACCTATTGCTTCAATTCACTCATCAACCCACAAGAATATACATATTCCACGTAAATATATATATATATATATATATGTGGTCATTCACTCAGGAATGCCAATAATACCAACTATAGTTTGCAGTTAACTAAATAACTCTCAAAACAATAGGGTCAACCCGTTCGTGAATGAACTTCGTGAGATTACTCACCTCGAACTCCTGCTGCGTCTTCAATACAGAACCGAACCAAAACTATCACCAATAACTCGTCCAAATACTTCGTCAGGTACCTAATCACATACGGTTCCAACTTAGTAACGATTCACATTTGATTTAAGTTCGAAACCCCTGTTTTGAACTAAAATCCCCAAAGTCGCGCCAATCGAGGCGAAACCACATCCGAGACCTCCCAAAGTCTCCGGAATACGTCCACGATCGATGTGACCAAACCACAAGTCGATCGGACGCTCGAATCCTCACGGATCGAATAAATCTATCGGTATGAAACTGCAAAAATCATAACAATTCCATACAAACTCCAAAATTTGCATATTATATATCGAAATGCTCGTATCAACGAGTAGAACATATATAATACCAAAAACAGTCCCATACATGGCCGGAACACCGCCGGAACGCCGCCACAGGCGGTGGCGCACCACCGCCGGTCAAAACTCAATATTTCACAAAACTCCCAACATCAAAAAGCTTCATCTAATCATGCTTGTGAACTTTCATAACTGGATCGAAGTCAGAAAACAAGCCTCAGAGATCGAAAACTACCTCACAAGCCGTGAACAGTAATCCCAACTGAGTTGAACAAGGTTTCACGTGAATCGATCCAAACAACCACCAAGGATCGATCGATGAGGCTGCTCTGAGCTCAACCAAGAAGACTTGAAGCCTTGCCGACGTCGGAACAAGGATTTCCGATCGGGTCCGAAATCCACAAACTGTACCGCCTTGCAGCGCCGCCGTGGAGGAGAATCGGCGCTAGAGAACACCAGAGAGACGACCAGACGGAGGAGACGATCCTGTCTGGAAAGTTTCGTCGCCGGAGACCGCCGCAGTTCCCCGGAAAACTCAGGTCGGATCGACCGGGTCCAGGTCGGGTCAGCCGGATATCTTCGATTTTGAAGGTAGCAGCCGAGAGAGAAGAGAGAGAGAAAGGAACGGTTTCCGGAAAAGGAAACAAATGAAAATAGTACGTTTCTCCTTCGGGAAACTTCTATTTATACCAAAATGGAAATTCCTTCCAATGGCCATAACTTTCACATACGAACTCCAATTTCCACTTTCCATATATCCATGAACTCGTATCGACGCGCTCTACAACTTTCGTGAAGAAAGTTTTCAGAGAATCCCAACGCATCAAAAGTCAACCCTGAACCCCCCCTTAAAGTCATACTTTTCAAATAGAAATTCGTCCAAAACACTTCCGCTCCATCCACGAGCCACGAAACCGTCCAATAAACATAAATTAGATTCCAGAAATTCCTCGGAAAATAATTACGAATTTCCGGGGCATCACAACTTCACCCAATGCCATATCAACCAATATATCAATACTTCACCCAATGCCAGATCAACCAATATATATATTCCACGTAAATATATATATACGTAGTCACCCACACAGGAATGACTACTAATACCAACTATAGTTAACACGTAGTAAAAATCGAGAAATTCATTTTTATATACTTAAAAACTCATTTTCTTAAAATCATTTTTCAAACATAACAATTAAAAGTAATTAACGAAATTCCGTTCGTAAATGAACCATGTGAGATTTACTCACCTCAAATCCTGCTGCGTCTTCTTAACAGCTCAAAATACGATTCATAATCGTTTGCCAACTCAAACCGTCAATCACCTAATCAAATAGGGTCTCAACTTAGCACACATTCATAAAACGCACTTATACGAAGATCCAACAGTTGGATCCTCATCCGAGACCATCCAACGTCTTCGGAACACTTCTACGATCACTATATCAAAACTACAAGTCGATCGGACAGCCGAATCCTCACGGATAGAAAACCGATCGAACCGAAAACCCTAAAACTTGGAAAATTCATAACATGCTCATACGATTTCCAAAAATTACAAACTATATATCGAAATGCTCGTATCGACGAGTAGATCGGACTAAGGAGCAGAAACTGCCCCAGAGGTGGCCGGAAGCTGCCGAAAAACACCCCCACAGTGGCGGCACCGCCACCGGCCCAAAGTCGGAATTTGGCAAAACTCACAACATGAAAGTACTTCATCTCAACTCCAATTGAAACATTCATAACTAGCACAAAGTTTGAATCAAAGTCATTTGGCAGGAATTTACCTTGCAAGTTTTGAAAACCGATGAACCCTAGAATCCCAATCTTCAAAATTGAACCTCCACACTTTGAATCGTTGCAAGGCATCTTGGGAGAAGCATCTACTTCCTCTAGGCTAGAAAGGCCCTCAAGGATCACCGGTTATGGTGGCTGGAAAAGTGATCTCCGGTCTGGGCTATCTGCACCTCCACCGTGCGACTTCTCAGCCTTGTAGCGTCGTGCACGATGCTTCTCACGACGAATCACCACCACAGACGTGTAGAGGGAACTGAGGAGAGCAGGATTCCCTTTGGAAACGAAGCAAAACATGGCTGGAGGAGGAAGAACGAAGCCGGCGAAGGTGAGAAGGCGAAACTGGGCTCAGGACCGAAGAGAGAGAAAAGTTTCCCAAAATGGAAACTCTGATTTTTCTAATAATTTTTCAGAAAAATCCTATATATACCAAAATGGAAACTTTTTTCAATGGCCATAACTTCTTCATACGAACTCCGATTTTCACGTTCCACATGTCCACAAACTCGTATCAACGCGCTCTACAACTTTCATGAAGGAAGATTTTGGAGAATCCCTACGTATAAAAAGTCAACCTTTGTGAACCCCCTAAAATATACACTTCGAATAATTATTCATCCGAAAATAATTTCACTCCACCCTCGAGCCATGAAATCGTACTAACGAACACTTTATTAATTCAAGGAAATTCCAAGTCATTAATAACGAATTTTCGGGGTCTTACAATTATGGCATTCATAAAATCATGATTTATAAATGAACGATTCATGTTTGATAGATTTGTTTCGTCCATTGATTTAATCTAGTTCGGTACTTTAACAATTAACAATTTGGAAGAAAATTTTAAGAAATGATCTACTCATGTATACATAAACAGTTGATTTGCTGTAATGTAATCGAAAAGTTAGGGGGTGTACTCAATTCAGATTTTAAACAATTTTGTTTGAGTTTTTATAATTTATGGATTTACTTAATCCACGGATTGTTTAAATTCTATATGGACTCTGATTGATTCTAATGGATTGATTTACTAGTATCTGTTTAGATTTTACAAGTCCTTATGATGTTTATGGTAGGTTAATTTTTTTTCTTCTTCTTCGTTAAAAGCAATGGATGTATGGATCCAACTATACTATATCAGTAACAAAAAAGTGTATTATATAAAAAGTATGTATATATATATATATATTTATATTATCAGTGACAAAAAAGTGTATTATATAAAAAGTATATATATATATATATATATATTTATATACAGATCCTATCTAGAGTGGAGCTCCGCTTTGAAATTAACGTGTGAAGTTCGAGTTTTGGGTCACTTTTCGATCGCATATCCACATCTCGACTGTTCCGTTTTTAGGTACTAGTGTATAGATTATCTTTGCAAATTTTTAGCTAAAATGATGATCGTTAAGACATTGATAACTGCTTTAAGGCTAGTACGGTTCAGGTTGACAGATTCAGTCCGTCCATTAGTTTAAGTGAGTTAGATACCTTAACGATCATCAATTTGGCTGAAAATTTGCAGAGATGATCTATACAGTAGTACCTAAAAGCTGAACGGTCGAGATGTGGATATGCGACCGAAAAGTGACCGAAAACTTGAACTTCACACTTTAATTTCAAAGCGGAGCTCCGCTCTTGATAGGATCTGTGTGTGTGTGTGTGTGTGTATATATATATATATGGCAATCTACCATTCATTATGTTGTGTATGATAATATATGAATAATAAGAGAAAATTAATCAACCACAATGTTACATAAAAAATAAAGTAGTAAACTAATGACATAATTTATTTCATATATAATTTACAAAAGAAACATGTGCGTATGTAACGGCTTATTTTGGCTTTAGATGAATATATGTATATATATCGGCATCCGGCTTCGGGTTGATTAAAAAAAAAAACATGTGTATATGTATCATCTTAACAATATCATAGAAAGTGAGCTTAATTAGCTAGAAGGATTAAGGCTTCCAGAGCTATAGTGATAAAAAAATAAAAAAATTATTAGATGAGAGCAGAGGCAGAGGCAGAGGAGGATAGTGGGAAGATAGGTCGAAGACAAAATAGATGAGTGTCACCTATTGAGAGCTGCTGCTTCCTTTTTTTTTTTTTTTGGTGAAGAACTTCTTCATTTTTTTAGTGTGAAAAAATCCATCAAAATCTCTTGGGAAGTGGTTGGATTGTTTTTTTAGTTTTTTTTTTTATTGTTTTTTAGTTTTGATATGTATAAAAAGCACTATAAAATCTTCCAAAATCTAGCATTTAATGAAATCCTTAAAAATCCGTATACTTTTGAATATCTGCAGATTTGAATGGATAATTTTAAATCTTAATTGAATACATCAAGATTTTAAAAGATTGTTTAAAATCTCAATTGAATACCCATAGACTTTCAAAATACAAAAAAATCTTGTAGACTCTTAAATGAATACACCCCCTAAGTCATTGATTAGAAAATCCTCAACTAGAACAACTAAAAACATCTTCCTTACCTTTTTATTAATATCTTTTTGTTTAGAAGAATAATTTGAGAGTTCCCAATAATAGAAAAACAAAAAAAAACAAAATATTCACGCAGACCTTTTGCCCTTTCCCGGCATTCACAGGGTTTGAGAAGAGAAGTAGGTTTCGAATATAGCACTTGTCGAAATCAAATTGCCATAGAGCTCCTTGTTATCGTCTCATCTTGTTCGTTCTTCATCTTGCCCGCTTTCAATGTCGTAAAATTTTATGTATCTTGTTAAACTATTCTTTGGTTGGTTCCATGGGTAATTGGGGTGGTTGGTTCTGGTCCTGTATAGTGTAATTGGTTCGATTCCTATCTTGGTTTTGTATGTTTTGTAAGATGAGATCATGCTCTCCAATGCATTCCCTTGTTATCCATGTTACGCCCCGAACCAAAATATCATTTGTTTACTTGTGGAAAAATGAAAGTTAACGATTTCGGTTACATTTTAGTTGTTCTCGATAAGTTTAGTGGCCCTAAAAATTGACTTTTTGTTTGGGTCAAAATTTGAGAAAATGTTCTTCATGAAAGTTGTAGAGGACGTTAAACCAAGCGCGTGCATGTGTGGTACGTAAAAATCGAAGTTCGTATGTAAAAGTTATAAGCGAAATACTAAACTCACTGTTCATGTGGTAAGTTTTTATAAATAGCCAAGTTACTGTGGTAAGTTTCCATTTTTGGAAACCTACCGGCTTTTCTCTCTCCTCTCCCCCGATCCTTTCTCCTCTTCGGCCCGATTTCTTCTTCCTTCTATTTCTTCCTCCTCCGGCCACCCCACGATGGAATCCGGGCACTGGCAAGCTCACCTCTTCATCCTTGTCACGCCTGTGGTGGTGATTTGCGGTGGCTCGGCCGATGGAGCTCAGAATTGAGCCGTGAAGTTCACTGTAGCAGTTTGGGAGTTTTCTTGATTTCCGGCGATTCCGGCCGTCTCCGACCACCAAACTGGCGTCGAAGGTTCGGTCTTTGCCAAGGACCATTTCGCCCCTTTCCTTGAGCCACGATTTGCAGTGTGGAGGTCGAATCGACTATTTCAAACTCTAGGGTTCTTGGGTTTTTCTGGAAAAATTTCACCGGCCAATTTGGAGCCCTTCAAGGTAAAATTGGAACTTGTTGTAGTTATGAAAAATGTTGGGTCTGTTGTGTAGGTGGTGCTGCCAAAATTTGGTGGCCGCCGGCGCGTGGGACCCACTTGCTGCCACTGTTGGTGGCGCGTGGAGGCGTGTAAGGCAGTGTTTTAATTTCGGTTTTTAGCCCATTAAATTGTATATATGTTGTAGAGCTTGTATGTGAAGTTTGGTGAATTTTGGAGGAGTTTGGAATTGTTTGTGATTTTCCGAAGTTCGGACTTTTGAGATTGAATTGTGGGAAATCCGACAATCGGATTTCCCTCGTTTTCGTTGTGAAATATGTTAATTGAGGAATTGGTGTTGTGGGAGAGATTTGGGTGGAATTTGAGAAGTAATGGAGATAGGGATTTTCGAGGTTTCGTTTAGGTTCGTATTTATTTTATCGGATTGCCGTTTACGGAAATATAATTGTGTACAGGGCAATGTCGCGAGCTACGGCTAGATGAAGGAACTCGTTTGCGCGGTCGCCCAATAGTACTGTGAGTGGACCTTTGCTTTTAAATATGGATGCATGCAATTGTTGAATTGACTAGATTTGATTTAGGAAATGAATTAGTGACTTAAATCATTGTTTTAATTTATTGAGCATATTAAACGGATTTAAATATTTTATTACTATGTCAATTGGATTTTCGAATTGAAGTTGTTATGCTCAATTTTCAATTTGTGATTTATACGAAATTTCGTTGAAGTAATTTTCCGAGGTGATTTCCGAAAATTAATTATATTTCTATTCGTTGTTTTGAGATTTCTGGAAAGATTTTCGAAATGGGATTTCGATGAAGTTATTTCTTATTTATCTATCGACTTTCGGTTTTGGCATTGGGGATGTCTTGTTGATGATCTAATTATTCTTTTAGCGTGTGGGACACACTGTCGATTTATGTGACTTTATACGAGAATTTCCGGGTATGGTTGGGAATCGTACCCGTGTTTTCTTTATTCGTGGGACTTATGGGGAAGCCTTACTGATTTTCGATTTTCGATTTTCGTATGATTTTAACCCACCATACCTGGGTTGTCATATTTATTGCTAGCTAGCCTATTAGTACTCCTCCCTGCTTACTATGTGTTCGTGGATGAGTAAGAGCAGAGCATGAGATGCTCCAAAGTATGGGACACTCCGACCCAAGCCTGGGAGGCTCCCTTCTTTTGTATGGTGATACTTCTTCCCCATATTTTATCGTTGCTTAACTAGCGGGGCTAGTCCGATTTTCACTGTAGCCGACGGGGCTGGTCTTATCTTCTTGAGAAACGAGATTTCAGTTTTACGATATAGTTTTCGAATGTGGTGACCAGCGAGGCTAGACGATTTATCGTTTTGGAATTCTTGGATTTAAAGCTAAATGTGTTTTTCTAATTGTTGCATGCATCGGTTTTTAATGAAATACATGTGGGAAAGTATGAAATCATTTTTCTTTTAAATTGTTTATTTTGTCCACTCACGCTAACATTTTTCGTCTACTTTCCCCTAGGCCTTTCGGTTTCTAATGCCCAGTGTGCAGGCGTTATTAGTTGAGGTTGGGCGTACATGGCATTTGAGGCATAGTTTTCACTACTTCCGCAGTGTAGGATCCCTTGATCCTTTACTCTTCTTTTTATATCCCTGTGTATAGTAGTATTGCTCTGAAAACCTTTTGGATTAGTATTGTTGAGTTTTGTGTTTTGTGAAAGTAGAGTTGTTGGTAATTGGGAGCAGGGTGGCTCCAGGAGTACACTACTAGAAAAACCCCCCATCACGCACAGATAAAAATCCGTGTGAAATCGTAGTATTCCATACGGAAATCCGTGTGAAAACGTTAATACACACGGTACAACGACGGATTAATAATCCGTACGTATTGCTGGTGTTACTAATACTACTTTCACACGGATTTGTCTAATCCGTGTGAATGCATTTGATGGGTCCCACTTAAATCAGAACTCTTGCTATTAATATTCTTATTTTACTTTTATTAATAATTATCTAACACATATGAGAAACTGTGTGTTTTGTCAACATAAAATATATATATATATATATATATCTATTTAATGTATGGTCATTTATATGTTTTTCTAAATAACTAAATAAATCATATATTTAATATAGCTAAGACCAAAAAAATAAAAGCTCAAATATTCACAATATCCGTCAAAGCATAAACAAAACTTTACATTAATATATAAAAGCATACACCATGCTTCACATTAATATACAATAAGAGTTTATGCTGCTACATTTCTCCTGATACAAAATAAGGCCTATTTCAATTCCCTAAGATTATATAACAGTTGGTCAAGATGAATAAAATTTAACAAAATGACCAACATTAAACAGCATTCATGTGCATTTATCTAGCAACAATAAAGTACTGTTTAATAGGTACTGTAAGCATGCTCCTCATCTCCTTGAAGGTCAGCCAGTGATGTCTCGAAGACTCTGTGCTTCAGTCCTTCTGAAGCAATCTGTTAACAATCCATTGAGTTGTTAATAGTGTGAACTTTGTTGACAATTATAAAGAAATAAATTCAAATGTTCTCACCCAAGTGATACCATATTGGTTGGAACCCATAGCAAGTCCATATCTAGTGCATATTGCTTGTGGAATAACCTGGCAAAATAAAAGCAAACACCAAATCAAATTCCGCCCCTACCATAAATGAGCACAAAGGTTGCTAATTATCTCTTTTAGGTACAAATATCATTTCCCTTTTCTTGAAACCAATGGCATTGTAAGTTTGTAACTATGGATGACAACCATGTTGGGCCACTGTATAGACATATCTTTCCTCCAGCATTGGCTTCCTCACTAAGTGTAGGAGGAACTAAGAACAAATGACCAGAGTGAAAAAGTTGTACCTATGGCCAAAAGCCTGCAGAAAGTTCTGCATATTTCCTATGAGAAGAGCGAAAAGTAGGACACCTAGGCCAATAATGGCCATTGTAAAAACGACTTCCCACACAAAATGACTTGGGGTTTGGTTTCCAGCCAGAGTACTGATTTGCTTCATCATATAAACAAAGCCATTATGTTAGTAAGATAATGATCAAACTATAGACTCCATTACAAAATTAATTGGGCCAGTACCAGTTAGCTTCAATAATTTTCGTAATGAAATAACAGCAAGACAACCTTTATGCCAGATTGCCAGGAACATTGGAACCCAAACTTTTTATTTGCATTCACTACTCAGTCTAAAGATTTATGCATCACTTCTAAATGGCTAATGAACATAAGACTAGAAATTCTGATACAGTCTTTGAGTACATACTTTTCAGTACTAAATCAAGTACTCCCTAACCATTGGACCTAATACACCCCCAAATCTAAAGTTACTGACTTTCAAAACCACAAACCCATTGATCAAGACATGCAACTGAGCACTATTTCAATCTAAATTACAGGAATTGAAGTTTTGGAAATGGAGTCGTACCATGTGGGTCCCCGGCTCGCAGATCTGGAACTCATACTAGGATGGCTGCCGGAAAACCCTAGCGGTTTGGTAAATTTGGGGGGAATTGGGATTGGGGTTTTGGTTTCGGAGTGAAATAGAGCAAGCTAAAATGGACAAGTTCGAAATGAAGCGGCGGCCATCGTCGAAGGTGGAGTCCACGGTGGAGCCGCAGTCTAAGGCGTAGTTGTCGATGAGAGAGAAGGCGGAGAGGGCGAGGGAGAGGGTAAAGAGAGAGAGAGAGAGCGTGAGGTTTGTGTAGGGAAACACCATCGGAAATTCGAAGGTGGAAGATCCGAGGATTACATGGGTCGGTGAATTTGGGTGTTTGCTATGATGGATAAAGAGGGAGGACGACAGAGACAGATTTTGGGAGAGTTTTTTTATTTTCTTTTCTCGGCTCAATCTCTTGGGTTTTCATAGCAAAACTTCAAAAAGAGGGAAAAATTTTATTTTTGTTTTAGTTTGAAATAAACATTCACACAGATTTTGATATATATAATTAAATGATTAATTTAGATAATCATGAGAAATATTAAAAAAATAGAGGAAATAAATTTTCACATGGGCATCTGTGTGAGTTTCTGACACATATGCACACAGATGTCTGTCGGTATGTGTATTATCATAATTCACACGGATGTCCGTGTGAATTTCTTCATGGGCCCACTTTCAGAATTACTTTCACACGGATTTCTGTGTGAATGCTGTTTTCATACAAAAATCTGTGTGTATTGCTCGTTTCCTCATACAGAATTGCATCTGTGTGAATATCTGTGTGAATGTCATCTGTGTGCATTGGGGGGTTTTTCTAGTAGTGGTATAAGGTTGGTTTGCTTAAAGTGTTTTTGTGTGTTTTACAGGTTTTTGGGTAGTCCATTTTAGGGGTAACTCTGCCGAATTTTTTGGTAGAGCTATCCCTAAGGTGGGCCCCACATGGCCACCTCGGATTTCAGGGTGAAATTCGGGACGGGTCCTGTCAATCCAGGCTATCACTCCACCATAAGTTCCACCAATAAACTAGTTATTTCTCCACAAAAAGTCCCTTTGGGGAGTTCAAAGCAGGACACTGTGCATGTAGGCATAGCCAAGGCCACATCTTATACAAGAGTTTCTTTCCCTGCTGGGAGGATAGATATTGCTCTGCCCATCCCCTGTACAATGAGTAATTTCCATCAACATGACTAGGTGTAGATTTGGATGAATATTGGAAAGAAAGGACACGTTCTAAGTTCCGGAAGCCAAATAATGGTTTGTGGTGCTATGTGCAGCACGGCCTTTCTATGTACATTTTACCCCTTTAAGGTTCAATGCTTAATGTTGTTAGCTCCTGTTTTCTGTTGTTGACGCTATCAAACCTTTAATGTTATTAGCTTCTGTCGTCTGTTGTATAACGCCATGAGTTTGCTTACAACGAGATAAAGATGAAACATTTGTATACAAATGCCCTGCCACTTGGTTTTCTATTTTTTATATACACTCTATGAAATTTTTTACATGTAATGCCGCATGGCTTTGTTTTTCTAGGGATTTGTTGTACGCATTATTTGACTTTAATCAAAACACTGTGAAGCTAAATACTCTATGTTCCCTATTACACAAAATCAAACTAACAACTTTCAATCACATGTTTTTGGGATATAAATCATGAAGAAGACCCAATATTTTACCTTAGCCGAATGCCCGAATTGAACACTCATTGCGTCTGTCTCCTTGTCTGCTCAGCCTTCGTCTACAAGATGCAGTTAAGGTAGAGCTTGAGAAGCTTTTCTTAGATAAGGTTCGCAGTGCTATATATATTCTCAAATTGGAGTTTGAGTTTTGCCCTGTATTTCGCATTCATAGTTCTTTCTTTGTAGGTTATTTCGAATTTGGGACTTTGCATTTCTGATGCAAGAGCATATGTGGCAATATCAAATGCATCATTTGATATTTAATTATGGATAATTATTGTCTAGACAATTTTAGTTTCTTTCCCACGTCCCAAGTACACTAGTGTAATTAACAGAGATCTCTACGTTCTCAGGGATAGGTTCTGACATTGAGGCGTCCCCCAATGATGTCTCTTGGACATAACCATAATCCGGAACATTCTCATGGGACGGATTTTGAGTATCGATGATCAAAGGATTTGTTTGTGCCTCATTCGCCTTCTTTCTAGGGCGAGTATCCTTCGAACCAATTGGTCTACCGCGCTTTCTTGCGGGACCTGCGGCCATAGATGCCACATCATTGCTATGTTGGGCAATGGCGCCATCTCCTGATGTGACAGGAGTGGCGTGATGTCCAGTATTTGAGACATCGATCCTTGCAGGCACGTTTGCAGCAGGTATGTGTGATCTTGTCACTTTGGCAACATCAGAAAACGCATCAGGTAGAGTGTCTGCTACGTTCTGGAGCTCGATTATTCTTCGCACTTCAAGTTCGGACTGTGCGGTACGGGGATCGAGATGAGACATAGTGGGGACAGACCACGACAATTCCTGTCGTTCCTGTTGAACATCCTTGTTCTTATCTCCCCCTAACGACGGGAAGACTGTCTCATCAAAGTGACATCCGCAAATCTAGCGGTAAGGAGATCGCCTAGCAAGGGCATTTAAGTGGCGGACGATTGTTGGAAGCTCAAATCCAACGTAGTTGCCCATTCGTCTTGTAAGGACCTAACATAGAGCGCTGTGGCTGCGCAATTGGCACATCAATGGCTCACTCAAATGTGCGTAAGTACAAAATACGTGTACCCAGTCACTAGCTATAACGCATAGGTACATTGAGTGGCGGTAGGTCGTAGACGAATTAGCATGGCTGCTTGCGATATCGCATCACCCCAAGCGGATGTAAGAAGATTGATGCGCATTACCAATGTTCGGACTACCATCGTAGTCGTTTCCGCGAGACCAATTGGGTGTGTACATGGGAATGTGATGTCCAACATCAAACCCATTGCAATATCCATCGAAAGTCTTCGATGTAAACTCTCTAGCATAGTCAAATCCAATTGACTGAATAGGATGATTCGGGGAGTGAGCCCGTTGTCACATGATATGTGCTAGGAGTGTAGCATAAGTAGCATTGATAGGTGGACAATGGCACAACACGTGACCGGCGTGTTTGCGTGTCAACCAACATCATGAAATATTTAAGCGTCCGCAAGTTGGTTGAATCAATCCACAAAATCCCTACGGATTCTTTGTAAGAACAGAATGAGTATTGTCATATCCTTTGCATAGGACGGTCTCAGTCCTAATTTCCATAAGGAATGGGCTTTGTAAAACGAGCGAGAGGCCTTAGAAGCAACCAATGAGGAGTTTGGTTAGGCTTAAGCGTCTGTAGCGCTATTAGAAGCAAAATATGTGACTACATCTCCCATCATGGTGTGGGAGCCATGGAAATTAGCATGTATGGCGTCATGGCCACAAGAAGGAACAACCATGGCGTTATGCCCATGGTTGGCGCCTTTTATGGCGGCATCTTGCTTCATTTTGCTCAAAAAAATGATGTCCATGTGAAGTCTTTTGTAGACGGATCATCATATCATGACTAGGATGATCTATCCTGTCGTGACAAAGCCAATATGTGTCTAAATCCAAGAGATCTTCTCTCATAACTTTATTGGATTTTAGAGCTCGAATAGTGACATAAAGTCCACTAGAGAGACACATAAACGTCTCTAAGATGCGTCTTTGTTCGCAATCATTAGAGGTAATGCAAAGGAACTCATTTCCGTTCTCTACATGCATTTTCGCATGGAATTCGTTGGCTATTCATAGGGTACTATTTACCCTAAGAGCGTAGAGAGCTTCTGTGACAACTGTAATCAAGGTGCCATCTGGCAAGTGGAACTTGGGCTATTCCATGTCCTTAAATTAATACTGATGGTCTAGCCATCGTAGTCACAAAGTCATATGCTCAGAATCAAAATTGAGTCATAATGAAAAGAACTCGAAATTTTATTCATAAGCCAACGAAATACATCATTGTTTCTATGATCAAAGAAAATCTAATCCAATAAAAGGAATATGGCAATCGCCTACATCTCTTGAAAATAAAAAGACTTAATCAAAATCGCCAATTTCTGGGTCTTGATCCTTGTAGTCTTCCACCCTTAGATCTAGATCACCATCTTGATCTTCTTGTGCCATGTAATTTGCTTCCCTTGCTTCACGATACGTCTTGTATGCGTTTGCAACATTCTGGGGTGCGGTACATGTTTTAGCCCAATGTTCAGTTGATCCACATCGAAAACAAACATCATCATGGTCAGGCTCCCTTGATCGAGGCGCCATTGGGGCGCGATTTGAACGACCTATCCTGTTGGTGGCGTTACCACCATGGTCGGAGGCTCCGCCTCTCTCTCTCCTCACACGTTGACCTCTACGGTTCCGTGCACGCCTCTCTTGGCGATTTCCTTCCTCTTTAGGGCGAATATATGGACCAGAACGTCCAGAATTGTCCCTATCCTTAGGGTTTCGCTCCTTGCGTCCTCCATTGGGGGCGCGACTATAGTTAGACTCCGGAATAGGCTTAGTTCCCACGGGTCTAGCATTATAGTTCTTCACAAGGATATTATCGTGCTTTTCAGCTACGTTCATGGCGCCAATGAGCTCATGAAACCTTGTGATACGTCCTGCATTTACATCAATCCGATAATTCTTTGAAATCATCAGTGCAGAGACGGGGAAGGTAGAGAGAGTCTTCTCGATCAACATCGTATCAGTTATGGCTTGGCCACAATACTCCATCAGAGACTTGATACGAAGAGCTTCCGAGTTATAATCAAGCACAGACTTGAAATCACAAAAGCGGAGGCTATGCCATCGCACTTCTAAATCAGGAAGCAGGGAGTCACGAACGTTGCCAAATCGCTGCTCAAGTTCTACCCATAGCTTTCTTGGGTCTTCCTCATTGAGGTATTCATTTTGGAGCGCGTCATTCATGTGCCTTGTCATGAGAATTATGGCCTTAGCTTGCTTTGCTTCAAAAGCAGTAGCTTGCTCTATTGAGAGCACGTTCTGACTAGGCTCTTGGATGGTTTCCAGAATTCCATCAGCCTTAAGATGTTGGCGCACATCTCGGACCCACCTATGGTATCCTGCGCCAGTTGTCTCGAGTGGGACAAAGCTCAACTTGTTCAGGTAACTCATCCTGAAAAACAACACAAGATTAGGGTTAGTTTCGGAGCGAAAAGGCTACCACGAAAAACTATTAAATTTCTGAGCGTAGTCGCTTCCAAGAAATTAGGGATTTTCTGAGCGTAGTCGCTTCCAAGAAAATCGAATTCCAAGAGGGGTTTTGGATTAGATTGAAACGACGATGTATATGGTCGATCGTTTTCTTCTCAACAAACTCTAAGTTTGGAGGACTCTACAAGCTCTAAGCTTGGAGTGAGCGCGAACCCCCACAGTTCGGCTTTTGGTCTCCCCTATGTAGAGAAAGGGGGGTAGAAGAAGGGATTTTGGAAGTCCCCGAGAAAAGAAGAAAAAATTGAAAAAGAACTTCAAAAACGGGAACTTTTAGAAAAAATTACCTTAAAAGATGGTCGGAAAAGTCGTCGCCGGAAAGTTACTGTAGCGGCCGGAAGTTACTGTAGCTGACCGGAAAAAGTGGCCGGAAAAGTGGCCGGAAAGTTGCCGGAAAAGTCACCGGAAAGTTCGCCGGAAAGTGTTGACCGGCGTTGACCGGTCGTTGACCGGAGGGTTGACCGGTCGTTGACCGGGTGCTGACGTGGCAGGTCCGTGCGCTGACGTGGCAGGTCCGGTGCTGACGTGGCAGAAGGGTTGGCGGCTTGGTGGCTTGGCGGCTTGGCTTGGCGGCTTGGCAGCTTGGGTTGGGGCCTGCTGCACGTGGGCTCAATCTGTGGGTTTGGGCCTGCAGCAGGTAGGCTGCACAGGTCCTCCTTTTTTTTTTTTTTTTTCTTCTTCTGCCGGTTCAGGTTAGGAGGATTCCGGTGGCCGGTTCGGTGGAATTTTGGCCGGTTCTGGTGATGAAATTTCCGGTTCCGGGTTTCTGGGGTGGAGGCGCTGCAGGTGGTAGAGTATGGCTGCAGGAGGTGGTGAGAAAAGCTTTGAACCGGGCAGGGGAACCTTTGCTTTTTCCGGTGGCCGGTTCGGTGGTTTGCCGGCCGGTTCTGGGGGTGAGGCCGCCGGTTCTGGACTCCTGGAGTTGGGATCTTCAAGGTGGGCGGCGGTGGTGTCTGGGATTTGAAGGCTACGAATTTAGGGTTTCAGGGTTAGGGCTCGTGCTGATAACGTGTTGTAGAGAAACTGAATTTGGGAGAAAATTTCTGTGTATTCTCATTGATAATTGGGGCCTCTTTATATAGAGGATTACAATGCATAGAATCTCAATCATACAAGGAAAGGAATTCTACATTGATTAGGATTCTAGATCCTTCTAATTAAATCCTATTACCACTAGGTCAAGTAACCTAGAGTTTGGGCTAAACACAAATTAGGTTTTCCTTCAACAAGGGCATCTTTTTTTGCATCTAATTTGGGATATATTTTTAATTCTCTTTCCAATTTAGTTTAAATCTACTTATTATCCAAGAATTGTGAACCCTATAAGCTATAAATATGGATATTGTAATCGTTGTCGGATAACTTATAGTTTATAAATAATATCAGTTTGTTTGCGGTATGGATTTGCCAAACTCTACGAGTTTGCTACTCATAGGTGTCTGTTGAGTGATTATTGGAAATGAACAAGTTTCATTTCCTGATGCTTACTTTCCGCGAACCAAACGTGGCTTTATGGTATTCCTTGCTTTTTATTTTGGGTTCATAAAGTGCTATATGCAATTTTCGTTGATATCACATTTAGCCATTTTGGTTGATTCTGACATCTTCCTTGTAATCTGAGGCAGCTGTTTGCTGTTATGGTCAATCTTTTTTTTTATTTTTTTATTTTATTCTTTTAAATTCAGACCTTCTTAACTCATTTTAATTCCTTTAAAAGTATTGAGGACAGCCAATTGATTACTTGTTGTTTTCTGAAACTAAAAAAAAAAGATATACTTTGTTTACAAGAATTCTAATTTATGGAACACATTGATAATCGTGTTCTAGTATATTCGCAGGTGGTGTTCACACTGATTATGTTTCGTCCATTTGTGGGAGAGATAATTACTGCAAAAGTAATAGGGATCACTTTTTGTTGACTGAAATAATTGAGTCTCTTGCCACATACTACCATACCCTCCTATTGGATTTTTCGTGAGATGGGCTGCTATTGTTTTATGCTCTTTAATTTACTAAAGACACCCATTTCTAGGACTTGTTGGCTCCGCGTCCACCGAAAATCGGTAACCTCCGTCACCATCAGCATTTGGATTGCTCCATTTCTTGTAGAATGAATTTTTTCTTTTCTTTTGATCAGATGAAAGAATGAAATCATTGTCTGTGTTTTTTCCTCTCACCTCTGTGTTTGCTAGAAACGTTAAATTTTATTAGCTTTAATTTTTCCATATCTTAGATTTTACTGTTTTTAAAGGTCCTGGAGTGAACAATAGAGGTACTTCTCTTTTATTCATTTACTTTTGTTACCTCCATAGGCTTTAGCTTATTGACTTACGTTTATTTATCTATTAGCTTATTCATTTACATATGAATTTATGATTAGGACTTGGCTTGTGAAAGAGCTAGCATGGGTTTTGGTAATGACATGTGGTGCAATAAATTCTTTGTTCTGCCTCTGGAATTTCTTTGTTGTGCTTGCCATACACTTGCTCTGTTTTAATAAACTTTGATTGTTCCTCCGTAATGCTTGAGTGCTAATCAATCATTGCAAGTTCATAGACAGAAATTGTCTATTAAAGTATTAAGAAGTTTTCCTGGGGTAGTTTGGTTTGTTTCATATATAATGTAATGGTTGGTTGTTCATATGATTCATCATTTGTTTACTGGTCTAGTGATTAAGCACATTGTTTAGATCCCTAGCGTATCCTCTGCTAATCTATATTGGATACCTTGGTTTTTTTTTTTATAATTAAATTTTCTTGCTTGGAGTCTCGAAGGAGTTTGTGATTCAAAGAATGGAATCTGCAATTCATAAAATTTGAAAAGATGTGATTTTGTGATTTAAGTCTATGACTTAGAAATCCAGGAAAATTAAGCTTCTTTCCGAACGCAGCAGCTTAGGAAGTTCTGTCTGAATAATACTGTTGGATAGAAGACTAATGCCAAGTAAATTATATTGCAACTCAAATACTCCTCAGATGTTATTGTAAAGGATCTATGATTTGGTGATGTCGTTGATATTTGATTTGCTAGAATCAAGTTTTACATTTTCTGTCTGTTCTACTGTAACCGGTTAACATCAGTGTCTTGCAGCACTATGGGTACTAGATTTTTGTATTTTATTGTTACATATGTCAAGAAGATGGGGTCATGAAATGTCCATCCGATTTTGATAATTTAATATTGATTGCATACGCTAAATGATTCAAATATTGTCACAGTTCTAGAATTCTGAATTCTTCATTGTCAGGCCTAACATAAATGTTCAAGTGGAAACCTCCTCTCAAGTAGATTACATTATGTGAAGTTTGTGTCCATCTTTAATTTGCCAATTGAACTGGGTGGTCATAATTTAAAAATGGTAGTTTGTGCTGTGTGTTTATCTTTGTGAAAGTGAAGCTAGCTTGTCAACCATGTGGACAGTATTACATGATATTTATTTACTCGTCTATTTTTAAACGGGTCGCTATAAGTATGTTTCATTTGCAGGGGTCAATTGATTTTGATGGTTTAGGCCCTGTTCATTGGTGTCAAGATGTAGATGAAGAAGCTTCTTAAGCTCAGGAACTCTATCAAAGGCGGGCTACTTGAATCACGATTATCGTGATTGTGCTTGAAGGCAAGGAGACAAATTTGGCATGCTCATTCTTAATTGTAGATGGAACTTAAACCATTTTTAGTTTCAAATTCGCATGGAGTCTATCATTTCAGTTTCGAACTTGCATTGTCATACTCAATTCTTGTGAAATACCAGCCTGCATTTCTCTTAACTTGTTTCCTTTACCAAATTGTGAAACTGCAAAAGCACTTTGCGGACTAGAGAGAGTTGATCAAGTATACCCTCGTTTTTTTTTCCCATCATTCATTAATTTACCTATACAAATTGCAACAGTTCTTTGAACCGCGCAAGAGCTGAATTGACGCAAAATTTAAGGATTTCCACATGCTTATTGAAGATGCATGTTCATCGTAATAAATGCTTCTATATATGATATAATGCTTAATTACTTTGCACCTTATTCAAGGTCCTACATATATATATATATATATATATATATATATATCGGTTTTGACTTTTGAGCTCTCACAAGTCTTACCTTCTTATTCGGATCTCTACCCTAACACCTTTGTTATTATTATCTCATCATGAATGAAAAAGGGAAGCTGCAGAATCTCAGATGCACATGCTCTAGATCTAGCCTGCGTGGATTGAATATTAAACATACACTAGTTGATTACTTGTGTAAATCTCGAAGCATATATATCCTACACCGTTTTCTTTGTTCTTACTTAATCTCTAGTATACCTTCATCTCTAAGTGACCTCCACAATAATGAAGCAAAAATCCACAGATTCCCCTCATGATAAATTCAAGTCTTCTTCCTCGAATAACCTCTTCTTCCTTCTCCTTCTCCTCTTAACAAATCTCATCACCTTGTTCATTTCCTCATCCCTTTTCTCCTGTTCCTACAAGCCCCTCTCCACCACCGTCGAGGAAACCACCACCATAGCATCCGACCTCCCGCCCGAATTCCTTGCCTTCACATCCGGACAAGCTCTCCCGTTCGGATTCAACACCAACTTCGATTCCGACACCATTTACCCTCCAGCAGGCAAAGCATGCACACTCTTCCCCGACGAACTCCGTCGCTACATGTCATACAAAGTCAACGGTTCGTGTCCTGACGACGAGCTCCTAGCCCAAAAGCTCCTCCTCAAGGGCTGCGAGCCCTTACCTCGGCGCCGGTGCCGCCCCGCCTCTCAACCGAAGTACACTGAACCCTACCCTCTCCCCATCAGCCTATGGACCACGCCGTCCGACTCTTCAGTCGTGTGGACAGCGTACACATGCAAGAACTACAACTGCCTCGTCAACAGAAAACGAAACGAGAAAGGCTTCTCCGACTGCAAAGACTGCTTCGACCTCCAAGGAAACGAGAAGTCTCGCTGGGCAAGGTCTAAAGGAGGGGGCCTAGATTTCAGCATAGACGAAGTCTTGGCCACCAAGCCACGCGGCAGCATACGAATCGGCCTCGACGTCGGCGGCGGGGTGGCCACGTTCGCCGTGAGAATGAGAGAGAGGAACATAACGATCGTAACGACGTCGATGAACTTTAACGGCCCTTTCAACAACTTCATAGCGTCAAGAGGTGTGGTTCCTCTCTACATAAGCATTTCGCAGAGGCTGCCGTTCTACGACAACACTTTGGACATCGTACACTCCATGCACGTTCTCAGTAACTGGATTCCGACGACATTGCTTCATTTTGCCTTCTTTGATGTCTACAGAGTGCTTAGGCCTGGGGGGTTGTTCTGGCTCGACCATTTTTTCTGTGTGGGTGAGCAGTTGGAGGAGATATATGGACCATTGATCAAGAGCATTGGATTCAACAAGCTGAAGTGGGTTGTTGGGAGGAAGCTTGATCGAGGCCCTAAGCGTAGGGAGATCTACCTTTCGGCTTTGTTGGAGAAGCCATTGAAGAACTCGTGGTGATCCATCATATATATACTAAATTAATAAATAATTTGGTTCGCTTTTGTCTTTCTTTTGACCATTTTTTGTTTTTCCTATATGTTTGATCGATGAGGAAACTATAAGAATATCAAACCCAACTCATGATCAATTGGTCTAGCTCAACGCGATTGATTTTTATACATACACGTACCGTACGTAGTCTTTAATTATCTGGTTGGACGACTTATGTTGCATGTCATGATTTTTGTGGTAGCGTGAATTTCCCTTCTGTCTTACACATTAGAGGGACAAATTGAGATGGAATTAAAGCCTGAGCAAGAAGAACTGAATCAAGTGTACTATTCAAGCATTCTGGGGGTATTTGGCAGCTTTCCACAAGTTTAAACAAAGTGAAACTTGGATTTCTACACTAGTGATCTTGTCTTGGGTTTCTTAGAAGTTGAAAATTGCTGTCGGTTTTAGAAGTTGATCGGTTACAACCTTTGTGGTAACAATATCATGTTCATTTGGATTGACTGAAGCCTCCTTTCTCCCTCAAACACACTCTGCTTGCATCTGGTGCACTGATTTTGCACGACGGGGATTGTGAGCATGCTCTGCCATCTTTTCTTTAGGGATTCATTGCTACCCTAGTTCACAGTATGAAACATCAATAAATAAGTTCATGTTTTAGGTATTGAAAGTAAAGAGAGGTCGTATCATACCATCGGCTAAGTACTTCCAAGACCGAGCCTCTCTCTCTCTAAAAACTAGAGAGAGAAACCAGATCTCAAATTCAAACCTGCCTCATCCCCCACTCTCTCACCCAAATCTTGATCCTTCCAGATCTAGATCTGTCACGCCCCCAAATCCAAGGCCAATATTGTACTGAAATATGGCTCGTGAATTTGTGACGTGAGTCAAAACAAATAAAATTTTCTTCTTGAATAAATCAACAGGAAATAAAAGAAATTATATACATGTTTGAATAGTACTTTTATTAGAAAACAAATATCGGTAATATATTTACATAACCAAAGTTAAGCAAAATTCGAATCAGTACAGGTATTCACTAGAAATAGTAGTAGAAAGTATTATTTTATCGAGTAGGTTCATCCCGTTTCCCCAAGCATCTACTCAATACCTGAAAACAAGAAGGTGTAGCATCATGAGCAACACAAGCCCAGTAAGTACACAACTTACATTCTTATATTAATGTGTCTTATAAGAAATCAAAACTGAACAACCAATTAAAATGTACCAAGAACCATTTATATGTTCATACGAATTCTTAAATATGTATATATATACACACAATACATACACACATATATACAAATATATTCATTTGTGTGAATGGTTTATGAGACTGGTAATAAATCACTTAATCACATCTCCTTATTGAACCAACAAATATTGCAGCATTAATATGTGAAATAAACTTTAAGCAATACATGCTTGATTCTCTTTTCACTTAGCACCAAAACATATTGATAATATATATATATATATATATATCGCAGACAGATATTTGATCAAAATAATATAAATACACTTATCTTTTTAGTGAATTTTCAGATTAACTGGTAACAAATCATAAATCCACGTGTTAGGGTCCATAATACCAAAACACGGGAAAGCCAGGTTGACTGGTAACAATTCATAAATCCACGTGCTAGGGTCCATAATACCAAAGCACGGGAATCCACATGCTAGGGTCCATAATACCAAAGCATGGGTAAGCCGCAGCATACCGAGGACACTACCAAAGTATGTACACTCAAAGTAAGCACCCTTCCTAAGAGTATAATAGTGCACTATCTGAAGGGACTAGGGCCCACAGCTTAACTTCACATAACACCAAAACACATTTACCAGTAATTCACTTAAGCACGGGGTAGTAGATAACACCCGGCTTCACAATTGTACTTCTCAGACATAATCAAATTCACAACATACAATCTTTATGAATTATGAATCGTAATATATGTATATGTACACACACATATAGATACATATACTTAGGAATAATCTCATATGAAAACATGTGTAACATAATTGTATAACACAAATAAGTAAATTCACTAGCAAACAACATAATTAAAAAGAAGCTTATACATAATTGAAATCAAGTAAAATAAGTAATAATAAAGCACAAGCATTAAATAAGTAACTATAAACAATTTAACAAAATTATATTATAGTTAGTGTTTTAGTCCTTATGTCCAAATCCGTTGAAGTTCATCAACTGTATTCATGTTTCTCTGATTAGAGTCATCAAACTTCAAGATGTGTTATGTTGTCCATCACAAGTCCGAATTAGTCAATTGAGTACACCATTTCAAAGGGTTTTTCACAAGGAATGCAATGTAATAAGTCATGTAGTCCAAATCAGAGTAATATAGTCCAGAAATGGTGAAGATCCATAACAGTGCAGAAACCGATATTTTTTATACTGTCCTTTGATGTCTAACTAATTACGTACTGTGTATTTTACCATTACTTCTCAAACTCTCCAGATCAGAAGTAGAGGTCCTAAGCTTCAAATTGATATAAATTTTGTAGAAAATGGATAAGAAATGAGGGAGATATGAATTTTTGAAGTTGTGATGGCTCTATGAGGTTTCCAGCGAGTTTAAAAGTTGAAAACTTTGATTAGCCATAACTTCTTCATTTCTTAACCTTTTTTAGTGATTCAAAAGCCTAAATTGAAGAACTTTTGATGAGGAATTTAATACTGTAATTAGTTTTGACAAAACAGATTTTTTTATATACGAAAATACTGGTTTGCAGCAAAGCAGATCCTTTTCCATCTTATCATTGGTTATGTAGTTTGATAAATCTTAAAGACAAAAGAATATAGAAATATATTCATGTACTTACTTAAGGAACTCAGAAGGTCTTGTGATCAAACTTTGGACTTCTTTCACAAAAAAAGAAACTTCTTAAGAGAAATAGGATGAAGGCTTAGTGTGAGGAACTTCTAGTTGAGTTTTCTCTTCAACTAAGGGAGTTTTTGATCAATTTTGCATTTGATCTTCAAGCTTGTAGGAAGTATGATCAGATCATATGCTTAAATAGGCTAGAATTAAGCATAAAATAAGTAAGTGACTAATTATTATAAGGTGAGTGACTAATCACTATTTAGGTTAAATGATTAAAAGGATAAGATAAAATTAAAAAAAAAATAATAAAAGAAAGAAAGCATAATCAGATCATAAATACTTGCTAAATATATATATATATATATGTGTGTGTGTGTGTATATATATATATATACATGTATGTATGTATGTACACACACACACACATCCATATGCACATTTACCCAATTAATAAGTAAAGAACTTTAGTGCTTTCTTAAGGTAAAAAAAATTAGCAATAATTAGTACTAAAATGACATGCATCAAAAAAATAACATAGATGAGAGTCTTGAGCTCAATAACAAAGATTTTTCGAATATAGTTAATAATATAGTGTTCTATAGTTGGCACTAATTTTCGGGTTATTACAAGATCGATGGTGGAAGAGTTGAGGGAGGCCATACCAACTCTGACTTGTATCCAATTTATCTCCATCCCTACTGATCTTCTCTTTCATCAAGCTATTCCAGCTCCTTTCTCACCTTGTGGTGATTTTGTTACCCTCTGTGGTGTAGTTCTGGCTATGTCCAGCATGGGAGGACTCTGTTCCTCGTTTTTTTCTCTTCTTTTCCTCTCACTGTCAAGCAATTCCATACGTTTCCAGGTCAAAATTTAATCAATCCCACAACACACCTCGTATCTCTACCCAGAACAACCAAGAAGGTCCTTATGGCTGCGACCACAAAGTGCATGTCACTTACCTAGATGAGTATGGGTGTGCATGGGTTTTTCACCCCCCATTCTCCATTGTTATTGTTACTGTTCTTGTTCTGGTTCTATGTCCTAGATCTCTGATCCTTTTCGGTAGCCATAGTTACTACTTGGTCTCGTTGGTGGAGAAAAGGATGCTTTTGTGAGGAATCTCATTCCTTTGGTTGTTGGTTCTCCTTTGATATGTATTTATTTTGGAATTGGTTTGGCATCGGTTTATCACGACGAAATTTCTGGGTGTTCTGTGTCCAGCAACACCTCGGCTACTGTGTATGGCTCGCGGTGCAAACTGGGCGGCAGCAACTAGGGTTTCCGTAGTGCGCTGGGCTTCTCATCGGGCCTATGTTTTAGCTTTTATTGTTTTAAGGATTAATTTTCTGATACTGGCTCTATTGGAGCCCAGGAGAAAATTAATTTTCCTTTTTAGTTATTGTCTGTATGGGCCTGTCCATCAGACTGGTTAGGTACGTGTTTTCTTTTTTAATGCCCATTGGGCTAGCTTAATTGATCCCCTCTTCCAAAAAAAAAAAAAAGTAAAGAGAGAATTGGTTGAATAGTTGTGTGTATTCATTGATGATAGGAGCCCTACATATAGGAATTACAAAGTACATAATCTTGGAGTACAAGGATTCATATTCTAACTCAGGGTAGGAAATGTCTCATATTACAACTATAGAACTAATCCTAGCTTGACAAGGCACACTAAATGTCAACATTCTTCAACACTCCCCCTTGTGCCGCTCAAACTTGATGATGACGCTTTGATCGTTGCCTCATTAAAAACCTTGCTCGAGTAGTAAAAACACTGTGGGACAAAAACAACCTCGAGGAGGAGAAAAAGAGTACAACATGTCCTTCACTCTTCGAGATTGAACATGTAGACATCATACCTCCCCCTGATGTCGACATCTCCCCCTAATTACTACAATCATGGGAGTTCGGATAACTTTCTCAATTTGATTCTCTTCACATGTGTTGATACCCAAATTTCCACAAGTTCGAGTTTGACTAAGTGGCAGGCAAAGAGAACGAGTCACCGATCTCATAACCTGATTGGGCCTTCAAGCAAGCCCATTTTACGGCAAAAGGGAATTTTCTATTTAACAAGCGATACGAGATGCCTAAATATTCAAATAATTGACAGGGATTTCCAAATCGACTAACACGCTTATTTATCACGCGATATGCGTAGGCCCAAGCTACGTTTGGGGCTCATACGGCGGGATATGGTGTGGAAGGTAACGGATCATGCGAGGCCCATCGTTATGATAAGGCCCATCGGTAATTTTGGACTTGGGAACCAAAATTCACGCTTCGAGGGCCAATATCTTAACGTGGGCTAGTAGAGAGATGAAAGCAAACCCAACAAAACTTAGAGCCCATTAGAGTCTTACCCAAAGTCCATTACATTAGGACCCGTAGCCCAAGAAGCACGTTGGAGTCGTCTTCTCCAAAACAGGAATGTCGTTCCGTCGAGTTGCTGCTGGGATGGCTACTCCATCCTTTTTGGGTAAGAACTCCAACTCTATACAAAAGCCCACCAATTCTCATCCTCCAAAATCCTGCCCCAATTTCCGATAATACTTAGAAGTTTACGATCACAGTTTACAATACCACAAATCAAGGGATTATGATCTCTCAAAATCACGGCAGCACGAAATCTGGGATTTCCGTCGCCACCCTATGCCTGCATCACCGGTCTTTACCCACACGGCCAAAGCAGGTTTTCACTCTTTTGATTTCATAGGGAAAACAAGAGCTGAAGGTCTTAGAATGATCCCATCGAAACTAAGAATACTCTTTCAAAACCTCTGGTTCTCGATACAAACCCTTCCCCTCAATCGCCGCTATAAAAGGCGAGTTCGTTGCCGTAGAAAACCAAGCCACAACAGCCCAGAAATACAAGCAAGAGATCAAGCTTCATCTCTGATAATCTAGCCACCAATATTCAAATAGCTTTAACCCAAAACCCAGAATGATGTTGTTGCCGGAACTCTCTCTCTCTGCTAAACTCTCATGCCTCCAGCTCCCACACCTTTCCTGCCTATGAGTCCTGTTCCTGTAAACTCAAGTTTAAATCAAGCTAAGTAGCTGCTGTTATCATCAAGCTAAGTAGCTGCTGTTATCGTCAAGCCAAATAGCTGCTGTTACGCTTTATAGGTCACAACGAAGTTGTTCTTGGGACAACCATTGAACGACTTTGGGCCTAGTCTCGCACAACTAGGAAGGTCTTGCTACAAAAGTCAAACTCACAAAATCACCCTCACAACATGTTTCTCGAAGGTGGATTTAAGTAACGACTTAGTGAATAAGTCCGCTACATGTTCCTCTAATCGGATTTGGTTCACTTCAATCTTTATAAGTTATTGTTGTCACTATGTCAAAAAATGCTTCATACCATACCCCTCAGACGACAGAAGACGTTTTTTCTGTTGTCTGATTTTTTTGAACGTCTTCAGACAACAGATTTAACTATTTATGTCGTCTAAATGGTATCAAAATCAACACCAATTCAACTTTTTCAAGTTTGTTATAATTTAGAAAGTTCAGACAACAGATTCTGTTGTCTGAGTAAATGGAAAAGTTTATCCGGACAAAATTTTTTTTGGTTGAACGTACTAAAACTTAATGTGAACTATTTGCCCAAAAAAAAAAAAAAAAAACTTAATGTGAACTAGCAGATGCCTATACCCGAGTTTTCTCAACACTTAGTCAAAAAAACAGAAATTTTCTTTCTCAACCCTAACCACACGACAACCGACCTCCTCTTCATCATCCTCATCCTCCGCCTCCGACCAGCACCTGACGGCTCCCATCCTCCTTCTCCGACTCTGACCGTTCTCCACCTAATGTCGGAGCAGCACTTCTCTTAACTTCTCTCATCCAGTTTGACTTCGACGCACCTCTTCTCTCATCTCTTTTCTCTAATTCACCGAATCCGACCATTCTCCACCCAAAGCCGGAGCTCCGCGGAACTCCACACTCCCGATCCAACTCTCTCTCCTTGGAACTTCCAACCCGTCTCAGCGTGAGGCGTCTCTGCCTCTCCGGTCTTTCAAGCCCCACCCAGCCCCCACCGCCGAGGTCCTTGCCCAGCAACCTGCAACTAGCAAACCCGTCTCCCGGTCTTCGGTCTCCGATCTCCACCTCCAGCCCTCCAGACTCCCGATCCAGCTTCTCTCCTTTCAACTCTGCAACTAGCAGACCCGTCTCCTGTCTCCGATCTCCGCCTCCAACCCTCCAGCCTCCAGGTATCTCTCTCTCCCTCTCCGTCTTCTTCTCCTCCTGGACAGTCCACTCCTCCTTAGCTCCTCTTATTCTCTTATTCTTGACTTCTTATTAATCTGAGCTTCTGATTCTGATTTTTCGTGATATGTAAATTGTGTTCGATTTGTCATTTGTGGCTTTCGATTTGATCTTGTATTCTTGTTGGTTTTGAACTAAGGTAATGGTATGGACGGATGGACTGTATGGTCAATTTGTTGAAAATTGAAATGGTTGAAAACTTGAAATGGGTTCAATACTTCAATTTCCTTTTGAGTTTTGACTCAGGGGTGGATTACAAATGGGTTTGAGAGTGTTTGACACTGACTGTTTGATAACTTGATTAGTTGATTTCCATTTTAATGATTTAATTAAGATAACTTCTTCTTGAATTGCAGACTTGCAGTTTGTAACTCGGTCACTGTCTCACTGAGGTTAGTGAGGAGAAGCTCTCAGAAGCAGAGGCCACAAGCCCACAATTTCATTGAGAAACGATGAAAAAAAAATAAAGGTAAATACTTCATTAAATATTTAAATTTTGCTATTTTGATAATTGTATCGGCATTATTCTCATAATTGTAGTTGACGAGAGAGATTTGGGCTTGTTCGAGATGTCTACGTTCCCAAGCATTACTACACTGGGTGAGCTTTACTTTTGCAGCTTTGCTAGTTGTGATTTTGATTGAGAATTATTCTGATGAAGCTTTACTTTTAATTAGTCAAAGCTTGCTGTAATGGACAAATGGATAAATTTGATAGCTTAATAATGTCTGCATTCCTCAGGCTGCGTTTAAATGTGTACATGTCTCTTTTGTTTCTTATGCTTATTGTTCATGTGAATGAATCTTCTTGTTTCAGATCCTATGCTACCCACTTTGTTGATATCATTCGTTATAGTATGTGAGCTAATAAGGGTTAAAATACATGTTTTTGGATTTGTAGACCATTTTTGAGGTTCTATTTTTTCTTTTCCATTGTGAATTTTTGAACAGGTTTGTCAGGGGGTGTGTTGGTTTGAACTTTGAAGTTAAAACAAGACCAAAGTTGAAATCTTTGGTATTGTGTGTTAGTTCTTGAACTAAAAGATAATTGGGAGTTATAAAATGGCTGAATTCCTAGTAGTATATATGATCTGAGTGTTTGATTCTTTGATGAAAAGATTAAAGCTTCATAATGTAACTATTAACTATTTCTTCTTGCTTTGTGATTGGGGAAATGCTTGACCTGATGCTGTCTATTTGGCTGTTAATTTCTTGGAAATTCTACCTTTGTAGAATATAGATTAAAACATGAGATTACTAGTGAAGACTAGTGATGGTAAATGGGGTTAGCATTTGATATAGCTGGGACTATTCTACTGTAAGTCTATAACCTATTTGCTTTATTTGTTTTAGTTCTTCTCCTTCTTGAGATAGACACCTCTGTGTTTGCTAAGAGAGGTTTCTAGTGTGGGACTTTTTGACATCTTTCCTTATAAATCTGTTTTAAGATAATAAGAAGATGCATCTGTCCCCCATAAAAGGCTCGTAGAAGCCATTGGTATAAAACTAATAGTGTGGATCTCAGTGGTGTGTAGGATCATCTCTCTATATATAAATATATGTTGATACATATGATAGTGTGTTAGAGGGAGAATTTAATGGCCCATTTAGTGTGATATAAAGATATGTTAATACATATGATAGTGTGTGAGAGAAGAAGAATTTATTGTCCATTTGATGTGATGAAAAGTGCTCGAGGCTGAAATCTCTTGATTTAGTAGTCAAAAAAATGTTGTATTCTGTTTTCAGGTTATGGAAATGGCATTATAAGAGTGTCCGAGTTTCGACCTATCACACGCCACTTAACAAACAAGTATGATGTATTTTGTTTTTTGATCTTCAGGGTGATTACGTAAATTCAATGAGAGCAGCACAGGAGTTCAGCTCAAGAATGTTTGATTCCATAAAGGTATTATGTTTCACAAAGCAGCATGGTTTCATGAATAAGCTTTGGAAGTTTCACTTGCACATTTCTTGATGCAATTCTTTACTTTCCAGTTGTGTTAGCTTCTATATCTGAAATACTTGTAGTTGTGATATATTGGTTATGCTGATCCAGAAACTGTAGATTATAACTAGCTTAAATAGCTTGCTCGATTTCAAGTTCTAGATTTCACTTCTGTTCTGTGTAAGTGACAGTTTTCTCACATTCAATGTTAAATTGACAATAGGAAAATGATAAGGAACTGAGTTTCTTTTTATTCATGTTTGAATGTAGCTTAGGAGCCATTTCAATTGGTAGTAGAGCACTCGTTTAATAGCGCATGTAGAGCTGCTGTAGGTTCATTTAGCACCTGGAAGCAAATTATAGGTTCATTTAGCACCTGGAAGCAAATTATAGGTTCATTTAGCACCTGGAAGCAAATTTAATTTTCAAAAATATATCAAAAGATCATTAGAAGATGACTTTAAGGTGGTTGTGGGAATCATGTGCTATTGCCAACCTTTTCTTTCTTCATGTTCTGGACTACGATGACGCTCTATTTGCTACTCAATGTTCGTGGTGATTAACTCTTGTTTTGTTTCCTTTTTCCTATAACTGAGTTGGCCTTTTTTGTTATATATTTCATAAAAGTCATTCATTTTTTCTTTCCATTTTGTGAATGTACAGATGGTTTCAACAATGAAGAAGTCGATCTTTGATGAACAAACTAACAAGGCCTTAAGGAAATTGCAAAAGAATGCTCAAAAGAAGAATAAGCATCATGATGTGGTTCGAGCTGAATGGGCAAATCATGTTATACAGTTCTAACTTTGGTTCTGTTTAAGGTAGATGACTAGCACTTGGAACTGCTTTTGTGCATTTATATATAACTGATGGAAAGTGTTGATGAACTTAAATTATGCATGTAGTTGCTCTGTCTAGCTACTTTTTCTTTACCTTATAGGTTTTTGACTTGGTGCACTAGGTAAATGATCGAGATAAGATGGTTTTTTGGTTCTCTCGATCATAATGTAACTATTGGCTAGGTTTAGAGTTGGAACTATGGATTGTATTTTGGATTATGTTGATGCAATTGATGAAACGTAGCCATCATTTTCAATGCTGATTTTAGTTCAATTTTATGATTTTGATGATTGTAAATGACTGATGTTGAAATGGTTGAAAGGCAACAGATATATGCAGGTTTATGTTGTATCAAGAAAATACAGCACAATTTATGTTGTATCAAGAAAATAGAAACAACATAAACAAATGATCATCTGTTGTTTCTACCAAGTTCAAACAACAGAAAAGTAGAGTTCAAAGAGCTCTCAGACAACAGAAATAGGTGGTTGATATGTTGTTTCTACCAAATTCAAACAACAGAAAAGTAGAGTTCAAAGAGCTCTCAGACAACAGAAGTAGGTGATTGATATGTTGTTTCTACCACGTTCAAACAACAGAAAAGTAGAGTTCAAATGGCTCTCAGACAACAGAAGTAGGTGTTGATATGTTGTTTCTACCACGTTCAAACAACAGAAAAATGAGATTGAATACTACTTCAGACAACAGAAATTTGAGTAAGACTATACTCTAAGTGACATTCAAACAACATAAAAAAACTAAAACTGTAGTTGGAAACTAAATCTAACCACAAGAATCACAATTATCTGTAGTCCAAACAAATCTCACACAACATAACTCACGGTATAAATGTTGTTGCATACGAAATCAGTCAATATATAACTGTCATTGTTCTTCAAATCAGACGACAGAAGCATCAACTAAGCTTAATATTGGTTCAATCAAACGACAGAAACAACAAAAACTCCGTCATCTTACATTAACTACATCGACAGTTATTTTTTGAATCTGTTGATGAAGTGAATTTCTAACAACATTAATATGTAGTGGTATGGTGTTTCAGACGACAGATAGACTCCGATTCTTCAATATTAGGTACTTCAGACGACAGTACCTTAAACTGAATCTGTTGTCTGAGTGCATTATCAATGACGGAGAATATCTGTCGTCTGAATGGCTTAGAGACGGCAGCCACCTAGACAACAGATTTTTACTTCATCAGACGACAGATATGATCTGTCATCTGAAGCATTTTTTGGCATAGTGTGTTGCTGATTATAAAAGAACTTAAGCGATATATGTTTGGTGTTGTCACCCTTGATGAAACCTAACTTCATTTGTTCAATACAAGCTGCATTATCCTCATAAATGCACGTAGGTTCATCCTTGGTAGAATTCAAACCACAAGTTCCTCGAATATGTTTAATTACAAACCTTAGCCATATGCATTCACGCACAGCTTCATGTAGAGTAATAATCTTAACATGATTTGAGGAAGTAGCAACAAGGGTCTATTTTGTAGACCTCCAAGATATCGTGGTGCTTCCCATAGTAAAGACATAACCCGTTTGGGAGCGACCTATGCAAGGGTCAAAGAGATACCTGACATCAGCAAAACCCATTAAAACATCACCATCGTTTTGATATAAGGGAGGTGGATGAAGCCGACCATCCTTGGTGGCAGCGACATGACCTGCCATGGCGGTGTAGACAGAGGCGCTTTGCCGTATGGGGTCCAATTCCATAATTCCGTCATTCCTCTTCTCTTTGTAGGGATAAAATAAACCCATATCTATCGTACCCTTTAAGTATCAAAAGATTGTCTTTACACCAATTCAATGACATCGCATTGGCGCAGGGCTACATCTAGCCAACAAGTTCATAACAATGAGGTGTCCAGTCTTATTTTGTGTTAAGTACAATAATGCATCTATTGCACTTAGGTAAGGCACGTACTTCTGCTAATGAACACGTCTTCGTCATCATCCTTGGGACGAAACATATCCCTCTTAGGGTCAAGACTACAGACGGCCATGAGAGTGCATCTTGACTTTATCAAAATGCCAAAGCATTCATTAACACTGTATACAAGTTCTAAATCTAGACAAAACCGTGTTTTCTCAAGGTCTTTCATCTCAAACTCGGAGGTGTTCAGCGGTTTCCTTTAACTCTTAAGGGTTCCAATTATGTTTATCAACATAAACCGCGACAATTGCAAATCCGGAACTTGTCATGGAAACGCACAGGTATATTTCATCATATCCCTTCCCAATCAAGTAGTCACTTTAATGAGCATCTCAACCTCATTGCAAACGAGCTCTGTGGTCTAGAGCCACTTGACTTTGGTAAATAAAGTTCACAAGAACCTTCATTATATTCTGTATCTAGATTCCCATAAAGATATGTAGCGACCACATTCGTAAGCTGCATGTTCAGTTATTCGGAAACTACCAAACTGACAAAGTAGTGGAGTTCAATGACATCCATTACGAGAGAATATGTCTTCTCATAGTCGATTGATAGGAGCATGAAATGCGACGTTTATAATGTTTAAACCCTATATTTTGCTAAGTTATTTCCTTTAACTTGATCAATTTAACTTAGTTAGTGTTTTTACAGGTAAAATGGAGTCTCAAAGTCTAAAAATGGCTAAGGAAGGCACAAGTGGCTCTGAAATGGAAAGAAATGAAGAAATGGAAGTTCTCCCAGTTTGACTAGGAAAAGGAATCCTAGTTGGAGTAGGAATCAAAAGCTGACTTCACTACAAAAAAGAATTCAAACGGCCACGGCGCAACGCCGTCGCGGAAAGTCAAATTGCCGTCGCAAAAGACCAATGGCGACGGCTAGGCGACGGCAATTTTGCCGTTGTCGTTGAGGACGTCGCCATTGCTATTTGCGACGGCAATTATGCCGTAGCTTCAAGTTTAACGACGGCAACTACGCCATCGCAAAGGTCAATAGCGACGCCACCTACCGCAACAGAATTTTTGTGACGGAAACAATGCCGTCGCAAAATATGAATTATTAATAAAAAAAAAACTTTTCTTTTTTAACAAAAGGCATACAATTGACATTTTGTTCAATTACTTAATTATGCAAACAAGTTAATCTATAAGTATAGAGCCAACAAAGTCTCAAACGATAATTAAATTTGAAATACAAAGCTTGGATAGATAATATTTGAGGTATAATTATACAGATACAAAAATGCACTAATATTTAAACCTAAGCTAAAACTAGGCAGCTTGCCCATGCGATGCTGCCAGTTTCTGTTTGATTTTCTTAAATTTTATACATAATCTAAATTTACTAAAATTTCATATCACTCTGGTCTTTATGCCGAAAGAACTTTCGGGGTGGTTGATTTCCAGGATATCTTTTCCCTGAGAAAGTTGAAAAATGTAAATTAGATAACAAATTCAACCATATTAATTGTAAATTAGAACTCAGCTGAGCTACAATAACAACTTTCCAGATAAAGCAGGATCACACATTCACTCACAAGCATAAAAAAAAAAAGTAGAGAGTTCATACCAGAAGTGAAGCAAATGATCACAGCACCATCAGCTGCCCAACAATAATCAAATGATGGTTCCTAATTGTTTCAGTTGCTAACACTAGCCAAACAAACAATGCAGAGTACTATAGCTTGAAGGCCAAAAGCAATAGCAATGCCTTGCGTAAGACACCTAAAATAATGTGATTTTCTGAACAAAAAGATGGTCAAACTAGAACGAAATGGGGAGTACTATAGTATATGCTCTACGTACAGAACACAAAAGCAGTATAAGTCCAAGTTACATAATATCAGCTGGCATTATGAACATTAAGCTTCACCTTGTAGGAACCGGTAAACAAGAATTCATATGATTCTAAAGCTCTTGGGCATACAATTTACTGTTAACTGTGGCTCCACCATAGAAAATAGTTATCATTAAAAACAGAAGGACACAATTTTTTAAAAGAAAAAACTATTACCTAAAAACTGCACAAGGTATATCTCTGTTATCCGGTTTGCTAGGTTGCCCACCAAAAACTATTTTCTGTAGGGAACATAAAGTAAAAAAATTAATAGCTTGAAGCCATCTCCTTGTTAGGAACCAAATGTTCAAGGAAAAACAATTACACAGCATACGTTAATGCAAACATTACAAAGAAAAATACATACTGCAAAGCATGTTTCCTCCATTAGAGCAACAGGGGTAAGGTTAGCCCGGTTTGTGACATCACCAACGGCCCAAAGTTGAAAGGAAACATTGATAACTACTTAGTTTAGTTTGATTGGGTTGTAGAGAAGAACAATATTCTGATAAGTAGGTATTTAGATTGAAGGTTGGCCAAGTTAGTGACTTATTAATCAATTTAGGCAGTCCATTAAGAAAAAAAGCACAGATAGATTCAATCATGTTCAACTATAAGTCATTAAGTTGAGCAGAATTGTATCAATCATAAGAGGCTGACCTTTGAGTGCAAACTTGATTCAAATTGAGTCCATTTTGTTTGCTTAGAACTGCACAGGGATGGTCAGAGTTGAAATGCCTTCAAATATTCTGTAGTTTATTGAAATACCACAACAATTGACTTTGTCCCCAAACATTGTATACTTCTCAAATTAAATAAATGTTCCCAACCTGCTTCTCTGAGCTTTTTAGCCTCTGTAAGCATCCAGCAATTCAACTATATCAGAGATTCTTGGCTGAATTTTTTTGCATTTGTGCTCCTTCTTGGATACATGGATATTATTATTCAGCTGTCAAAGAAGCCAAGGAAAGTAAAATAAGATGAAGTGGAGATCAACAATAAGGCAATATATCAAAGCTGAGAAGTGATGGTTTCAGGTGCTATATGAAAAAAAGACACAAATATGGACTCAGTAACATGAAGGTGCTAAAAATCTCCATAATGCTTACAATTATATCGGATGGCCAAAGACAATCACAATCAACAAGAGGAATCCATGCTCTTCAAAGACAATTTGAGAGATTTCCAAGTATTCTTTTCTTTCATGATTTCCAGCTATTTTGTGTCTACCAACTTGATGGAGGATTTGTCCACTACAAAACAAAAACCAGAGGCAGATTAGTTTCAAACAAAAACAGGCGCAAAATTATTTCAAAACTTTGGAGAAGTTCAAAATGATAGGACTTAGAACTATTTTATACACATTGAATTGAAAAGCATTATAGTAAAAACATTAAACCTCTTCTGAATATATTGAGAATCAAATTATATGATATGCAAGAATGATGACAAGCTACAATAGCAGAAGTTGGTGTGCAAGACTATAAAAGAAAACTATGAACATAACATTTGACTTTAGTATCAAATAAATTAATGTTTACTCAAACTATTTATAACTTGTGCTTTTGAACAGATTATAAACATGATTTGATTGCTCTCAAGTTGTGATACATGCAGATGAAAAATACATTGCGTTTAAGAAGAGAAGAAACGTGGATAATTTTATTTTGTGACCAACAAAAACAAAATCTCACTTGAAGAAGAAGAAGAAGAAAAACCAATGTTCTTTAAGAATATATCCCAAATGGTTCACTCAAGCTTTACGATTTACCCCTGTGAATCAACAGCAAAACCATTTTTCCATGTTACAGGGGTGAGAAAATACACATAACAACATCAAGAAAATTAAAAAATTCACCAGCAAGCAAGTGAAGACCTGAACGTTTGTTAATGATAAATACAACTTAGTTCAATGAAAGAAAGTTCAGTACTTAAATGTTTCGTACATATACCAGCTAGCTGACAGTTCCTCCTCCACAACTTAGTTCAATGAATTTAGCAAGCAAATCACCTCAGACGAATCTCATCAACTACTGAAACATCTCGCACTCCAACACAAAAAAACAAAAAAAAAACAAAAAACAAAACCTCAATTAGTTCAAAACCAACGGAGACAGAAAACAAAATCAAAACCAAACCCATAAAAAGGACAAATCGGATATCGTCGAAGACAAACCCAAACTGATTCATCCTTTTATCACTCAAAATCCAGACTAAAAAAACTCAACCATTACCTTAGACCACCGATTAAGCTTACCTTACCATTGCCAGACAATTTGGTGTTCTAATCTTTTCCTTAATCGTATTATTCGTCTGCCTGAAACCAATCCGATGAGAAAGAGAATGACCTTTCTCTCTTACTCACTTTCAGTCCAAAGTCCAACCCGAGCATCAAAGATAAAACAACAAAACAGATCAGTAATCAATCATTCGAACACCAGATTAAGAAGGAAGAGGAAGTCACCGAAGATTACCTTAGCCCACCCCGGAATCACGCACCTATCAACCATTGGCCAAATTTTCAATTGGAGATGTTAGTAACCCTCACTTCCTAGAATTAATTCAAAAGACCCAAGTAAGAGGAATAAGAAGACTAAGATAGATGAGTTACCTGAGAGGAAGACGGAATGACAATGGAATGAGTTTCTCTGTGTGTTTGCTCTGTGACGAGAGGAAGAGAATGAAAGAGGAAACCAGATCTGGATCTGGCTTTTACGTTTTTCTTTCTTTCTTTTCTTTTTTTCCCCTCATACTCGAATCTTATTGTAAAAAACAAGCGACGGCTTGTTAGCTCTGTCGCAATTGACAGAAGTACATGCGACGGCATGTATATGCAGTCGCAATTGATAAGAACAGAAACGACGGGAATGCAAAGCCGTCACATTTTATTTATGAGTTCGCGACGGCAGTAATTGCAGTCGTTAAAGGAGGACCATTAGCTACGGCAAATCTACGCCGTGGCCCTTTGCTGTAGCCAATTGAATTCTTTTTTGTAGTGCTTGGATGCAAACTCTTAAGTCGCGGAAATTAGAAGTTCTACTTGGACAAGGAAACCCAATTATACTCAGATAAGGAATCCTAGTGTGACAAGGAGTCCCTGTTGGATAAGGATTACTCAAGAAGGTTCTGGAAGAGTGTAGAAGAATCGCAGAAAAGAAGTTTGTATTCAACTAGGAAATCTACTTGCATATGAAGTTATACTCATACTAGGAGACCTGTGGAAGCTAGGAGAAGTCTATGGAACGTACAAGAAGCATCTAGAAGTCTCAAGAAGGTCATATGCCGTGCACATGGAAGAGGAAGCAACAAGAGATTCGAATTATAAAGCAATGTGGAATTTGGACTTCTTGTTGAGTAAGGATTGGAATTGCCGTGAGATTCTTGAAGGTTCTAGGGAGTTCTTGACGTTTCTACTTCAGAATAGGCGTGGAAGGCATGTGAGCGGCATGTGATGCAAAGGAAAACCGAATTGGACTCAACTTGTGCTTCAAAAGTCGAAATCATTATAGATTCGGAAAACTGCCTGTGTAGATCAGTCAAATTCAACGGAGTGTCAAAAATCGTTCAAAGCTCAGAAAATTATGATCTTTATATGGTTGGAACGCTACGGATGTCTAGTTTCCAGAGGAAGTTATGGCCATTTTAGTGGACTGAGGTCAATCCTTCCTGAAATCTGTTTTGTGTCAAAGAAGTCCTAGATCAACACAAACTGGGAGAAGTCAAGTAGAAATGAATTGGGAGTGCCTTGAGACGTCCTCCTATAAATACCTTGTGTATTAGACATTTCAAGGTTAACAATTTTCTCCACAATTTCGATTTCTCACTTGTTCTCTCTAGTTTTCAGGTTTTCGCAATCTTCAAGGAGCAAAGCCGTGACCATCCATCTTCCTAGCCGTAATCAACACTTGTGTGACACCTTGGAACTGCTTTGGACCTTGGGACGTGATCAAGGGTTGTTCATACCACCATCTTCTCATGTATTTTACGGTTTTGACTTTCTTGTAGTTAGAATTTCTGCTTTGGAATTTCTATTGTGTAAACCGAAACTATGATGTGACAAACTGATTTTTGGATGCGATTTTGATAGTTCTTTTCATGATTGATGTGTTCATGTGTTCTTGATGTTGATTGATTGCCGAAATTAAAGAATAATAATCTGGTTTTATGCTTCATTACATGTTAACGATTTTCTATGTCTGACAAACAATTAGGATGACTTGCATGTAATTTGCTAGTAATTAGGGTTGATGCTTTGTGAACCTTAATTCGAATAAGTAGTAAAGGCTTGCTTTGAGTCGAAATCAGATTATGCCTGTGATGAATTGACTTGCTTTGAGTGCTTGGATTTGCATGTTTATCAATTCTTTCTTGTACTTAATGATTTGAAAACGGATTTTCAACGCAGTTGCTTTGATTGTGTGATGTCTACTTTTCGAAATAAATTGACTTAGTGCTTTGCTATTTCGATTAACATAAGAAAGAAAGTTAAAAGGGACATTGGTTGCTTTGATCTTTGTGTCTTGATTGATGGTGTTCTTGGCAATTAAATAAGATTAAGGGATGCATGAATATGTTGTTCTTGAATGGTTCTTGATGAATTGTTTTCCAAAAGTTTTTCTTTTCCCACCTTTGTAAATAAAAACTATTTTTGTTCTTTACTTGTTTTCGTAAAATTCATAGTTTAATCTTCAAAACCCCCTATCTTTATGTTTTCTTGTTTGTGTAAGTAAATAAAATTAACTTAGATTTTTAGGTAGCATGTTAACTTAGAAATAAAATAAAATAATAAATAAAATAAAATGTTTTTAAAAAAATTTGTGAATAGTGTCTCCATGAATAGTAAATATGTGTTAGTGTTTTCTAGGAATTAATTTGGTGGTTTTTAGGAGTTTGTTATGTGTTCCTAATTTTTAGGGAAAGTAGTTAGAGTTAGTTTTGATTTAGGAGTCCTAGTTTGACTTTGCTTCTAATTTGTTTCCTACTTGTATTTGACTTCCTAATCCTTATAGAAGTAGTAATCCTAGTTGTATGTGGATTTCTAATATAATTATGACTTGTAAATTGTGTATAAATATGAGTAGGCTTTCCAAAACCTTTTCTAACTTGTTTTCTCTCTTCCTTTCGAATTGTGTGTATATATACTTGTGATTTTCGTTTCTTTCTCTCATTCTACCTCTCTAATTTCGCGTGCTATGTATGTATGCTTGCTCTCTAACTTTTGACTCTAATTTTATACATGCTTGTAACTTGTAAACTTCTAATTTTCGTGTAATTTGTAAAATGTTCTTATAATTTCGTAAAAACTTGTATATTCTTCTCTTAATATTTATCTCACATGTTAGCACCCTCAATCCCCAGTTTTGAACGATACCCTATTTGCTCTATACTAATGATGATATTTTTCAGGGTTTAAATTAGCGATTGCTTTTGCACGTATCATCGATTCCAAGGTGTTTTGTGAGAAACTTTGCGCCATAAGGCAAGATTACCATATCTTTTTCTCATCACGCTATCTAACGAAAACCTATTAATGTCAACAAGTTTTATGTTAGGAGGTGTTGGCTTCTCAGGCCCGAAATCCTTCCTCTTCGTTGGTGAATCCGATTCAACATGGATCATATCTTTCCATTTAGGCCAATTTTCTCTACGTTGGCATTCTTCATCGAAGCAAGGTTCGATGTCATTGTTCTCAATAATCTCACGTCCTCATGTACACTAGTGTAGTTTGTAGAGATCTTTATATTCACAAGAATTGGTTCTAATATTGAGGCGTCCCCCAACGATGTCTCTTGGGCATAACCACAATCCAGAATATTCTCATGAGACGGATTTTGAGTATCAATGATCAATGGATCAAGTTGTGCCATCGAACATATGGGTCTCCTACACTCTCTAGCGGAACCCATGGCATATGACGCCATTATGCCACCTTGTGGCGTCATTATAACATCATCCATGGTGGTGGTCCTGTGCCCATCTCTTCTGGGTGGCGCCATGTCCTCTTATGGGGACATCAATACTTGCAGGCACGTTTGCAGCGGGTATATGTGATCCCGTCATTTTTAGGGGATCGAGATGAGATATGGTGGGGACAGACCATGACAATTCCTGTCATTCATGTTGAACGTTGACGTTCTAATCTCCCCCTAACGACAGGAAGACTGTCTCATCAAAGTGACAATCCGCGAATCTAGCGGAAAAGAGATTGTCTGTCTAGGGTTCTACATAGCGAACTTATAGTTGGAGATTTATATCCAACACAAATATATATATATATATATATATATGCATTGGTTGCAATGACATATTTTGATGCGCTGTGGCGGCACAATTGACACATAACCGCAAACTCAAATATCCATAAGTACAAGATATTAGATTCGCACCCAGTCACTAGTTGTAACGCAAATAAAAGTTGAGTGGCTATGAGTCATAGACGAATTAGCATAGCTACATGCGATATTGCATAACCTCAAGCAGAAATAGTGGTGTGCATTACTAATGTCCGAGCTGCCATCTCTATGTGGCGCTTCATCAGGGTAAGTGCCCTGAAATTATCTATCTCAGTTTGAGAGTCTTGAGTGGTTCCTTCATAACAGGGCTCTTGGATTGTAGGCAATAAATCAAGGGTAATTAGGTGGAGCTCAACATTATGAGCCCACATAAATTATCCCGTGCCCGTAGAATCTAATGGAGTAAAATCAAACTCATTTTAAGCGAGCCTAGTCATGCTTCGTGCCATGCTTGGGCCTGCCCATTTATTATCGTACCGGGCTCGTGCCGGTCCATTTACTTAAACATTAAGCCCCGTCCGGCCCATGTCCCGAGCCCATATCGTGCTGGGCCGTGCTCGTGCCTAGCCACTATAAAGCACGATTTTAAAATCTTAATTTGAATAAATAAAAATTAATTTTATTTAACTATTAGAAAATTCAAATAAATTAAGTTCTACAATGTTTTTCTCAATCTTAGCTTTTTAAGATTAGTTTTCTAATAATTTTTTATATTCTACTACAAGAAAGAAAAAAAAAATCTCAAAATATATTGCTTTTAGTATATTATTGTGAGATTAATCTTTATTAATATAATGAAGGTTTATATAATGAAGATTTAGTATCATATTATTCTTTCCTTCATTCTATAGTTGTATTATTATGAGATTAGTCTTTATTCATAAACATATATTTAATATTTAGAAAAAATACTTTATGTCAAAACTAGGGGTGTGCAAAACATGGTACAAACCGGCCAAAACCGACCGATAAATATGGTTTGGTTAAGGTTTTTTAACCTTAAAAATTGAAAATTGGTTCAATATATACCGAATCAAACCATTTATGAACTAGGTTGGTTTGGTTTCTCTTGTACTTAAACCGCGAAACCCAAACCGACCAGTATATTTAAAACATAAGAGAAAAAGTTTATACACACACACAAACAGTAAATATATATTCATTTGTTCGGTTTGTTCTTAGTAAGTTCTAAATCTCCAGTTATATAACTTTATTCTCAAATGATATACTATCATATTGAATTCATGGCTCAAAGGCCTAAAACCTTAGTATATAATCGCTACAATTTTTTTTATCCTTTCATATCACATCTCTGATATTTCAATCTCTCATTCTTTGACCTTTAATACTATCATATTAATCTAGTATTGATGGCTAAGTCGTTAAATAAGTGAATCACTTTGAACCTAATTTAGGTTTTGGTATTGGACTATATGTTTTGGATTTTAATTATTGAATTTTAAATTTAGATAATTTAACATAATTTCAATTCTTGAGATTGAATTTTTGCTATGAATTTTTTCATAAATAGCATGTTAATATTATATAGGTGAAAACCACCTAACCGACCAAACCAAACCGTCTTTTTTTTTTTTTTTGATCAAGAAGGAACTTCATTTATAATGAAACTTCATACAATGATTTTGGGGCAACAACCTGCCAGAAACTACCATACCGTAGCTCTTGAGCGAGATTGACCACACTAGACTTCACTCTGGAAATCTATACTGACTAACTCATGGAGCCATACGGGCCCTGACTCCAAACAAAGTAAAGGAAAACTGACTTTTAAAGCCTCTTTTGCCAAACGGTGAGCAATCTTGTTGCCTTCCCGTCTCACAAAATGGCTACTACAAATAGATAAAGACTGAACTAAACTTTTAACTTCATCAATGATATGACCTTCTAAGCTTAGGTCCTCCGAACTAGCTTGCAAAGCATTTAAAATGGATAGGGCATCACCTTCAATTTCAATATTGGAGAAACCCACATGAGCTGCAAACCTTAAACCATGCAATAAAGCCAACGCTTCCACCGATCTAGGTGGTAGATTACCCACCTGTGGGACTGCCAATGCTCCCTTCAACCCTCCCTTGTAATCTCGAAACACTATGCCCAGACCACATACTCCCTTTTTCAAATCACAAGCCCCATCAAAATTTAGTTTGATGTTTCCTTGTTGTGGGGGTTGCCAATTGACCCGTGGCTTAGTACCTGGAGCTTTAATATCATAATTCAAGCTATTCAACTTCATATACTCATGCTGCCACTCCAATGCCAATCTCGCTACCTCAACAGGCTCCGATGTCTTTTCACCATGCCTACTCAAATTCCTATTTCTCCATATCCACCACGCCGTAAAACCAAACCGTCTTTAATTGGATTGGATTGGGTCGGATTGAGTTTTTTATTTTTTATTTTATTTTTATTTTATTTATGACCGGTTTTCCAAAATGCCTAAACCGCTCACTTTGGCATAGAGACGGTTTGGAGTCAAAACCGATCCAACTTAATCCGTGTGCAGCCCTAGTCAAAACAAGGATATAATGTTTTTTTTTTTTACTATTTTGACAACTTAAAAGAAATAGCATTGGTGGAATTGTCATGAGATTTTAAATAATGAGGTCTAATATTCAAATCTCATCATTGTGGTTTTTTAATATTTTTAAAAACAAAATGAAATTTTGTGTTTGAAACGGGCCGGCTCAAATATGTCGTGCCGGGCCAATGAGCTAATATTCCTAGGCCCAACCCGGCCCGTTATTCTAACGTGCTCGGGTCGTGCCAGGCCACTAACGGGCTTGGGCCGTACCGTGCTCGTGCTTAGCGGCCCGTTTGCCACCTCTAATTATAACTATAAAACTAATCCTAATTTGACAAGGCATACTAAATGTCAACATTGTTCAATAGTTCAATATTTCAGTACTCAAATAATATTTCGAGCTAGTCTCTACTTTTCAAGCAAAATAAACTCTAAACCCTGGATATACCACGCTGTGACTTCAAATTACACATATTGCAGAACATAAGCACGAATTTATATTTACATAACAATGCAACCAGTGTACCATCAAACGACTTTAAAGAACCTCATCATCACTTACACCGTCGGTGCATAGAATAATTTCCACAACAATTAATGAGATGTTAGTCGTCCCACTTGGATTTTCTTTTCTTCTATTTTTCCAGAAATATTATTTTACAAATACTCTCGGCCGGTTAAGAAACCTATGTGGCCTCCTATACAAGATGCTACAAATCCCTTTTACGACATTACCAAAGTCACTTGTCATAATGTCATATACTGGTATCATATACTAGTATATACAATTAATGAAGAAGCTAGCTATAGGTCTGAAATTCATGCATGGAAAAGAGTCACATTTCTATAGGTCTGAATACGCTAGCTACAGGTCAAGATTCCTTAAAAAAAAAAAAAAAAAATCAGGATTCCTTAATAGAAAGATAATAGAAAGGATAGAGCTAAAATTAATGACGTTTTATTGGTTTTGGTTTCTCTCTCTCTAGAAAACCCGTATCCCCCATAATGAATAAACACATGTCTTGCAACAATGTTTGCCAATCCAGAAATTAACCCAAAAGCAAATTAAAGCATCTTTGCTGTGTAGGAGTCCCTCGTTTGCATCGACCAGTCAACTTCACCAAAAAAATGATTAATACATCTTTATAATTACATGGTGTGAACTCCATGTCCTTTTATGAATAAGTACACACAAATTCTGATGAGCCTATGCTATAATATCTGCAGTATTTTACCCCTGTTCTTGTTCTTCTGGGTCTTCCGATTCTGAATCTAACTTACTAGCTTGTTTGAGTTCTCAAATTGAATCGAACAACTTCTTTTTCCAAGTTTTAAGTATGAGTACTACTACTAGTGAGGCATCGATGAGTTCATATTCTCCGTCTTCTAATACGTCAATGGAACAGGTATGGGACTAAAATACTATTGTATTTCTTGTGAGTAAGTTAATCAATTAATTTATATCCATTGATTATTATTATTTTTTTGGATCAAATCCTTGATTATGTTCTTCATGAAAGTGTTTTTTCAATTGTAGGCTACATATGTTTTGTACGTCTATGATTTATAATTTTTTTTTTTGTTTGTTTGTTGAGAATGGTATGCAACAAAAAAGTGGATATCTTTGAGGTATAAATTACCAGATGAGTTTTAACTTATTGTTAATATATATATATATATATATATTTTATCGAAATAGGTCAACTCTTTCATTAAGTTCAGCAAGTAGTACAAAAACGAAACACCCCTATGGGATCGACAGGGAATATGTTTGAGCTTAATTGTATAAAGTACATATGATAACTCTATCACCAGGGAAAGAAATAAGAAGGGGTTTTGAAGGATAGTAGTTGGATAGAGTTCGGGGGTACTTTTAAGGGACAATTCCTTCCTTCAACACTGATTCCATGTTTTTGTTTTTGGCTGAACAACACTGATTCCATTTGAATTAATCACCAATGAGTCATATACTTAAAATGACATTTTATTTATAATTAAATACTCATTATATGCTTAGCGTTTTTCCATATATTTTTTCAATCAACTATACTACCCTCTTCACTGCTGACCTATCACCCAAATATTTTAGAACATTGGATATATGACTTATTAGGCGGAATCAATGATAGTCAATGTTGAGTGCAAAATGTCAACCCATGCCATTATCCTGAATTCCTGATAAACCCTATCCCGCCTCCCTATTTAAAAATAATAATAATCATAATAATAATAAAAATAAATGGACAAACCGTAGATAAATAATAATTAAGAACAAATCCAAAAGCCTCTGGAAATTTCTCTCTATTGCAACTGTAACAACCTCTCGAAATGTCCTTGAAAGAAAAAATAGATAAAGCTTGTTGGAGATGTCTATAAGTAATGAATTATTTCCTCTGATTAGGGTTCCTAGTATCTCCATTAATATATGGTCTTGTATCACTGCTAGATAGTATGTTCGTCGTTCATAATAATAATATACATATGTCCGTGGATGGATCAATGTACATTCCAGGTTGAAGAAGCAGTCGTCCAGCAAACCAGAATGAATGAAAAGCCAGAATGGATGGAAAGATTTTTAGAAAGTAGTTTCTTTGGGAGCTGTTCAGCTCATCCCATTCACGGGAACCAGTTGAACCGGTACTGCACCACCTGCAATCTCTCAGGTTGCCAGTACTGTATGGCATCAGGCCCGCAGCACCGCCACCATGACATATTAAAAATTTACAGACACGTTTATCAGGACGCTGTCTTACTCTCTGAAATGGATGAATATTTGGACTGTACACAAATTTTGGTACATGCCAATATCATGCCTTTTAGCTAGTTCCTCTCTTTAGTTCCAGGTTTACTAATTGATAGTAGTGTAACTGTCGTGATGTTTCCAGCCTTACAAGTCCAACCAATCGCTGGTTATAGCATTGAAGCCTCTGCCGCATTTGGGTGGAGCAAGCAAGTATTCCTGCAAAACATGTACACGTCGGGTGACGTACCCGTACTCATACTGTTGCCTCCATTGCAAGGTACGTAATAATCTCTATCTGATTATCTCATGATGAATCCAATCGATCCCTGGGAGATGAGCTAAACTAGCATTTGTTTCGTCCAATAACTTAACTGCAGCCTACGGATGTGTTTTCATTTTAGATGCATACATACTTGGATTGAACTTGATTGTTATATGTTAATTACGTATTAAACTTGTAGGTGGTGGCCTTATCGAGCATGTCAAGCGTTTCCTCATCAGCTGCTCCATTGCTTCGTGACCAGACTAGTCCCAACAAGCAAAAGAAAAAGAGGGTTGCCGCCAAACCCCAGAGCTCACTTCACAGACGAAAGGGAAAACCTTTCAGAGCTCCCTTTTTCTGAAGCAAAAACAAGCATTGATTTGGTTCGGAAACTAGTTATTGTGTATATGTACATGTTTAATCTGAATTGTTATAGGTTTAGTGGATGATAGGTATCTTCAAGCTGATGATAGGTATTTCACCCCATACTTCTTCTCACTATATGTGCCGAAGGTTTAGCGGCCTCCATCTCTTAAGCGGTTGGCAAGGACATTTCGGGGGTCTGTTTATGTGGTGTGGAGCTCCTATACTCCATCTTTTATTGCTGATGAAAGCTTTGTCTTTCTGCAAGCAAATATTGACGAATGCCAGAGTACATATTCAGGATATTTTACACATCTATATGAGCTAGATTCCTGCCAGCAGGGGTTAATCTTTGAAGTGTCTTGCTTAAAAGGAACAAAGCCAATAGTTGTATACTTACATTCAGCTGCATTCAGTAAACATATTCCCACTGAAAACATACAAGTATATAAACATATCTTAAACAATATAGGTATACAAACAGATTCCAATCCACCTTCCTCCTTTTCTGAGTTGTTGTTCCCCAGAAGCTTGTTCCTGTTGGTTAGCTACTCTTGTTGATTTCTGGTTTTTGTTAAGTTGTTTCTGGCCAAAAAAGAAAAACTGTTTAATTATGATTTAGGAGTATCAAGCCAACAGTTGCATTCAGTAATAAAACAATAAACATATATCTTTAAGAAAGAAAACTCTTAAATGGAGATATAAATATGTTATATTAAACAGTACACTATGGGAGAATACAAAGGATAAAAATAAAGAAAGCTGCATGAGAAACAGGTTTGATGTATCTATCAGATTATCTTTTGCATAAACTGTTTATGTAATCTGAACAGAAAAGCACTTTGATCAATTTTCTTATCTGTTCCTTTCTTCCCTAGAATGACAATCTGAATGGGGGGGGGGGGGGGGGGGGGGGCAGGGGGGCAGAGAGAGAGTTAAAAGAATTCTGTATTGAACTATTGATGATTGTTGATCTGTTCAAAAGAATGAGCTATTCAACATGACATTTACTTATCTACACCAGTGGAGAAACAAAAATGCACCATCTTTATGCATTGACAGTTTGACGGTCTTTATCAGCACAAAACATATCCGTCGGTGTGCAAAAGTCTGCAGTAGAATTCTAACACGCATATTAGTACCCAAAGCCTGGTCCATATTCATTGTCTCCACTCCAGAAACGCAGTGGAACAGTCAAATTTAGCTGCAGGTTCAGTTTTAGGCGGAACAAGTGAAACGTAACATGTTGAGCAAATGAACAGACGTGGGACTTCATCAGCATCCTCCATTCCACAGCAGCGTGTATGCTGCCACACTTCACATATATCACAGGCCACCATCCTTTCACCATCATCATCTGTAGCCCCACATTCACATCTCACCATCCATGTGTCCGATCCCCCTTGGTACCTCAACGGTGTGTCTAAATCTATCCCACTCCCTCTCACTCCAACCTCTGTACCCGATTGAACTGCTCCAGAAAGCACTTCCATATCATCTGATTCCTCTAAGCCTTTGATTTCCATCACCACAAACTGTTCTGTGATACAATATGTATCCCTCATTGCACTCTCAGCTTCCTGCTTTAGCTCTCCAACAGTTGCATCCAGTGGCATTACCACTATCTCACCAGGAGGCAACTCCCTCTTGAATTCAATTTCCTTATCAGTCAAACTTGGCAAGATTTGGCAAAACAATGTCAGTAACTGCTCTTTCTCATCCCTAAATGGACATTCCTTTACAAAGTGCTTAGTGTCCAATACTGCTTGTGTAGCCAACTCTAGCAATCCAGATTCGGGATATCCCAACAGTACATGCTCATACAAATAAAGAACATCACAGTAAACATCAATTCCAGGAACTGGAGCAGCTGGTGGAGGGGGTAGGGGAAGCATCTCTTTCTCAGGTTCAGACACTTTATCCCCATCATTAAGATCATGAACCGTATATTCCAAAATCCGAGTGGTTGGATTCACTGAACGGCAGACAACCTGATTCCCAACAACCACATTGTTCAGTGATTTCAGCACATAATCCAACAAACCTGTATCTCCAATATGCAACCTAGCTGCATCTCGCACATCTTGCCGGGCCATCCCACCATTTCTAAAGTCCTTCTCTTTCTTTTCTTTCAGCGCATTCACAATCACATCTGCTGCAAACTCTAGTCTTCTGGCAGGCCATCTGCTATCCATGTGAGAAACAACAGTAGCAAACTTCCTATACTTTGAAGACTTTTCCTTTATCAGAGGCTTGATCTTAACGGATTCTCTGGTTGCAGGTTTTGCATTCTCAATCACATCTGCAGGTTTTGCAGTAGGAAGTAGCGAGTTTCTCTGTGCAGGAAAGCAAGCCTTAATAGTAAGCATAAATCTGAGAAGATCTTTGATAGTAACTAACTGTGTTTCACTCAAATATCTGTAGTAACGAACAATTTTCTTCAGCTCTTCATACTGGTCCATGTCACTAAAATCTTGGATGATCTTTTCAAGTTTTAATGAGCTGAGAATCTCAAGTGCTCTTTCATAAATGTGCTCTTTGACGCCAAAGCTTCCATGGCAAAATTTGTAACCCCATCTACCAAACCAAGGATGCCCATAAGCAACTCCATGGAGCAGGCGAAGTTCCATGGACCGTTTCTTTGAGACATCTTCGACTGTGATTTTCCTGCAGAAGATATGACAGCATCAAAACCAATTCCTCAATTTTCACTAATATAATAGCAGGAGATGAGTTCTATTACCTGGTTCGAAGATTAATGCAGATCCGATCCCAAAGATCCATGAGCTCTCTGCCACAAAGATGCTTAGAACCACCTTCAAATCCATTGATGCATAGCAAATGAGCAAACCCATTACAGTGAATTAACCCATGTAAGAGATGGGTTGAAACATCCAAGTTACCATCATCCAAAGGCTTATTCCAGTCATCATCCATTGGAATTATCATGTGGTACTTTCTCTTCGATACAAAATGGTTACTCCAACCTAAACAACAATAACAACATGCCATGTCCAAACCAGGAAGCTGAGAAGTAAGCTGAAGATGGCAGAACAGAGAAGCTGCAACGACAAATCGTATAGTAGAAAGAATAGAATAATGACTTATTACTCAACTAACAGAGTTCTATTGATTTTCAACTTAAATATACTCGACTAAAGATTGATGACTGGATAACCAACCATTTGTTTATTTACAGGAAACGAACTTTCATTAAATAGAACAGCAACTATAGTACAGATGGAATAACCAACCATTGGTGACTACTCACCAAAAAGAAAGACACTGAAACGACTAGGGCTATTATTCCTCCAATTCATGGATGATCCATTGCATAGGGGATGGCACTCGTTTAGGAAAAATGGAAAATGTAACTCATTCAGAGCATGGAAAAAAATGAAAGAATTAAGAACAGTAACTTGGATGTTTTCTTCATTGTGTATTCTTCAGAACCCAACTACTGTGTCAAACAAGAGCTATTCTCATTATGCAGTCTGAAACACAGGACTGTCTCGATGCATTCCCGTTCGTAAGTACATTAACATCGATTGAAGTACATTACAAAACAACACATAAGAAATAGACAAAGTGGCAGAACAGAGAAGAGTGCTCATAAAGAAAACAACTGTATACTCCATAGAGTGCTATTGTAATGTAATTGCTATGATTATTGACAACTTCTAGTTGTATAAATTGTATTTAAGGCTTCAAGGCTCTCTAACTTGGGCTTCCTCCCTAAAAGGCAAAGCAACAAACTTTTCTTGATTACCCAACTCACAAATCAAATGAAGTGCATTACAGCAACGAATAAAGGCACAGACTTTGCAAAACCCCCAATTTTCAATTCCCAAACCTCACACCATAATCAGCAGAAACCCACTTCAGGAATCGAAACCTCACACCAATTCCTAAACCCTAAACAAAAAAGAGCAAAAACCCAATTCAGGAATGGAAGCAAGAACCAAGATGGAGGTGTTACCAGTGCATCGGCAGTAATCGCAGAAGGGGGTGTCGGAGGTCTTGACGTTCTCTTCAATGGTGTAGAGAGGAAGAACAAGGCTTCGGTTGTCATGAACAAGAAGAGTGCACCAAACGGGCATGCCCTGAACACTGTAACTCTCAAGCTCTGCACATTGTTGAAGAAAGAGACGAATGTTATCACGGAATGGACCCAGTGGAAGAATCGGGTAGCCGGGTTCCCCAAATGAATGGAACCCATAAACCTTTGGCCTTCGCTTCCTCTTCTTGCAGGCTTCAAGGCTTGGAATCATCATCGACATGATTCTTTGCCTTTCAAGATTCGATCTTTCTTTGACTTTTTTTTCTCCAAGACTCTGTTTCTTGAAGAAGAAGAAGAAGAAGAAGAAGGGTTTTAGGGAGAGAGAGAGAGAGAAGGGTTTAACAACTTTTGGAGTGAGTTTGTTGCAGAAGCCCTGGTTAGTTACACTAACAGGATCCAATTGGAAGGCCAATTGCGCGCTAGAATTGTAGTTTAACCAATTTATGCTAATTACCCCGGTTTAAACCCATAATTACATGCAGACCACCAGGTTATGGCTGCCGGGTTTGTTAACAAATAGGGGCATTTTTGTCATTTACGTATACAATGGAGCACAATGCCCAAAAAAAAAAAAAAGGAAAAAAAACTAAGAGTACTGCTACAGTGGCTACAACTCGGTAATTCATGAAGGCCATGACATCATCAAGCACGACTAGTTGTACAACGAAGTGAGGCATTGATGTAAGTCTGCACGTGCCTAATTCTTGGCCGGTGCTTCTCTACCATCAGCCACCATGTTCTACTTCAGATGTATGTGAGTATGTGACAAATCACAGGAGTAATCAAAAGAATGTATAAGAGCCTTATAGTTCGCCAATAATGTACTTAAAAGATGATACTCCACATCACTATCATGAACAAGGTGAATGAGCATAGCAAAATTAGATTCTACCACAATAGTTCTGGTTAGGAGTTTAGCACCCAACTGTAGTCCAGTGAATAGCCTCCAAGTCTCACCTTGAAGAACCTCACCATATCTCAAGGCATCTCCAACGGTAGTAGTCAAAAGCCAAAATGGCTTTGCCTTTTCTGAAACGCATCTCCAACCATTCTCTAAACTTAGCCATTTTGACTTATTAGTCAAAAGTGGAGCCATTTTGACGAAAGGAAGCTGGAACGAAAGCCATTTTGGCTAAGGACGGAAGAGGGTGGGCCCCAGCTGCACATGGCTGATGAGAGGAAGATAGAGGCAACGCGCAGCGGGAGTCTGAATCCCATAAACACGCAAAAGGACAAAAAAAACGTTCATTTAGCCTGGAACGCGCCTTACACGCACAGTAAGGTGGCCGACACTAGGCCCCTCCAGGGACAGAAGCCGTTGGGGCTTCCAACGGTCCTTAAACCAACAGACGAGATGCAGCTTTTGTTAAATTCGATTGAAAATGAAAAGCCGAGATTAATTGGTTCTAAAAATGAAAAAGTAAATATATATTTACTGAATATCTAATCTGACGGTTTAAAAAATTGTATGGATTAAAATCAACGGTTAATAATAAAATATATATGTTTTAAACCAAAAAAATTCAGAAAAATATTTTTTGATTCTCTAAAAAATCAGAAAAATATTTTCTGATTCTCTAAAAAATCAGAAAAATATTTTTTGCCCGTTGGAACAGTAAGTTTAACAAATTCTATAAATACTAACCCTCTTCTTCATAATTTTTCACTCCAAAACATCTCCAATCTCCTCCAAACTTCATTCTTTTTCATCTAGCTAGCCTTCAATTTTTTTAGAAGATGCCTAACCCAAGACAAGAGTGTTGGAAGGCCGCCGAAGATATAGCCTTGTGCGTAGCTGTAGTTACCGTTGGTGAAGACGGTTCTAAGGGTACTAGTCAAGAGAAAAAAAGATTGTGGGAGCGTGTACATGAAGTATACGAGATTTGCAATCCTCCCGAAGGCGTAGTTAGATTGGGAGGAGGGTGTGACGGTCGTTGTGATGCAGAGAGGATGGCGACCCAATTTGAGCAACAGTTAGATCGTGCTAAAGGAGGAAAACGAAAAGTGACTAGTAGACAGGAAATGGCAGTTCGGTGTCTGATTGGGACGCACCTTACCTTTCCGGAAAGGGAATCGCGCCAGAAACAAGACTCATCGCTTAGCTATGAGCTATAGCATTTTTCGGGCTTTCGGGATCGTTTAGGGCCTCAAAACGGCATTTTTCTATTTTACCCGTTTTTGGTTTTCTTAATTATTTTTGGATTGTTTTCGTTTTTATCCATGGGCCTTAGGGTTTCGTTGTTAGTCGCCCTAGGGTACTTTTCTCTTATTTATGCAGCCGCAAGCGGCTGCAGAACGCATCTTTCATCTTTTAATCAATATAATAGAGATTTTCTCTTTTATCTCTGGTGGACTCCAGAATCTTTTGCTTAGGTTTATTGCTGGTAAACCTAGTTATCAATCCGACTGCGTCACGTTGGAAAAAGATTAGACCTGCACTTCTTCGAGGAAGTGGTGATAACGTCACCAACGAGGTAATCATCACTATTCTTGACGTTTAATTCTTATTTTTAAAATTAATTTTACCGTTATTTTTAGCATGTTATGTTTATTGACTTTCTTATAAATATATATAGTACATAATCATTAATATCTTCTTATTTATAGGAATTACAAGCTAAGTCAATATATCGTACCTTAGCTAAAGGAGAGGAGTTTACGTTTGAGCATTGTTAGCCAATATTAAAGGATACAAAAAAGTTTAGCAATCCTCCAGGCATGAATGTCAGTGGCTCAAGTTTTCCTACCTCTATCAACTTAGAGGACGACGGCACTCCTGCGAGTGACTCCCCAAGCTCTTCAAATGTGCATGCAAGCCCCCCAGGTCAAAAAGCTCAGAAGGCTGCTAAGAAAAAATCCAGGCAAGACGAAACAGGTGAACTCTTATTGCAAATGCAAAGGATTGCAGACCAAGGAGAGCACGATCTAGAATACAAGCTGCGACTCAGGGAGGAGACAAGATTAGCTGAGCAGCACGCGAATGATGCTTGCACAATGACAGTGGATCCGTCAATTTTCACACCAAAAAAAAAAAGGAGTTATTGGGAGAGGAAGCAAGCACGGATTATTGAGAGGGAGGAACAAAGCTCTAGTGCTGGTGCATTTCGTCAACCCTCCTTTTCTCCTAAGAAAATACACCACATAGTGAAGATGACTCTAACTTGGACCTCTACGTGCCAGTTCAAGAGACTGAATGGATGGGGACAAATTAGAAATATTTTATTCGTTGTACTTTTTCACTTTTGTTTTTCAATTATGAAACAAAATTGTTGCTTTATTTTACAATTAACAAATAAAAACAATTTTTTGTTTTTATCTCACTTTTATTCATAACAATAATACACACTGCATTACAAAAGCATAAACACACTAACAATAAAATAAAACCACACAACATTACAAAGCATAAACACACAAACTCCTCAAACCACACAATGGCCACATTGCCAATTATTGAAAGCGTGAAAATACAATCTCTTCATCTGCGGTTCCGCTCTGCTTGCAGCTTCATGTTCCAGAGGTGATTAACCAAATCTCCTTGAAGGACTCTATGCACAATTGGGCATCTAACCCCCTCATAATGGGTCATGAACTCCTCAAGTTCAGGACGGTTGCGCTCAACCTCATGATCATCCTTATACCTCTCATATATTTGTGCTTTCCTTGGTCTGGTGGGGATATCATCGGGGTCAATAGGCTATTCTTCATCTTCTTCACGCTCATCATTGACAATCATGTTGTGCAAAATAATGCATGTCATCATGATGTATTGGAGATCCTCTCTATCCCATCCACGGGCGGGTCCTCTTACTATTGCAAAACGAGCTTGGAGAATTCCAAATGCCCTCTCCACATCTTTTCTATATGACTCCTGCATCTTTGTAAAATGAGCTTGCTCTGGCGTAATTGGATTTCTAATTGCTTTCACAAAAGATCCCCATTTAGGGTAGATCCTATCGACTAGGTAGTAGCATTGGCCATATTCTCTATTACCTACATGGTACGAAACTCGAGGAGCTGACATGTGCATATTTCGTTGAATAATGGAGACATTCCAAGTACATTGATATCATTAAGGGAACCTGGAAGTCTGAAATATGCATGCCAAATCCAAGCATTGTATGATGCGACCGTCTCCAGAATGATTGTGGGTTTTCCCTTATAACCAGTGAAGTGCCCTTGCCATGAGGTTGGGTAGTTTTTCCACTGTCAGTGCATACAGTCGAGACTTCCCACCATTCCGGGGAACCCCCTTTTGTCGACAACATCGAGCAACCGTTGCAAATATGCAGGAGTTGGTCGACGAAGGTACTGCTTCTGGTACACATTCCAAAGCTCTAGTAAAGTGCGACAAGATCTCCAAAGCTGTAGATTCAACTACGTCTAAAAACTCATCACACAGGTCGGCCGGAAGCCCGTAAGCAAGCATCCTCATAGCACAAGTCAGCTTTTGTTCGGTAGACAAACCAACTCTACCGAAGGCATCATCAGTTTGCACGAAGTACTGATCGTGGTTGATGACATCATGCATCATTTGGTCAAACACATGAGGTCGCATTCTGTACCTTCTGAGAAATACATCGCCCTGAAACCTGCACGGTGAAGTGAAGTATAGAGCTTTCAGTCGTCGATCCATATCTTCTCGATCTCTTGTGATGTACTAGCGCCCGGGCTGTGAACCACCCCATTGTGATTCTTCCTCTTGGATCGTCAAGATATGAGAGGAAGCTGCCTACATCACCAGGGCTCTTTGACGATTTCTTGTAATGGCATCTTCTTCCTCTTGCATCAGCAATTTCCGGAACCTATTCATTGCAACAAGGAACCAAAAATATAAAATGAAAAGGAAGTTCAGAATTTCTAAGCTTCTGATATGAGAAGAGATGTGTTTGTGAATTGGTGAGCTATGATGGAGTGAATGACTCCGTATTTTTGTTGGAAAAGGATATCTAAACATAGGATACGACACGTGGCAGATAAAAATCAAAAACGTAATCTAACCAGCCTTTCAACGACTGACACGTGGCACTAAAATCGGTAATAAAGTCGAGATAGAAAATCTTATCTTATCATGTGGTAAATAAAATCTCAACCAAGATAGAGATAAGATATCGGATCCGAATAGCATTGACACGTGGCACGAATATATAGATTCCCAAAAATAAATATAAAAAAAATTAATCAATTAATGACGATACATTATATAACATAATTATGTATGATATATAAATTCATATTATAGTTAATTAATTCTATAAAATGATTAATTTATTAAATGACTTTGGCTTTTGACTAAAGATGGTTGGAGATGAAAAAATTGAATCAATAGTGATGACACTAGGGAGTCAAATTTGGCATATGGCTTTGGCTTTTGACTAAATGGTTGGAGATGCTCTCATATTTGTCATAAAACCAAGCACCATTACTATCTTGAATAACTCTTCCAGCACCAATCCAGCTTAAGTTGATTCAAGAACCATCAACTTTAAGCTTTATTTGGCCCATTTCTGATAGGTGGGTCTTTGAGGGGGATTGGAACCCTGTCACTAATTGGATTCGATGATTGCTAGTTTAGGGTTAGGGTTTTTTTTTTTTTTTTTTAGAATAGTTTAGGGTTAGGGTTGGATTTGAAGATTTTAGAAATATTTGAAATCGAAACTTGAGATTTTTCTACGTCACTGAAATCGATTAATGAATCTAGACCATGTGAGAATAATTTGACCTGTTTGCTAATGGTTGAGTCCGAAAACAGAACCAGAGCTGTGGAAAAGAAGAAGAAAGCCTAGGGGAGCGTCTTTCAATTCTTTCGTCTTATATTATCTACTGGATGGAAACAACCATTGTTCTTGCTTTTTAACCCTTTTTTTGTTCCTATTCCTTTTTTTTTAGGAGTGCTTCTACCTCCCAAATATACCCATTTATTATGATTTTTTTTTTACTTAAATCAATCAAGGATTCAAATTTCGGTTTCGGCTTCGATTTCGGTACTTCAAATTTAAGAAAATTTTGGAGAAAGATTCAATTTCAGTGGAAATTTCAATTAAAAATAAAGAAATCACATTAATTGTATTTATAAAATGATATTTTTGAATGAAACTTTTACATAGACTACACTAACTTATAAGAAACCTATTTACAATGTAACCTTTCTAAAATTATATGTTTATAATATAATTGTGATATTTAATATCGACGAGTAATTAACTAGTACTGTAGTAGGTTGCTAAAGTAGTGTTTTTATCTATATGTAATTATAAATGTGCAGTATATATTGATAATGTGAATGCGATTTACTTTTTTTTTTATAAAATATTTGGAACCCAGTGGGAGCCTTAGCCATCATGCCTTTTTTACTAGTAATTAGAAAAATACAACCGGGGGAGGGGGACGTAATACCAAAACCCAGTGAATGAAAATGAACAAGTATGACAAAAGCAATATAAAGTATTAATAATAAGAGCTACTACGATGTGGTTTCATCCATATGGTTGGACTGATTCTATGTAATATCATACAATACTGCTCCCAACTACATGAATTTTGAAAATGATTTTGGTACTTCATCACATGGTATTGTATGTGTGTTGATCTCTTTCCACATGTAATCCATATATTGGATATTGTGGAATTACCCAATATGGTCTTTCATTGAATGAAACATACTACATTTGGGATAACGAATGATCAAAAATACCATATGTGTTTCCACCTTGTGAGCTTGATCCAATTTCGTGAGAATGGAATGGGTTAGGGTTATCACTATATTGAGTTCATATGTCCATTGAACCAAGACTTGAAGAAACTGATTCAAACTCATTTAGAGACAAATGCCTATAGCGTCTTCCTTGTATATCCCTAGCTCCATAATTGTATTCATGATTTGCACCAAGATAAGTAGTATGATCATCACTACTATATTGGTTATAGTGCCATGATTTTCTACTCCCCCTATCATTTCCATAATTCGCCTCTGTTTGAGCCCTAAAGTATTTTTGGTAAGATCCCTTTAGGGGACTTAGCATAGCGGGCTGATACCTGCGGCCCAAAAATAAGCCTACTTTGGTTCATAGCTTCACCCATTCCAAGATCCATAAGGAAAACGAGCCCTTATTGGAATAAGGTAGCGGAGATTGAATAGGAAACTTCAATCAATAATCCTTCTATGGCAATGAACAATCGAAACCCTAGGGTATAAATACCAGGTTTCAAGGACGGAAAAAGACACAACTCTTCAATCAATTAAACAGATTATCAAAGCCTCTCTGGAGCAAACCTACTTGCAACCTAGTTGCGAACCAGCGAAGTAATTGTAACACCCTCACAATCCAGCGAAGCTAAAGCCACGCTTTAGCAAACCCTGTACTTTCTCCCAACTTCCCAGTGATTGCTCTGCTTAGTCTACAACACTAAGTATCGATTCGGTGAACACAAGAGATCACAACTAAAGCCCTTATCCCTAAGGCAAGAAGTCTTTTTCCGGAAGACATAGAAAAGAACCTTGTGACGAGGTTGGTACTCTCCTCGTCTACAACGCTCGAGAAGAAGTCAGGTCAATGGATTCTCCGACGACTGCACTCCACGGTGCTAGCATACCTGCGCACACGCTCAAAAGAGACTGTTTGCAACCAGACTGGTTTTGGAGCCAACAGCCTCACGATTAGTATAGTCATAACTACCATTGTCACACGAGTTATCTTGTCCACTACCTCCATAGCCACGATGGCTGCTACCACCACCATCATCAATTGATTTTTCATTAGTGCCTCTTGATAATTTATAACCACTTCCATCATTTTCATCAGAATGATCTCTTACTTCTTTCTTCATTACCATATCCACATCAATTCTCATTCCACAAGCATGAGATGCTATATTTGGATTTGGATTTCCTTCTACATCATCTAAATGTAAAGGTCGAACTCAATGGTATATTGAATCAGCAGTTTCCTCTGCACCTATATCTGCAGTTATATTGAATAGGTCCAAATAATTGGTCTCCACAACTCTATTTGCTATAGCTTTTGCATCTCGCAATTGTAACTTCATGTTGTAATAACAATATACAATTTACTCGTGTTTGTTATGTGCCAGACGTTTTATTTGCTTCGTATGGATCAGAGCAAATGTGCACCAATTTCGCTCGCAAGCAGAAGATGATGTGGTTTGAGATGGGATCTTCATTGCCAATTTACGAAGTGTAGGTGTATCACTCTCATACATGTTCCACCACTCATATGTATTAATTGATTTACTAGAAGCAACGACAGCTGGTCTTCCAAATCTGTATAACGAGTCTCTAAAGTTTATGATTTGCATGAGACAGAATTATAAATGCTTGCAAAAGAAAATAACAATTAACCAAATATCGAAAATTTACCTCATTTCCGAATTGTGCTATGCCTGCGGAGTTTGGGTCCAACTTTGCAAAAACTGAGTGAAGGGCATCTAGCAGCTTTGGATCATCACCAATTCCTTCACTATACTAGAACGTTGGATTCAAATAATAAGTTGCTGCATGTAATGGATGACACAATTGCTTAAACCATCTATTGTATCAATTTTTCTGACCCAAACTGTATTCCTGATTTGTTTCAGCTTTGTTCCCACCTTCTTAAATAAATCATACAACATTGGCAATGTCGGGTTAACCTCTGTATCAACTATTAGAAGAACACCGTATAATGGTTTGTAAATAGAAATCACTGATTACACATTGTCCCAAAACATGTTTTCAAGAACGAGTTCCTTTATACGTCTTCCCTCCTTGCTTCGACAATATTCACTAGTAACCCAATCATTACAAATAAACAATTGTTTAAGTCCAGCATTCTTTTGGAAAGGGCTTTGAAGAGAAATATAATTAGTGGCAAACTGTGTTGGTCCTAGTCTAATCAAATCATCTTTACATACTTTTCTCATAAGAGCAAGAACCTATCCATGATTGTAGATGTATACAGTCACGAGTCTAGCAATAGAAATCACTGAGATACCTTTGTCTTTTTACCAATATCTTCAAACATTAAGTCAATGTAGTGTGCAGCACATGGAGTCTAATAGAAGTTATGAAGTTTCGATAATGTTTTACCAGCCTTCACAAATGTTGAGCCATTATCGGTACAATTTGAACCATATTCTCCCTCCCTACTTCATTAATGACATCTTTAAATAGCTTGGCAAGGTATTTGTGCTCCCATTTATCACTTAATGTATTAACTTCAAAACACAGTCTTACCCTTACAGTAAATCATGAAGTTGATAACTTGCATTCTTGTTGGATCGGACCACCCATTAGCCATTTTGGTGTAGCCATATGTTTTCCACAGTTTTCTTTCGCTATTTATATATTCAGTGACTTCCTTATGTTCAATAGACTATTATTTGTTCATTATTTGAAATGAACTTGCAGAGGAACATTCAGACACTCTTGTGCTCTAGTTATCATGTTTTTGTATTCATAAGCTTTTCTGTTTTGAACGCAAGAACATTGGTATATGAAAAACTTCGAACATAATCGACCAAGTTTCTCCTTGAGGATTCCCGTTGTCATGGAGTCGATGATGCTCTTTTGTTTTGCAGCATTGGATTTATAGAGTGACTGTGGGAATGAAGCTTGAGGTTGGTCTCCATGCTCTTGTCGTACACTTTGTGATCTATCAAATTTTGGTTGGCTTCGACTAGTCCTGTCAGGCCCTGAAACACCTCTACTTATACCTTGCTCCCTTTCCCATTCTGATTGTCTTGATGCGTCCATAGCAGTTTTATAATTATTGGGATCTACATCCTGCTGACCTATAAAACCTTCATCTTCATCTTTAGAGTTCAACTATTGTGATAACCCTGATCGTAATTCTTCTCGAGTATCATGGATTATTGATTCCTTTAGATATTTTGCAGTAGATTTTCTGCTCATCCATTCTTTTACTAATTTTTTAACTTTAGATGGCACCTTATTACAAACTTGTGTATTCTTGATGGGATCAAATCCAGTCAAGTGGAACTTAAATTGAGTGATACCACCACTCTTTAGGACTATATCACAAAATTTACATACTGTGCCTTTTGTTTGGCCTTGATATGGAAAAGCATAATTCTAAGTTGGGTCTTTTTTGCTCCCCAAATTAGGGTCAGAACTTGCTATTATGTAGAAAACTAGACAATTAAAAAAAAACTAAAATTTATAAATAAATTATTTATAGTAAAGTGTCACGCCCCTGATTTTTAACACAAATAAAAATCGATATATAATCCCATAATTACATATGCGTGAACGTTCAGCCATCAATACAAAATACCTAGAAACTTTTTTTCCTTTTAACCCAAGTACATATTGATGCCCTAAACCCACTATGTCAATATTGACCCGCTCCACAGAGTCATATATTACATAAGCTTACGAATTAAATTGTCAACGTAAATGCTCGTCAGATTTTACTACAACGGAAGTCCTTATTAATGGTAAAGTTACAAAAATGGCTTCCTACCGTAAAGCTGCAAAGGCGCTACCTCAGCTTCAGCCCTAATTATCCTAACCTGCAGGATTAACCTCTACACCGTTTGAATAGTGTACCGGGTTGTCACACAACAAAACCGGTAAGCTTTTGCAAGTCCATATGAGTAACTCAAAATAGTTAACACAACTCACACCAGAAATAAGGAAAACAACTCACGCTTTGATTCCTTAAAACACGAAATAAAGGAGAATAACTCACACTTTAATTTCTTTTCAAATCGAAACATAGAAAACAACTCACATCTTGAATTCTATCAAATGTACCATAATCGTACCATAGAAAGCAACTCACACCTTGATTTCTATCAATAAAACATAGAAAACAACTCACACCTTGAATTATATCAAATGTACCATAGAAAGCAACTCACTCCTTGATTTCTATCAATAAAACATAGAAAGCAACTCACCCCTTGATTTCTATCAGTTGTACCAAAATCGTACCATAGAAAGCAACTCGCACCTTGATTTCTATCAAATTGTTAATAAGGAAAACAACTTGAAACTTGTCCCCTTAAAAACCGTTAATAAGGAAGCAACTCACACCTTGTTCCCTAAAAACACGTAATGTCATGAGTTATCAATAACCAATTCCCATTACTCCATGAATTACCTATATGGAAGACATATTAGAGCTCTAATTGAAACGTTACCACTCGTCCGGCCAAAGGCGTGATTACTTAATATTTTGCCCAAGTTCATAGACCTTCGTTCCTCGGGCCGCACAGTCCCTTGGAGTAAAACATTAAATGAGTCACACTGGACCCAAAATGTTACACAAATCGCAACGCTTTTGAAAACAATCGAAATCAACATTTCCAAAATCATTGTTTTCCAAAAAGCCATAACACAAAACAATAAAGAGCATCAATCCATGCATATTGTTTTCATACCCAAATCTCAACGTTTTTCCCAAATCTCAATGCTTTTCAAAACAAATGGAATCAACAATTCCAAATCATTTGTTTTCCAAAAGCCACAACCCAAAACAATAAAAAGCATAATTCCATGCATATTGTTTTCATAAATCCACAAACCACTAAAACATATATATTTCACGTAAATATATATTTATATATATATATACACGTAGTCATCTGCTCAGGAATGCCTACTAATACCAACTATAGTTTACAGTTACTAAATAACTCTCAAAACAATAAAGGTATTCCGTTCATTAATGAACCTTGTGAGATTACTCACCTCGAAACTCCCGCTGCGTCTTCAATACAGAACAAAGCAGCCAAACCACTCAAAATAGCTGTCCAAAGAATACCTCGTCACGTACCTAAGGAATTACAGCTCTGATTCAGTAAATGAAACACAAGCAATAACGTTTGAAACCCTAAATTGAACCATAATTCCCAAAGTGATGCCAAATTTAGGCGAAACCACTTTCGAGAGCTCCCAAAGTCTCCGGAACACTTCCACGATCGATGTGTCCAAACCACAAGTCGATCAGATGCTCAGATCCTCACGGATCGAATAAATCAACTGGTATGAAACCGTAAAAATCATAAAAAAATCCATACGAACTCCAAAATTTGCATATTATATATCGAAATGCTCGTATCAACGAGTAAAAGATATTTAATACTAGAAACAGTTCCTAATATGGCCGGAACGCCGCCACAGGTTGTGGCACACCTCCGCTGGCCAAAACTCATTATTTCCCAAAACTCCCAACATAAAAAATGTTCATCTAAGCATGCTTGTGACTTTTCATAATTAGCTCGAAGTCAGAAAACAAGCATAAATGGTCGAAAACCACCTCACAAACCCATAGATTGAACCAGAAGGCTTCCACGAACCCAAAGATGGAAGCTTGAAGCTGTGTCGTCACCGGAGCTAGGATTTTTGGTCGGGTCTGAAATCACCTAACTTTGTTGACTTGCAGCGCTGCCGTGGAAGAGGATCGCTGCTAGAGGAGACCAGAGAGACGACCAGAGCAAGGTGGTGAACCGATCTGGAGAGTTTCATCGATAGAGGCTACCGGAAAATGGAGTTCCTACCGGGTCGGAATATCGGGTTCGGGTCAGGTCAGCTGGATAACTTTGATAGTGATGGCGTCGACTGAGAGAGAAAAGAGAGAGTGAGAGTTTCCGGAAATGGAAACTTAGAAATTATGAAAAAAATTTCGGAAAATTCCTGTTTATACCAAAATGGAAATTTCTTTCGAAAGCCATAACTTCCCCATACAAACTCCGATTGATGTGTTCCACATGTCCACGAACTCGTATCGACGCTCTCTACAACTTTTGTAAAGGATGTTTTTGGAGAATCTCAACGTATCAAAAGTCAACCTTTGCGCCACCCCTAAAGTCATATTTTTCGAATAAAAATTTATCCAAAACACATCCGCTCCATCCACGAGCCATGAAACCGTCCAATAACCACAATTTAAATTCCGGAAAATCCTCGGAAAATAAATACGAATTTCAGGAGCATCACATAAAGTGTTCTCAATACGTTTAAAATTATTATCTTACACTTGTATTTATATTGTAGTGTACCTATTGAAACTAATTAAAGAATTCATCTTGTTAATTTAAGTATAAGATGGGGCATGCATTCGCTTCCTCATGTTGGAGTCGGGATAGTTTTCGTCTTGCATTGATGTGGACGATGGCAGCTTGTTTGGCGTTAGTTATGGCTTATGTAGCGTGGCAGCAATGGGTCTAGGGTGCAGTGCAGCCTCGTTACTGCTAGGGCTTCAAATCTACTGAATTGTTAGCTCTAGGACTTGGAGTGGGCTTACTTGGGTTGGGTCTACTTGGGCTCTATGTTGTTTTTTTATTATTTTAGTAGGAGAATTTCACAAAAGGTCACTCAACTATGACTTGTTCAACACTTTGGTCACTCAATTTTCAAATGTTCAACACTTTGGTCACTCAACTATTACTCTCTCAATCACTTTAGTCACCCAAAGGGCATTTTATCCTACTTTAATCACTTCTCTCAATCATTCTAATACATATTTCTCAATTTTTCACAATTGGTTAGACGAAAATATCATTAATATTGGTTAGATGAAAAAAAATAACGAAGTGACTAAGTGAATAACAGAGTTAAAGTTGAGTGACCAAAGTGATATATTTAAAAGGTGAGTAACCAAAGTGTCGAATAAGTAAAAGTTGAGTGAACATTTGTGATATTATCTCTATTTTAGTTTTAGGTCTTTATTCTTTTGTGAAAAAGGATGACAGACATATTATTTGTTTTCTTCAGTTAAGGGGGAAAGATCGATAAGAAATAAGTTACCTCGTAGGTAGTTTATTGATTTCAGGGTTATTTTGTTTCTTATTTTTGCACTTAAACTAAAAAGGTGAGTGTGCTAGAGGTAAGCTAAGTAGTATGCTCGTGTGCTAGGGTTGTGTGCTTTATGTAATGGCTTCTACTGATGGCCCTTTGGGCAAGTCATTATTAAACTGCTTGCTGAAATGCTAAATAAGATTGACCTTTTCACCTAAAATAAAAAATAAAAGCTTTAAATCAACAAATACAAAACACATTTGTTGGAAAAGGAAGTCAACAATCCAATATTGACAAGGGTCCTCATCCAAGAGTACAACGGTAACTCTAAGGGTTAGGGGTCAACACGAACAGACCTGCATATATCATCACATAAAACTCAAACATGCTAATCCAACCTAGGCCTCCAATACATCCTCTCTCGCTTAGAGCCATAACCACCTCTACAACCACCAGTACATCTCTTATCTTCTGTTGTCTCCACTCATCTACAGCCACTAGTGCATCCCCTCTTTCCTAGTGTCTCTACTTGGAGACCACTAGTCCATCCCTTATCTTGTAGTGTTTCCAACAATAACTATGTAGCTACCAATACATCCCCCCTCTCTGGGTGCTACAATCCTATGAGATCACTAGTCCATCCCCTTTCTCCTAGTGGCTCGAACAACATACATCGTAATTCATTACACAATCAATATAACAACTTAGACAATAGCTCACATCATCACCCATCACTAAGAACATATTTCTCGTAGTCAAACCAATTCTAGAATTCAACATGCCATCAAAATCATAAATCATACTTTATTTCAAAATGTTCCTCGGAAAAACATTTCCTATATAAATGCAAGTCATGACCAAACTAAAAATAACAAATTTGCGCATGAATAACTCACCAATGAAATTCCTTTTCAAAAATTAATTCAACAAACTCAAGCTCCTTCCAAAATATAAAGTAAAACAATATTCGAGAATCATGGCAAGAAAATCAAATCAATAATCAAAATATAATCCAAAGCCAACTCATAATCTGAAACCAAAATTATAATATAAAAATCCAATTTCACTTTTCAAAATGGCAAAGAAATTATTTCATAAATATTTAATTCTGAATAATTAGAATCGCATGCATTTTAATTCAAAATAAATGTCCACAAACTCGGTTTGATATCCTCTACAACTTTCGTGAAGAAAATTTTCTCAACTGAAGAATGAAATAAAAAGTCAACTTTTAGGGCCCCTAAAATTACCAATATGAAGTTAAAAGTAAAAGTAAATGTCGTTTATCATCCGAATGACTAGTAAACCGGTAAATTGAGATACGAGACGTATCAAATGTAATCTAGATGGTTAAAAAAGTGAACCCAGATTTCATCCACTTTAAGCCTTGCCCACTGCTTTTATATGTATGGAATATAGGTAGGCACTAAATAAGATCTTTGATTGTTTCTAACTTTCTACATCCGTTATTTTATCTACTGAGTGATACTAAATAGTTTCATAAATAACAAAAACATGATTACTAGATACTTTCATAAATAATAAATCTCATTACAATGAAACAATTTAAAACATAATTACCTTTTCGTATATATATATAAATTATGCAACCAACAATTCTAAGTGTCAAGAAATTATAACATACCTTGTAGAGCTGAAAATCAACCAAACTTGTTATTGTATTCAGTCTTCAACTCTTCTTCTCTGCTCCAGCTCGCATCTCTTTCATTTCTTTACAGTATTTCCTTTCTCTATTTTATTTTTTTGGCTTGCTTTGTGAATTTAGTGATAAGAGGTTATAAGAGAGAGTGATAAATATAGGTCGATTTAGAATTATTGTGGACAAACATGATTTCATGGGTTTTTGGGTGTATCCAGCCATGATTGCAAATGGAATTATGATGTGGTTGGAGCATTCAACTTTGGTAGCAGATAAAAGCAAAAAGTTTTTTTGTTGTACTCAACTTGATTGAAAAAAAAAAATCAAAATTTCATATTTTGTCAGTGACATACAAATTTCACAGAAAAATTGGAGAAATTTCGGTGTAAATTTTTAAATATATTTTGTGTGTGTAGATATTTCAAAAATTAAGAATTTCGCAGAAATTTACGAAGAATTTTGGGAAACTCTTAACGGAAATGATATAGCGTATGAATTTCATTTTGGTACTTCCAAATTATTAGATGGAAATTTCAGCTATTTCGGAGAAATTTGAAACCTTGCTGTGATTATCTTGCTCAACCGTCGAGGACAAATGCCGCATGTACTAATTTTAAAGATTAAGAAAGTAATTTTGGAATGCAAGGGTATTTTGGGTCGAATTTTAATTTTTTGAATTTTGATGGTTAGCTTGGACGTTCTCTTCAATGGTGTAGACCATAACGGCAAGGCTTCGGTTGTCATCCCTCTAAACACTCTAATTTTTTAAGTTTACACATTATTGAAGAAAGAGACGAATGTTATCACGAAATGGACCCAATGGAAGAATTGGTTAACCGGGTTCCCCAAATGACTGAAACCTATAAACCTTTGGCCTTTGCTTCCTCTTCTTGCAAGCTTCAAGGCTTGGGATCATAGACATCTTTATTTACGTTTCAAGATTTGATCTTTTTTTTTTCCCTTAAGAAGAAGAACAAAAAGAGGGTTTTAGAGCGAAAGGGAACAAACAAAATGAAAATAAAGCAAAGACAAAAGACGACGAATAAATCAAGTTTTATTATTACTAAACTTTACATTTACATACCGTCAAAATATCAAGAATTTACAATTCATGTTCCTACCATTGGAAAACAAAACACATAAGGAATTAAAAACACAGTTAAAACTCTAGTTCTGAATAGCAATAGAAGGGATGATGAAAAAGGTAATCTCTCCACTCACTGGTCTCCGCTCAAAGACCTCCTCTCAACATGGGAATTACCATATCATATCATTGAGATACCCAGCCGGACACATTCTACTTATAGAACAAGGATGGTGAGATATTTCAGCATCTGTGAAACACATAACACCTCTACTATTATTACGAATAAGTGCTCATGAAACCATTATGCGCCCCTGGTTCCTTACAACGATTGTCCTCTGAATTGGCAGTTATCATTCGTGGAAGTCTTCCACTTTCATTTTTCTAATTTCTCATCCCAAATATTTTGTAATGCTGATGATTCAGTTATCAATGAAACGAGAAATTATTCAAACCATTTAGAGTTCATGCAATGGTGGGTTGGGGTAGCTTAATAATAGTGTGAGAGAAAATGATAACCGGATGTTAGGATTTGGAGTCTTACATGTAAGATATCAAAGTACAATTGACCATATTGAGGTTGACCATTATTCTTATTCATACACATTGGTCATCCTGAGAACACAAATAAATAAATAAATAGATAAAAAAAAATAACAACAACAATAACTATGCGATGCTCGCTTAAGTAAGTGATTGATTTTCTGCAATTTCGTAAGATGAGATCATTATGCTTAAAGGTAAATGATGATCATGAGTTGATTAAGGACTTTGGATCTGAGGAGTTCAAAGCTTCCAAACTATCTAAGCAATCCTCCCATGAGAAGAAGACCCAAGTAAAAAAGTCAGAATTTGCGGCAAAGCCTCGGTCTTTTTCCTTGGACGAGTTCGAGTTTGAATCCACGGGGTCACACTCGTCAAGTGCAAAGTGTATGCAGTTACTAGGGTTAGGGCTAGCTAAGCCTAGAATTGTGTTTAACTATGCTGAGGAATGAACTAGGGCTATTGCTAGGCCTAAGAGGGTGCAGAACAAGTTTGTTGAAATGCTTTCTTGGATTAAGCCTGTTGTTGGCTCTCATAAATTCAATGTTGATGGTTCAAGAGTAAGTAATGGTGTTTTGGAGCTGGGGGCCTTATAAGGGATGATTTGGCTGCTGGTGTGGTAGTTTCATTATTAACATCAGTTTTGGTAATGTTCTTCAAGCTTAGGCTTGGGACCTTTTCCATCGCCCTTAATTGGCCTTGAGCCTAAGAATTATAAAGTTGGAAGTGGAATCTGACTCAAATGTGTTGGTGAATCTCATGAAAAGAAGTGCCGTATCAACTTGATTAGCTTGCAACGCTGAATCTTGGGCCAACAAATGTGCCACAACAGTATCTACTTCCAAGATGAGCTATTTGAAAAGGGGCGGGCATGAAAGAGAAATGAGGACCATGTTGATTTTGAACTTGAATTTCGTATACACGGTATCCATGTAAAGCCAAAGGGCTATAACATAGAGACAAGTTGATATAGGCATTTTAAGATTTTGAATTTTTGAGTTTTTTCTCACATGCTCAGAAAAAATTGAAGGTGATTGGTTGATTAAACTGATCGTATTGCAGAAAGATTGAAGCTTTTTCTTAGATTGTGGAGCAGAAATAGAAGTTTGGGAAGATCAAAATTGTGATTTGGGATATTAAGTTTGGAGGGGGATTTTTGGAGAGAGGAGGATCTGAGAAAGAAGAAGAAGATGGGTTTTATGTCGTAGGTTCTTTTATTTTTATTTTTTTTGTATTGAAATGACCATTTTAGCTTGTAAAGTGGTACTCATCATCAAAGTTAACGTTCAATTTGGACACAGGTGATGAAATTAGAAAGTTTAGAGGTGTTATTGATTAAACTGAAACCACAGGGACAAACTAACATGATGTTGGATCCAAACCTCTCAGGCGCGTAAACTGAAATTAGTTCAAAAAACAAAAAAAACAAAAAAAATAAAGAGAGTTTCTATTGGGACCTCCAAATCTGCTCACTTGACCTCACTCTATTATGAGTTATTAAATGACATATATAACCTACTATAAAATGACTATTAAGTACAATAATTATACCAAAAAAATATTATATTTATTTTCTATAGACTTTCCAATTCAATAATATTAGATTGTATTCCTTATTATTTTCCTGATCTATTTTCATTTTCCAATTTCACTACATACTCATTAAAGCATTCATATATATTTATTAAGAAGTAAAAATATGATTAAGATCATGTGACATAAAAATGTATGATATATATGTTTTTTTTTTTTTTTTGTTGAGGAAAATGGAATATATTCCAATGATCGAAAAGATTATAACGACCGTACATGATCAATCTAGGGGATCCGGAGATCACCATTACATTCATTGCTCAACTAACTGCACAAGCAGTCAGACTAAAACCCCAAAGGGAATGCAAGAACTAAAAACCAAGAAGGAAAAAGCAAAACTAAAAACCAAGAAGGAAAAAGCAAAAACTAACTAAATTTATTCTAACATAAACCTAGTTTCTCCACATTTGCCTTGATTAGCTTGGGGCCTAAGACCATCATGGTGTACCTTTCCACATGTCAATACAGGGGTCATGTTGAGCCCAGCCCACAGCAAACCTATCAAAAGGCCCGAACCATCTTATGCCCAAATTAGAAAGAGGAGGGAAAGTGAGCTTAAGTCCAAAAGCCCAGCCCAACTCCCACTTCCCTCACTCTGAAGTTTGGACCGGAGAGCACCGGATCCTTGCTAGGCTCACCGAAGCCGCTACTATCCCGATACAACCGATCTCTGCCATTCCAGCACTTTCGACGGTCGGCCTCTCCCTTCAACCATTGAAAAAACGCGACGGAGCCTGGTGTGGATGGTCCCAAACCTCACCTGAAATCAAGTCCGCCTCCAAGCCTCAACCACATTTCGCTCCCAAAGTCGCTGCACGGATTAGATCACCCCCGTCGACCCACGTCTGCGACGACTACACTCACACCAATCCAAAACCCGACGTCGACCAGTCCGACCACCGCGTGTCAAAGCTCTGCCTCGGATCCACAGATCCAGACCCGACCCGCCTTGCCTTCAAAATTGATACCGGAAGAACCTTGCAGCTGTACACGCCCAATGCATACCAGATGAGATCGACGTCGGAGGACGTCCTCTAGTAGACAGTGATCGAAACCGACACCGCCGCTCTGCTGCACGAAACCCTTGGTTTCGGTATACGGAGCTCCGAGTTTTCGGGAGCTTAAATTATCCTCGGATAAGGAATCTGGAAGAAAATATCTTTCCTCATATGTATGATATATATGTTGAACGCATATTGGTGAGGGAAAACAAAATAAATCCTCTTATGATTTATGACCTAAATCTAAGTCAATCCATTACATTTGCAAAAAAAAAAAAAAAAAAACCTAAAAATATTTAAATAATTGATCATGTGGTACAAAAAATAAAGAAAAAAAACATTAAAAAAGAATGATTTTTTTTTTTGCACAACTAAAATAGATTTAAAAAAAAAAAACATAATAGTTTATGACATTTTCTTATTATTTTTTTTTTAGGGGAATGGAATCAGGTTCCAATATATTAACGACGTCACTGCGTCAAGCTAGAAGGATTCGCAAATCCTTCATAATACATCTCAGAGTACAATTCAGACTGCCAAAGGCAGAGGTGCCTAAACTGAAAAGTTCAAAAACATTATAGACTGCAAAAAGCAGCCAAATTATTACTAGCCAACAAATAGGAAAAATCTAAAGGAACTGCCGAAAAGAAAAGCAAACAAAATAATACTTCCCTAACCCTACCCAGTCTAAAAATGGAACCACCGTCTTGAGCATCTTGACGCCTAAAACCCAATGGTGTACGTCGCAACAAATCAACACGGCCACAGTACCAATCAAAGACCAACATAGGATAAAGAAAGGAACATGCCTCCTCCCAAAGACTCCACCCAACCCAAAACTGAAAGAAAAGAAAAAGGAGAGAGATGGACTAACCCATCCAAGCCACAAAGCTGCAACCCAGACAGATTGGAGGCCCAATGGCCCAGAACCCATCTCCTCCCTCTCTTCCCTTCAGATCGAGCGGATCGGAGTCGCCGGAAGGGCGCGCCCCATCAATCCTCTAGAGGGCGTGCGCGCTCCTCCACCATTGCCTTGGTCTACGGGAGAAACTCTGGGACCTCGGCCTAGAAGCAAATCAGACCGCCGCCCCCAAAAACTAGGGTCGCTGCCCCCTCTCTTGAAGGCCGCGGTTGTCGCCGACGCCTTAGAGGAACAGAGCCCCCTCCGCAAACCTCGTTAGAGTCTTGTGAGGCCGCCGCCGAATCTTGAGATCAAGCTTTGGCACCCAGATGACTCTGAACAGATTCTCCACCGTGATCAACCGCCTCTCCGTCACCGATTCCAGCTCTCGCTACCCTCGCCCGTCGTCGCGCCGTCACCTAGCCACCCTCATGCTGGAGCCTTGCCGCTGCTTGGTCTGGGGAACTTGCGTTCACCGCCGCCAACGTGCAAAACCTAGGTTTTGCTCTACGAGATCGCTCTGAAGATGGGTTTGCTTATGACATTTTCTTATTGTTTAGACATTAATTTTTGAAACTCAAGTTTGATTAAGAAATGTATATTTAGTTAAGATTTATAGAGTGATTAAATCATTGAAATGACTAAATTTTTTATTTTAAAGATAATAATTTGTTTGTAAATTATATGAGTGAGGTTATTTGAGGAAGTTTAGTGAGTAAATTTAGTGTTTGAAAATTTGATAAGAGGTGTAAAAAGCAAAGAGGTCAAGTGAGTAAATTTGGAGGTTCCAATAGAAAAACTCAAAAATAAATATTAAGCAAATTGGTCGAAGCTCCCAAGTAGGGGTGACAAAAATCCCCAGCGGTGCGGAGCTTTGTTGGATACTCGCCCCTAATGGGGGAAGAATTTGGGGACTAATGGGGAATGGGGAATGACATCCCCAATCTCATTATCTAAGATTGGGGATGGGGCATGGATGATATTGTGATCCCCATCCCCAAACCCGCCCCAATAATATATATCATATATTTAATTTATACATATATATAAATTTATTTTTTATAATATAAATTATAAATATATACATTTACTATACTTTAATGGCTATACTTTCGCTTTAATGATGTTTAGACTTTTGCAATCACTATCTCACTAAATTATAATTTATGAATTTAATTATGTTTTTAATTTTATTTGTTGTAGATTTTGATTTTAAAAAAGACAATATGAGAAAAAAATTATTTTATTTGTTAAATTCTTATTGGGATTTGGAGCGGGTTTGGAGGGTTAGTGCCAGTGGGGATGGGGACGGAAAATCTCTAATATATTTTTATTGGTGATTGGGTGGGGATGAGGTGATTCCCATCCCCAACCCGCCCATTGTCATTCCTACTCCCAAGTCTCAAGTCCGAAGTCCGAACCAAACCAACGGGTCGGGTGAACCGAACCGAGTGCAACGTGTAAAAGTAAAACCCTGAAACCCTCTCCGGCGTTTTACTGGAAACTCAACGGAGATGGAGGAGAGAGCAAGATGCTTCACATTTCTCGGCGTCGGAGCTCTACTGGGCTCCGTCTCCACCTTTCTTCTGCTCAAGCTTCTACCAAGGCCAGTCACTTAACTTTTCTTCCTTATTTTTTTTAGGGTTTAGGGTTTAGGCTCAATTTTTGCATTCATAGAATGAAACTTAAACTATGCTTCTTCTCTTCTCTAGTGAATTGTTGGTTTCTCTGGTAAATGTTGTTGTGTTCTTCCTTCTGCAGAAGGATTGCAAACCAATGTGATAAAAAGGCACTCCAAATGAATGGTAAGGTTTGCTTATCGATTCGTTTCGTTGTTCATAGTTTTTATCCAGTAGTGACTATACAATTTAACTTTGCCTGAAAATGTGCCACTTCAATCTAGCTCTCGATTAACTCTTTACAACAATAATCTGCTTGTAAAGACCATCTTTTCATTAGTCGGGATATCAATAACTTGTGTCTTGGGGTTCACATAACAGTAGATTCTTACAACTGCTTTATTGTGCACTATCTCATGATTTGAGGATGTGTTAGAAATTTTTAAGAACCTTTAAAGTAGGAGTACGGAGTAGAAAATATGTTAAAGTGAGAATATCTTGGCTGTTATTTGGGTTATAGGGATGGAAAGAAACAAATGAATTTTGAAGATAATAGAGGGGCTGAAGTGAAGGAACGTACGTTGGGATACCGTGAGGTATTGGTCATCACTTTTCAGGCTTCAGTTTCAACATATACACGGGGCTGTTTCTTGTTCTTATTATCCTGCAAGTCAGCAGTTAAGCAGACTCTGTAATTCAGTTTTACTAGATGAATGATGAGTTGTGATATCGTGTTATATCTCTCTCCTTGTTTGCAATTCCTGAGTTCTATTAATAAAGCTCTGTCTTTTTTCCTTTTTCCTTTTAAATTTTTTTTTAAAAAAATCATAGTACATATTTCACGATGTGGATGTCCTTTTGGTTTTGTATGGTTTATAAAAAAAGTTGTAATTATTTTAATGCTTGGATGCTTTTCAACATGTACCTCGACTTGCACCATGTTTTAATATGCTGCCATAGATCGCATATCTGTTGAGCTTATACCAAAACTTGTGAATCCTGTTTCAGTGATTAATAGTAAACAAGACCTTGTGATGCAGGAACATCTGTATAGTCAAAACATGAACATAGTGAACCATTACTTTAAGTAGCTGCATATCTGAAGCAGGGGAGATCTTTTGAATAGGAATAAAACTCTCTTTATAGGCCTTCTCAACTAAGGTTAACCTCACTTATAATATAAAGCTTGAGTTGCTTGAGTTAATAGCAAACTTAATTAACTAAGAGACAAAAGCATGAAGTAGTGGATAGGAATCTGTTATAGTTAACAAACTACAGCTGAAAAACAGAGATTGAGGAGCTTAACCTTGCTATATGGACCTTACTTAAAACAAAATTAGATCTGCAAGTTGCCTCTTTGAGTATGAACCATATTCCCCTTCCTCAGAAGCCAGTCTAAGCATATACATTCAGAGCTAGATATATTTTAGTCTATTAAAATTGCAGCTGAGTTGCCACAATCACGGACAATTGGATTCTATTTGTGATCATCCCCATGTCCCCTTAAGATTTTTATATTGATGTTTGTTTTTTATTTTGTTTTGTTATAGATATTAATGGTAAAGGGTTGGCATCTGAGACACCTACAAATTGCAGTGCAGTTACTGGGAGCGGAAATAGCAAGTTAGCTGGTGTAGACCTTCTAAACGATGAGATAGTCTGTGAACAACTAACAAGGTATATAACCATTAATGACATAAGTTGGTTATTTCTGTTGAGGCAGAACTACTTAGTGTAGAGCAGGGAATATATGTACATGCATTATTAGTTTGTTTATCCTGATGTTGTGCCTGCAAAGCATTTGTTTTACACTTTTACACATTCTCCTTCCATAGTTGTACTATATGGTAAAAATTTGACTTTTCATAATCTCAGACTTAGTAAATTCCGTTCACCTGTCTTTTGGCTTCAAAGATATCAAATTCCTTGTTCTATTGATACGATCTACACCTGACCGGAGATTTATTTTAACCCAGTAGAGTCTACAGTGCTTTTATCAATATATTGTTCAATGTAATTGTCAAAAGCTGAGGGACTTTTGATGGTGTCCATAGCATTATTCTTTGAACATCAAAAGGAAACTACAATAAATGCAATCAGAAATCCTTAAATAAACCATAGATCCTTATTTCCACTCCAGAAACAGGAAAAAGCTGATAAAATACTGAAGAAAGACCTAGAGTTGGGCCTTCTTGGTATTCTGTCCAATAAGCTAGAAAGATGGAATAGTGAACTCTGAACAATATTACAGATTTTCTTCTTAATGGGATTTTTTTTTGTCTGAACTTAATGTGAATTTTCTTTCTACGAGATAACGTACTACTAAATATGCAGAAGATTCTGCATGGCATTTCCATGCAACGAGAATTTGTTATAGTATTTTGTAGGTCTATGAAATTGTTTCTTTTTTCATTGAAGTGGATGAGGCAGTACTCGAGAGGTTGTGCAGAGAGTTTCTTTGGTGAGGAGTCTAATGTTTACCTTAGAAGCAACTATTGCTCACATGAAATGGGGATTCCCAGAGAGTGGGTAGGGATCCAGTTGCGGTCTTTGGAATGATACTTCTAAAGTTAATTATCTGTTATCTTCTGTTGTCATTTTGTTCTGGGAAATAATGAAAAGGTCAGGTTCTGGGAGGAGATTTGAGTTAAGATATACATTTTCACGGTTCATTTCCAGTTTGTGTAGATGTTCAACCATTCAAATGTTTCATTGCCATGTACACAAAAACTTCTTTTCCTTTAAGTGGGGACTTTGGTTTTAGCAGAAATCTAAATGATTATGAAGTTTGGGAGCTTTCTTCATCACTTGCATTGTTTAAACGTGCAATCTTGTTTTGATCTACACCAGATACTTGTTGGAAGTTGGAGTTTTCAGGGGTTTTCTCCTGTAAGTTTTATGTAAGGAAGTTGAGGGCCAATCCCTTTTTTGTTTCTTTGGTAAGGAGTACTAGTTCTAACTTCAAGTAGTGCCCACGTTAACAATGGTGATATGTTTCAACCCCTCCATCCTCCATGTGCCACCAATCAGTCCTGAGTTCCTGACCTTTGATAGAACCTTACTATTCCAGAAAAACGTGATTCACATTCTCTTAATACACTTTACACAAGACACAGCGAGGAGAAAAGCAACAGTTTGGCATTCTTCCCTGAAGCATCTCCCAAGTACTCACCATTTCATCCACACAACCGAGCCTAAATCCTTGACCTTTGGTGGAACGTTATCATTCCAGATAAATCTTGCAGGAGAGTTACTTGGTCAATTATAAATTTGTGAAAGGACTTGCCAATTGTTTGTTATTTTCTCATTAAAGTAATATATGATACACAAATCTCAGCAGAAATATGATTTGTATGCCAAAATAACAGTGAGACAAATCATTTTAGTTATTTTTTTTTTCTGGGGTCTAGCATCAATAGTAGTAAAACCTACTTTGATTTTCAAGGTTGAGATGAAAAGATTATCTATATACACTTTTTGTCTAATTAAAATGGACTAAATTCATCATGACATTATAAATACCATCTAATCTTAATGAACTAGAAGTAGCTACTAGAACCTCTAGCTTTTGCTGAAGCTTCATCGTAGTGGTTTATGCTGTAACATAGGTTTATGGACTGGGTTTGAGGGTGGAATGTTACAAACTTTCTTTCTTTGGTATTTGGTTGACGTATTCATATGTTTTATCTTTCTGGTTAGTGTCTAATCTTAATGAACTAGAAGTAGCTACTAGAACCTCTAGCTTTTGCTGAAGCTTCATCGTAGGGGTTTATGCTGTAACATAGGTTTATGGACTGGGTTTGAGGTGGAATGGTACAAACTTTTTTTTCTTTGGTATTTGGTTGACGTATTCATATGTTTTCTCTTTCTGGTTTCTTTAGAAACATTCAATTCTTTGGACTTGAACCTCAACAAAAAGTGACTGCTTCCTATGTTGTGGTCATTGGTCTTGGAGGAGTTGGAAGTCATGCTGCATCAATGCTTTTGCGGTCGGGGGTTGGCAGGCTTCTCCTTGTGGACTTTGATCAGGTATCTGTTTATGACTTCTGTTTATCCTTTTAATAAGACAAAATATTCATTGTCAAGTTCCTTAGTATATGGTAATAGGATTCCTAACTTGTACAAACCATAAAGTCTGAAACTATTTGGGTTCTCCCTTTCCCTACTTAGCACAAAGCTTGAATGATATTTTGCTCCTTTGTTGGTTCCTTATAAATCTTATCATCAAGGGAAGTGATTGTACTGGCACGGTCGAGATATAGATTCATGTTGCATGTCAATTCCATACAAAGGATTTGTGTCTTAACTACTTTCTTAGTTTTGAGGTTTCTCTTTACAGGAAATGCATTACTGAGCAAAGCCATGAACTTTTTATACTCCCAACTAATGATATGTGTTAGACGATAACATTAACACCTAAGCTGCTAATTTGACATGTATATGAACAAAATAAATGGGTTATAAACAACTGTTTCTGCATTTTTTGATGATCTATTCAGGAATATAATTTGTTTACTTTCAAGTCAGTAATTTGCAGTACGTTCACACCCATCTTACTATGAAACGTTGTTGTATTGATTTCACTGTTGAAACTTGTTATATAGTGTTGACAACCTCATTGTGATGTTATCAATGATATTATACACTATCTCAGGGATGATCCAACTTGCAGCATAAGCAGTATTTTTGTTTCTTTTTTTATTTTGATTTTAAATATTACCGTGTGGGGTAAGGCTATGCTATGTTAATATATCTCATACATCAACTATTTTTACCACTTTGAGGACTCATTTTTACCACTTTAAGTACTCATTTTACAACTTGAGGACTCGTGTGATAACTAAGAAAATTTACCACTTTAAGGACTCATGTTGCCACTTTGAGGACAAATATTACTATTTGGAGGACTCATTTGACCACTTTAAGGCAATTGTATGCATGTCATACGTTAACATATTGTAGAATTTCCCTTACTGTGTGAGGCCCACTAATGTTTGTAAGTGGGATTTAGACAACATAGACAAATATTTTAGAGTTGTTGGCAGCCATGGTTTCAGTACAGTATCCTTCACCATTCTCCATCTCTTCAAATCATGTAACTTTTAGTCAAAGTCTAACTAACATCTCCAGTCATATTGATTCCATGTTTAGGTATCAGTTTCATCACTTAATCGACATGCTGTTGCAACAAGAGCTGACGTTGGTATCCCAAAAGCCCAGTGTCTAAAAGATCATTTCTTGTCTATCTTCCCAGAGTGTCACATAGAAGCAAAGGTCCTGTTATACAATGCATCGTCTGAGGAAGAGATTCTTTCGGGTCATCCTGATTTTGTTTTGGACTGCATTGACAACATTGATACAAAGGTACCTCTCTGCCGAAAAGTGCGCTTTCTGAAACATTTGAGATTAGCCAGTTTTTGATTCAAGTTCCACTAAAACAGATAGATATCTCATATCTTCTGTTTGGTCTTTTTATTTATTTATTTATTATTATTATTATTATTATTAATTTTTTTTTTTTATACAACTTCATCTGTTCAATGGATCAATTTGGAAGGCCCATTGGTTATTTTGATATTCTGTTTGCAATTTGTTGGTGTATCCTAAATTGGGAATTAATGCCTTGTGTCACAAGATTTAATGTCTTGGGCCTCTTCACCCGTGCCAAATTGTTTTGAATTGGGTGCTCTAACTTTCTTCATGTTATCGTATTAGGTTCATGTCTTAGTTCCAGTGTTAGGCCTTCTATTCCCCATGTCACCCTATATAAGTTACAGATGTATTTGGGCTCAACTCATGCCACACATTATAGGAGGTTCTGCGAGTATATCCTACATGGCTCCCACTACAATTGCTTATGATATACAATCTCTGCCTCTCTGGCCTCTGAACCCATGCCTATTGGTTTGGGTCTAACTTAAGTCATATGTTTGATGTTCTATTTGTGAAAGTAAGTCCGATATTGGGAACTAACCCTTGCTTTATAATATTTAATGTACTTGGCCTCTCCACCACTGCCAATTTATTTTGGGTTGGGTGCTATAACTTCATGGTTTTATAGTAGCTCCATGTTTTACGTTGAGTGTTGGTCATTAATGCTCCATGTCACACTATATGAGTTGCCTATCTTTTTGGGCTCAACTATGCCACACATTAGGGGAGGTTCTGAACTGCAAGTTTATCTTACATTTGGTAATGTAAGCGTTGCTTACAGTATTATAATTTATGGGCCGATCGACACATGCCTATTGGTTTTGCGTCTAACATAAGTTTATTACTTCAATAAGGACTTATAATGTCTAATGCCACAACATGTTTACTTCATTCATCAATTGTGATATTTTGGAAACACTTTGAACTTCGGCCCTCATTTAAAATTGTGACTGCTAACTGCGCTATACCTTGGTCCCAAGTCCCAACTTTCAAGCCATGCTTATACATGAAGTTATCTTATATCTCATGTAACCTGTGACATGCAGAAATTAGCTATACATTACAAACAAATTCTTAGTCACAGTCGAAACAAATGTGTAAGATTTAGATATGCATGCTTGACTTGACATACGAACAACAAACCTGCAATCGCAAAATTATTAATCAAGAGATTTGCTTAATGTAACCAACTGGTGACAGATAATTGATGTATAGCCTTCTGTGGCCTTAATATTTGTTCTTTTTATATCTTGTACCTGTCTCTATGAGAGAGGACTGTTTGTTTTCTAGGATATGAGAGCTGCATCTAAAACTAATGCAATCTGTGCTGTATTTGGTTTACAACGGACAAGGTTTTAGGGAATCCAGAAGTACTGTTTTTTGTTTATTCATACATACTATTGTGAACTGAAATTTTCAAATTGTTATATTGTACAGGTGGCACTTCTTGCGGCATGTGTACGTAGGGGTTTAAAGGTCCTATCAGCCACAGGAGCTGGTGCTAGAGCTGACCCGACAAGAATACGCATTGCTGATTTAAGACAATCGACAAATGACCCATTATCTCGAGCTGTAATTATCTTGGTCTTTTCCTTTGACAGTTTACTCTTGCTGTATTATGCTATATGATGGGTTTTTCCTTATAGATGGATATTACTTTTTTTTTTCTTTTAAATTTATCATTTTCATGCAGTATAAAGTTCTTACTATTTATCTGTATTTTCCAAGAGCCTTGAATAGTCTTGAATAGTCAAGGAATGGTGTGTTGGCCTGAGATGAAATGCATTTATATTATATACTTTCCTCTAATATTCCTGATTTGTCGGTTGAGCCTAGATGGAAACCCTTTCAACTTGTAAATCGTCTGTTACTTTATCTAATAGAAATGCACATTTCCTATAGAAAATACCCATGTTCATAACATAATGTTCTTTAGTCAACCATTCTAGTCTGCTGTGTTGCCAGATTGTCAACTTGTACCTTACATGTAATAAAAGAAGCCACCTCATCAAACATTGAGAGTAATTATCTGCTAGAGAACATTTGCCTATATTTTGTGTATATTATGTATGTGTATTGTATTTCATCTATAAAGATTAATATTCTCTTGCTAGACAGTCCAACATGTAACAGCTGGCTGTCAATCAGAGTGTAACAACCTACTATTTATCCAAAAGTGATGGCTGAAGTAACTTTTGGATTTCTAGGCCTTGCTATAAATACCATAGATCTTCCCAGCCATTACAGAACCACAATTATAGCTCCTCTTCCACCTAATGGTCTTGATTGCCAGATTTCCTCACAAGACATTACCTTGCATGTCTAAAATCTCCTTTTTGTTCACAATGTAATTTAGATTATTTTGCGTTTATTCTATATCTCCTTATTGAATTGTTAATTCCTAGGTGAGACACCGTTTGAAGAGAGAGTATGGCATTGAAGGTGGCATTCCTGTTGTATTTTCATTGGAGAAACCTAAGGCAAAGCTTCTTCCATTTAAAGGACAAAGTGGAGAAGAAGAAAATCCTTCAGATTACCAGGTATGGGTATTCTTTGTTTAAAGTTAGCCGAGTGTTTTAGTGCTGTTGTTTTCTTGCTTGGCAGTGGACTCCTTATACACTCTTTATACTATTCTCCTGAAGTTTATAATTATTGGTTTCTTTAAAAAAAATAAAATTTAATAAGTATACGGATTTTTGTGCATTTTAAAAAATCTATGAGCAGTGCACTTTAATATTATAAAGAAAAGTTTAGACAGTCAGAAAATTTCTGCACCTGAAGTACATAAGTATATGGAGCTTCATAGTAGTTAATTTATGCTCACCCTTTTCTTTTCCTGTTAAGTTTTTTTTGTTTGACACACTTGTCTTACCATGATGTCAGATAGTACCAGGGTTTAGGGTTCGCATAATACCTGTCCTTGGTACCATTCCTGCAATATTTGGCCAAGTGATGGCCTCCTATGTGTTGACACAACTTGCAGAATTGCAAGTTCAATTGGAACCTGTGATAAACTTGGACATTGACCATTACCGGATGCTTCACCAACGTCTTATTGAGCATGAGGAGTCATTGTATGGCACTGCCTTGCATGTCCTGGTATGTAAAGGTCTTCTTCAAAGACTTATTCAGATTACTTGTCTTTTTGGTTCTTTGGGAGTGGCTATGGCTCTTTAAGTCATGTTATGGTTTCTACTGAATATTTTGACGGGATGGTAATTTTTTGTTATAAACTGCTTTGTGTGTGCTTTAAAAGGTTGTTGTTGTTTGTTTTTTTTTTTTTTAAACTTTATGTGTACTTGGGTTCTGGACCTGATCGAGTTGAAGCTTCTCCAAATAATTTGGCAGTAAATTACTATTTGCAAGCTATCTACGGATTTAATAGCATGATAGGAGACTTAAAGAATATTACGCTCAATAATTGAATAATTCCTAAGAAACAGCTGTGTTACAGTGTGGGTTGTTCTTGAAGTGAAACTCTGCAATACTATAGTGCAACTAATTGGTTTTGACCAAAAGAGAGAGAATCATTCGTTCTGATCACCTCTTATGGAGTTGGAATAAATCAATAATAAACCAACCCATTCAAGTATTCACTTGACTGCAAAGTGGCTTATGGCAATCAACCTTCCTCCCACTTTGCAAACAAGCGTAGAGGGTGGGTTTTTAGTTTCGGAGTTGCAGTACACCTCAGAAGCATTTGTAAATTACCAAGAAAACTGTTTTGCTTGTCAACCACAATCAGATGTTGTCTGATTGTTCAGTTTTTTTTTTTTTCCCTAAATACTCATCTCAACTCCTGAAGTCCTATATTATGTGTTGTCATTTTTATAGGTAGATGTTGAAGAAGTGATGTATGTTGCAAAAGAGTTGTGGCATGGAAGAAGTGCTAGAGAGCCATTTGCTAAAGATGTAGGACGTAGCATGTGGCGATCGGTGAATGAATTAATGCTTTTGAGGTATGGATTTGCTTTTGTATTACCCTTGACCAGTCAGCATGTGATATATTGTTGTTAAAATCCCATAAAACAATATGTTTTGTGAAAACATAAACTTGGTTAGACTTTCTTTCTTTGGAGCACAAATCTTTAATATTACGGATCTGTCTACAAGCTTTACAAGGAAACTAGAGACGATGAGAGAACTCCATTTCATTAACAATGATAATGAAAAAAAATAGAAAAAACAAAGAGATGAACTGAATGAAGGGCTCATGGGGAAGTGCAGTACTCACCACTTATTTACATGACTTCCTTTGGATGTGCCTCACAAACGGTTAGCTAGCTCTGTCTGTGTGTGTGTGTTTTAATTGATCTTGTTTTAACCTGTTGTACAGACTGATATGAGCAGCTACTATGTTGCAACTTTAATTGTATAGGAGGGTCTGATTTGGTCATTACATGAAAAGCTGGGTGTAAACAGAAAGGAACATGGGCTGGATAAGGTTACGTTACTCCACATCCGTGCAGGCAGGATACATCGCAGTTAACAGGACTGTGTCCTGACCTATAGATTATGAGCTATACCCATTTGAGTTGGTTAATTGTCTTCAATCGTTAGGGCCAAGCTCAGGCAATTAGTGTACAAGAAACTTAGAGAAAGCTTGACTAACTATAAGAAAACATCCCCACAGTGCTACCTTGTTAAGATTTAGTATTGATTATACTAATCAAAATAAAGCATTAAGTCATGGCATTGACTAAATAATCGCTGTCTAGATAGTAAAATTGGATTAATCAATCACTGATGTTGCACTTCTATATCATTTCTGTCCAGGTGGGACTGGGAAAAGCCGGCATCTGTGTCCAACTTAATTCTCTTGAAATTTAAAGAGGTATGCGACAGTTATCAGCTTTAACATATTGGTAGGGCTCTTCGGTCCAGTTGTTTATTGATGAATTTTAGTGTTTATCGATCTTTTTTTGATCATGTGAATTTCATAGTTCAAGTTCTATCCTTTCTGAAAATAAAAGTTGAGTTCTAGAATTAATCGTCAGATATGTTTTAAACCTGGGGGAGCTCTGCCAAAGTAAATTCTTTATTTGCAGATAAGTAAAATTGGTTTTCCCCTCTTTGATAGTCTTTTATTTTTATTTTTTCGGGAATTAACTTCATCACAGTTAGTCTTATAAAACTTCATGCAATCTTGCATTTAAAATACTTTCCTGATATATGTTCTGAATCATTCCCATTTATCTGTATGTTTTGCGATTGTCTCCAAAAAGAAAGAAAAGAAAAGAAAACCATTATTGCTATTGCTTTTTTGCGTATAACTCAATTATGCATTTGTTGAGTCGATGGAATCTTACGTGACAATTCAGGTAACCCTAGCTTGTCCACTGAAGAATGGTTGTGAATTTTTCTCTTACCCAAATCATCAAATAAATCAAAATTCTTGCCAAAAATCTTTCTACCTATTTGATATAGGGTACAATTTTATGGTAATGGGTCTAATACATTGTTCATTTATTTATTCTTTTGTTTCCTAACATGATCTGCTTTTCATTTCAGGCAGATGAACATGAATCCAGGACTCTTGAAGATATAAAAGAGGAGGAACCAGAATTTTTTGTTCGAGTTACATCTGTTCTGAAGCGAGCCGAAGTAGAATTTGGCTTGTAGGAAACTAGGTAGTTATTTTTTCTTTCTTCTTGTCCCAGAACTTCATTTAGAGGGGTAGCGGAATTCTATATAGTTATAATATAAACTCAGGGGGTCAGCGTTTTCACCATTTTTGAATTTCTATAGCTATCAGGGAAGAAATACTTGACTCTTATATTATCATGTCATTAAATCCAAAACACGCACAAATTGGTGACAGGTGAAAGAAACTCCAGATGCCATGCATTCATGCAACCTGGAGTAATGCACCTAAGGAATGGTTTTAACTTTTAACTTTCAAGAACTAATATGACATTTTTCCCTCTCAAATCCGCCCTCAAATCTTGTCACTACTTGGCTGCATCAACACATGGACTGAACTGTTTATTGTCACAATACGCATACAGCATAGTGACCACAATATTACAAATCATCTTTCTTAACAAAATATGAGGAACAATAATGTTCCGTGAAACGCTATTCTCTCTTGGAGTTTGGCTACTCTAGCTTGGGTCAGCAATGAAATTAATCTCTCGGCGGATTTGGGTCCCCGTTCATTTTTGGTGTCTTTAGCTGTGCATTCCCTCCGGATTGTTCTTCCTCCCCAGAGCTCAACCAACTTTGATTTCTTAGATTTCTTAGCAGGAGACAACAATCATACCGTTGGCGCTCTTGATTGCTAATTAAGGCTCAAACCTTAGAAGAACCGAATCACTACCCGGTTTTCCATCCACAACTACCGCCGCAGACTTCACACGATTACAGTACTGAATCACTGTGAAAGGTGTTGTAGCACGCTTCTTGCCTGTAGTAGGCTTAGTTGGAACAGATGGAGTCGGGGTCTCCACAACCAGAGAAACAGTCGCCGATGGCAACTGGAGCTGTGGAAACCGTGTAGCCAACGTACCCGAAAGAGAGAGGGGGAGAGGCCTCGGAGCAGCAGCAAAGGGATTGGAAATAGGCTGTGATCCCGAACTTGAAACCCCCAGTGTAGCAGAGCGATCAGAAGCCCTAACCATAGGGTTAGGGTTAGGGCAAACACGAATCGGCTTCACCACCATCGGTGCACCAGCCAACCTGTGCAGGGATGCTCCAGCAACCCACAGCTCCTGCAAAACCCACTAGACTTTCACACTTAAAACACACCGTTATCGCCGCTTCTGCAGTAAACTCAAAAGTCGTCGAAGGGTACATTTGCTTCACAGGGGCCAAGATGTCGTTCCAGATTCTCACCCGGGTCGCCTTGCCCTTACGTATCGCCAGGCTATCCAGCGTTACCACCTCACCCAACGTGGCCCCAATCAACGCCACAACCCCCCTCCATGAATAGAACTGGAGGCAGGCTAAAGATCTCGACTCACACTGGAATCGTCTTGATCAGTGCAGCCTCGACATCACCAAATCCATCAAACATCGCCGCCGCCAGCACGTGTTTCCTGAAAAACCATGGATCCCCATCCAACACCTTTTCTCGGTCCGCCGGGCGACATGAACTGGAACACATATGGTCCACGTTGTTCCCTGATTGTCATCCTATTACCACCCCCAAACAGAAGCAATAGTCCCCATAAAAGCCCTTGGATTCACCCTACGCTGTGCAGTGACCCACCTGAGACGTCCAACACTGAAGACGTGATTGGACACTGCTGCGGCGCCCACGGGACCAAAGGAGGTCTGCCCATCCTTCGTGATCGCAAGAGTTGCAGCCAGACGAACCGAAACCTCATCAACCATGGTAAAACCTTAGAAAACTGATGCTAAAAGAAGAGGAGGCAAAGAAAACCCTAGCTCCTGTCGTTTCTCTAAATAAATAATGTAATACATGATCACCCTCAATTTTATTAACACAAACAGAGGCCCTATAACAATGAATCAAGACCAAAAATTAAACTCGTGTCGCAGCGCTACTCTCTGTCACTGTGAAACACACTAACCCTTAAGCCACAACCAAACTGGTACTCACAAATTCACCCAACCCATGCATAACTATCAAAACAGAAAGATATTTGTTTAAGACCAAGATTAAAGTCCTCATCCTGGGTAAGGAAACACTAAAGAACAGCTTCAGAATATCCTCCATTACATTTGTTTTTGATGATGGCTCTCCTTGTTGTAATGTAAGGGACTGGCTGAAAAATTCAACATAAACTTTCCTACAAATCGCAAAAGCAGTGCCCCTAATTCACTAATTTTCTTATTTAAAAAAAAAAAAAAAAACTCTTAGCCCACCTCATGCAAGATATACTGGTGAGAATCAAACGATCATATAATGTTAGAATTATAATTTATCAACATGTCTCAGCTCACCGGCTCCTGTAATTCACTAATTCCAATCACATGTTTTGACTAAGCAAACAAGCAGTATCTGGAGTGCTACTTTCCAATCATGGTCTTATCTTGATGTCTTTGAGGCAATTAGACCGCTATTATTATCTATTTTGCATAATTACTACTTAGGTTAAATTATACAAAATTATATGGCATAGCTTCAGTAAAACATGCAAGAATAACTCATAAATCTAAACAAAACATCAAAATACATAACACATGTTAACTAGATCCAAGTCTAACATCAAAATACCCAAACAAATAAATAAAAATAAAATCGGAAACCTCTGAATCAAGTAAGAAATGATCAAGTATGAGATTGAAACCTCCGTCCTGGTTCATGATCATCAAGTGAGTCGATGTTTCTTCTACTCCAACATCCCACATCTTGCTTGTACCAAATTGTATCCACACACACACACACACACACACACACATATATATATATGTTTTTTTTTTTTCATATCGAATGTAAAGAACAAATGCTACATCGACTGAAAATAGATGCCGTTAAAAAAAGCCCCAAAACTGGGACTGTTAGATGGGCAACGACATCATCGATCAAGCGGTTCTGATGCGTTGAAGTTGCCTGAAATGCTTTTGAGCTGTTGCATTAGTTGAAGAAGTAACTTCGTCTTCCCTCCCTCTCATCACGTCGTCTTCACTGTCCGACTGAGAAGAAGAAACCAGATGAACAAGAGTAGTCAGTACACAGCCCATCAGGGGAATAGAGGAGCATATGATGATAGCTCGTCTAATATGCATTAGCTTTCTTATGTAAGAAGCTGGATAGCAAAGTCTCTCTAATGGATGCCTTGGATTTGATCAAACAATAGCTAGGTTTTCAAAATGCTGTGGTATTCATTTTGGTTCAACTTGTATATAGTGGCAACTGGAGCACTGTACTTGGTGTGGTAACCAAGTCATGCAGGAAACTTTTTTGCTTGCAAAAATGTCAAGCTACACAAATTTGACCAACTCTCATGAGTCATTATTCCACTGGAGAAATATGGTGCAATAATTTCCCTGTGGACTTATCCAAGTAATACAAAACTTCTAATGATAATGACAAACATTTTCATTTCAGAGATTAAATATTAAAAGTATGTACATAGAATTACACGGGAAATTCCAAGTCCTCTCCGGGTATGGAGTCGCACTTATGCTCTGTCAGATCATATTCGTATCATATTATTATAAGTTTCTATCAAATACTTGTCGAAGGTCAATTTAATTTAATTTAATTATTATTTTTTTATATAAAATCATGTCATTGTATATAACTTGTTAGCTGTTTAAGGATATCTCTATTTGTGTTTGGCCCAAACTCTAGGTTACTTGATGATAGGAGCATTTTAATGCGACGTTTTACTTGCTTTTTCCTACATTTCTTGCGTTATTTCCTTAGTAAAACCTTGTTTAGGAAAGTTTTCATTCTTTGATTGGGAAAGTTCCTATTTGTAGAAAGTTTCTATTTTTTGTAGTTTCTATTTTTCATTTTTAGAAAGTTTCCCATTTTCAATTTAGGAAAGTTGCCCTTTTTCATTTTAGGAAAGTTTCTATTTTTCACTAACAGTTTCTATTTTCAGGTCCTTGTCACAAATGAGCTGAAATGAGCTCACAAATGGAGAGAGAAGCTAGCCAACGTTGGAGGGAGACAAGATGAAGTACAAAGGGAAGCACAAATGAGCAGAAATGAAGAAATGAAGCTTTCCTGGTCCAACCAGGAAACCCTGTCCAGAAAAGGAAAGCTTGCCAAAACAAGACTCTTGAGCCAACCATGAATGGAAATCGAATTAATGAAGTGACATGGCATGAGAGAAGCTTCTTGAAGACTCTAGATGATGACATGGCATAAAGGTGGCGCATGGAGGCCCAAGAACTCTCAAGAATGAAGTGGATTTTCGGCAATTGGATTAAAAGCCCACAAAGCCCATGGAATTAGGGTTTTTAACGCATGATTAAACCCTAGGGAGAGTTTGCCGTCCAAAAGCAAGGAGAGAAACAAGGAAAATGACGTGGAAAATCAGAATTATCAAAGGGGATTTCGGTTGAGATTTTCTAGGGCTATTTTTATGGAAATACATCAAGAGATAAACCCTAGAATATCTTTTGCCGTCCAAGCCAAGAGGAAAAGAAGGAATGAGCCGTGAATTAAAGATGAAACCCTAGATATTTCGGCAAGAGATTTTCCCTAGAGATTTTTAAGGAAAGAAGATAAAGGTGGAGACCAAGAAAAGCTCAAAAGAAGTCTAGATACATTCCTATATTCCCTAAAGAGTTTTGGCCGAATTTGAAAGCATAAAATCAGAAAATTATCTCTTTATTTCGGCAAGAATTATTTAGGGAATTAATATTGGAATTTTGTGATTGGTTGCACCACCTCATAGGGCTTATGTGGCAAGAAATCATTGGAGAAAATTATGTGGAGGAAGCAAGAGATTGCCGTGAGCTTTTCTAGGGTTGTGGACGGATTGGAGACCTAGGGGCCGTCCCCTATATAATCTCCCCTCTTCTCAACGTTTTGGAGTTCCTAGTTCCCACTTTTGCGTTTACACTTTGAGAAAAAAAATCAAAAAACCCTCTCTAGCCTAGCCGTGTTCTTCTCCATCCTCTAGGGCAACCACGAAGTGCAAGCAAGGCCAAGGAAGAAGAGGACAAGCCGTGAACACCATCCATCCTCCACCTTGAAGATTGCTTTCGAAATTCAAGAGACCACATCATCACTTCATTCATCTCACTTTCATCACGGTGTAATCCGATTCTCCTTGTAACTTTGCTTTGTATTTTCGTTGGTTTTGCCCTAGTTGACACATATGTATGAACAAGTGTTGTTTTCTGGAATTTTATGATTAATTATTAATTTTCAGATTCATATATTGCGATTTATGGTTGCTTTTGTGTGAGTGTTTGATTAAATTTGCATGATAGATAACTTTTGTATTTTAATCTTATGTGGTTGCAAACACTTAGGGTTTTGATATAATTGGTGCTACGAATTTAAGAACATGAATCAACTTTTTGGTTTTGTGTTCTTGAATCAATAAGTAGTAAAGGTTTTGTACAAAAACCGAATTTAATCAAAGAAGATTGCAATTAGGTGGACTTTTTCATACTAAGTTGCACATTTGAGTTGATAGCCTTTCTAGGTGCTTAATGCGTTAAACATGACATGATTGACTAGCTTTCTAGGGTTTGATTGCATGTTTGATAGGATTAATCTAGGGGCTTTCGCTTAGGTTAATTAGCATTGAAAGTAAAATATGGGAAATTGTTTGCTTTGAACGTTTCACATGATCAACTCCTCTTGCATGACTATGATGAACAATGATGAACTTGAATTAATTTTAATCATGAGTTTCGACTTTGATCCTTGTTCCCACATCCCATTTGTGTTTTTATGTTTTTGCATTTTAATTATTTGTTAGCTTAGCTTTTATTTTCGAAATTAGAAAACCAAAAACAAAAATCCCCCCTTTTCGTAAATATGTATATATTTTGTTATATTTTGTGAATATTATACTTTGTTTTAATTTTAATGTTTTTTGTCTACAATGACAGGTGTACCCTCAATCCCCGGAATAGAACGATCCCTACTTACTTTATACTACTAATGACATTTCAGGGTTAAATTATGCCGCTTGCAAGAGCGACATCAATTTTTGGCGCCGTTGCCGGGGATTGAAAAATCACTTGTTAAATATTGTGAATATTTGTCTTGTTTATATGTTGTGTTCGAAAAAAAAAAAAAAAAAAATTTGCTTGTTAATTGTTTGTAATTCTCTTAATTGTTAGTTAATTAATTAATTACTTAGGTTGTTATTTATATTATTGAACACAAATTTTAATTGTGAGTTGTAAATTAAAGAAGGAATAGGTGAAGTCGTGTTTATTAATATTGGCCTAAACCCCTTATTGGTACCTAGTTCAGGTCCCTTAAGGTTGAGGGCGGCCTTTATTAACATTCATTGAACTGTCTTCACACTTAGGACCTTTTTCATCCAAGTAAGTATAGCCTATGTGGGATGGTGTCTAGGAAGGGGACAACGCTCATGACAGGTTCTTGAATCCAGAAGTGCATGCAAATGGGCCTAAACCACAATGTGGGAGTAGCTCATGCCAAAATGGATTCTACCTCTCGTGGTCGCCCTCCCCTACCTGGCCATTTCAGTAAGGTTGCCCAAAGGATGTAGGAGGGACTTTGTGTCTAGACGACTATACTTGGGCCGCACGTCCTCTTGATTTACCGCTTGGAATTGAATTTGAAATCAATGGTATTTATAACAAATGAAAATGTTGTGATTCACTAAGGTATATTGGATTAAACATAGTCTTGAGAAGGGTAGCTGTTTCAGTCCCATTGCACATCGAGACTCCCTGTTCCCGTACCTAAGTGTTGAAAATAATTGTAAAGAAAAGGAAATAATAGAGACTTTTGTAACTAATTTCGTAAAAAAAAAAAAAAAAAAAAAAAGAGAAAAAAAAGAAAAAAAAAAGAAAAAAAATTTTGACGTTTGTTTGTTGTTTGTTTGAAAGTTTTTGTAAAATGTGTCTAATCTTGTTCAAACAAAGGAAATGTAAAGAATTAATTTTAGATATTGTTAAAGTCTTGATTATTATAAGTGTGTAAAATCGTATGAGTAGATAAGGGCCCTTTTGTTAATATTGGCCTTAACCCTTCATTAGTGCCTTTCTAAGGTCTTATGAGGTTGTGGGCGGCTTTTATTAGCATTTGGAGAACTGTCTAACACATGAGTTCTTTTCAAGCTGAGTAAGGGGCATATAGGTGGTGTCTTAGGTTGAGACCCTGGGTGATGGGTTCAAATTGGATCTCAGAGATACTATAGACGTGCGTAAACCACAATGTGGGAGTAGCCGATAGGGGCCTAAACCTCAATGAGGGAGTAGCCTCCGTAGTGTCACCAAAATGAGTCCTCCCTCTCACTTACCTCTTAATCTGGCCATCTAGCCTTCTGAAACAAAGGAAAGTGACTTATGTCTAGGCGACATCCCTAGATCGTATCTCACCAATAGTAGTGGTTTCTATTGGGCTCGACTTACAACTTGTAATCAATTGAGATATTAACTTTATTTGTAAAGATAATAAGATACTTGAACATAACCTCCACTTGTAAATTGTGTGTTTTGTACATTTTATACTTGTATAAATTTCTTACGTGGTTTATTTGTGAAAAGATTGTGGATAGTTTGTAATTTATACTTCTCTTTATACTTGTATAAATCATAAATAGTAAAGTCGTGAATAGTAACTTGTGAATAGTGACTCGTGAATAGTAAAGTTGATGTATAAATCACTAATTTGTAATTAACTTATTCTTTACTTTACTAATTTCTTGAAATTTTAATGATGTTCAGGATTCCTATGAATGACCGAGCCTTTTGGACCCTCCAAAATAAAAGAAATTGAAGCAAGGCTCGCTCGTTTGAAGGGTCCTTCACTCCTTGAGTTCACAAGTCCTTCTCCTTCAACATACAGAGAGTACACATTTAACAAGCAAGGGAAGAGGACCTACTGTTCTGAGGAGTCTACATCACCTACACCATCTCCATCTCCTCCTTCACGTTCACCTTCACCTGTGGTTTCCTCCAACTCTACACCACCACCTTCACCACCACCTGAAGAGGTCAAGGAAGAGAGAATGGCATCCATTAGGGAACTCTCCACAGCAACTGTTGAAGGAGGACCTCCTTCAGGCATCATTTACCCTGCCCCTGCAGCTGGAAGACAAGCAGAGTTTGAGCTTAAGAGTGGATTGTTGCACAAGCTCCCTATTTTTCATGGCCTTAATATGGAGGATGCTAACAAGCATATCAGAGAATTTCAGTCTGTGTGTACAAACATGCAACCACAAGGAGCTGATGAAAACATTCTGAAGATGAAGGCATTTCCATTCTCCTTAGCTGACAGAGCCAAAGATTGGCTATATGAGATTCCTGCTGGACGTATTATATCATGGGAAACAATGAGGAAGGCCTTCTTGGAAAAATACTTCCCAGCTTCAAAGGTCATCACACTCAGGAAGAAGCTCAGTGGAATTGAGCAAGCCCATGATGAGTCCTATTCTGCTTACTATGAGAGGTTCAACTCCCTACTTGCACAATGCCCTCAACATCAGATGAAGGATGAGACCCTACTTACATGCTTCTACGAAGGACTCTTACCCTTGGAAAGGCAAATGCTTGATGCTGCAGCTGGAGGAGCTTTTGTGGATAAGTCACCTGCGGTTGGGAAGGAACTTATAGCAAATCGTGCCCTAAACTCCCAACAGTATGAGGGTGTGAGACAAACCACTCGTAGGGTAAATGAGGTGAGCACTAGTCCTGCCATTGCGGATCAATTAAGCAAACTCACCCTTCTTGTGAACAAGGTGGCGACTACTCAAGGCCATGGAGGACCCTCTGCTTGTGGGGTATGCTCTACCCAAGGACATCCTACTGATCAATGTCCTCAACTAAGTGAGAATGGTGGTTGGGAGTCTATGAATGCCATAGGTGGATATCAAGGGAACCAAGGGGGTCCCCAACGTCCAAGGTATGATCCATATTCGAATACCTATAACCCTGGATGGAGGGACCACCCCAACTTCAAGTGGACCAACAATGAAAATGGTCAGAACCCTCTTGGTGGCAGTTTCCAACGTCCTCAAGGACCTCCTTATCAAAGACCTTACATGCCTCCTCAACACAACGTAGGGAATTCCAATTCTCACTATGATAAGACGATAGAGGCATTGACTAATTCCACGCAGGCATTGACTAGTGCCACACAGACTTTGCTTCAAGGACAACAAAACCACACCAAGGACATTGCAGAGCTCAAGAAGCAAATGGGACAGGTGTTGGACTTCATGACCAAGTTTCGTGAGAGTGGTAAGCTTCCGAGCAACACAATTCCAAACCCAAATGGAGGTTTTGAAGGTCAAACCAACTGAGGACAAGAGGAAACCACGTCTAGGCTGAGAAGACGTTAAAACCAAGCGCTACTTGGGAGGCAACCCAAGCAAATCAGATTTGCTTTCTTTATCCTTATCTTTTATTTTTCGTTTTTGCTTATTTGTTTTAGTAGTTATTTTCGTAAATTCCATCTCTATATGCTTAAGTGTTTCATTGCATGCTTATAATTGATTACATTGAGGACAATGCAATATTTAAGTGTGGGGGAAGGGATTTACACTTTTATCTTGAGTCATATATTGAAAAATACAAAAAAATTGAAAAATGTCAAAAAATTAAAAAAATTTTGTTGCTTTTGTTTTTGTTTTGAGTCTTAGGATGCCCTTTCAACTATCTAGGATGATTCTATATCTCTGAAATTATGGCTAAAAGAGGATCACAAGATTGAGATGATTTTTAAAATGGTATTCTTTGGTTAATTGAGATATATGAAAAATATATGCATGTGTAGTGGATATGGATTTCGTGACCTTGGTACAGAATATGAGCATGTTAAGATGAGTTTTGATTCATATAAACCCATGTGAGATATTTGAGCCCATGTCCCTTTTTCTTGGAGAGAAATGAAAAATATATTCTAATTTTCTTGGCGACGTTTTGATGATCTCATTATTCTTTCATTTTGATTGATTGCTTGCCATAGATTAAGTTTGATGGACTAGAGAATGCTAGAATTCGCTCTTGTGCTTGTTGAGACGTTGGTCAATACATGGCCCTGATTCTGGAAAGGATAGAGGCACCCTAGGAATTACCACCATTGCCATATAAACTTGTGTCCCTATTTGTGCCCGTCGTGGGACCCCCCTAGATAAGCCCTTTGAGCCTACATTGAGCATTTTTATTCATCACCCTTAAAACCCTTAACCATGAAGCTTAGTATAGTTACAACCTTACCCTTTGTTCTAAGAACTTAGTGGAGCTATCTTTTGGGACTTTACTTAAGGATTTGGCACTGAGAATGAAGATTGAGAAGAGGTGAAAGTTCAAGTGTGGGGGTAGACTTGTCCATGGAAAAATATATGTGGAGCCGTAAAAAAAAAAAAAGGAAAAAAAAAAAAAAATTTACACGGCTAGAAAGAAAAAGGAAGGAAAGAAAAATAAGTCTATGGATTTTAGTCCCCCATACTTGGTGAGTTTGGAGTTTGTTTTGAATTGAAGGCCCATTACAAAAAATTTGGCCTTTGTCCAATTCACTAGAGTTCAAAGGAAGTTTAGAGTGAAGATTGGGCCCAACATGAAGACAATAGGCCCCTTTTATGTTACCTCTAGGGAAAGTGACGTTTTTGCAATGCCTTGGTGGATTTCTTGAGGTCTCTACATCTACATGAGCTGTGCTAGGTTTTTAGGACACTTTGATAAATCCTTAACCTTCATTTCTTAAAACCTTGAGCCTTGGCCCCATTACAACCTTTAAGAAGACCTTCTTGATCCTTAAGATGGGACAACCTTTGATGTGGAGATGAGTTACAAGAGTTGAACCTATGGCTTGGGTCCATCTGTGCAAGTAGTTAGTATCTTTCATGAGATCTTTAAAAGAAAAATAGATACATGTGCTTTCTTTTCATATAATATGTGATATACTTGCTATCTTTCACATATACTTGAGTGTATAAGCTTTTAAGCATTGCCTTGAATTCTGAGAGAAGAAAGAGTGGATATATCTTGTGAGAATTTGAATCATACTTGTTTGAAACATGCTTAACAGAACCCATCACCATTGTTACAACCAAGTCCTACTTGTGTATGTGAAGATTATGTGTTTCAATTAACTCTCGAATGCTTAAACATTGACTCTTGGTTAAGTGCTAATCTTGATGTTGTGAAAGTAAGAGATTGCTGAGACAAAAAGTTGAAGGGCAATAGCATTTTCGTTTGGTTGAGTCTTTAAATTTTCGTTGAGTCTTAGTGTGTGTCTTTGTCTGATTTTGCTAAGGGACTAGCAAAAGCTAAGTGTGGGGGAATTTGATAGGAGCATTTTAATGCGACGTTTTACTTGCTTTTCCTACATTTCTTGCGTTATTTCCTTAGTAAAACCTTGTTTAGGAAAGTTTCATTCTTTGATTGGGAAAGTTCCTATTTGTAGAAAGTTTCTATTTTTTGTAGTTTCTATTTTTCATTTTTAGAAAGTTTCCCATTTTCATTTAGGAAAGTTGCCCTTTTTCATTTTAGGAAAGTTTCTATTTTTCACTAACAGTTTCTATTTTCAGGTCCTTGTCACAAATGAGCTGAAATGAGCTCACAAATGGAGAGAGAAGCTAGCCAACGTTGGAGGGAGACAAGATGAAGTACAAAGGGAAGCACAAATGAGCAGAAATGAAGAAATGAAGCTTTCCTGGTCCAACCAGGAAACCCTGTCCAGAAAAGGAAAGCTTGCCAAAACAAGACTCTTGAGCCAACCATGAATGGAAATCGAATTAATGAAGTGACATGGCATGAGAGAAGCTTCTTGAAGACTCTAGATGATGACATGGCATAAAGGTGGCGCATGGAGGCCCAAGAACTCTCAAGAATGAAGTGGATTTTCGGCAATTGGATTAAAAGCCCACAAAGCCCATGGAATTAGGGTTTTTAACGCATGATTAAACCCTAGGGAGAGTTTGCCGTCCAAAAGCAAGGAGAGAAACAAGGAAAATGACGTGGAAAATCAGAATTATCAAAGGGGATTTCGGTTGAGATTTTCTAGGGCTATTTTTATGGAAATACATCAAGAGATAAACCCTAGAATATCTTTTGCCGTCCAAGCCAAGAGGAAAAGAAGGAATGAGCCGTGAATTAAAGATGAAACCCTAGATATTTCGGCAAGAGATTTTCCCTAGAGATTTTTAAGGAAAGAAGATAAAGGTGGAGACCAAGAAAAGCTCAAAAGAAGTCTAGATACATTCCTATATCCCCTAAAGAGTTTTGGCCGAATTTGAAAGCATAAAATCAGAAATTATCTCTTTATTTCGGCAAGAATTATTTAGGGAATTAATATTGGAATTTTATGATTGGTTGCACCACCTCATAGGGCTTATGTGGCAAGAAATCATTGGAGAAAATTATGTGGAGGAAGCAAGAGATTGCCGTGAGCTTTTCTAGGGTTGTGGACGGATTGGAGACCTAGGGGCCGTCCCCTATATAATCTCCCCTCTTCTCAACGTTTTGGAGTTCCTAGTTCCCACTTTTGCGTTTACACTTTGAGAAAAAAAATCAAAAAACCCTCTCTAGCCTAGCCGTGTTCTTCTCCATCCTCTAGGGCAACCACGAAGTGCAAGCAAGGCCAAGGAAGAAGAGGACAAGCCGTGAACACCATCCATCCTCCACCTTGAAGATTGCTTTCGAAATTCAAGAGACCACATCATCACTTCATTCATCTCACTTTCATCACGGTGTAATCCGATTCTCCTTGTAACTTTGCTTTGTATTTTCGTTGGTTTTGCCCTAGTTGACACATATGTATGAACAAGTGTTGTTTTCTGGAATTTTATGATTAATTATTAATTTTCAGATTCATATATTGCGATTTATGGTTGCTTTTGTGTGAGTGTTTGATTAAATTTGCATGATAGATAACTTTTGTATTTTAATCTTATGTGGTTGCAAACACTTAGGGTTTTGATATAATTGGTGCTACGAATTTAAGAACATGAATCAACTTTTTGGTTTTGTGTTCTTGAATCAATAAGTAGTAAAGGTTTTGTACAAAAACCGAATTTAATCAAAGAAGATTGCAATTAGGTGGACTTTTTCATACTAAGTTGCACATTTGAGTTGATAGCCTTTCTAGGTGCTTAATGCGTTAAACATGACATGATTGACTAGCTTTCTAGGGTTTGATTGCATGTTTGATAGGATTAATCTAGGTGCTTTCGCTTAGGTTAATTGGCATTGAAAGTAAAATATGGGAAATTGTTTGCTTTGAACGTTTCACATGATCAACTCCTCTTGCATGACTATGATGAACAATGATGAACTTGAATTAATTTTAATCATGAGTTTCGACTTTGATCCTTGTTCCCACATCCCATTTGTGTTTTTATGTTTTTGCATTTTAATTATTTTGTTAGCTTAGCTTTTATTTTCGAAATTAGAAAACCAAAAACAAAAATCCCCCCCTTTTCGTAAATATGTATATATTTTGTTATATCTTTGTGAATATTATACTTTGTTTTAATTTTAATAGTTTGTTTGTCCTACAATGACAGGTGTACCCTCAATCCCCGGAATAGAACGATCCCTATTTACTTTATACTACTAATGACATTTCAGGGTTAAATTGTGCGCTTGCTTTCAGGCGCATCACTTGACCTAGTGGTAATAGGGTTTAATTAGAAGAATCTAGAGATTATCTTTCCTTGTATGATTCTAACTCTATGCATTGTAATCCTCTATATAAAGAAGCCCCAATTATCAATGAGAATACACAACGATTTCCTCTCAATTTCTGATTCCCTAAAACACGTTATCAGCACAAGTCTCTGACCCTGATTCCAAAAGCCAAAACCTTAAAACAAAAAAAACAAAAAAATTCAGCCGCGTTAGCCTGCTTGCTTGTGCCTGCTCTTCCTGCCACGCATCAGAGAGCCCGCATGCGTCAACAGCGTCAGCCACCCTCGCTAGCTTTCGCCCAGATCAGCCTCACCTGCCTCATGTTGCCGCCTGCAGAAGCTACCCTTGCTAGCGGCTTGCCTGCATGCTCGTCCATCCGCCTGCACCAGAAGATAGCCTCGCCAGACCCGCGTGCCCAGATTAGCCTAGTCTGCCTTCTGCACATTCCCCCGCTCCCAGACGCGTGCCTTCTGCCTGCCGCCGCCACTGCATCGCATCTGTTTTCTGGTTAGTCTCACCAGCAGAAAAGGAAGAAAAATACCCAGAAAAAAGAAAAAAAGAAAAAAAATGGGGAAGCCCACGTGCTGGGCAGAAGAAGAAGAAAAAGAAAAAAGAAAGGGGGAGGCCTACGAAGAAGTAAAGAAAGAAACAAGGAGGCGGGCCCAGGAGGAGAAAGAAGAAAGAGAAAGGAAAGAAAAGGAAGTGGGCCTGCAGCCTAGCCGGAGGACAAAGAAAGAAAGAAAGAAAAAAAACCAAAAAAAAGGCCTGCAGCCCAGCCGGAGAAGAAGAAAAAAAAAAGGGGGGAAAGAAAAAAAAGAGGAAGCCCACATTCAAGGTATTTTTCTTTTATTTAATTCCTTTTGCTTCCGTAATTTCAATTTCTTTTATTTTTCTCGGGGACTTGCAACCTCCCTTCTTCTACCCCCCCCTTTCTTCATTATAGGGGAGACCAAATTAAGCTGAACTGTGGGGGTTCGTGCTCACTCCAAGCTTAGAGCTTGTTGAGATCTCCAAACTTAGAGTTTGTAGAGAATTTATGATCGACCACTTACATCATTGTTTCGATCTAACCCAATATCTCTTGGAATCGAATTTCTTGGAAGCGACTACGCTTGGAAATTCCTAATTTCTTGGAAGCGATTATGCTCAGAAATTTAATATGTTTTCGTGGTAGCCTATTTCTCTCCGAAACTAACCCTAATTTCTTGTTCTCTTTCAGGATGAGTAACCTGAACAAATTGGACTTTGCTCCATTGGGAACAACTGGCTCTAGATATCACAGGTGGGTTCGTGATATCCGCCAGCATCTCAAGGTTGATAGAATCCTGGATATGATTCTCGAGCCTAACCAGGACGTGATAACTGCTGAGCAAGCTCAAGCTTTGGAAGCAAATAGAGCAGCCTTAGAGGCAAATAAGGCGAAAGCCATCATCCTAATGACTCTTCATATAGATGATTTGCTCCAGTACGAGTATATGAACGAAGAAGACCCCAGAAGGCTGTAGAAGTGAGACCCCAGAAATCTATCACTCGAAGATAGATTTGGCAACGTCCGTGACTCCCTGCTTCCTGACTTAGAAGTGAGATGGCATAGCCTCCGCTTCTGTGATTTCAAGTCAATTCTTGACTATAACTCGGAAGCACTTCACATTAAATCCTTAATGGAATTCTGTGGTAAAGAGATCACAAATGCGATGTTGATTAAGAAGACTCTCTCTACTTTCCCCGTCTCTACATTGATGGTTGCTAAGAACTATCGAATCGATGTTATTGCAAGACGAATCACAAGGTTTCATGAGCTCATTGGAGCTATGAATGTAGCTGAAAAGCATGACAATATCCTTGTGAATAACTATAATTCGAGATCCGTGGAAACAGAAAGTATTCCAGAATCCAATTATAGTCGCACCTCTAATAAAGGGCGCCAAGAGCGAAACCCTAATCTTAGGTATACTTCTGGACATTCTGATCCATATAATCGCTCTACTTGGGAAGGTAGCCTCCAAAATAGGCGAACACAGAACCGAAGAGGTAAACGTGGAAAGAGAGAGGGAGGCAACGCCTCTGGCCATGTTGGTGGCGCCACCAACATTAAGAGCCATCTAAATGACGCTTTCAAAGCGCCTCAATCAATGGAGTCTGAGAGAAGGGATGAATGTTCTCGATGTGGAGTATCCAATCATTGGGCACACATTTGTAGAGCTCGTGAAGAAATCATCACTGCCTACAAAGCATATTGTGAAGCAAGAGAAGCTCACTAAGTGGAACAAGAAGATCATGAAGATGATCTAGAGTGAAGGGTCAAAGACTACAATTCTGGCTGGGATCAATAGATCGCCAATTCTGTTTAAGTCTTTATTTTTCCAAGAGATGTAATAGGCAATTGCCATATACTTTGTAGTAAATGCCAATGGTTTAGTCTTTCTTCAAAGTAGGCTCACCCAAAGTAAGTGTGATGTCTAGGAAGGTTCTGAGATTAGTGGTACTTAAGCGAGCCTTGCTCCACCGACATCTCTCTACTCACCTGGTCACATTTATTTTGGAATTACCGAAAGAAGTTAGACGACTACCATTGTTTTGCATTAGCTAGCATTTGGATTAGATTCTCCTAATGGTTAAGAGACAATGATGTACTTTGTTGGCTTATGAATAAAATTTCGAGTTCTTTTCATTATGACTCAATTTTGATTCTGAGCATATGACTTTGTGACTACGATGGCTGGGCCATCAATATTAATTCAAGGACATGGAATAGCCCAAGTTCCACTTGCCAAATGGCACCTTGATTACAGCTGTCACAGAAACTCTCTACGCTCTTAGGGCAAATCGTACCCTATGAATAGCCAACGAATTCCATGCGAAAATGCATGTAGAGAACGGAAATGAGTTCCTTTGCATTACCTCTAATGATTGCGAACAAAAGCGCATCTTAGAGAAGTTTATGTGTCTCTCTAGTGGATTCTATGTCACTATTCGAGCTATTAATCCAATAAAGTTACGAGAGAAGATCTCTTGGATTTAGACACATATTGGCTTTGTCACGACAGGATAGGTCATCCTGGTCATGATATGATGATTCGTCTACAAAGACTTCATATGGACATCCTTTCTCTCGAGCGAAACGAAGCATGAATCAAAAGTTGATTTCCAGACTAAGTGTGACCGACGCAGCTGCCTAGGGCACCGCCTCCGTCCACCACCAGCCTAGGGCTGGCATAGTCCCTATCCATGATGCCATGGATGGCGTCTATCATGGTGATGGCGCCCTTGGTGATGCTGCAATCACTAACTTGCTTCAAAATAGCGTTTCAGACGCTCAGGCTCAACCAAAATCCTCATTGGTTGCTTCTAAAGCCTCTCGCTTGTTTTTACAAAGCCCGTTCCTTAGGGAAATTAGGACTGAGACCGTCCTATGCAAAGGATATGACAATACTCATTCTGTTCTTACAAAGAATCCGTAGGGATTTTGTGGATTGATTCAACCAACTTGCGGACGCTTAAATATTTCATGATGTTGGTTGACACGCAAACACGCTGGTCACGTGTTGTGCCATTGTCCACCTATAAATGCTGCTTACGCTACACTCCTGCACATATCATATGACAACGGGCTCACTCCCGAATCATCATATTCAGTCAATTGGATTTCACTATGCTAGAGAGTTTACATCGAAAGACTTTCGATGGATATTACAATGCGATTGATGTTGGACATCATATTCCCTCGTACACACCCAAATGGTCTCGCGGAAATGACTACGATAGTCGTCCGGACATTGGTAATGCGGACCAATCTTCTTACATCCGCTTGAGGTGATGCAATATCACATGCAGCTATGCTAATTCGTCTACGACCCACCGCCACTCAATGTACCTCTATGTTACAGCTAGTGACTGGGTACAAGTATCGCCCTTACGCATATTTGAGTGAGCCATTTATGTGCCAATTGCGCCGCCACAGCGCTCTATGATGGGTCCTTACAGACGAATGGGCAACTACGTTGGATTTGAGACTCCAACAATCGTCCGCCACTTAATGCCCTTGCAAGGCGATCTCTTTACCGCTAGATTTGCGAGTTGTCACTTTGATGAGACAGTCTTCCCGTCGTTCGGGGGAGATAAGAACACAGATGTTCAGCAGGAACGACAGGAATTGTCGTGGCTTGTCCCCACTATGTCTCATCTCGATCCCTATTACAGTGACGAGATCACAAAAATATGCTGCAAACATGCCTGCAAGGAAGGACTTTCCTACGAGAGGACGTAGCGCCACCCTACACGGAGGTAGGCATGGCGCCAACGCCAAAGAGAGTGGCACTCTGGATTTACAGGCCATGGCCCCAGCTAGGATGCGTGGGAGGCCCGTGGGTTCGAATGATACTTTGGCACATTCCAATCCTTTGATCATCAAGACTCAAAATCCGTCTCATGAGTATCTTCCGGATTATGGTTATCGTTGGGGGATGCCTCAACGTCAGAACCTATTCCTGAGAATATAGAGCTCTATGAAACTTACACTAGTGTACATGAGACGTGGGATAGAAACTCCATCATGATTGATGACGTAGTTGCACATGAGTTTGTTGAGTCAATGATATCGAACCACGCTCCGTTGATGAATGAATGCCAACGTAGAGAGTTTTTGGCCTAAATGGAAAGATGTGATCCAGGTTAAGATGGATTCTCTAACGAAGAGGAAGGTTTTCGAGCTAGAGATGCCAACACCTCCTAACATAAAACCTGTTGACTAATGGGTCTTCGTTAGAAAGCGTAGATGAGAAAAAGAGATGGCAATCTCGCCTTATGGCGCAAGGCTTCTCACAAAATGCCCTGGAATCGACTACAATGAGACATATTCTCTCGTAATGGATGTGATTGCACTCCACTACCCTGTCAGTTTGGTAGTTTCCAAATAACTGAACATGCAGCTTACAAATGTGGTCACTACGTATCTCTATAGGGATCTAGATACGGAATATACATGAAGGTTCATGGCGAACTTCATTTACCCAAGTCAAGAGGTTCTAGACCACGGAGCGCGTTTACAATAAGGTTGAAACGCTCACTAAAGTGACTACTTGATTGGGAAGGGATATGCCCACGCGTTTCTATGACAAGTTTCGGATTCTATCGCGGTTCATGTTGGACATGATCTTCATTAGAAGCCCTTAAAGAGTTAAGGGAAACCGCTGAACACTTGAAATCCGAGTTTGAGATGAAGGATTTTGGGAGAACACGATTATGTCTCGGTTTAGAACTTGAGCATCGTGTCGATAGATGCTTAGGCATTTTGACAAGGTCAAGCCTTCAAGCATCCCCATGATCGTCCGTAGTCTTGATCCTGAAAAGGATCCTATTCGTCGAAAGGATGATGACGAAGATGTGCTAGAGGCAGAAGTGCCTTACTTAGTACAATAGGCGCATTATTGTACTTATCCCAATGCACAAGACCGGACATCTCATATGTTGTGAACTTGTTAGCTAGATATAGCTCTGCGCCAACGCGACGCCATTGGATTGGTGTAAAAGATATCTTTCGAAACTTAAGATGTATGAGTGATATGGGCTTGTTCTATCCCTACAAAGAGATGATGGATTCGGACCCATCACACACCAGGTACGTCGCCAACACTGGCCTGCGTCCACTAACCCCATCCCAAAACGACATGTGTTTTGGAAGGTTTTGCTGATGTTGGGTATCTCTCTGACCCACACAATGGTCATTCCCAATCTGGTCAAGTGTTCACCATGGGAAAAGACCGTGACATCTTGGAGGTATACAGAATAAACCCTGGTCGCTATATCTTCGAATAATGCAGAGATCATTGCTCTTCATGAAGTGGTTCGTGAATGAATATGGATTGGATTCATAATTACGCATGTTCAAACAATTGTGGTTTGAAGTCTACCACAGATGAGCCTACGAGCATTTAGGATAATGCTTCTTGTTTTGAACAAATGAGGCAAGGCTACATCAAAAGCGATAACACCAAGCATAATCAGCAACAACAGACTCTCCTCGAGATCAAAGTGAACTAGGTTCGATCTGAGGACAGTGAGGCAGACTTGATTACTAAGTCATTGCCCAAAATCCACGTTCGAGAAACATGTGGCAAGAATTGACTTACAGAAATTATCTGAACTCCCATGATCGTAGTCATTAGGGGGAGGCGCAGACATCAGGGAGAGATGTCTACATGTTCACCTCGAATCGTGAAGGGTGTGTTGTGCTCTTTTTCTCCTTCGACCGAGGTTATTTTTGTCCCACTGGGTTTTTGTTACTCGGCAAGGTTTTTAACGAGGCAACAAGAGAAGCACCGCGTTTGGACAACACAAGGGGGAGTGTTTAAGGATATCTCTATTTGTTTGGCCCAAACTCTAGGTTACTTGACCTAGTGGTAATAGGGTTTAATTAGAAGAATCTAGAGATTATCTTTCCTTGTATGATTCTAACTCTATGCATTGTAATCCTCTATATAAAGAGGCCCCTATTATCAATGAGAATACACAACGATTTCCTCTCAATTTCTGATTCCCTAAAACATTAGCTAGTTTTTTTTTTTTTTTTTTTTTTTTTTTTTTTCTGGATTAAATTCAGTTTAGTCCCTCAAACTTTAGGCCAAACATTAGTTTGGTCCCTTTTTTTAATTTTTTTTTAATCAAACTCATCCCTGATCTCCCAAAGTGCATCAACTTCGTCCAAAATTTGAATTGGACTCCGAAGATGACGTATGCGCTGAGTTGGAGCCGACAAGGAGGTCCCACATTTCTGATTGTGAACCCACAAGAAGGGTAAAATGGACATTCAAATTTAATCTAATTTCTTAATTTTTTCTCTCTTATTTTCTCTCCCCACTCAAATCCGAAACCTCCTCTTTCTCTCTCTCTCATTACCATCTGCCAGGAATACCGGCCGGCCACCATGAATCTCTGCTCACAAGCTCCCACTACCCACCACCCCAACCAACTGCACATCATATCCATTTTCTTCTCCCAAAATCAAAATTGCAAACAAAATCCAATCCAAATAAAATTGTAAGATGAGCCCAACTTCAAATCACTAATATCTACAAGCAAAATCCAGAAATTCAAACAAAAAAAACCAGCAATTTCTGCATTTGCAATTGTGATTAATATTTTATTCATGTTGCAGAAGGAAGTCAGGAAGCAGATCCAAGCCAAGGAGGGGCTTGGTCAACTCGTCGGCCCCCGTTATCGGGTAAGGTCTCCTTCATCGACGCTTCAACCTCCGCAATCCGACCCTCCAAGTCGATAAAGGCCTTGGGCGTGGCGGCAGCGGAGCTGTAAGCCAGGCGCATGAATACCTAGGCCAAACCGCTGATGAAAACAAAAGGGCCGAACCATTTGCTGAAGATACAAAGGAACTTGAGCCAGCGGGGTCACTGGGTCTAGGTAGGGCTTTGCGAGAGCGGCGATGAGAGGAGGGGTGTGAGTGGTGGAAGTGGCACCGATTTTTCAGGTCTGAGCGAAGCGGTCGACGGCGGTTTCGCTTCTAATGACTGGTGACTCAGATCTCTGGTGTTAGCAGTGGTTTAGTGAACAAGAGTGATAGGAATGACATCAAGAGGGAGATACAGATTATGCAGCACATTGTCGAGATCTGATTCTTTCCTTGATTACATTTTTGTTGAGATTTTTGGGTTGCTTTTTCTTTTGATTGTCTGGTTTTGGTTGATTGTTTGTGTTAGATCTGTTTAGCTTATGAGTAGAGATTCATGGTGACTGGCCGATGTTCATGGTGGCTGGGATTGAGAGAGAGAGAGAGAGAGAGAGAGAGGTTTCAGATTTGAGTGCGATGCAGAAGGGAGAGAAAAAAAATTTAGAAATTAGATTAAATTTGAAATGTCCGTTTTGCCCTTCTTGTGGATCCAAAATCAGAAATATGGGACCTCCTTGTCAACTCCAGCTCAGCGAATGACCTCATCTTCGGAGTCAAATTCAAATTTTGGATGAAGTTGATGCAATTTGGGAGATCAGGGATGAGTTTGATTAAAAAAAAAGAAGAGGGACCAAACTGCTGTTTGGCCTAAAGTTTGAGGGACTAAACTAAATTTAATCCTTTTTTTTTGACGAAACAAGAGAAACTTTATTCATCAAACATGATTGAGATCGTACAAGAGGGCATCCGATAAGAAATCCGGAGCATGATTGAACCATTCAGTTTTGATATCAGAATCAAAACTGATGTTTGCTAGCCTATGAGCTACCCTATTAGCTTGTCTACTAACCTGAACTAAAATAAATAAGGGCCAAGTTTGCAGTATATCTTTGATGTCTACTATCAAATTACTCAAACCTAATAGATCTTCAAATGGGGATGAAATAGCATGAAAAACAACTAAACAATCAGTCTCTATTATTGCATTGTTCACTCCCAAACCCAGAAGCAAGAGCAGCCCATGTTTTATGGCTAGCAATTCGACATGAAGAGGAGAAGTCACAAAGGATTCCCTGATAGAAAAGGCAGCCAAGAAAGCAGCTTGATCATTACGAAGAACACCCCCTACACCACCATAAGTAACATTAGGGAGATAAGACCCATCAATATTCAACTTCACAGTCTCAGGCCTAGGAGGACGCCAAGATTTGGCTACATGCCTCATTGGTGTAGAAGGAACTAATTAGGCCAGAAGGAACGTTGGCTTGGAGATACTCTTCATACCATCCCATTGCAGTGGCTACAAGAATTGGACCATCTTTGTGTTTCTCATTCCATAACTTATCATTCTGGTTATTCCATAGGCTCCGTAAAAGAACCAACATTTTTTCAAACAAATCGAAAGACAAGGAAGTAGCTATGTCAAGTAGCCAATTTTTGAAATCCAAATGAGATGAAACATCAACAACAAGATTGAAAGGGTGAGCACCCCAAATACTATGAGCTATAGGGCATTGACATAAGATATGGCCCAAATCTTCCCAAGGAAACTGACAATGTAAACAATGAAGATCGCCCATATAAGCTTTCAAAGATAAACAAGCACGAGTTGGCAACAAATGACTATTAAGGACAATAATTATACCAAAAAAATATTATATTTATTTTATGTAGACTTTCCAATTCAATAATATTAGATTGTATTCCTTCTTATTTTCCTTATCTATTTTCATTTTCCAATTTCACTACATACTCATTAAGCATTCATATATATAATAAGAATTAAAATATGTTTAAGATCATATTGTGGTAGAGAAACTGAATTTGAGAGGAATTTGCGTGTATTCTCATTGATAATCGGGGCCTCTTTATATAGAGGATTACAATGCATAGAATCCAATCATACAGGAAAGTAATTCTACATTGATTAGGATTCTCGATCCTTCTAATTAAATCCGATTACCACTAGGTCAAGAACCTAGAGTTTGGGCTAAAACACAAATTAGGTTTTCCTTCAACACTCCCCCTTGTGTTGCCCAAACGCGGTTGCTTCTCTCGTTGCCTCGTTAAAAAACTTGCCGAGTAACAAAAACCCAGTGGGACAAAAATAACCTCGGTCGAAGGGGAAAAAGAGCACAACACACCCTTCACGATTCGAGACGAACATGTAGACATCTCCCCCTGATGTTGCACCTCCCCCTGATGACTACGATCATGGGAGTTCAGATAATTTCCGCAAGCCAATTCTGCCACATGTTTCTCTAACGTGGAATTGGGCAATGACTTAGTAAAACAAGCTGCCTCGCTGTCCTCAGATCGAAACCTAGTTCACTTTTATCTCGAGGAGTGTCTGTTGTTGCTGATTATGCTTGGTGTTGTCGTTTTTGATGTAGCCTTGCCTCATTTGTTCAAAACAAGTAGCATTATCCTAAATGCTCGTAGGCTCATCTGTGGTAGACTTCACACCACGATTGTTCGAACAGGCGTAATTATGGATCCCAATCCATATACATTCACGAACCACTTCGTGAAGAGCAATGATTCTCATTGTTCGAAGATATATGCGACTAGGGTCTAATATGTAGACCTCCAAGATGTCACGGTCTTTTCCCATGGGAACACTTAACCGGATTGGGAATGACATTGTGTGGGTCAGACAGATACCCAACATCAGCAAAAACCTTCCAAAACACATGTTGTTTTTGGAATGGGGATAGGAACGCAGGCCAGCGTTGGCGGCGTTCTGATGTGTGATGGGTTGAATCCATCATCTCTTCGTATAGGGATAGAACAAGCCCATATCAATCGTACATCTCAAGTATCGAAAGATATCTTTTACACCAATCCAATGGCTTCGCGTTGGCGCAGAGCTATATCTAGCTAACAAGTTCATGGTAAATGAGATGTCCGGTCTTGTGCATTGAGATAAGTACAATAATGCGCCTATTGTACTAAGTAAGGCACTTTTGCCTCTAGCACATCTTCATCATCATCCTTTCGACGAAGAGGATCCTTTTCAGGATCAAGACTACGGACGATCATGGGGGTGCTTGAAGGCTTGACCTTGTCAAAATGCCTAAGCATCTATCGACACGATGCTCAAGTTCCAAACCGAGACATAATCGTGTTCTCCCAAAATCCTTCATCTCAAACTGGATTTCAAGTGTTCAGCGGTTTCCCTTAACTCTTTAAGGGCTTCTAATGAAGATCATGTCCAACATGAACCGCGATAGAATCCGAAACTTGTTATAAACGCGTGGGCATATCCCTTCCCAATCAAGTAGTCACTTTAGTGAGCGTTTCAACCTCTTTGTAAACGCGCTCCATGGTCTAGAGCCACTTGACTTGGGTAAATGAAGTTCGCCATGAACCTTCATGTATATTCCGTATCTAGATCCCTATAGAGATACGTAGTGACCATATTTGTAAGCTGCATGTTCAGTTATTCGGAAACTACCAAACTGACAGGGTAGTGGAGTGCAATGACATCCATTAGAGAATATGTCTCATCGTAGTCGATTCCAGGGCGTTTTGTGAGAAGCCTTGCGCCATAAGGCGAGATTACCATCTCTTTTTCTCATCACGCTTTCTAACGAAGACCCATTAGTCAACAGGTTTTATGTTAGGAGGTGTTGGCATCTCTAGCTCGAAAACCTTCCTCTTCGTTAGAGAATCCATCTTAACCTGGATCGCATCTTTCCATTTAGGCCAAAAACTCTCTACGTTGGCATTCATTCATCAACGGAGCGTGGTTCGATATCATCGGACTCAGCAAACTCATGCGCAACAAAATGCGTAACTACATCATCAATTATGATGGAGTTTCTATCCCACGTCTCATGTACACTAGTGTAAGTTTCATAGAGCTCTATATTCTCAGGAATAGGGTTTGACGTTGAGGCGTCCCCCAACGATAACCATAACCCGGAAGATACTCATGAGACGGATTTTGAGTCTTGATGATTAAAGGATTGGAATGTGCCAAAGTATCCTTCGAACCCACGGGCCTCCCACGCATCCTAGCTGGGGCCATGGCCTGTAACGCCAGAGTGCCACTCTCTTTGGCATTGGCGCCATGCCTACCTCCGTGTAGGGTGGCGCTACGTCCTCTCGTAGGGACGTCCTTCCTTGCAGGCATGTTTGCAGCATATTGTGTGATCTCGTCACTTTAATAGGGATCAAGATGAGACATAGTGGGGACAGACACGACAATTCCTGTCGTTCCTGTTGAACATTCGTGTTCTTATCTCCCCCTAACGACGGGAAGACTGTCTCATCAAAGTGACATCCGCAAATCTAGCGGTAAGGAGATCGCCTAGCAAGGGCATTTAAGTGGCGGACGATTGTTGGAAGCGCAAATCCAACGTAGTTGCCCATTCGTCTGTAAGGACCCATCATAGAGCGCTGTGGCGGCGCAATTGGCACATAAATGGCTCACTCAAATGTGCGTAAGTACAAAATACGTGTACCCAGTCACTAGCTGTAACGCATAGGTACATTGAGTGGCGGTAGGTCGTAGACGAATTAGCATGGCTGCATGCGATATCGCATCACCCCAAGCGGATGTAAGAAGATTGGTGCGCATTACCAATGTTCGGACTACCATCGTAGTCGTTTCCGCGAGACCAATTGGGTGTGTACATGGGAATGTGATGTCCAACATCAAACCCATTGCAATATCCATCGAAAGTCTTTCGATGTAAACTCTCTAGCATAGTCAAATCCAATTGACTGAATAGGATGATTCGGGGAGTGAGCCCGTTGTCACATGATATGTGCTAGGAGTGTAGCATAAGTAGCATTTATAGGTGGACAATGGCACAACACGTGACCGGCGTGTTTGCGTGTCAACCAACATCATGAAATATTTAAGCGTCCGCAAGTTGGTTGAATCAATCCACAAAATCCCTACGGATTCTTTGTAAGAACAGAATGAGTATTGTCATATCCTTTGCATAGGACGGTCTCAGTCCTAATTTCCATAAGGAATGGGCTTTGTAAAACGAGCGAGAGGCCTTAGAAGCAACCAATGAGGAGTTTGGTTAGGCCTAAGCGTCTGTAGCGCTATTAGAAGCAAAATGTGTGACTACATCTCCCATCATGGCGTGGGAGCCATGGAAATTAGCATGTATGGCGTCATGGCCACAAGGAGGAACAACCATGGCGTTATGCCCATGGTTGGCGCCTTTTATGGCGGCATCTTGCTTCATTTTGCTCAAAAGAAATGATGTCCATGTGAAGTCTTTTGTAGACGGATCATCATATCATGACTAGGATGATCTATCCTGTCGTGACAAAGCCAATATGTGTCTAAATCCAAGAGATCTTCTCTCATAAGTTTATTGGATTTAATAGCTCGAATAGTGACATAAAGTCCACTAGAGAGACACATAAACGTCTCTAAGATGCGTCTTTGTTCGCAATCATTAGAGGTAATGCAAAGGAACTCATTTCCGTTCTCTACATGCATTTTCGCATGGAATTCGTTGGCTATTCATAGGGTACTATTTGCCCTAAGAGCGTAGAGAGTTTCTGTGACAACTGTAATCAAGGTGCCATTTGGCAAGTGGAACTTGGGCTATTCCATGTCCTTAAATTAATACTGATGGTCTAGCCATCGTAGTCACAAAGTCATATGCTCAGAATCAAAATTGAGTCATAATGAAAAGAACTCGAAATTTTATTCATAAGCCAACGAAATACATCATTGTTTCTATGATCAAAGAAAATCTAATCCAATAAAAAGGAATATGGCAATCGCCTACATCTCTTGAAAATAAAAAGACTTAATCAAAATCGCCAATTTCTGGGTCTTGATCCTTGTAGTCTTCCACCCTTAGATCTAGATCACCATCTTGATCTTCTTGTGCCATGTAATTTGCTTCCCTTGCTTCACGATACGTCTTGTATGCGTTTGCAACATTCTGGGGTGCGGTACATGTTTTGGCCCAATGTTCAGTTGATCCACATCGAAAACAAACATCATCATGGTCAGGCTCCCTTGATCGAGGCGCCATTGGGGCGCGATTTGAACGACCTATCCTTTGGTGGCGTTACCACCATGGTCGGAGGCTCCGCCTCTCTCTCTCTTCACACGTTGACCTCTACGGTTCCGTGCACGCCTCTCTTGGCGATTTCCTTCCTCTTTAGGGCGAATATGGACCAGAACGTCCAGAATTGTCCCTATCCTTAGGGTTTCGCTCCTTGCGTCCTCCATTGGGGGCGCGACTATAGTTAGACTCCGGAATAGGCTTAGTTCCCACGGGTCTAGCATTATAGTTCTTCACAAGGATATTATCGTGCTTTTCAGCTACGTTCATGGCGCCAATGAGCTCATGAAACCTTGTGATACGTCCTGCATTTACATCAATCCGATAATTCTTTGAAATCATCATGCAGAGACGGGGAAGGTAGAGAGAGTCTTCTCGATCAACATCGTATCAGTTATGGCTTGGCCACAATACTCCATCAGAGACTTGATACGAAGAGCTTCCGAGTTATAATCAAGCACAGACTTGAAATCACAAAAGCGGAGGCTATGCCATCGCACTTCTAAATCAGGAAGCAGGGAGTCACGAACGTTGCCAAATCGCTGCTAGTTCTACCCATAGCTTTCTTGGGTCTTCCTCATTGAGGTATTCATTTTGGAGCGCGTCATTCATGTGCCTTGTCATGAGAATTATGGCCTTAGCTTGTTTTGCTTCAAAAGCAGTAGCTTGCTCGATTGAGAGCACGTTCTGACCAGGCTCTTGGATGGTTTCCAGAATTCCATCAGCCTTAAGATGTTGGCGCACATCTCGGACCCACCTATGGTATCCTGCGCCAGTTGTCTCGAGTGGGACAAAGCTCAACTTGTTCAGGTAACTCATCCTGAAAAACAACACAAGATTAGGGTTAGTTTCGGAGCGAAAAAGGCTACCACGAAAAACTATTAAATTTCTGAGCGTAGTCGCTTCCAAGAAATTAGGAATTTTCTGAGCGTAGTCGCTTCCAAGAAAATCCGATTCCAAGAGGGGTTTTGGATTAGATCGAAAAACGATGTATGTGGTCGATCGTTTTCTTCTCAACAAACTCTAAGTTTGGAGGACTCTACAAGCTCCAAGCTTGGAGTGAGCACGAACCCCCACAGTTCGGCTTTTGGTCTCCCCTATGTAGAGAAAGGGGGGTAGAAGAAGGGATTTTGGAAGTCCCCGAGAAAAGAAGAAGAAATTGAAAAACTTCAAAAACGGGAACTTTTAGAAAAATTACCTTAAAAGATGGTCGGAAAAAGTCGTCGCCGGAAGTTACTGTAGCGGCCGGAAGGTTACGGTAGCTGACCGGAAAAATGGCCGGAAAAGTCACCGGAAGTCGGCCGGAAAAGTCGCCGGCGGAAAAGTGTTGACCGGTCGTTGACCGGGTGCTGACGTGGCAGTCCGACGCTGACTGGCAGACTGTTGCGGCTTGGCGGCTTGGTAGCTCTGCGGCTCGGCGGCTCGGCTTGGCGGCTTGGCGGCTTGGGCTTCAGGTTCTGGGCCAAGAGCATAGGCTTCTGGACTGGGCTTGGGCTGATCGCAGCTAGGCCTAGGGTTGACCAACGTGGGTTCGGTTGACTGAAGCACAGATAGAGGATGCAGGCGGCGGTTCAGCGGCTCCGGTGGTTCAGGGGCCGGTTCACGTGGTTCTAGGCCGGTTCCGATCATGATTTTTTTCCGGTGATTGAGGTGCTGCTGCAGCTGCTGGTGAATTTTGGTGGCAGTTGACAGGGAGGAAAGCTTCGAACCGGGAGAGAGGTATGGATATTTCCGGGGGCCGGTTGGTATTTTCCGGCCGGTTCTGGGGTCTTCGTCGCCGGTTCTGGGCTCCTGGGGAGAGAGCTTCAAGGTGGGAGGCGGAGGTTTCGGGGTTTGAAGGCTACGAATTTAGGATTTCAGGGTTAGGGCTCGTGCTGATAACGTGTTGTAGAGAAACTGAATTTGAGAGGAATTT